>JAYRBT010000181.1:9611575-9660051 GCA_036023395.1 Myiotriccus ornatus
TTCAGAGCAAGAACAAGGAAGGAAATTGAAAATCCCAGAGAGCCCTGGACGGTCCAGATTTAGGGCTTTAGCTTTTGTTCGCACAAACTCACTTGGCTCCTAACCGGCCTCCACCCATGATCCCGACATCCGCAGCAGCCGTTCAAAACAGAGCACAGAGCCCGGCCCCGGCAAGGACCGCAGCCACCCCTGCCACCCGCTGCGGGGCCGGAGCCCCGGCTCTGCTCCCCACTCCTTCTCCCTCACAGCCTGCCTTTCTTCCTAACCTTTTCCTACAGCCGGCAAGGAGTTTTCCAAGTCGAGATTAGCCTTTTTTTTTTTTTTTTTTCTTCTCCCCCCTCTGCGAACCTCGGATGATGTTAAGATTATGCAACGTTAACAGATGTGGGCTTTGCAATTATAGCTGCCTGTCCTCGGGAGGAGCCTGCTTTAGCTTCACGCGCGCACAGCTCTGCATGGGATGCTCCCGGGGTGGCCCATCGCCCTGGCAAAACAGGCGCTGCATGCGCGGCCGTGCCGGGAACGGTCCCCAGGGAGTCGCCGCCCTCCCGAGGAGGGACTGCTCCGGAGTGAAGGGCTACTCTGGACAGCCAGCCTACTGCTCTTGGCTTTCCTTGTGTGCAAACTCAGATTATATTTGCGTTCCCCAGGCAAGAAAGTATTTTTCTGCCCTTTGAGGAGAAAAATCCCATCTGCAGGAAAGAAGTGGATCTGGGATAGCTTGTGGTGTGCCGTGGCTGGCTGCAATGCTTCCTGCCAAATGCTGTCTGTGGGGATGCTGCTCCCCGGGTGTTAGCAGGATACATCCCTCCTCCCTCCCTGCCCTAAGATGTCTGTGTGTGATCACAGTTGCTGCATAAAACTTTTGGTGTTGTGCTGACCCATGATTGGGTCTTGAGCATCACCACGATGCTGCCCTGGCAGCAGCCACCTCTGGAACAGGGCAGTGCCCGTGCTGCGTCAGGGATGGAGACATCCCGTCAGGGATGGAGACAAAAAAATTGTTGGTCCAAAAGGGATTTTTCAGGAGTCTCACAAGGTAGATATCCAACTGGGCTGCCAGGGGCAAACCCAAAGCCTCGATAAATCAGCTGGAACTTGATCTGTTTGTCCTGGCTGAGCTGTAACTCCACTCGCAGCAAGCTGCGGACTTGTTATACTTGCAAAGAAAAAGTAACTCAGAGCCTCGATCTGTCTGGTGAGCATCACTGCTAGTTTTAACTAGGAAGGAAAACACCAGTGCAGTGGGTGGCAGGAGGGTTTTGTGCTGGAAGTCAAATACTTGTCATTGGCTGTGGTCGTGTGGAGTTAAACCATGGAAAGCAATTGGCAGCTTAGGATGTGACAAAATTGTTAGTGACAGATCAGCACCTGAGTTAAAGGGCTGCTCTGCTTTAAGCCTTTAATGCATCAGGGGAGGCCAGATGGTCCTGTATGGATTTTTTTGGGAAGGAGTTTGATCTAGTCCATCCGTTCCAGAGGAGGGTTGTCTTTGAAGTCTAATTTCTGCAGGCAAGTCAAAAAGGAGATTGTGTTTGTCTTGCATTTCTGGCAGGCTTGATGGATGTGTGATCAGCTGAGATTTCATGTCTGTTTTGTTGAACAACCTGATTTTTTGGGTTTTTCTTAGTACATGCTGTGGGTTGGATTTTCCAGCATGGGCTCAGCTCCCCAGTTCAGTGGGTGCAGAGCATGAGCCATGCTGGAAAATCCAGGAAGTTTTCCTCCCTGCACCAGGACCTGGCATACCTTGCATGGCAGAGTTAAAAATGCCAGATCACTCTAAAAAGCCTGTGTAAATAATACCTTCTTATTCAGCCCCTCCACTCCCTGGCTGCACTAAAAGCCAGGTTTGCTGGCGCCCAGGATAAGTGGAAGGGTTGTGCTTCAGTTTATTCCCAGCAGTTCTGCAGAGCCAAAAGAGGATAGAGAAAACTCTGAGGTGGATTTCCAGGGCAAACAACCACCAGACAAGAAACCAGCAGTGTTTTACTTTTGAACTGGTTGCGTTCAATCAAGGGTCGTAGCTGAAGGCACTGCTTGCTGGCATTTCCAGGGTTACTTTTTAAGAAGGGGCAATGGAATACCTGCTGCAGTGTCCTGCTATATATTTTAGCCTGCCTGTCCGGAGCCCTTGTTGACAAATGACTTGGCAAACTGAGAAAGCAGATTTGCCTCTGTCTATACTCATCCCCCAAGGGTTTCTTTAAGCATCTGCTGCTTTGCCTTCTTTCTGTGCAGTAAAGCTGGCCCCTGAGGCTTTGCAGTCAGCACGGGCTGCACAGCTGAAAGCTTTTAGTGAGAGGGGAATGGAGAGAAATTCAGTGTGCTGCCCTTCAGCACACACATTTTTCAGGGCTGCTATAAATGGACTTGTGGGCTACAATTACAGACTGGGTACTGGCTTGCAGATTAATACAGCAAGTGTCCCCTACCACTTTGCATCCCTTTGTACAAATGGTGAGGACAAGAAGGTTGTTTCATGGGACAGGAGGTGGCAGCAGCTGCTTGGTGTGCTCAGCAAGGTGGGCATCACAACTAGTGCTAGGGCTGTCAGTAAAGGTACCCCAGGGGCTCTGCTCCACTACAGCTCTTGTCTCCTTGACCCTCTTGGTGCTCAGACTCCCAGTATAAAATACAGACTGTCCTGCCTACACCTCTTTTTTTTTTTTTTTTTTTTTTTTTTTTTTTTTTTTTTTTTTTTTTTTTTTTTTTTTTTTTTTTTTTTTTGCGAGTTCCCACTGAAGCTGTTGCAGATGGATAGAGGACAGCATTTCCAAAATTGCCACTTCTGTCATGGCGAGTGCAGCAACTCCAAAGAAGACATACAAGACAAGGGGGAGGTGTCCCACAGATGTTTCTCTGAGATACAGTTTTTTTACAGAAAATGCTCTGAGGCCAAAAACCTTGGCTAAGCCTTCAACATCAGAGCTCTTGAGCAGAGATGGTGCCTTTGGCTGCTGCCTGTGTATCATCCACATCAACCCTGTCAATGCCATGTGCATGACATGCAGGACAAGTCCTGTAGCCTGGTCTGTCTCTGAGCTTCAAAGAGGGGAGAGTTCCCCTCCCAAAACTGCACCTTTCTTAGCCAGGCTGCCGTTCTGCCCACTCAGTAAGAAAAGGGTGTGTTGGGCTATTTTAGCCCAGGATTATAAGGAAGATGGACAAAACTGGAATCTTGTCGTTTCAGATTTGGACTTGCTTTGACTTGTTGTGGGCCTTGAAGATCACCTGAGGCTGAAGTACTAGCCAGGTCTTGGGGCTGTAAAGTAGATAGTGGCTGCTGGGTTTCGTGTGACTGATGTGCAGGGAAATCCTGACACAGCTCTGGGTGGTACCACAGGCTGGAAACTCCAATTCCTCCAGCAAATCTCACAGGAACCACTCAGAGTAGCTAAAGGGTAATGCTGGCTTCAGAACCAACACTTATTCCATAAATGTGTTGTATTCATTTTCTATTGAAAAAAGAAAATGATTTTGAATGATGGGAGAGGAGGGGGTCTGGAGCAGACTTGTATCAGGAGCAAGAGAGCAGACCCAAACAAGGTCTATGCAGGGTGAGCAGGGGCTATGGCCACATTTGCTCACAGAAAATGGACATGCAGATGCACAAGCTTCATCTTGTTTCTCATGTTCTGGTAGACCTTACTGTCAGATATGCCAAAATGTCCATCACCTTGGGGTGCTTCAGCACCTGGATGGGCAGTATAATCCACACCATACACTGATCTCTTCTGTCCCTGGTCCCTTGTGGCGTCTGCATGGGTTATGCCAACCCTCCTGACTCCCCTACAGTTCTCAGCCAGATTCCTGCCAGTTCTCTGGAGGTGATGGGATTCAAGGTCAGGTGTTAAACAAACACCGGCCAAGTGCTCATTACGGTAAGAGTTATGGAGCCCTCTCCTCTCCCATCTTACACTCAGGATGGGGCACATGGGCTGTGCTGGACTCCAGCTGCCCATCAGCTCAGGAGACCTACATACTCCTCCCATGGACTCTACACTGTGCCTATCTCTATCAGTTATTTGTTTAAGACTTTTCCTTTTGCTCCTTTAAAGATTTATTTCTCCGAACACACACACAAAAAAGAGTATGAGGGTGCTGAATTGAATTAATCTTGTGCTCAAAGGTGGGTTTCGGCATTTGGTCCCACAGACCAGTCTAATTTCCGCTGGTGTAAATCCAAAAATGAACTTCAGGTCTCTGTTTTGATTATGCAAGATTTTTCTCTCATGTAAGTAAATGAGCTCAGAGCTTGGCCTTGGAGTTACTGCAGTGAGCCGAGCCTGCACATCCCGTGCTGGTGGGATCTAAATTCTTTTCTTGTTTTTCCTTTTAGTCACTGAAAGCAGCTATCAGGAGGGAAGAAGTTCAAACACAGGGATAAGGACTCCTGGTGCTCCGGTGGACAGTGTGGAGCTGGTGACGATGCTGGCTGGGAGCAGGGAGTGGGCATCACTTCCTGCCAGGCATGGAGTGGTGCCAGCAGCGAGCAAGGTCACGGGACACATTGGTCCTCCAGCTGGCAACGGGGATGTCACCCCACCGGGAGCAGGACCCCCGGACAAACCATCTGCTGGGACAGCAACCCGCCTGGCCACCCACAGCCATCCTCCCGGTGAGTTTTACTGATGTGAGGGTCCCCGTTTGCTGTGCCCTGCCCATGGACTGAGAATAGCCTGTGGGTTAGGAGGTGTTCCTGCCCCACAGCTAGAAATGAAGACTTTTGGAAGAAATCCAATCCCAGGAAAGCTGTTTTTTTTTTTTTTTAAACATCACAACAAACATCATTCTCAGGAGCTGTCACTGTTGTTGACCACCCAGCAATACCCAGAGAGTCCTGCGCGTCCACAGAGTTCAAGGGCTGTGCACAGAGCAGAGACCCCCTGGTCATTCCCTTGCCTCCTTCTCAGGAGGAGCTTAACCCCATCACAAATCCAACCTAGGTTAAGGATGCCTGATCAGCCGTGTCATGATTTGTAGCTGAGGTCTTCACATGGAAATCCTGCAAGTGAACGCTTCCCTTTGGGCTTGTTCATAATCTTCAGTCATAAGTAAACTAATGTACTCTTCTGAGCATGCACTTAAATCAAAGCCTCTTTCCCACAGCAGCAGAATAAGGCTGTGCTGATCATCCTGTCCCCAACTCATTTTTTTTTCTTAATGTCTTCTATGAGCATAAAGGTTTTCTTCAATTTTTTTAATTCCTTCTTTTTTTTTTTTTTTTTCCTGCTTATGGACTAAAATGTGGAGCTGGCATGCCCAGGCTGCCAGCTGCTGGCTGTCCTGGCACCAGCTCCTTACTGCTTTCTGCATTTTTAATGTCTTTAAAAAAAAAAATAAATCTGTGTTTCTTTTGCCATGCACAAATGAAGACAAAGCTTGAAATGCCATTATTTTTTGGTGGCAGAAACCCTCTGTTCCTGCCAATGCCTCTTGCAGTTAAACTGTGCTCTGTTAAACAGAGGAAACATGAGGCATACAGCTGTGACCCTACCTATTGCATATGGTAGGGCTGGGTACCACTGCAGGTGATGCTGCTGCCACCCAGCCAAGACAAAATAACTTTTCCAGGGGAACATGACCCTCTCTGCGTTGCTTTCCAGATGCTGGAAGCCATCACCGTGCTGCAGGCAGCCAGGAGAGAGGCAAGAGGGCTCTGGCTTTTTCCAACAGCCCTGCAGCTGCTGAAAGGACGCCACCAGGCTGGGAAACCGTCAGCACTGATTCAGCTGAGGGGATGCGGGGTGGGCACCCTGGAGCCTGGAACATGCTGGGGTTTAACAACACGATGAGGACTGTGCTGCTACCTTCATCTTCAGAATCTCATCATCCAGGTGAGCCATCCCAGTTCAGCCTGGGAACACTGACCAAGTGTTCCAACACCTGGGAACAAAGTGCTGTTGCGCAACTAGGCATTGGTTAAGTGTCCTAGAGCTTTGTGGATCCAGCGCTCCACTATTTGCTCGGGGCAGTTTTCTGACTTGCTTTATGCATGAGGGCAGAGAGAAGGTTTCATGTGCCTTCTTCTGACATGGAAAAGTATAAATTACTTGGTGCAGCTCCGAAACACAAAGTTGCTGTGAGCGTAGTGCAGACAAGGGGCCTGTGGTCTGCGAGGCAGGCAGAGGGTAACAGCAGGGGATTCTGGGCTCTCATTTGCTTTCTCCTGTTCTCTTACAGGCACTGGCAGCCCCTCTCGACTGGCGGGCAGCTGGGTGGGCACAGAACTGTCCAGCAGCTCCTCCATGGACACTACAGCCACTTCACCCAGCCCCTCTGGGAGCAGTGGGGGGACCAGCCCTGGCTCTGCCCTCACTGGCTCCCTGGGACAGCCCCAGTCCTCCCCCTGGGCTTCAAATAGCCAGACTGGTGCAGACCAGGTCATGCTACACCTCAGGGGTGTCACAGGGAACTCCACAAGCCCTTTGCTCACAGCATCTCCTGCCACTGACAGTGCTTTCAGAGGTGAGCTCTGCTGGCCCATGGCTTTGTTTTATAGTTTTAAAAGGCCTTTTTATAGCTTTTGCTTTCTTGAAACAGAGAAGATGCTCTGTTTTGCATGTGCTCTGTTTTTTATTATTTGGAGGGTTAGCTGAAATTCCCTGCTGAAATCAGGAAAAAGCAGTGGAAGAAAATAATTTGATCCAACCCCCCCCCAGAATTTTCCACTTAAAAAAAGTTTCTTGGGAGCTTATCGCAGTGTTTTCTGCAGGGTGGGTGTCTGCAGCTATGAAATATCTCCACTGGTCCAGTGCCAACTGCAGTCAGGGAAGCTCCCATCCTTACCTGAGCTGTGTCTCCCACCCAAGTGGTGCTGGAGTGGGGCAGGAGGTTGGGAACGCACACTTATGGCCACAGTGAGTGGGTTTGCCCTCAGCTAGTCAGGGTGAGATGCCTGTGCTTAACAACGTGGCTTCCCCTCGCTTGCTCTGCAGCAGCCGACTTCTAAAGCTTTCAAAAACAGACTTTGCCCCACTCCACGTGAACTTAGTGAAGACCTGTGTTGCTGAGTCCTTAACCTGTGCCCAGGGCTTGCCAGGAGCAAACACGTCTCTGGGCTTCTCACAGTGACATGTCCCTTCCCTCTGCCACAGCTGTTGGGAGCAGCTCCAGGGCTGTGGAAAAGAAGAGTATCCAAAGGACAGCCTCTGGCTTCATGGCTCAGCCCCTGGCCTCGGTGCCCTCCTCAGTGGCCCTGGCACAGGGACATTTCCCTGGGCCCTCCACGGAGCACCAACTTGCCCCTTCTCACCCAGCTTTGGAAAGCACTGCCACAGGTGAGCACAGTTAGTCTACAATTTGGTCTTTTACCCTCTTTTGTGCTTCCTTAAATATTTTTCCCTGTGTCCCGTTAAGCCCTGGGATGTGTAGCGAGCTGCAGGCTCACATGGCAATGTGGCTGCATTCAGGTTTCCTCCCTTTGCTGTTTGATGCAGTTTTCAAGCCACAAAAAAAACCACTAAGAGAGCCTGGACTGATTTCCACCAGTCTTAGAGCAGAGGTGGGATTTAAAGGCAAGTCTCTGCAGTCCTTTTCCCATGGGGTTTCCTGCTGTCTGAGCCACCCTGTTCTCATGAAACCTGGCAACAAGCCCTGAGTTTCGAGCAAGGTCTTCCTGTGGTGAGGGGATTCATGCCTTTCCAAAAGAGCACTTTGTCCAGATTGAAAACTTCCTACACTTAATATCTGTATGTGTGCTGTAAGCATCTGGGAAGAAAATGGATCCATCTGTTTATAATTTCATATGTATAAATCCATTTTTTTTATTGTACTGTAGCCATTGGAAGCAGCTACCAGCCGTCCAGCAACTCAGCCACGGAGAGGAGAGTTTCGGATTTCCCTGCCACCAGTACCTCCATTTCCACAGCAGCCACCAAGGGTGGAGGGAGGACGTTAAGGTCTCTGCCAGCCAGCACCAGGCTGGTCAGTGTGGCAGAGATTTCCACCTCTGACAGTGAAATCATGAGCTTTTCAGCCCAGCCCCCTGGGATGTCTACGGGTGCCCAGGATGGTGGTGGCAGAGGTGTCACAGACCCCTTGTTCACAGGCTTGCCACCTGCTTCACAAAGCACTTCTACAAGTGAGTTCTGATAGATAACTGTATATCTCAGAACATTATTTAAAGATTTATTATTAACAAAATGCATCCTTTTTACTTTAAAGAAAGGAGGAATAATATTGTATTTGGCACATTCTGTACATTTTAAAACATTTCACAGAAATGAAAGTATGGATAAATATTATTCCTGTTGGAAGGGAAGGATAGATTTTCCTTGAAAACTTTCAATTTAATTTTGCTAGCAACAGCTTCAGCAGTTCCTATTTAGAGACCATTTTCCCCCCATCTTAATGATTTCCCAGTATTGAATATTCACACATATGTTATCTACATCTACTGATAGTAGATGAAAGGGGATGTGAGGGGATAGTAGATGAAGTAGATAGGGATGAAAACTACCCAGGAGTTTTCATTTATGTGTATGAAGTTTTGTATTTCTTTTCTTGTTTTTCAGCCTTTAGCAGCAGTTACAAACCCAAGAGCATCTCAGCTGCAGAGGAGGTGACGCTGCACTCAGACACACGTGCTGCTGACATACCCAGTGTGGCAGTGGGGACTGCAAATGGCCACATAGCTGGGCTGACAAGAGGCTCTGCCACCAGCACCGGCCCCACAAGCTCTTTGGGGGTGACCTCCTCCTCCTCCTTAGGGACTGCGACCCATCGTCCCAACAGCTCACGGGAAGCTGCTGATCTCCCAGCCCCTCCTGGGGATCCTTTGCTCACAAGCTCCGTCTCTGCCTCCGAAAGTACGCTCAGAGGTAAATCTGTTAGTCTGAAAGCTGTCTGCCTTGGGGCTGGGTGAGACTTCACATCCCTGCACTGTTTTTCTTTAGATATGGCCATCCATCACTACTGGATACATGGATGTTTTTATTACTGTCTGCACAGGGCTGGCAGTGGGGCGGGTGGGAAGGGGGAGAGTGGATCTCAGCTTTTGGGTGAGAAAGTGAAAAACATCAATGTTCTCATTGCTAATGAAAGCCCTGTGCTGGGAAAAGCATCAGTTAGGAATACATGCACACACTTTTACCGTGCCAGAGACACTTGCTGGGGATTTGCAGCTGTCGTCTCATGCTACGTCTGCCGTGCAAGCTGGTCTGTAAGGCACAGGTTTTTGATTTTCATGGCTTTTTGTAAGGCACGGGTGCTTGAACTTGAGAGGGATTCACCTCTTCTCAGAGCAACACCTTCAGTTTCTCAGTGGATGGTTTAGAAATGCACACCATGAGAACAGCCACACAAATCTATAGCTCTGTTTGCCTAAATCAAACCCTGTTTTATTGTATCTTAGGTGTCAGAAGCAGCCAGCGACCAGTTAACAGCTCAGTGGCAGAGAAAAACCCCTTTCCCTCCTCACCCACCAGTGATTCTATTTCAGCCACAGGCAGCAGCAGGGGCGGGAGGACCCCGAGGTCTGCCACGGGCAGCAATTTGTGGGCAGCAGAAGTCTCCACGTCCAGGAGTGGCACGTACAGCACCTCGGGCACAGTCCGATCCTTGTCCACATCTCCTGTGAGAGAGACCTATGGAGTTCATGGGTCCATAGAAATGACGGATTTCATGGAGCAGGTGGCAGACTTTTCCCTAACACACTCTCGCTCTTCTTCGGAAGGCCCTTCCCCAGGTGAGCTCACATTAGAAGTGAAATACCATTTTTCTTAGAAGCCAGAGGGGAAGTGTTACTACAGCTTACATTTGCCCGACTCTTTTCTGCTGTGCATAATATACTGTTTGGAAGGATGCAGTGTGATTTTGTGTCTGAAATATTTCAGCCCTTGCTTGACCAAAAAAATGTGGTTTAAGTTTTTTACAGAAGGGGCACATGTGTGGAAAGTTTTATCATGCCAAGAAAAATAATTAACTTTCAAATAGCAATCCTTTTTTAATATCTCCAGTTGCTATCTCCATGTTATAGGCAAGAGAACTAAGCAAGTGAGGATTAGATCACATCCCTGCAGTCTTGGGGATCAGACTTCGGTTCCTACCTTCTGTCTTGCCTCTTGGAACATGCTGCTTCCCAGAAATTGAACCAGCTCCACAAATTTAGGGCAGCTTTGACTGTGATCTCTGAGGTCCTTCACGCTGCTTTGGCTCCTTCATACTGTGGTGCTGAAGGGTCTGATCGCCCTGATCCCATTTCTTCAGACTTCTGAGCATAGTGCCTTGTCTGAACTGATTTCCCGGCTTTTCTGGGTTGTCACGGTATTTGTTCTAGCAGCATGGAGTGCACTCAGGCACATAATGGTGAAATCAAGTGCACAGCATTAGTATGTCAACAGCTCTTATTTAATAGCACTTTTCTCAGCATAAAACTATGTTTTTTAGAAGACATTTTTTTTGTAGGAAGGATTTATGTATTTAGAAATTTCCTGTTTTCTCTGGATTGACATCTTCTCATATTTTCTACTTGTGTTTGTACTTGCTGCCTCTGGGTTTTACTGGAAGAAAGTTCATTTTTATTTATAGTTTCATATGTGTAAAAATGTGAATTGTTCCTTTATCACATTTTAGTTCCTGGAAGCAGCCATGTGTCATTCAGCATCCTGTCAACAGAGAGAACCAGTTTCCCTACCACTGGCACCTCCATGTCCATAACAGACACCAAGAGTGGAGGGAGGACGTTAAGGTCTCTGCCAGCCAGCACCAGGCTGGCCCAAACAACAGAGATGTCCACCACTGGTACCGAAAACATCATCTCTCCAGGTCATTCCCAGTCCTCTTTGGGAACGCAGGGTGGTGGGGACAGAGATGCCACTGTGACGTCCATGAATCCATTGCTCACAGGCTCACCATCTGCTTCGGAAAGCACTTCTCCAGGTGAGCTCTGGCCACCTCTGTGGGGCTTCTGCCTGTAGACATCAGACCTCTGTGGAGAAGTGAGCGTATGCTAGAATGTGCTGGACATTATGGATGAAAATTTCAACTTACAGGGAAAAATGTATTATCTGTTTCATACATTTAGTCACCAGAAAAACCCAGCCTTACTGCCAGAGCAGTCTGTCCTCAAGAGTTGCTATGTTTTCAGAGACAGCACAGTTTCAAGACTGCCCCATTGGCTTTGTTTATGCAAGCAGGAGCAGCACCAGTCATTCCTGACTCCCAGCCTGGGGTGCAAAGGCAGTATATACTGATCACATACAAGCCTGCCATGCTTTGTTCTGAGTGTCAGGGAGTTGGGTGCTGCGTAATCTCACCTCGCTCATTGCGGGTGCTGCAGTGGCAGTGTGGGCACGTGGTGCCCATGGTGGGACTGCGGCTCTGGGAGCAGTGCTGAAGGGAAGCAAACCCAAAAGCGCTCCCATGACTTGTCCTAGTACCCTCTTCGGGGTCTCTCCCTGTGAGCAGCACCTACTTGCACAGAAAAGGGTTGTGTCTTCACAATTAGTGTTTTCTCCAGGTTGGGATCTTCTGACGCATTCTCTCTGTGCCGTCAGCCTGAGGGTGGTGGTGGAATAGAGCACGCCTGCCTGTTCATAGCTTAGGGTGCATAAATCCATCTTGCTTTGCCCTTTCTCAGCAGAAGGGACCTCGGCAAGAGGAGGACACCTGCCTCTCACCAGTACGCCCAGTTCAGGGATAATGACCACTGGTGAGGAGAGGAGCACCGTGCCTGTGTTGGACACCCGTGGAGCATCCAGTGCAGCAGGGAGTTCTGCTCCTGCTCCACCCCACACCAGCACCTTGGACACGGTCCTTCTGCTGTCCTCATCGGCAGAAGAGCCTGACAAGCAGAGTGATGTTTCACAGGGCGATGCTGGACTCAGTGAGCTCCCAACAAAGCTGCTGCCTGCATTTTCTCCCAGCATCTCAGTGCCTTCACCTTCACCAAGTGCTTCAGGTGGGTCTTGTGATTTCCCAGTTTGCTGTAGAGGACATCCCTCCTCCTCACCTGCCTGCCAAGCTCCCACCCTTCCTTTTCTAGCTTTAAACTAGATTTGTGGTTTTAATAAGCCTGGATTATAGTGAAGGGCATCTGAGCGCTGCACAGTTGGTGAGTTACTCACCTAATGGCACTTGAGGCAGAGCTCATTGTGTCAGGACTGGGCAGCCAGATCAGCTCTTCTGGGCCACTTGTGAAGGTGCCATGGAGCCTTGGCCTCAGCCTCAAACCTGGGGAGCCTGGCACAAGATGTGGTGGGGAACTGGTAGACCTTTTGCCTTTCCTTATATCCCAGTTATGGTATGTTTCAGCCTCAGCTCTGCTGCCAGGGTCCCACTAGAGAATGATTTGAAGCCCACTGGTCAGCCCAAGGGAATTTTCTGTAGGACATTCAAAACCAGGTTCTACCTCCCTGCCATGCTTCTCCTTCAGAAAAACCATTCACCTCAATCTGTTTCATTTTTCTAGGGAAAAAGTACAGACCATCTGGGAATCCCGCTTAGCAAATAAGTGACGTTCATCACCAAGTGTCTGCTGTGGGGATTGAAATATTCAGATTTGACTACTGGTAGAGGCCTCAAAGGTGTTATTAATATACAATGTGTGTAAATATATATATGTACATGTATCTCTGCTTTGCAATTCCAGGGAGAGAAAGAAGAGTTTCTGGTGTTCCTACTGAGACAACATACATCTCGACCACACTCTCCAGCCACGGGGAGGGGACATCTCAAGCTGCAGCTAGCCACAGCATGTGGAGCACAGAGGCAGAAAGCCTCACACCTCACCTGGACACAGCTGGGGGGACACGCACCGGCCCCCTCCCATCCTCCACGGCATGGCCTGGAGTGAGACACATGCCATCTGGCCGAGCAGGGTACCCAGAGCCCAAGGTCACCCTTTCATCCAGGGTCTTCACCTACTTCTCAGCTGCTGGTGACCCTTCCAGTGAGTTTTTCTGAACTCTGGGATGGTGTTTGACTGCTGCTCCCTTCCATGGTGTCGATATGACCTCTAGCATGTGTCACAGCTGTTGCGGGTGTCATGGGTAGGATTTATAAATGGTGGTGGTTCTGCCCATTGGTGTTGTATATCTGCAGCTGTTGATGCTCAGCAGGAAAGGCCTCAAGAATGAGATGCAACTTGTTGCTGTAGGACACATCAACTGTTTGTCTGGGTTGGGGTGATAATTATAAATAACATAAATATACCAGTATGATTCTAATGGTATTAGTTGTCCCTCTGGATTTGAATAGTCCTGTTTTTTGGAATAGGCTTTTTGTGTCAAATCCACATTTAAGATAGATAGATATGTGAGGTCTACTTCATATGTTTTTAATCTGTGTTCATCTGTGCAATTTTATTAATCTGCATTTCCAAACAGAATTATTGTAAAGCTCACAAGATGCCTGCTTTTTGATCCTATTCCAGCCATTAGCATTAGCCATCGCTCCCTAAGCAGCTCAAGTGCTGAGGGAAGGGTGTCCAGCCCCATCACTGATCCTGTGTACAGTTCATCTACGTCTGCCGGTGGTGAAGAGAGGATGCTGCACTCAGCGATGGATGGCACGTTGGCTGGTGGCATGGA
The DNA here is from genome assembly GCA_036023395.1 of Myiotriccus ornatus. Classification (NCBI taxonomy): domain Eukaryota; kingdom Metazoa; phylum Chordata; class Aves; order Passeriformes; family Tyrannidae; genus Myiotriccus; species Myiotriccus ornatus. The sequence continues at coordinate 9,625,111 of JAYRBT010000181.1, forward strand.
GAGATCTTCTTCCTATGCCAAAGCTGCAAGCTCTCCAGGGCCAGCTGAGCCAACATCAGTGGAACAGGGTGGGACAGCCAACACCTCTACCAACAGTGGGGGCTTCACAGACCTTGCAACAGAGACCGTCTTCGTACATTCTTCCAAGATACCCACTTACTCTTCTTTCCAAAATGATCTCACAAGTAAGTTGATGTCTCCTGATGTACATCTGGGGGGAATTCAGGTTTTCCTGTTTTTATCTATATTGTACATAAAGTTCTTATTCATTACCACACGCAGTGCCACCTGTGGGTTCACTCAGGGGGTTGTTTCCATCAAAGGACTCAAAGCCAGACCCTAATAGATGGGAAACTGTTCCAGAAGTGAAATCATGAACCCTCCTTTTTTGATGGCTGCATTACTTTTTTTGCATCCTAACCAGTTTCTTTTGGATGATGCTTTGAGAAGTGTTTTATGATGACCTAAGCCAGTAGTGAAATTAAACCAAATTTTCAATACCTTATTTTTTTTTAGAGATGGCTGAACTTAGCTGTACATCCTGAAATTTGTATTATAGGATTGACTGCACCTTTTATGCTAAATAATCTGATTTTTTTGCAGATGGATGTGCTATTCATTTAGGATTTCCTGACTGCAAAGTTTTGAATCAATGAGTTTATGATAAGCTGGAAATTAGCATAATGTAATAATTTCATCTTGCAGAGGCATAAGTTCACTGTGTCTAAAAACAAAATGAAGAAGATGGGTATTCTGTAGATGGGAATGGAGGATAAGAGGAAAAGGATATGAGTTACTTAAATTATGGGTGATAAAGAGAACAGATGGGTTTTCCTGCTTAGTTTGCAACAAATATGGAATGTTAAGTGCTCAATCACTTCAGAAAAGCAATACGTGAAGAACGGTGTTTTGGAAACCTACACGTTTCATGGGAGCCTTGTGTCTGTCAGGGTTCCCCATTTTAGAACCAGTTAAAGAGTGCACAAGATCCCTAATTCCATACCCATGCTTGGATGGTGCTCCAGATTTTTAGAAGAGCAGGGACCAGTTCACAAACAAGAACATCTTCTGTATTTAACAAGTGGTTTTGATACATCATCAAAATACTTTCATATTACTCTGTCTTTCTAATATATTTTGTCCTTTTACTCCAGACTTTTCAGGTAGCCATCAGCCAGTCAGTAGCATCGATGCTGCTGAGAAAAGGACCTCGGTTTCTCATACGGATGGCACATATATTTCAACCACATATACCAGAGGAGGAGAAAGGACCCTCCTGTCGATCTCCAACAACAGCACCTCTACTGACTCCTCAGAAAGTTCCACCTTTTTTTCTGAAATTTCCAGCCCTTCTGACGCCTCAAAATCTTCTGTGTCTCAGGACAGGCAGACCAATGCATCAAGTGATAGCAGTGTTGTTGAACCATCTACAGAGCCGCTACTGGTACACTCTTCCAGACTCTTGACTTCTGCTTCTACAGGCAGCATAGAAAATACAACTGTCTTCAACACCGACTCTGAGTTGTTGGCCACTAACAGATCATCTCTATCTTCATCAGCGTTTCCAGCGTCTTCCTCGCTGTCATCGCTGCATCACTTGCTGTCACCAACACCACCACCAAGTCATCTGTTTACACCGTCAGAATCACCTGAGCCACACTTGTCCTCTGTGATGGCATCTTCACCCCCTCTGCAGGCTTTGTCGTCCTCCTTGCCCACTTCCTCATTGCCGTCCCCATCTTATTCATTAGCATCTTTATTGCCTCTGTTTTCATCACCCTCTCCCATTTCTCAGTCCAACGACAATGATCAAGCAAGTACCACTGTAGCTACGATGGTGGTGGTCAGGCAGGTGCCCTCCACAACTGCCATGGCTTGGAGCTCACCCAGAGAGACCAACAAGCACAGTGTCACACACCAGCCCCAAAACAGTACCACCTTCAACTCCACTGTGTCTCCTCTCCCTACGGCACCTATGGAGCTGCTTGGTGGACGCACCGTGTACATGTCCACTCCTGTCACAGTAACAGAGACTGCCTTGCCTAGAGCTGCCACTACCCGGGAGGGCAGCTCTGAGAAGGCCACACCACTGCTCACCACGGCCAGTCTTGCTCCACGGGCTGCTCCAACAGATGTACCCCGTAGTCCCTCACCAAGTGCAACAAGCCACAGCAACATTGTCCCTGCAGTGGCACTGACCACGGTAAAACCTCCTGTGCTGACAACACCGGCCAGTCGCCGGCCAACCCCAGGTGAAGCTACCACCACGAAAGACCAGAGAGCTCAAACACCCACTGCCACTAAGCACATGCATACCACCAGTGAAAGCACAGAAGCTGTGGACCCCACCACTGCAAAGCCTGGTAAAGCCACCGAGGAAAACGTCCCTGTTACAAGTCCTTCTGAAGCCCCTCCAACCATCAAGACCACTGTAAGAATTGCAACTACTTTGGCTGCTACCAAGCCAACCACTGTTCCGCCACCCAGTAGCACAGTGGGGCTGAGGACGTCATCTCCAGTCACGGGTAACGTGTTTAATGGCACTAATCAGTGGTGGGGCAGGGACGAGGAGGGCAGGAACACCTGGGTCCCAATTTTAAGCATCTTAGAAGGGTTGTGTACGTATGTATGACAACTCTGTTGTCAGCAGGGTTTGAGGGCAAGACCTCTGTCTCTGTGTTGGTATTTTTAAGCTAAGGGTTTAGCAATCAAGTTGAACTGCTGGAATAAGGGTGAGCATTTTGGTGAACTTTTATGATAGATAGGTTAAGCTGAAATTTGACAGTTTTGAGAAAATAAAGCTGGCTGGCCTTCCAGGTAAGCATAAGGATGCATTTTATATTTGTTGATAGGTTAACAAAATTAATTGATATCAATTAATATCTATCTTATTAATGAGAAGATACAATAGGCCAGCACTTGGTTTGTGTTGGAACTGCTTCTGTTATTACAACCTATGGTTGTTTTTTCCCCCTCTCACTAAATAATCTCCTACTCAAAGGCCTGTTGCTTCTCCCAGTAGGCTATGTACCATAGTCTTGCTCAGTGTGTCATTACAATCATTTATTACCACTGCCAGGCTCCTTATCTTCTCAAGTAAATACATTTACTGAAGTTTTGTATGAGTGGATATTGACCATGTGTTTGAAGTTCAGAGCCTGGCCTTCGTGCTGCTGTAGGATATCGTGTGCACTAAAGGCACTAATCTGAGTCAAGTACTGGCAATAATATATATGCCATCCAATAATTAAGTATTTAAAGGTTATTTATCAGGCTGATTGGTTTTAGTTATAGCTATGGCTTCATGAAAAAAAATCACTGTAAGGGAATGAATTTTTTTAAAAAAAATTAAGGTAATGTATCCTTTTTAGCAACTGATTCACACTTTTGCCAAATTATTCTTTCCCTTGAATACTGAGATTTGCCATTTGTCAAAATACAAAAGATCCCTCTGCTGCCTTGGACATGGTGCTTTGTTCATGGGCGCTCACTATCACAAGAGCTGCCCTAGTCCCTGCAAAAAAAGTGTACAAAACGCAAATGGAAGGATGGCCAAGTGAAAGCCATTGTTTTAAAACACACTCACTCATTTCTGGCTGCTTAGATTAGAGACACGAAATGGCCTTCTTGCTGATGCTGAGGTAGCTGTGCCAGGCTAGTTGAGGCATGAGATTACATCGAGTGGTGTTTCCCACTGCAGAGGTTGGCTTTGGACCGTTGGTCTGCAGGGCCTGCGTGGTACCGTGGGGCACCACGGTGCCACCAGAAATGCACACGTGGGTTTTGCTCTTGTGCCTCATGCTTTAACCACAGAGCCAATCCTTCCTGCCTCTGTTGCAGTGCTCAGCCGTTGCCATAAAATAGGTATGAGTGATGTGTAAGCTGTCTTGTTTGTCTTGTAGCACCTTGTTGCTGACAAGTCCACAGCCCTGCCTGTGGTCTGCCCTTGCACGCGTGTGTGACACGCATTTGTGCTCATGTGAGTCACACGCACAGCAAGAGGAACCTTTTTGACAGCACTTTTTTTTTTTTTTTTGAAGGGAAGTATTGGATATCTTCTCCAGAATTTGCAATTTGAGTTGGCTAATCTGTGATTGATCTGAGACTGCAGCCATTAATCCCCTGATAACACCATATATCACAGTGGTCTCTGTTCCCCAAGCCCTTGCTCACCCAGCAGAAAGGGCATTATGAGTGGTGGCACAGACAGGTACCACTGCTGTGCCCGTCCCCAGGGTGGCATGGAGGGGCCCTGGAAAAAGAGGTGATAGCAGCCAGGGCGGCCTCCACCGTAACTGGGTAATCTACAGACTGTATCAGTGATCAAGCACTAGCTTTGGATCACGGTAACAGGGCTTGGATGAAAAGGGCAGGACTTGGTGAAGCAGCCCATGCTCCCATGTCTAGCTGTGGCTCTTGAGGTTCATTCTTTGTTCTCTCAATCAGTAAGTGTTGGGTGGTTTGCCTTTAAAAAGCACTCTGAGATCTTCTGATGAGCAGTGCTGTAAACAAGCTGAGTGTTCATATTAGCATGGATCCACATTGGACCCCAAGGGCTTTTGAATGAATATTTAAGTGGCTTATATTTATTCTTTCAGCTCCAACAGAATAATTAGGAACAGGATAAATAGTAAGTGCAAATGATGCAATGAAGCATCTGATGATGCTCAGGGAGTCACAGAAGGAGAACCAAGTTGATCTTTTTTAGCCCCAAAGTTGATAATTTTTATGATTCAGTAGCTATAACCTGAGAATTTTTTCTGCTTTTGTAGATGTGGATAAATGTCTTTCCAACCCTTGTCCTGCACTGGCCACCTGCAACAACAGCCATGGCTCCTATATCTGTCAGTGTCCTCTTGGATATGAGATGGAGAAAGGAAAGTGCAATTTAGGTAAGAAAACAAAAATTAAAAACCAGGGGAGGGCAAGATGGAAATAATTATCTGTAATCTTCTAAAATAAATTAACTTAGGCTTAGACTAGCTCAGGAGCCTAATGTTCCTTCCAACCACCACTTTTGTCAGAGCCTTTTACTGTTTACATGAGTACAGTGTCTGATGCCTGTTGTGTTGACCTGCCCGGGGAGCAGGCACAGAGATAGCTGAGGAATTATTGAAAATGCAGCAATGGAGCGGTGGGCTCAGGCTTTTAGTAAGGGCAGATGTGCCCCTTCTGTTCCTGATGTGTTTTACAACTCCTCAACAAGCATTCAGCAGCTTGTCCTAGCTCCCAGCCCTGCAAACTTCAGTGACAGCACTTGGCTTGGGATAAGTGAGCAGGGCTATTGCGTAACCTGGCTGCAGTGGGATCAGCCATGTGCGGAAAATTAAGCAGCCGTGAAAATCTTTGGTAAGATCAAGGTCTTGTATCATACCTTCAGCATTTTCTTAGCAGCAAAGTTATTAGTTGGAACTCCGGTTCTGACCCCCTCCTTTCTATTAGAGGACTCGCAATCTCAAGGATTTACAATGTCCCATTGTATAGGGGAATTTGTTTTCATAGATTTTCTTCTGACCCTTAATCAACGAGGATTAGGGGCATGGAAATTTTGCTAAGGAAATAGGGTGAGGTGTCCCTAAAGAGTGTTTTGAAACATTTCTTCAAGTTGGAATGTGTCAGCTTCTAATTTAGAGAGTTGTTTTGATTATGCCTTGAAATGGGATACAGGCAGATTATATAACTACTGTGAAGGTGATTTTCATCTTATTTTTTTGTCCAGAGTTGTTATATTAGAGCTGTCTGATACAAAATTTGTGGTGAAGATAGGCTCTGTGGATGGGAAAAAAATGGGAAAGAATTATAATGTTATCTGCAACTGTATTTGTTTTTCTGGTGGAACATAAAGCTGGAGCTCTGAGTTCTCATTTCCACTGAGTATCTCATGACACTTAACACAAGATTTAGGGATATTATCTCTCTAAGTCTGGACAACTCAGATTATTGCATTCTGCTGCCGTGAACCAAATATGGATCTAAGCACAGAAAAATGCATCTTTTGGACCTCTTTTCAAATGTCATTGCTCATTCTCTCCAACAGTTTGAAAAGTAAAAATGTCCTTTCTACAGTGCTTTATTTTGACTTGCTGGTTTGTTTTCCTTCCATTGCAGGGAGGGCTAAGAGGTTTGACATGTTTACCTCAAATTATCATAAATAGCTTTGGTACCTGTAACTTGTTGTCTTGTTACTAATTTTACCCATCTCTCACTGTGTTCAGGAATCCTTTTAAATTAGTCTGTGTTCCTATATGAAATGTATGAACACTGCAGTGAAATGCTGGCTGTTCAGCAGCATTGAGCTCTGGAATTTGACTGGGACTGTGGGAACATTGCAACAACCCTTGGGAAAAAACCCAAGGCTGTGACTCTGCTTTATTGGGGCAATGACTCTCAGACGCAGGGTTTCTGTTTGCTGTGTAAAGAGATTTTTCCATGCAAACAGCCTCTCATGTAAGGCAGATGAAACCACGTCTACACACGGCACAGACACATGTGTTCCGACTAACTTGTCTTGTTTTCCTTTTCAGTGAGAATATTTATTGGGCAGGTCCCCCTGAAACTTAATATCACCCATGGGAAGTACACAGAGCTCTTCCACGTTGAGAGTGAGATCCTGGCGATGGTGAGTGTCCTTGCTGGGGCTTTGGCAATGCTGATGGGACAAATTCCCTCTGCTCCTCTTACGGTTGTCGCAGGAAGCCATGAGTCTGTAGCATGGGTTTAACCTTTTCAATCATTGAACTATCCCAGTCTGGTGAAAGTAGGACTGGTGAATGTTCTCTTTTAAACCCATCATACTTCTCTCCTCTGCCTTGCCCCAGCTATCAAGACAGTAGTGGCTCCTATGGGGCTTAAGGCAACATATCTGCCTGGGAAATCCTGGATCCCTTTTCCTGAAGTTGTGTGCCTGGATACACGCTTCAGTAGCCTCCATCCTCTCCTAGTGTCTTCTGGCTTCATTGTCTTTTCCAGATCTCAAAAGAGCATCAGTGCTCCTCCAAGGTCAAAGATTAAAACAGTAACTCTGGGCCCCACCATTCATTAGTAAATCTCATGGATGCTGGAGCAGGTTGGACTGCAGCTGGTGCCACCTTGCTCTCAGCCAAACCCTGTGGGATGAAGGCCCAGCAGCATCACCCACTCAAACATACCTTCCTGTGAGTGGAGTTTCTCAGCCATTTGACTGTAACCGTGTGACCCTCATTCAGCTGAGCACAAGCACTGGATGAGCTGTTGGCTGCCCCATAGGCTGAGCCATCTGTTGCTCCAAAAAGACCCCTGGGCTGGGGATAGGTACACCTCTGTGCATTTTTTATGCAGTTCATTGCATGCACTGGTTCATCCTGTTAGCAGTTCCTGAACTGGCTTTATTTCAGTGCTTTGGAATAGGTGATTTGGAGATGCTGCCAAATGAGGGGGGAGCTGGGGGGGAGTCACCTTGATGCTGCCCACACAGTTTGTGCTGGGCAGTACATACAAACAACTGCACAGATCCAGGGTCAGGGAGGCTCCTTGGAAGATGTTCAGTCTCTGAGGGTGCTGCTTTGAGGTCAGCCTTACACGAAACTCTCTCCCTAATCTGGGGCACTAACAGCTGCTCTCTCCTTCCCTTCCTTGCAGCTCAATGCATCGCTGTCGGGCTTGCCAGGGTATCACCACTCCACTGTTAAGGCAAGCAGGTAAGGCTAAGGCTACCAGGGGAAGAGTGAGAAACTTGAGCATTTGGGATGTTCAGCTTGAGATCCGTGTTCACCATTTTGAATTGATGCTGGGCTTGATACAATCTGTCCTGGCAGGGGTATAGGGCATGAGGAATGCCTGACCATCTCGCCTAGTTCTTCTGGCCTGAGCAGCTTTGGGACAGGCTTGGGAGCTTCCCAGGAGGGATTTATGGCTGGTTTCAAAGTGAGCTACCAGCTCCAAATTTTCTTCTCTGTGTCTAGCTTTTTTCCTGTCTTTAAGGTCTGTTACAATGCATGTAATGCTGTGTCTGTGATAATAAGAGTCCTATGTATAAAGGTGCTAATGATGACATCAGACTTACCCATGATACTCAGGGCTGTTTTGTTTTGTTTTCTGTTAGGGAGGCAAATTTTGTGCATGTTTCAGTGCAATCCACGTTCTCTTTATCATCCAACGTGACTTTCTACGATGTTATCAGCAGTGTGAAAAGCTACATTCGAGCTTGCAAATCCCCCACCGAAACCTGCCAGTTCATTTCCAGCCTGAAATCGCTCCACAGAGGTAAATAGCATCTGGAGGACTGTGACAGGAGGAGAAAGGGATGTTTTATTTGGCTTCTTTTATAAGAGAGGGAGAAAGACTTGGCATTTGAAAAAGCCCCTATGAATCATTTTATCTTATTTAAATGGGAGTCATCTTAAGAACCTCACAGTACAAAAGGGATACAGATACTGAGCCTTATCTTTGCCACATGTGTGAGAAATCTGCGTCTCTGTGAAAACATCTCACAGCACAGGATTAGAGGCATTGTAGGGCAGCCTTTCATCTCTGGATGTGACACGGGGCCCAGCCAGATCAAAAAAGCGTAAGTCTTAATTCCACCCACACGGCCGGGAGCTGAGAAATGGTGTGCAAGCCAGGAGACAAAACCCCTCCAGTGAAGTCGATTAGAGCTGCTGGAGGCTGCACAGGGAGCTCGGCTCTCCTGCCTACCCACTTTCAGTGTTGTAGGGTGTAAAGATGGTTCACAATTAAGACCTTTTGATTTCTGTACTGAATCCTCCACCTGCAAAAGGGGAATGTGGATGCAGCACAGAAAGGTGTGGAGAAGGACGCCAGTGCTGTGCATGACTACCTCCAGGTGGACCCCATTGCTGGTGCTGGCTCTGTGCCCTGCATCTCCTGGTTCTTGTTTCCTGCAGGGCTGATAGAGGAGAAGTAGCTTTGAGAGGTACCTCAGGATGCATGGAGTGAGCACCCTTGAAAGATGGTCTCCTGCAAGGAAATGGCTGCACTTGGAGCTTTGTGACTTTGGGGTTCAAAGCTTAGAGGTTTGGCTTTGAGGATGAAGAGTGACAGTGTTTAGCCTGCCTGTAGAGGGAAACTCCTTGTGTCATTTTGGCAAAGTAAACATGAATGTGAGAAGTTCAGTGTGCTTTTATTGCAACGTGCTGTATTTTAAAGCCGCACTCCACCGTGGATTGCATTAAATTATTTGGGTAGACCCAGTGAGATTATACCTACACATTACCTCTGATACAATGCTTCTGGTAAAGTCTACTTCTAACTTGAAATAAGCAGAATAAGAAACAAATTGTGTTCTTGTGTAAGTACTTTAAAAAAAAAATTGTCAGATAGAAAAAAAAATTGGATCTAGCAGGGAGTGGTCTATAAAAGGTGAGTGCCAAATGAATGACATATTTTCCATAAAATCATATTTCTCACGAATATTTATTCATTCCATTTAGTCTGACCTCCAAGACTAAATGTAAATTTGGTGACAAAATTTTCATCATTTATCCAAGTTTTGCTGAATGCTCATTGTAACAAATCTGACTTTCTAAAGTAAAACACTGCTTCAAAGTAATGTAAACGAAAGGACAAATTCTTTGTTTGAAAAATTAAAAAATCCAGTGCTTAATATTGAAATGGAAAAAAATTGGTTTTGGCTGAGCAAAATATTTTGCTTGATATAAACTTAAAAACTGATTTTTTTGAGCTGTCTCACGGGGTGAACGTGTTTCAGCTTGAGCCAAAGCAAATTTTTCATTTTCATTTCCTCTTCTACCTCTGAGCTGAAACATTTATTATCCACAAGAAATGGTGACACAGGGTAATGTTGCCTGTCTCCTAATGGAACAAACATTGTTAAAAAAAAAGAAGAGAGATTAAAACAGCACATGAGCTGAATGTGATACCTGGCGAAAGCAAATATGCATAATGGTGGGCTCAGAGAGAACCACGCTGATGTCTGCCACCTCTTTCCACCAGCTGGCAGCTTGTGCAGACAGAAAGATCCTGAATGTGACAAGGAAACTTCGGAATGCACCGACTTCGACGGAGTTGCACTTTGCCAGTGCAAAAGTGGGTACTTCAAATACAACAAGATGGACCACTCCTGCAGAGGTATTGCTCTTTATGTGGTGCATTTTCCCTGAATTTTGCTTAAACCTTTTGCTCAGTAGAAATGAGTGTGTGTGCATAGAGCTGTGCATGCAAGAAGCTCAATATTATGAATAAATATTAGCAGCTCAAGTTTCTTTTATTTAGTTAGGGGGGTTTTCAGCAGACACTGAAGATACAGTCTCTCTCTAGGAATAATATTATCTCTTTCTGGAGCATGCTGTGAGTCACAGTGATTGAGGAGAGGGAGAAAGGGGCCTGGCTGCTTTGGGCTCCAGTTCAGTGGCACAGAGCAGAGATGACGTGTTTCTCTGCCTGTTTTGATTTTGTCTGAACTCTCAGTGAACTTAGGGGAATGCTTTAAACTCACGAGCATATATTAATACTTCATCAATATTTTAAAAATCTGTATCCAAAAATGATTGTGAATTTATTTTTCAGCTGTGTTCCTAGTAGAAATTTTAAGCTTAAATGTTACATTATTTTTTAGCTACTCCTCAGATCAACAAATGTGGTTTTGCTACATTTTAAACAAGGTTTTTGCATGCTGGTGGTCAAAATAACTTCTGTAGGATCGGGGTGTCCATTCCCTAGTTTCAGTGGTTGTTATAAAGCTTCGTAAGAAATGCAGTTTTCTGATGACATATCAATAAGAATTGCAGTAGTGGTTATATATTGCTTCTGGCACTGTCTGCTGGGTTGCTGTTGAAATAGGAGGAGATGTTTTGTCGATTCCAAATCTGATCAGAGAGTGAGAAAAATGTGCCTGGAAATAACTCATGTGCTGCAGACTCCGGGATGGACATCTCATGGTCCTGCCTCTCCTCCACTCTACGGCTCCAGGCAAAACTTTTCCCTCTGTGTTTTTCTTCCTTCTCTTCATCTTGTATGTTGGAGGAAGGATTTCTATTAGGAAATACTGACTATCTCCAGTGACCCTAGAGAGTCAGAGAAGGGCATATGTAGTGACTGGAGAGCTAAGCTGAAACTCGGGAGGTTTTTACCCCATTCTTACTCCATCATAGACAGTGGGGACACAGGGAAGGTTACTCTGTTTGTCTTGTTCATGTCTCTTGCCAAGTGGTGTTGTGATGGTAAATACCTGAAAGGCTGAGGCACTTGGATGTGATGGTTGCAGAGAGCTAATAAATCTAACATCTTGTACATGTGGTTACTCCCTACTTATGGGTCTTGTTTGCTGTGGAAAATATAAAAACCCTACCTGCACACAGTGAGGCCTCAGTTCCAGCTTCAGCTCGCTGCCGTCAGTAGGAGACGTCTTATTGACCATCTTCAGAGTGTCTGAGTGACAGGTTTGATGTGGGATTTACGTTGTAGTGCAGAGGCATGAGGATAGTACCAACTGTATGGTGCCACACTCCAACAAGATACCAGATTTTCAGTATCACTTGTTCCCCTCTGGGTAAGCCAGGAGGTTGGGGTTTTTAAAGGCTTTTTCAGAAGTCAAGCCATGGCCCTCATTTGATATTTAGGGCTATTTTGCTGATAAATATAGCATACAATATGCTAGCTTCTTTGAAAATCCCTGCCCTTCGAGTGCCTAAACAGGAACTGAGGTCTCGTGAGCATCCGACTCTCATTGTGGGTCATGAAAATGCGGTGTGGTAGCTCCAATTATAGCATTTGCAAGGAGGGAAGTGGCTATTGTGCTGCCCTGTCCGGTCTCCCCCGTGGGAAGGCAAGTGTGGCTGAGAGAGCTGCTGGGGCATTGGGAATTGGCTGCCCCAGCCACCAGGTTTTGTTCTGTCCTGCTTTGCAGCATCTGTCCTCTGCTTGAAAAAGCATCTCCTGGACCAGGGAAGGGTTGGATCTCTGAGTCACAGCAGTTTCAACATGTTGGCCATGGTACCTCTTGATGTGCAAGTTCAGTTGTCTCTGGGTCATTGCTGGTTTTCAACCTTTCAGTACCTTCAAGGCTATTTCAGTAATAGAGCAACAAACCCGATGTGCCAACCTTTCAAGGGCATGCTATTTTTACTAGTACAGAGTGTTTCTGGAATGAAGCAAGGAGCAGCAAAGCAGGTTTCCAAAGAGACCCCGGAGTGTCTTTTGGGAAGGCAAAGGAATCCTGAAGAGCACAACTCGACAGCTTTGTTTGGCCCCTGACACTTAGGCCTTTCCTCTGTTCCCTGCTTACATTTGAAAGCTTGCCAAGTGAGTGTGACAGCGCGGGCTCTCCTGGGGACATGTTCAAAGGAGCAGGAAAGATGCCAAAGGAGAAAGCAAAGTGGCAGGAAAAGGCAGGGTGAGGAAAGGAAAAGACATAAGCACCGAGTTTTTAAGTAAGACAGAGAAATGAATATTCAGGATCTTGCTTTTCCTCTTTACTGCCCCTATATCCTCCTGGCCAGAGAAGGGTGTGCCGGCGAGGTCCCAAGGCTGCTCCTGCTCGAGGCACAGCTCCAATTTTGATACTGCTCAAGGTGTATGTGCCCCACACACGTTACTGGGCTAGGGCTGAGGTTAGGGTGGGCTCCAGCATCTGCCTGCCCACTCCTGCAGGCCTTCCCAAGACTCCAGAAATGAGCTGGGGCTGGAATACATGGGGCTGCTGTACTCATTAAAGAAGGCAACTCCAGTGAGTTCCCTCCCTTCCACTGCACCTTTTTTATTGCTGATCTTGTAGTTCATTTTGGTAGAACATTCACTCCATAATGTTTTCAGTCTGCTTTTGTTAGCAGGTGAAAGGAGTAATCCATCCAGTTGTCTTTTGCTAATGCCTCAGTGTTATGAATAAGCCCAGCAAGGATCCTTTGAGATTTACCTTGCCCCTTGCCCTTTTTGACTGAGGCTCTTAACTCTTGCCCAGTTACCTCTGGTCTCTTCCTTTGCTTCAAAGAAATCATCTTAGAGGGGGAAAAACATATCTAGTACAAAAAGTGTCACGATGAGATGCAGCAGGGGGCTGTGTAATGAACTTCACCCTACCCATCCCCAGCTCTGGCAAAATAAATGGAATGAGAGAGGTAGTGAAGGAGTAGTGGGACTATATAGAGCAAAGAAAGGTGTGCAAGACCAGGTATCATGGACATCAGCCCCTCCATGATTGTTGGTACCAGCGGCTGCAAGTCTGTGTCTGCAAATGCAATATTCATGATGTGAGTGCATCACTCATCTGTGTCCACACATCCTACAGGGAAAATGGCTGAGTGACATGGGATGCTTCATAAATGGTCTGTAGGCAAACATTTTTTCAATATGGCCACAAGCAAGGCCAAGCATCCAAGAGCAGAGTGCCAGGCACACTGTGTGTTGCATCTCCTGGAAAGCAGAGGCTTGGGCAGAGCTGCGAAGGGGGTCTGTAGCTAAAAAAAGAGATCCCCAGCTCTTGCTTCCAAGGGTAATATGATGCCAGGGTGCATTTAGGCATTATGGGCAGGCAGAAGATGGGAAATTTTGTTATCCCTGGGTTTCTCACATCTATTTCTGGGAACCAAAATCAAGAGGATCAGAGAACCTGTGAGTTTTTGGAGAAAAACTGCAATAATTAGGGAGACTCAAAAATCTCAGTACCCTTGGCTTTATTAAAGGTAAAGGAGTGATTTGGTGGTGAGGAGGAGAAATGGGATCATATAACCCTTTCCAATGTAGTAAGTAAACATCCAAAGTCTGGAATTTGACACTGGGATAATTCATACCAGAAAGAAGGTGAATGTTTCTAATGGCTGGGGAAATTAACTTTGTGAGCATCTAACCCAGGGTTGTGGTTGATTGTCTGTCACTGAAAATATTAAAATCAGTCTTGACTGTTTCTCCAAAATGTAGCTCCAATTCAACTTCTTGATTTGAAACTGGAATTAAATTTAGGAAAGTTCTGTGACTGTATTACAAGGGGGAGGTCACAGTCACATTGCTCACTGCTGGCAACGATATCGCTTGTTATTGGTGCTGGAAGAGCCATAAACTTCTGAATCCAAAATGCTGGTTCTCTCTCTTGGTTTACGATGATTTTACTGACCCATTTTAATGGACAACATTTGTCCGTCTTTTCTCCTTTCCTCCCCTCCTGCACTTTGGGTTTTTGACAATACAGTCACTGGCTGTTCCAGCGGGAAAAGGCATCCAGTGTGCTGGCAGCAGCAGAGGAGGGGGTGAGGGCTTTGCTGCAGCTTAGCTGGGACCTCTGCTGGAAGCCTCCTCTTCTCCCTGCTTGCTGGTGTTAGAGAGTGCCACAGCTTTTGGCTGTGGGTTATCCCCACGGTTAGAGAGCAAGGCAGAGGGAGTAGGGATTGAAAGCTGCTGTCTCACCTGTTTTAAGCACATAGTGTTTGAGGGTGAAAAAAATCCTTAAGCACTTTTGTTTTTCACTTAACAATTCCCTGTGGAGTGTGATGCAGGGGTTTCCCAGACCTCTGGGTGATGTCTTGCAGACCCCCAAGGGCTGCTGCATGTGCTGGCCCTGGGTTGTCCCTCTACCCAAAGCGACTCTGTGTCACTCCTGCTCAGGTGTTTGAGTGACCACCTTCCCTGCCTCAGCTCAGGCAGCAGATCTGCAAGAGCTCTGGTGGCATTATTGCTGAGAAAAGCAGTGATCTCATCACTAATTTGAATCTTGTATTTTTGTGTCCAATGTATCATCCCCTTTCCTGTTCATCAGAAGGGTAGTACAGTTTCCTCAGATAATTCAGGTGATGGGATAGCTGTCCATAAGCACAGAATTTATTTTATTTTGAAGTGATTGTTTCAGTTTTTCATCAACATTTTGCGTGTAGCAGTTTTCTGGGTTATTGAGACGTAAGAAATTTAATTTCTATTGTACAGTAAAATATGATATCTCAAAAATTGATTTTGCTGCAAATCTGAAAGATCAGAAAAGAAAGTGATGCAAGAAAAAACATTATCATGCCTCTTTGGGTTACCATAACTGTGTTTGCGCAACATTTTGTTGCAATACTAACATTTAAAAGTAATTAATAACGTGCACCAATGCTAAAGTAGCACTGTTAAAATGAGGTTTCAAAACAAAAGCTGGAGCCACTTGCAGATTTTTTTACACTGCTATTTTATGGGAAGTAGTACAAGTGTGCGGTGAGTTTTCATTTGGGCAAGAAGTAGTTCTGCTGGGAATTACATTACCAGCTGCCCACCCTGTGCCAGCTCCAGGCTGGCTCTGCCTAGAAGCTCTGAAATGGTCCTGTCAAAGCCAGCGGGAGGTGAATCCAAGTGCACGGTGTTTTGCAGAGGACATACTGCATCCCATCAAAGTGCATCGCATTCCTGCTGTGCAGCCGTGCTGCCGCTGGGCCCCGAGGGTGGTTGGGGTGGGGCTGCCGTGGGAAGCAGTGATGGGAAATGCCTCCCTGCACCACTACGTGGTGCTCATGGCCCTTCTCTCTGTTTTTAGCCTGTGAAGATGGATATAAGCTGGAAAATGAGACCTGTGTGAGGTATGGTGACTGTTCTGCCCTCCTCCTACCCCACCATCCTTGCTTTGGTACCTGTCAGCACAACTAAGCCGCTGAAACTTCCTATTGTTTTCTGTTCCCAGCTGCCCATTTGGCTTGGGTGGATTCAACTGTGGAAACCGTGAGTAACAAATTTTGTTTATTTTCCATGGTGTCAGAAATGGGAGATTTGAAATAAATAATTGCAAATGACTATGTCTAAAATGCAGTAGGTACACACTACTTCTGTCAGTGTTTCTTGTTTCTTCACTTTCTGTTGAAACTAATTTTGCTGACCTTATTTAACAAAGCTGTCTTAATGCTATGTCTTAAGGAAAGGAAATCTCCTTTCCCTGGATACTCTGACATGATAGCGCATATAGTGGGCACTCTTGAAGCAAGATATTCCAAAGTGAACCCATGAAATATAATTTGAATTATTCTGATCTATCAGTAAGGGAATCCATCCCCTAGGGAAACAAAAACTTGTTCTTCCTTCGTGAGGAGATCCCCAACACCCTCTATTTCACTCAAAATCGCAGAGGTAGGGAAGATGGCAAATAAACAGTTAATCCCTATCCATGAGGACTGTGAATATTTTGACATTAGTGTTTCAAAACCACACCACTGTTTCTAAGTGAGTCTCTGTCTTTCCTGCCTGCAGCGTATCAGCTCATCACGGTGGTGATTGCGGCTGCAGGAGGGGGACTTCTGCTTATCATGGGCATTGCACTGATCGTCACCTGCTGCCGGTAGGTACCACCGCCAGGCCTGGATTATCCATGGTGTCCTCTCAGTGGATTACACCACACTTACTGCTCCATGTGTGAACTCTGAAGGGCCAAAACATAGGTGAAAGCGTAGGGTAGCTAAGCAAGTTGGTTGATCAGAGATACTGAGTGTCGTGGGTTCAAACCATGATACTGAGGTATCACATTGTGCTTTCATTTGGGGTGTATCTTCTTTTATTCTAACAGCCAGGCTAAACAACTGAACTGCTTGTCTCTTAAAGATACACCTGGAAATCCTGTCCTGTAAGGATGGAGAGACAAAGGAGTCCTTCCCACTCAGAGCTTTAAGGCTCTGAAGCCAGGAAGCAGTCTCCAAAAATGCAACCTAAGAAGAAAGGAAAAGTTTAGGAGAAGGAAGGTTACTTACCATTTTTCAAGTGCTGTTTGAGTGTATTTAAGGCTGTTTTCATTTTCCTTTGTGGACAAATCCTGCATGGGCTCTTACTGTGTGTGTCTCTCCCTCTCAGACACACACACGTAGTTCTGATACTAGCAGGCAGTTTCGGATTGGAGGAAAGATGTGCTTGCTGAGGAAGTTCTGCTTTGTGATTTATGTATTCTGAAAAGGGATGCTTTGCAGTAACACCCTCTCCCTGCCACCTAGGATTTCAAAGCTCTCTGATAAAGTTGGCAGCTGGTTTTATTGGTAATGTAGACGTGGCAGTGGTTTGGTTGGCACACTGGTGTGTCCCTGTTACCCTGTGTTTCGAGCCACGGGGACCAGCAAGCTCCAGCCAGTACAATTTCAGACCCCAGAGTGCAGATCTCTGCAGGGATGGACTGACCTTCTCATGAGTCCTCGCCTTTGGCAGCTTATGTGACTTCCTGGAGGGTACTCTGCTTTGAACTAGAGGTGTCACCAAAGTCCACTCACACAACATGGTAGTCCTGTAGGGGCATTTGGTGTCATTCAGACAGGCTCCTTGCAGGTCTTCTTTCTTAGGAATTAACGTAGTGCCTAGAAGTGCTATAGTTAATCACTTGGAGACTTAAATAGCGTGGGGTCTCCCATACATTTTTCTTCCTCAAGAAAACTGAGGATTTTTTCATCAACTCAGATGAGCACACACATTTTTAAGAGATGAAGGGCGAAAGCTGGAACAGGAGAGGTTCAAACTGAATGTAGGGAAAAATTCTTTCACCAAGAGGACAATAAGGCAGTGGAACAGGTTGCTCAGAGAGATTACCATCTCTGTCTTTGGAGATTTCAAATTCCATTAGATAATGCCCTGAGTATCATGGTCTGATTTCATATCTGAGTTGGCTTCAGAGCAGAAAATTAGACTATAGTCCTTCTGAGGTGACTTTTGTTCCCAGTCAAGTTACATAACGTGAAGTGGTGATCTCTCCTGAGATCATGTCAGAAGTGCATACAAAATAGCAGGATAAATTTTATGTTTTCACTTTCCCTCATTCTTTTATAAACAGGAAGAATAAAAATGACATAAGTAAACTGATTTTCAAGAGTGGGGATTTCCAGATGTCACCTTATGCTGAATATCCGAAGAATCCCCGGGCACAGGAGTGGGGCAGAGAGACCATCGAGATGCAGGAGAATGGAAGCACCAAGAACCTGTTGCAGATGACAGATGTGTATTATTCGGTATCTATCCATAGCTTAATTATTAACTCTTTCTGCCTGATACAAGAAAGAGATATTCCTTTATTTTTGAAAGTACAAATCCCTTTCCTGGAAAATAAAAGGGCAAAGCAAATGTCTTCCATAGACAGCAAGGCATCAGGAGTCCTATGGACTCTAGCTATTATCTGTGGTGAATATCACAAAGAGATGTCATTAGGAAGAATGATAGAGAAATGCCTAGGAACATGTTGTTAGAATGCCCAAAAAGCCCAGTCCTAGAGAAAGAAGGACAGTTAAGGGCTTTGGGTAGACTGCTGGTGTTCACTGTAGGTAGTTTTCTCCTGTCTAGCCTCACTGATGATGTGGAAGGTGGAGACTCCTGTCTGGGGAACTTCACCCCAAAATGGGAAGATGCTGGTCGCTGAGGACCCCTCTTTTCTTCTGTTCCTTTCCTCTCCAGAGTATAAAAAGAGCATCCCTTCAGATCTGAGGGACCAAGGAGTAATAGACTGTGTAGGGCATAGAAAGACACGAACATAGGACATGCTGTCATGGTTGGTACCATCTGCTAATGTCTGTATCCAGAGCTGTGATGCTGGTGTATCATCTGTCACTTATCTACAGCTATGTTGTACTTAAAGTGTGTGTGGGTTACTCATGAGAGAAAGGTCACAGGATTTCACCCACATCACACATTCTGGACTCCCTGCTTTCCAGAGCAGAGAACAGAAAGCATTATTTGTTTTTCTGGCTTGTATTTTAAGTTTTCTAGTAAGCAAGTTTATTGGGTTGTGCAGCATGAAAGAAAATAATTCTCTGTTGTGCTTCCACTAAGAATGAGATATTTGGAAATGAAAATGCATTTCCTAAACTATTTTTAAGACCCTTATTATGCTGACAAATAGAAAGGGTAACTTTTTAGCAAGCAGTAAGTGATGAGGGCTTTGCATGGATCTGCTCTGTAACGGATCAAACCAAGTGGCTTGATGTTATTCACTGGGTGAAAGGACTGTACAGTCTTGGTCTTAGACATCAGTGTTCCTCAACCAAGTGCCCCCAAGAGATTAATTTAATTAAGAGAAAGGAAGAGAAAAGAAGAGAAAGGAAGGTCAAATCACTTTGTATTTGATATATAATTCGAGGGCCTGTATTGTGAGAGGAGGTACCTATCGTTAATGGGGAGAGAAGTGCTCCTAGGTAATACTCAAAGCAGAAGACTAGCTTTGATTTTTTAGAATTGTTTCCTTTAAGGCTGGTTCTGGGACAGTATCCTTTTTGTGAGAGTAGTTTCGATTCCTGAGCTCATCGGTAGAATTCTTTTGGATTAAAAATTAACTGTGTACTTAAACTGCACTTGGTGGAGTCAGGTAAACTTCAAGTCTGTTCACTGGCCAGATGTCGAGATTAAGATTTCATCAGAGTAATCCCTTCAGGCAATACGTAACTCCCACAGTAACAATGATTTAGGTAATAGAGGTCATTAGCAATCATGTTGTTCCTTCTAGCTACTGAAATAACTGCTGGGAAAGGTGGTAGGGCTGTGCCTGAAGGAGAATTTGAGTGTGAGAATAAGACCCTTTTTATTTAATTTTTTTTTTTTTTTTTTTTTGTTGTTGTTGTTGTTGTTGCTAATACAGCCAACTGGACTGAGAAATCCTGAACTGGAAAGGAACGGACTTTATCCGCCCTACACTGGTTTGCCTGGATCTCGACATTCATGCATCTACCCTGGACAATACAATCCATCCTTCATTAGTGATGAAACCAGAAGAAGAGACTATTTTTAGCAGAGATTGGAGAGGGTGTGGACGGTGGACACAGTTTTGTGGCCCTTGATCCCCAGGTACAATCTGTCTCCTGGGTAATTAAGGCCACATCAATCTTACTCTTCCCATTTAACAGGAAGGACTTTGAACTTCATGCCGAGCATTGCTGCCCTGGGAGATGGTTGCACTTGCTGAGCAGCAGAGAGAAGGAGGAGAAAGAGGAGGGAATGGCTCAAGGTGCACATCCCTAAAAGACCCAGATGGAAGCTAACACATGTACTCCATATTCGTCCTGTGCTGCATCTTCACTCTTTAAGCTACACGGCAAGCATGGATCAGTACAGGCAGATGAACTGTGCTCAGCACTCTGCGTTGAATACCACTTGGGAGTGTTTTGTTTACAGATCTCGTTCACTGTTGACTGTGCTTGTCTTCTTAGCCAGCCTTCATGCAAAGGTTCACTGTGTAATTGTGTTTGGTAGGGCAAGTTTGTCCACTCCCTTTTACATTGCTGCATTGCTCTCTGCTTCGTGCACAACAGGGAAGCTGGCTTGACTTTTGGCCCTCGCCTTCACTGGTAGAAGTTCTCCAGGTGGCTGGGTCCTCGCTGAAGCCCAGTGTCTGGCAATATTGGCTGAATTCATGGGTTGATTGTCTCCAAGGAGTGTGGGAAGGTTAGTCACACCACTGCAATTTTGACTGAAAAAAGACACAGTTGTTCCTATGTGCTGCTTTGAAAATCTTCTATATATAGGGAAGAGCCCAAATATGTTGTTGTTTTGTCAACCAGTGTTGTTCAGAAGTGATGCCACTACACACCATCATGGCACTTCCATGTAGGATCCTTTGGGGTTCTGTGTCCCTGCAGGGATTTAAATGCCTGTAGAAACAGCAATATAATATTGAATAATTGCTCACAGGGAAGAAAAAGATGAGCTGTTCATCCAGCATGCTCTTTAGGAGGAATCTGTGAAAGAGCAATAATGCTGCAGCCTTGGCTGGCAGATGAACCTGAATTCTGGGCACTGAAGGTGGAACATTGTATTTTCAAACCTCCACAGTCCACCTTGCCTTCTGTAGGAGCTGTGGAGGCTTTCAGGGCATTGGAAAATAAGGCTCACTGCTGCAGTCAGTTGCATTTAACAGAGAAAAAACATGTTGCTTGCACTCCTAGCATAGCAAAGATCACTTATGTTGAAGTGTTTTTCTTTCTTCCATCCTAGTTTCGAGTGACTCAGACCAGGCACGTTTCCTCACATAGGTATGTTAAGTCATATTAGCAAAAGCCTGAAGAATGTAAGTTACTGCATTTCTCACCAGACATCAGACTGAAAGCTCATGGGCTGTATTCTGACCTGAACTGTGTACTGAAAAAGATCTTACTAATCATAGAACCCTAGAATAGTTTGGGTTGGAAAGGACCAGGTTGCTCAAAGCCCCATCCAGCCTGGCCTTGGACACTTGCAGGGATGGGGTAACTTCTCTGGCCAAGCTGTTCCAGTGCCTCACCACTCTCACAGTGAGGAATTTCTTCCTTATGTCTAATGTAAGTCTACCTTCTTCAATTTAAAATCATTGCCCCTTGTCCTATCACTACCTTGTTCCTGTGAAAAGTCCCTCTCTAACTTTCCTGTAGGCCTCCTTTAGGTACTCTGGAATCTTTCTGTCTCTCTCCAAAGCTTTCTCTTATCCAGACTGAACAGCCCCAACTCTCTCAGACTGTCTTCATAGGAGAGGGGCTCCAGCCCTCTGAGCATCTTCGTGGCCCCCTCTGGACTCGCTCCTTCTTATGTTTCAGCCCCTCAGAGCTGAAAGGAGCACTCTGGCTGGGGTCTCACCAGAGCAGAGTAGAGGGAGAGAATCACCTCTCTTGACCTGCTGCCCACACTGCTTTTGATCCAGCCCAGGACACAACTTCTGGCCTGTGAGCACACGTTGCTGGGTCACACTGAGTTTCTCATCAACCAACACCCCAAGCCCTTCTCCTCCAGGCTGCTTTCAGTCCATTCTCTGTCAGCCTGTATCTGTGCTTGGGATTGCCCCGACCCACATGCAGGAAATATAATGAAGTGTATTTACTGCTTATCTTTACTGAACTGTTAATCTGAGTGATCCAAACCCTGTCCAGATACAGGGTCCAAATGCAGATCCTTCTCTTAAACATGACTGTGCTTTTAATTCAAGGTGGCTGCTTGTATGAGGATAACAAATTGCATGATTCCTTAGCCATTAACCCACCATATCTGTAGTGTGTACATAAGCTGATATTCCCTTCTCCCCCACCATTCTTTAAAAGACACAGTGCCCACAATTAAGTTTGTAAGGTATCTCAGCTCACTGAAGCACTAAGGATCATGGGATGTGTCCCCCAAAGTGCCTAACCCCCAGTAAGAGCAGCAGTTCAAATGTTCATGGGTTGTGTTGTCTCTCACTGGAGGCAAACCTGTGGTGATGAGGAGCCCTCTCTCAGGGAGCAGGTACTTGCATTCTACAGATGGTGTGAGTTCCCAGATCCTTTCCCAGCACTTCAAAGGCTGTTGTGTTCCTTATCAAAAGTGAGTACCAGGTACCCAGAGGAAGAGTAGATAGCACCAGGCATATATTAATTGTGTTGGCTGAGAGGTTTCTGATCCCTGCTCACAGTTGCTTTTGTTTTCTGAAAACTGCAAGACAGGAAAGGTTTCCACAAATGTGCTTGAGAAGACACAGTTTGGTGCACGAGCTATAGCATACAAATGCAGTCTTTTAATCCCTCTTATCTACTGTGTAGAAACCGCAGTGTGGGCTTTCAGAAAAGCAGAGTTGCCTAGGGCAGTATCCTTTTCACTTACATGAACTTACGGTGGCAGTGCATGCAACTTCATGCCTGTCTGATCCATAATCAGCCTTGCAACTGGTAGTACACAGCTTATGAGATGTAGGAAGGAAGGGAATGGATGCTTATGGAAAGTACAGCTGCCTAAGGAGCTATATTTGAGGAAAGCTTTAATTACAGTATCCAAAATAATGTAAAGGTAAAGCACAGGAACTAGCTGTTCCCTGCCACATTTATCAGTTTCCAGTCCATGAATGATGTTCTTCTCCCTTTCTTGAGCAGCTGATCTCTTAGTTGCATATGATCCATTGGCTGATGAGAACTAAAGACTTGACTCTGATGTGCTGTGGGATCCTTCAAAGAGGAGATTGGCAGGGTCATTTCTATCTGAGTGAGTTGTCTCTGTTTTTGAGAGTGCCCAGGACAGAAAGGACTGCCTTTCCTATGGTATGGAGGAGGGTTTTGTCTTTGTTACAAAAGAAAAGGGGAAGCTGGGATTCATGCTAAACCTAAATCCAAACCATATAGATGAGCACTGGACTTTGTTCCTATTTACTAAAGCAGCTTGTGAAAAAGGAAGTGTGTCCCAGCAATGATGGGAATCCTATGATTCAACCACATGCCAGCATTTCCTCAGATTGGGAAGCATTTAGGCACATGCTAATAGGAAAGGATGTTTAATTGCTTGGTTAGTTCAAAGACGGGGTGATGCACTCGTGTGTCAAGTTCGAAGTAGGAAATACCAACTTACAGTTGCAGATCAGTCCTTTCTATGCAAAGAGTAACATGGATTCTCTGAACAAAACGCCTGCTCTGTATCTCACAGCACATTGTAAATTGCAAGGGATTTGAGTGGAATTGAGATAGGACTACATCCAATTGAGAACACACAAAAGTTTTAAAGTAATTAATTTCTTAATGATTTTCAAATTCTTCTTAAAGCTGCAGCTGGGGAGAGGGGGTCTCAATAAATGCAGCAGGATTTTCTGAGTGAGGACTACAAAACTTGGTCCCAAAGTAGAGAATGTTATTGCAGTGAAATTTTCTCTCTGCCAAAGAAGGTAAACATTGGGGCATTTCTTATGAGGAGTTATCCATTTCAGCCTGACCTTCTGTTTAGCTTTGTTAAGAAAGGAATCACAGAGCCAATTCATAGTCTGCAGGAGGAGAGAAAGGGTCTCTTCTGATCTGCCACACCTTATCTGGGTGTCCTACGAGGTCCCACTCAGCAGGCAAGAGAGGGTTTAGGGAGGAGGAGTCAGGACGCAGATGAGTGCAGGTGCTTTCCCACAAAGTGATCCAGGAAGTTTTTGTGAAGGTGACAGATGCAGCCTGGGGTGATTCAGCCTCTGGGTCTCTACCAGCCCAGCTGCAACCTGCGCAGTGGTGCTTTTGTCTTCAGCCAAGTGCCACCCACTCCCAGCTCTGCTGGGACAGAAGGGGTGGGTGCAGCGCCCTGTGTTTTGTCACAGTTTATGGTGGTTATTTTACTGCAGTTGTTTACTGACACGCCCCAGCAGTGTGGACTCGCCCGGCCACGGCAGGGATGTGGCCTGTTTCAGTGCAGCTTGCCCCTGTGTAAAGCTGCCACTGGGATCCTCTCTGCCTGTCTGCCATAAACTCTGGCAGTGGAGTAGGGCTTGTTGCTCCTGCTGAGTATAAGAAGGCTGTCTATGTGCCCTCAAGCCCACTTTCAAATGTGGGTCCTTCTCTGTTCACTACCTAAGTCCCCATAGGATGTCTAAATAAATGCAGCTTATTTCTCAGACTGTTTAGATTACTTCTAGCTACCCCAAATTGCAAATTTTGAGCACACTGGGAGGTTTGCCAAGGGGAATTGCTCTCCACTATCCAAGAGGATAAGAGCGAAGTGGCATGTTTTTTGAAAGGAGGATGCAAGTGTTTCAGCCAGATGAGGGGAAAGGAGGAAAAACTACACCAACACTGCACATAAATCTGCTATTGCTCCTGTCTGCTGTGGAAAGCTAGGGGAGCAGTCAGCAAGGGCCCATGGGCAGTTGTGGGGGTGTATTTTTAATTAATTTTGGGAAAAATGCTAATTCTGTTGCTTGACAGGAAAAGTTGTGACAGGCATGTATTTGCTGCTACGGTGCTCTGCCAATTGTACTGACAGAAGCCCCTCACCTGTAGAAGTACCCCTGACAGTCAGCAAAGGAGAGCCAGTTGCAGTGAACAGATCAGCAAAATGCATATTTGAGGGATCATTCAAAAGGCAGTTGTAACACACAGCCTTCCTGTGCCCTTGCCATGCACTGCTGCTTTGCCCTGGCCAGCGCTCCCAGCTGTACTGTGAAAATCAGAGTCTCTCTTCATACTGTTGAAATCTTACAGCACTGAATTTGGGCTATATGTGGGAAAAACCAGGACAGGTTGATGCCCTTTTACCTCCCCATTTAAAGCATTAGGTTTCACAGCAGCAGTATATCTCACTGCTGTTACAGTGCTTCTTGTAAGTCCCACTGTCATAGTCACGGACTGAGTCACCCCTTGTGAATCAGTATCTGCCTCCAAATGGAGTGATAGTAAAAGGATTTTAAAAATAGCAACACATTACAGTTAGAGAGAGGTGTTTGTCATTGTGAAACTGTTTGTGCCAATACTTGTAAAGGTTATTTGCTGGGACCTGAGTGAGCCGTAGAGTGAGTTTGAACAATGCTGCAGATACACCAAGTGCTTTCCTGAGACTTGTCTCTGATGCTGGTCAATGGGTATATCCATTCCAAATCCATCTGAACTTTTCATTCTCCCATAGTAATCTTTAATCTTCAGTTTTCTTCCTTAAATTAACAAGAACAGATGCATTTTAGTTAAATGCTCTTTCTATGCTGACTAATGTTTCTTCTTCTTTACACACAAAGGATATAATCCAGCATCCATTATAATGACTGGGGTAACTCTCCCATGAACTGTATTGAAGTTTTTTTTTAGCCCTGAATTATTCCACCACCAGAGTCACCTGGGTGCCTATTTCTGTAATACTGTTGCTGCCTTTCCATGTTGTATCTGGTTTTGTTTTTTTTTTTTTAAGTATGCTTATTACTGTAGCAAGACCTGTATTATGTGAGATTGAACAAAACAGGTTCAAGATCTGAAACACCTTCCCAAGAAGAGAGTGAATGTGAATTCTGTGTATTTGTTTTACTGGTCAGCCAACCTGTTCCCTATCATGTAAGATCTTCTAGGGATGTAGAGATGTTTCCTGCAGTCACACATAACAGCTGCTCTTCCATTCACTTGTCCCTTTAGAAATGAAGCAAGATCTCCTAGTTTCAGAAGGGGTATGTGCTATGTGCTCATAAGAGTTTGTGACCCTTTCAGTGTGAATCTAATTGTTTATTCTCTTGAATTGCTGAAATTCAAAAGCAGGAGAGATAATCATGAAGGGGTAAGAAATAAATAAAAAAAAGGAATACACTTAATTTACAGAAATGTGGCAACAGTACTGTGAGGTCATGTGTGGGATGACGCCTCTTCTGTGTCTGGTTTGTGTTGCATGTCCATAACATCCTTTTTGAGGGAACACCCAGAAAGGGGGCCTGATGTTCCTCAAAAGTGGTATGTAAATGCTAAGTCTTTATTCTGGGAAAATGCTAGAAGGGATGGGAGGCTTGCTTGGCTTAATGACTACATCAGGGAGCCCCCAGGTCTGCAAAATCCTATATGGAAAAGTCCTGTGGAATACAGTAAACACTTATCACTGATCACTTCTCTTGTACAGTGCCATAGAATTCACCCGACATAAAAGGTCTCCAATAAAATCTGCTAGGATGGGCGTACTATAAAAAAAAACCCAAACCAAAACAACAGAATAAATACTTACTAGTTTTAAAGGAAATTCTGTTAAACTCAGTTGTTTGCTTTAAACCCTGTTAAATTCTACAGGACTTTCTCCTAGCAGAAGGTCAAGCTTACTGTGTAAAAGCATAATGGTTTGTTGGAGCAGCTTCCAGAATTGCAGTAGTAAAGCTCACCTTTTGTGACCTCTGTTTCAAAAGGTAAATTTTCAGCATTTGTTTGTTCTTCTGAATGTAAACCTGCTTTATGTTCTTGACATTGCTCCATTTCCTTCCCTTTTTATCTCTGAATGTTTGCTTCCAAGTCGCTGGAGTTCTGAGGATGTTTTCCAAACCAGTATTATTTAAAGTTGTATCATATTTTCAGCCTCCACTAATTATACAGTACTGTAGTAGCAAAATATAATTTTTAAGGATTGGATTATTTTTATACCTGCATCCAATATTATTAAATCTGGCGTTCTAGTCAGTAATATGAAAGAATACAATAAAACAATGAATATTACTACGCCTCTGCTTTTTTATTTTCTTTAGCTTTGCCTGTAAAGAAAAACATATGAAATTTTTAGATGGTTTTAATTATAATTAGAAATCTAATCCAGAAAATAAGAAATTGTATAGTTCTTTTGTTCTTTGTTGGGTGCCTCCTGGTTGAATAACTAAACTG
Source organism: Myiotriccus ornatus (assembly GCA_036023395.1). Lineage (NCBI taxonomy): Eukaryota > Metazoa > Chordata > Aves > Passeriformes > Tyrannidae > Myiotriccus > Myiotriccus ornatus. The sequence goes on from JAYRBT010000181.1 coordinate 9,652,035, forward strand.
AAAAGCAGTGAGGAAATGGGTATATTCTATTTGTTGTGTTGAACAGACTTCTGCTCAGCTGAAATACAAGTTGTCTTCTGATACATTTACTTTGGTAACACTGAGCAACTCAGTCTAATTTTAATTTTTCCTCAGTTTAATTTTTCATCCTGCTGGAATTGGTGAAGTTGTGTGTTTATGTGTGTGAGTGCATGTTGAAAGGGAGGAAAACCTCAGGAGAGGCAGGTGCAGCAGGGCTGTTTGCAAGTGCAAGGGACTGGACCTGACCACAGTGAGATCACTCCTGTCTCAGTAAGTGCTGCCGGGGACTGTGAAGGATATACAGCTGAGTGTCCCTCAGAGGAAGAAGGAGGGCACCTTGGATCCAGATGAACACTAAGGCTGCTGGGAAAAGGCATGATGTAGAAGAGCATTTGGAGCAATGGCAGGTATGTTCAGCTGGGAAAATTTTTTCCTATGTTGCTCCAGACCAGTACAACATGACTGTGATAGCAATCAGATGGGACTAAGGTGGGATTCATCTGTCCTATCAAAAATTAGGTGGCCAGTTTGAACACACCATCTGGCTCCTCCAGTAGCCATGAAAAGAGACAAGCATCCACAGAGAGTAGCTCACCCCGTGGTAAGATAACCCTCACTCTTCACCCAAGACCCCACACCAGACAGCTGCCTCAGATGAAGTGAGTGCTACTCACAGAGAAATGCGGAGTGTGAAACATACTTCCTGCTACATCCTGAAACTTCTGTCTACTTTCTATTGTGATACAGTACAGAATAGTGTTTTATGCCTGCTCCTTGTCTAGTAAGACTCTGGTGGGAAAATAAAGGGGAGAGAAATATGATGAACTCTGTGGTTCTGTTCATTTGCACGAGAAGGACTGTTAGCTGTGCCTCAGTTTTGTTACCAAGACTCTTGCAAATTATTCTACTTTCTATGTGACATTGGCAACTTTTAAGGAAGTTAACAGTGCAAAAGGACAGTTGGTACCTTTTAAGGGAAGTAACAGTGAGAAGGGATGGTTGGTACCTTTTAAGGAAATCAGCAGTGAGAAAGGATAGGTCACAACGTTGCCATAGGACTAGGTAAAAGATCTTTGGAGTTATGGACAAGCACATGATTTAACAGTCCTGCCCACTTCAGATTTGCATTCCAGTGCCTCTGAGACCACTGACTGCATCCACAGTGTGTGCCTTCAACCATCTTGGGAACCACCTGAAAAGAAGTCAAAGTGCATTTGTTTCCCCTGATTGTGCATGAATCTGTATGTATAGCACTTTGATTTAGACTTTCTGAAGGATTTTTTTAACTTTTAGCAAATTACAATATATATTTCTGCCTGTGTATGTGATATATAGTGAATGAACCAAATTTACATGAGATAGCAAAATGTATAGGAATCTAGTAAGGAACAGGATTGAAAAATATGTGGGAAGAAAGAACTGAGCTGACTCACGTGAAGAGCTGTAAAAGACACTTACTTGTCCCTACTTTATTGTATATCTTCTGGCAGTGCGATTGCCCCTTGATTACATGCAACTTACAGAACGAGATTGCACAGGACTATGAACTTTCTAATAGATAAATAAGGTCTTTTACCTCTGATACTTCTTTTTGCTGGCATAAAGTAGTCTTGACGAGAACAACTACTGTGTTACTAAACATAGCATAGTTTCTGTTCCATAATCATTTTTCAGTGTTCTTGACTGTCATATCAGCTTTGACACACACCAGTTTGTTTTTAGAGCTTCTGGAAAGCTATTTAGCTATTTCTTCAAAGGGGGTTTTCTCCGTAATTCCTTGCAGGACATCACAACTGCTGTGGCTGTTGAGTTTGTCTGGACTATCAGTCAACTATCTATTGTCTAAATGTGTGCCTAATGACTTCATTAGAAACTGTATCTGCTGATGTTTCACTGACATGATTTCTCCTGTTTTGGTAATTCTCTGCATCTGTTCTCCTAAACCACTGAACCTCTATTACTAATTCCCCCACAAACTGGCAAGCAATGGGGCACATACGGCCTGTCACTCCCCTTCTTCCTGGAGAGACCCTGGTGTGTCACAAAATGGACAGGGAAAGGCAAGTAGAGACAAAAATTTGGTATGTGAAGACGTATGTCTGTTCAGCACATTATTTCCTGGAGGAACTGGTGTCTTTTACATTGCAAATGATTCATTCTGCCAAAACTGTGATTGTAATAAATATAAACAATTAGGTAGGAAGAGAAACAAAGTCAAAAAATACAGGTAATACACCAGCTCCTGATGTGCATTTACTGTAGGGAACAGTTTTAATGTGCAGATGCACACTCAACCTTTAGACACTAGTATAGGCAGCAAAGCTGCACCATTTACATCTGCTGAAGACCTGACCTTCACTTTCAATAGTGCCCTGAGAAGTTCTCTTGGTCCTACACACTCACTTCACAGCCAACAGGGAGATTTCAAGACCTGGGTTAGTCTAGCTGCACCTCGAGGCAGCACTAGAAAATCTGGATGCATTGCAATGACTGAAGAGTCTAGACATGGGACATGGACATCACCAGAGGATGGGTGGCATGCAGCTCTGCCAAACCACCCTCCACAGCCAGGTTTGTCCCCCTCTGCACACCCATTTCCACCTGAAGCACATGCTGCGGCTCCCCCAGATGGCTGATGACTGAGGGGATCACAGCACTGAAACGTGTTATTCTAATGAGACTTTTGGATTAGTTTTTGGATGTCCCCTTTGGATGCCCCTGAATCGGGGAGGGTGGTGGTGGCCTGGGGTGGAGGCTGGATGCTGATCAAGCGGGGAAGCACAGCGCACTGGGGACAAACACTTCCCAGCCATTTCCTTCCCTTTTTCTGTCAGCTCCTTGCCAAAGTGGAGCTTTAAGGAGGGTCCTGGAGGAATTGCATGGGCTGGATTGGGTGACTGGCATGGGAAGGAGTAGCAGCAGGGGCAGGAGCTGAATCCAGCACGGCCTGGAGAGGCAGCCAGAGTGGGAAGGGGGATGCAGGGCCCCCATAATGGCCCAGGGCTGGCTCTGCCCCTGCCATCCCGGCTGGCCAGCCCTGCTGCCCAGCTGGGGGCACTGCAATGGGCCCCAGCTGCTCCTGGTACCCCCAGTGCCCTTGGCCCCGCAGCTCCCCGACAGCAAGCATGGGCTGCTTCCAACCCAGCACATCCCCCTCAGCACCAGCTCCTGAGGGGTCTGGGAGCCTGTCCCAGCCTGCCGTAGGGAAGGGCGGGTGCTGCCAGGGTATCACTGTGGGGATTAGGAGTAGGAGTGGGAAGCAGGCTGCACTGGGGGGGCTTCAGGGACAGAGAGGCAAAGGAGGATGCAGACAAATCATCCTACATTTCAGACTCCACACCCTGAGCAGGTTCACATGGCAGAGTAAAGAGTGACGAGGCTGTTCATTCCCTGTGCCAGCAGAGAGGCACAAGACCATTTTTGCTGCCTGGAAGCCAACAGTGTTTCCTGGTTCAGTGCAAGGTAAAATTTTAGGACAACCCTAAGCTGAGAAATGACTTGCGTAATACTTCTGGTCTCTCTCACTCTCCTACATACAAGGAGAGCCACCCCTTCAATATAGGAGATTAGTACCTGAGACTGCATTTCTTGTTCTTAAAACAGAAGATCAAACAAAAGCAGATGAAGGGAGAGGTGTTTAACTCACAGAGCTGTTACTTGGCATTCAGAAGTGTGTTTATAACTGGCCAGTGTTGCTGGCAGCTGAGCTTGCCAGAGGCCAGCTACACAGCCATTAGACATGGCTTTGCAGGGGATAACCAACAGGTTGCTCATCCTTCTTGTCTGTGTCTGATAATAATGGGATAACCTGTGTTTACTTCACAGACTTTACTGGCAGCTGTGTCAGGATACAGGGTAAACCAGACCTTCAAAGTGAGAATAATTATACCTTTGCCTGAAAAGGAGGAACTGGAAACCACTGTGGCCCATCTGATTTCTAATGGCCTCAAGCAACGCATTTTACTGGAGCACAAAGCAGAACAAACCTACTGTTCAGCTGAAGAACTTGGGCAGGGGAGGCAACTAAAAATAAGAGAGTTCGGAAAAACCATATCCTGCCCAGAGAGACCTTTTTTTGCCATCTTGGTCTCTATCTGGCAATTTTCAGAAGCTTCCTGTGATGCAGTGTCAAAAAGTCTCCAACCTATTTTCCCTGCATCACAGCTGTGTTACCTGCTTCGTGGCCTTCTGGGTTATTTGTCATTTCTAGATCTCCTGCAGCCTTCCTGCTCCAGCCTGACTATCCCTACTTAAAAACACTTCCTCTCAAGAAAGGAACGCTGCCACTTGAATACAGTCAAACACATGCCGGCTGTGCTGCCTGCTCCTCCTGCTATTGGGCCACCACTTCAGCAAGCCCACAACACACATAAGATGGCAGCAAACAAAACAGCATAATCACTGCCAGAAGAGCCAAGGTCAGTCCTGCCTCTTTGATGTCAAAAGTGCGGATGTTTTCTGTTTCTTTTGAAACTGTTAAGGAGTAAGAAGTGCTTTGGCATAGGATTTTGCTTATAAGAAAGAAATGATCAGAGTTTGAGGCTTGGAGCTTGTCTGTGCTGGTAATTTATTGCAAGAGAAGTGAGCGTGTAGATCCCAGGTACTCTTTTCAAGTGCATAATAAGCATGCCTTGGGATGGGATCACCGCTTCCACTTTAAGAACAGGTTATACGGCACCCTCCATTTAATTTGCACTGAAGGTGTTGGTGTAGAAAACTAGCAGGGGATAGCTGGTGTGATCTCAGTTCCCATGTCAGCTTATTTAGCGGTAACTTCCTTGTGTCCACAGATCTCAAGTATTTATGACTTAAAGGAAGAACGCTGCCAGTCCAGAAATCTCCTCCCAGCCTGAGGAGGAAATACAGCACAGCTTGAATCTATCATTTGCCACTTGCCACCATGACGTCAGCTCAGGGCTGAACTTTCTACCTGTGGCTGGGACTTTAAATGAGCTGACGCCAGAGGAGAAAAGCGCTTTCTCTGAGGTTTAGCAGCAAGTAGCAGCAGCAACAGAAGCGGCAATGAGACACCGTGTATTCCTCGCAGTGTTGCTCAGCCTGGCGTTGGGCCCTTTGAAAGGTAAGAAACACTATCTTCTGTTTTGGGATTTGTGAGGGCAGCTATTGTGTGGCAGTGAATGGATTGCTTAGTACTTTCAGCAGCTGCTGAGAAGTCAGTGGCGATACACAATTCAGCATGTCTAGATTTTGATTAATTAATGATGAAAGATGTCACTGCAAGCCAACAGTTTTCCTTGTTCACAGAACAATTCAAAATCACTGGTGCTTGTGATTAACCTAATTTAGCCTATTCCAAGAGCAGTTTGCAGGAAGTCCACACTAAACCCAGGTAATTCAAGCTCTGTTACAGTCATAACAAAAGGTGCAACTGTTCCACCCCAGTACCCTTCCGGCCAGAGGCTCCTTGTCTGGAAAGCAGTGCCACCTGAACTGGCTCGCAGAGCTTTTTTTCCCTCCTGTTGAAATAAATTAACGGAAACATCACCTTCAACTTGCAAGAGGCTTGCACCGTGGTCTGTTCAAACTAAAGGGCAAGTGTGATTCCTTAAGCCACTTACTCCTTTTTCTGGCATTGTGACTAACTAAGTTGCTGTGGGTCAGAGCCTACGCCCAAACCTGCCTTTCCCTGATACTCAGATATCAGGGGGTGATGGCATCAGCAGAAGTAGAATTAAAACAACTATATGAAGAGTTTTGTGGCAACTTGAAGGTGTGAGAGGACAGGAATTCCCAGGCAATAAAAAGATAAAATTACAAAGATATGAGCCAAGTTACGACCTGTTAAGCTTGCAATTGGTGACAGATGGTTGTGGGCCTCTGTTGACTACTGTGAGTGAACATATGTATTTCCAGCAACATCTACAAAATGCTACAGACCAAATTTCAGCTATTAATCATGAGCAGAGAAGGATTGTCGGTTGGTTTTCTGTTTGGAGGCTTGTAGGTAACAGCAAAATGTGAAAAATCTTAACCCAAGAGTTACTTAAAGCAATGTATTTCAGTTACTTGAACTCACTTTGCATCAGAATGGGTCGGCCCAGAAACCTTTTTGTTTCTAAGCAAACATTGTAAAAGCCTTGCAGGATGTGTCCATTTGAATAGTACTGGCAACGGCCCCACCCTGCTCAGCAGCCAGGTGTCTCTGCTGTTCCATAATCTTGGTCCTAATATCCATTTCTTTATTGCCGCAGTAATGCTTAAATCCGTTAACATATCCTGATTCATTACATAGAATGTTAGGTCTAGGCACACAGAGCCATAAATTAGCCACCTTTGCTCAGGTTACCTTTGACAAGTCCATCAGAAAGGTTCAATTGTAGCTCATGTGCTCTGCTGTCACCACGGATGCTGTTCTTCCTAAGTCCAAAGGGTACTCCTGGGGAACTGTTAGCCAGAGCCTTTTGAGGCTAGCAGTTGTTGTAAAAAAATGGCTAGTTGTCTAAGGGGTTGTTGCCCCAACATCCATTGCTTTTGGCCAGCACAGATTCATATTATATCATGGTTATAGGAAAAATGTACATTTCTTTACACTGACTGGGAACACATAATGCCATGTATAGAACTCAGTGACCAGTGGAGGCAGAAGAATTGGCAGAGAACTGATACAATTGCTCATGTTTTCCCTTCACATAGAGGAGACAAAAGGATTACTTATCTTTTTCTTGTGCCTTTTCTACGTGAACTTTATTGACTAGGAGAAAAAAGTTTAGATTTTCCTCACTTTGGATTTTGAGAGCCCTACAAAGCTGTAGAAAAGTGGGGTTTGTTTTTCAAATGTCTACTGAGATTTGCAATATGTTTTAATATATCAGCTTGAAAAGTATGATAGTGGCACAGATTTTAGCCACAAATATATTAGTCCCTCAGCTGCATGCTATTAATGCTTTAGATGAAATTATGATTGCAGCAGCATGACTCAGAGTTAATAAGTTTATTTGTAACACGTATATTAACTAATTCATATTAAAGTTAGATCATATGATCCAAACTGGCTATTTGTCAGTATCACACATTTATCAGTAAGGCTAGTTTATTATTTGTTTTCCTTACTTCTAGGAAAAACACCCCAAACCAAACAAACCAACCAACAAAAAACCCAAACCAAACCAAAAAAAAAAAAAAAACCAACCACCCAAAACATCATTTATATCAAGAGTTGAGAATTACACAGTTTAAATAAAAAAACCCAAACCAAACCAACTTAAAACTAAATATCTGAAATACCTTGGAAGAGTAAACACCATAAGAGGGAATGCTGAAACCAAAGTGTGAGGAAATTTTGTCACCTATTGTCTGGTATCAGCCAGGTTTCTCTTTATTCAGAAAGAACTATAAAAGGAAGAAGGAGACAAAAAATAATGAATACTGTCATAACTGCATAGAATTGTGATCCAGGAAAAAGGGTCTTGATACCACTGATGATAATGTAGTAGAACAAGTATTTGTTGAACAGAAATAGTCTGCTTTCAGTGTCCACATGAATTTGCACAAGAGCAGGTGCTAGCAAAGGCAGTCATCCTTCCACTGCTCTGAAAGAGTCTATAAAGAGTTTTCAATGATGGTCCAGTAGTGCTCAGCTCAGGGGACATGTCCTAGCGAATGGGACGTCCCAGACCTTGCTCTGACAGTCAGCACTGCAGGAGAAATGTGTGTGCCTACAACTCAACATAAGTCCTGTGGAGGAGAAAGACAGGGAGAGTATAAACTTGCTATTGGTAATAAACAGTCCAATGGCAGGGTCAGAGAAAATGACTATATGAGAAAAAGTAAAACAGTGATGCATGAGCTGTGGGGACAGCCCAAAGGCAAGGTAAGGCTTCCCAGAGTTCTAGCTGTTCAGCCCACAACAGTACCCTCTGCAAGTATCTTCCCCCTAAGATGTCCTGCATGCACAGAGTTCCCCAGTATTTCCAACTCTCTTCTCTTCCCTTCATCAGAAACCACTGCTGACACCGGAGAAGAAGGACCAAAACCA
>JAYRBT010000181.1:9660151-9688117 GCA_036023395.1 Myiotriccus ornatus
AGCTCCCACTTTCATCAGAATGATCTTGGAGAGAAGGCCCCTACGGGAAGTGGAGGGTGTGCAGGCTGGATGAGCCTAATGGTGGTGCTGTCGCTGAGACAGCTATGGCTGGCTGTGGCCAGACAGTGGCTATCTCTGTACTCCTTGTGGCCAGAGAGCACAGCTAAGCTGAGGGCAAAGCAGTGGCTGTGTGGGGCACGTGCCCATGTCCTGGGATTTCTGGGACAAGGGGTCACAGACACATCAAACGACACAGGCATCACATGCAGGGAGTGCCCAAAGGCAGGGCAAGGCTGCTCAGGGTTTTGACTGCTGAGCCCCTCATGGTTCCCCACCACCTATGTGCTCAGAGGTTTTCCTGCACCCACAGAGTTCCCAAACACTTTTCCAACAGACAATGCTAAGCAGTGCTGCCATGTGTCTTCTTTTCTCTTCATCAGGAAGCAACAATGAAACTGTAACAATGCCTACCCCATCAGTGAATACCACCTCCAATAGTACAGGTAAGGAGCAATCTCTTCAGGTGGCCCCTTCTGGGGACAGGTGGGTGTAACTGAATCCCAGGGAGCTCTAAAGTGCCTCTAGAGAGGGCCGAGTGCCTGTGCCCAGGTTTCCTGAGATGCTCTCCCAGGGGAGACAAAGGTGGCCAGATCAAGGCTGTGAATACAGAGGCTGCTGTTTTCCTGCTCCTCATTTCCCTGATTCTCTTTGCCTCAAGGAGCAAGTGTTGGGGAAGATTTTATGAGGCTTCTGTTTTCCTTCTTGTTGGCTTTGGCTCCTGTACCAGGCCTGGGTGCAAGAGGATCCCTACAAAGACATGCCCAGGGCAGCCCCTGCTGGCGCCCTGAAGGGAGTTGTGCCTGAGGTTGGTTGGAGCATGGGCAGGGAGGGAGCTGTGCCACAGAGCAGCATGGGGCTGAGGCCAGGGACCATGTCTGGGCACCAGGGAGCAGTCCCTCCCTGTCATCCTCCATCCTGGCCATGCTGCCTGTCCCAGTGGGGTGCTTAGGAGCCCCATCCACGTCAAAGCTCCTGCTAGGGTTAAGCACTGGAGCTCTTCCTGCATGGGGGGCTTGGAGGATTGCAACCTTCCTGACAAATTCCCATTTTCCCATCATGATTGCCCAGCATAGTCAATGACTCTGTGCCTCCAACTTTCAGCGGAATGATCTTGGAGAGATTTGCCCAATGGGCAGTGGAGAGTGTGCAGATTGTACGAGCCTGATGATCCTGCTTGAGCTTTTGTGACAGTTGCTCCGACCAAGAGACACCTGCCCTGGTGCTTCCTAGGGCAGGTGGAGGGAGCATTCCTGCCAGGGAAAACACCTGTGGTGCTGTGGCTGAGACAGCTGTGGCCAGAGAGCACAGCTAAGCTGAGGGCAAAGCAGTGGCTGTGTGGGGCACGTGCCCATGTCCTGGGATTTCTGGGACAAGGGGTCACAGACACATCAAACGACACAGGCATCACATGCAGGGAGTGCCCAAAGGCAGGGCAAGGCTGCTCAGGGTTTTGACTGCTGAGCCCCTCATGGTTCCCCACCACCTATGTGCTCAGAGGTTTTCCTGCACCCACAGAGTTCCCAAACACTTTTCCAACAGACAATGCTAAGCAGTGCTGCCATGTGTCTTCTTTTCATCAGGAAGCAACAATGAAACTGTAACAATGCCTACCCCATCAGTGAATACCACCTCCAATAATACAGGTAAGGAGCAATCTCTTCAGGTGGCCCATTGTGGGGACAGACTGGAGTAACAGAATCCCAGGGAACTCTGCAGTGCCCCCAGAGAGGGCTGAGTGCCTGTGCCCAGGGTTCCCTGAGATGCTCTCCCAGGGGAGACAAAGGTGGGCAGATCAAAGCTGTGAATACCCTCAACTCCTCCTGATTTCCCTGGTGCTCTTTGCCTCAGTGAGAAAGTATTGGGGAAGATTTTAGGAGGCTGGTGTTTTCCTTCTTGCTGGCTTTGGCTCCTGCACGAGGCCTGGGTGCAAGAGGATCCCTGCAAAGACATGCCCAGGGCAGTCCCTGCTGGCGCCCTGAAGGGAGTTGTGCCTGAGGTTGGTTGGAGCACGGGCAGGGAGGGAGCTGGGCCACACAGAAGCACGGGGCTGAGGCGAGGAACCTTGTTTGGGCACCAGGGAGCAGTCCCTCCCTGTCATCCTCCATCCTGGCCAAGCTGCCTGTCCCAGTGTGGTGCTGAGGAGCTCCTTCCAGGTGGGTCAAAGCTTGTGCTGGTGTTATGCATAGGATGGGCAGCCTGCCCAGTCTCTCAGCTGTTCCTGCATGGAGAGCTTGGAGGATTGCATCCATCCTGCCAGCTTCCTATTTTCCCTTCACGGTTTCCCAGCATCAGCAATGACTTTATGCCTCCAACTTTCAGAGGAATGATTCTGGAGAGAAGGACCCTACTGGGAGTGGAGGATGTGCAGGCTGTATGAGCCTGATGGCCCTGCTAAAGCATTTTTGACAGTTGCTTCCAGCCCTGTGGTGTTTCCTTGGGCAGGTGAAGGGGGCTTTCTTGCAAGGAGAAACACGTGTGTGGCTGTGGCCAAAACAGCTGTGGCCATGGAGCACAGCTAAGCTGGGGGCAATGCAATGTCTGTTTGTGGCACTTGTTCATGTCCTGGCATTTGTGGGATATGGGGTCACAGACACATCAGATGAAAAAAGCATCACATTCCGTGATGCCCAAGGCAGAGCAGGGCTGCTCAGGGCTTTCAATGCTGAGCCCCTCATTGGTCCCCCACCACTTATATGCTCAGTGGTTGTCCTGCTAGCACAGAGCTCCCCAAGGCTTTTCCAACAAACAATGCTAAGCAATGCTGCCATGTTTCTTCTTTTCTCTTCATCAGGAAGCAACAATGAAACTGTAGCAACGCCTGCCCCATCAGGGAATACCACCTCAAAACCTCCAGGTAAAGAACAATCTCTTCAGACAGCCTGTCTGGGAGGAGATTGGAGTACCCAAGTACCAGGGAGCTCTGCAGTGTCCCCAGAGAGGGATGAGTGCTTTTGCCCAGTTTTCCCTGAGATCCTCTCCCTGGCTAGTCAAAGGTGCCCAGATCAAGGCTATCAGTATGGAGGCTGCTGTTTTCCTGCTGCTGCTTTTGCCTCCTGCACCAGTCCTGGATGCAAGAGGATCACTGCAAAGACATGCCCAGGGTAGCCCCTACCAGGGCCCTGAAGGAAGTTGTGCCTGAGATTGGTTAGAGCTCAGGCAGGGTGGGAGTTGGGACACACAGTGGCAGGGGGCTGAGGCCAATGGCCTTGTCTGGGGGACTGTGCATCTTTCCTTCCCAGGTCCACCGTCCTCCATCCCGCTAGTACATTCTAGATTAGATAAGGTGTCCCCATTTAATGCTCTGTCTCCCCACCACTGTTCCCTGCTGGCTCTTGCTGAAAGTGGACTGAGTTTAGACGATTTATAAGTGTTGTTTCTTTCTACTCGGGATCTCTTCCATCAGGAAAAAGATTGGCTTCAGCAGGGTCTCTGGAAACAATATCTGGAGATGAACCTTATAGGCATTGTAGCTTCATTAAGTGTTTTTGTTTTTGCATTTTGGGGGTTGAATAAGAATTACTATTTTTTTTCCCCAATGCACAGAAAGTGTCTTATCTATGAGAACATACCTATGGAGTTAAGTGAAAGATACCAGGCAGGGTGAAATGCAAAATTTGGTGTCTTGGACAGGAACTGTAATACTACCCTACGTATAATTTACATTGAAATATGACTTTTAATTACTTTAAACCATTTAAATTAGTGATGCATATAAAATATGTACTATAAAATCTTTACAGAATGTATAATTATTCAGAGGAAATATACCATGATAATTAGTTGCTGCTTTTGGCAAGTCTTGATATACTTTCTTTGTTTGATTTGGTTTTAGTTGTATTAAGTAGAGTTGAGTTGTGAATGCTCAATATGACAGATAATGAAATTCAGACATATTCCCAGTCCTCCAGTGATATTCTGCTGGATTGTAACTGGTAAACAGTTACTACATGGACATTAAGCAAGCAAGATACAGCTCTGTGATCTATAACTGCATCTATACTCTCTAAAACATGCCTGGTAGATTCCTTTAGTAAAAGTACACATGAACTATTCAATATATGAGTTACTTTTTGTTCATGGCTGTTCAATTTATATTCACTGTCAATTGCAATTTCATAGAACTACTAATGTCAATATCTTTCATCCTTGTCAGAGAACTTCTGCAGTACAGAACCTTGTGGAAAAAACTTTGCTAAATGTGTTCCTTTAAAAAGCAGTTATACCTGCCAATGCAAATTTGGATTCTACTATAGCAAGGAGAATAAGAATTGTTACAAAGGTGAGTTGCAGAAGGGCATCTATGTTTTTAATTAGTTACCTGCTCAGGTGAATTTGTCTTCCCATATCCCTTGTTTTCATGTTATAACTGAAAGCATAATCAGTCTGGGAAAGTAATTGCTGAGCAATTCCTTGCTTTGCAGACAGCCACTGCTACAATGACCTAGATTGTTATCTCACAAAACAGTGATAGCCAAAGAGGTTAACGTTCTAGGAAAAGGTGAGTTCTCTGTCAGGGATGGTGGAGATTGAAATGAGTGAAAAGCAGGAAAAAATGCAAGCATAAACCTGACATTGATATCAGTTGTGAGGATTTAAAAAAGGCCAGGCTCATGAAGACCTCTGAAAAACCGGACTGATTTCCCCACTGCTAAACACTCATCACAGTCCTGTTGAAATGCATCTCTGAGATGCTGTTGAAGGCCAAATGCGTGAGCAAATAGGGCTTCTTATTTAAAGTGCAAGCAAGACTCTCAAATTTACTTGTGAGGTCTAAGAAGCAGGTTGACAATCAGTCACTTTCTCTGATATGGTGAACCATGTTAGGTGCTTAGTAGCTGCAATTTTGGAGTCCTTAATATACATTTTTTCTCATTAAATGTTATAACACCTCACAGAGAGTCTTTTAATTTCAGGCCATGCTGACAGTTTAATGTTATTCAGTTTCCTAATCAGGACAATTTGGTTGAGCCCAGGATCCTGCCTTCTTCCCAGGTAGCCAGAGTAAATCCCCCATTGTGACTAAATTGATTGAGCAAACATTTGTCCCCTACTGATCCCTCCAGTATATGAAAAATAGCACTGATTGTTTTCCGCATTGTATTTCCCCATCACTGAAAGCTGGAGAACTCTAAGGTGAAACCTCACTTTCTTCAATGCTTTCTAACTTAATATTCTCTCTTCTCATTTCAGGGGATGTATACCCAGGGGTCATTAGTGTGGAAGGAAATTACAGTGATAGTGTTCAAATTGTAAATTCCACAGAGTATGAAGAGGTGTTCAACCGTGTATCAGAATTTGTGAGTGACAGTGTTGGTTTTTTTCTGTATATTTCATGTTGTACTGGGTGTTATGCAGACAGAGAGGACACACACTGCCTTTAATGTGGAGCCTAGAAGAGTTTCATTTGAGGAAACTACTTCTTTTGAAGAACTCTCCATACTGGTTTAGACCATTTGTAAAAGACTTGAATTTTGCCCTCAAATGACTCTTGCTGAAGTGAAGTACCTGATTTAAGTAATGTCTGCATTTTTGGTACCACTTTCATTCTGGGGAGTTCTCACATAAATTGCTCTGCATCTTTCACTGGTCCCTCTTCAGAAACAATGGGGCTGAGTGAAGTTCTCCGGCCTGTTGAATTTCTGAACTCCACTTTTGCTGGAGGTTCAATAATACTCAGTGAGTGTGAGTAAAAATGAATATTTTTTTTTTTTTTTAAGAAAATTATCATTTCCACACAGCATAAACTTTTCAGAAGGGCTGTTCAGCTGTTTCTAAATACCTGAATAACAATACTCTTCCATAAGCCTACCAGTATTAGTATTTTAATATTTTAATGCTGTTAATTAAATGGATACTACACATTTTGAGTATTCTATGATTGTGCATAAAATCTGGTAACAGATTTCCTGGAAAAATAAGATGAACAGTTTAATTTATGCTGTTGTGTTGAAACAAGTGGATTTGCTTATGTCTCTTTCTGGTAGTAAGGAAGAAGAGATATGCACCTCTACTAGACATCTGATCAAAAAATATTCACCAGATATTAATCAGAAATCATCAAAACTGGTTATCAATTTCTGACTGTTATTATATTGCTTCCTGTGAATGTTTTATCAGAAAGTGACCAAAAATTGTTCCTCCAGAATGTTTAAAAATATTTTCCTCAATTTTTTTATCCGGCATCTATTCATGGCATGGCAAGAGAAGAGCATGATATGTAGGACTAGAATAGGCATAATGTAGTAATAGAATGCAAAAATAAAAATAGCATAGAAAATGATTTTAATTTTATTGCAAAGATAGTTTATCTTTCATTCCAGTTGAATTAGACATCCTATCCTTTTCTCGTGGTACCTCTTGCTTGTGTGGCAGTTGAAGGCAGCTGCCACCACTAGTTGTTCCCTGCTATGTATGGGATGAGGGAGAGCAGTGACTTTTCTGCTGACTCCGCTTCACTCCCAGTGCTTTCACCAGTGCTGTGCTTCCCCCCACAAGATCAACCCCTTATGATCCCACTTCACTGCGTCTTAGGGACATGTGCCATCTGGAAGGATGCCTACTTCTCCCTCTTCTCTCTCGTTGATTGGTACCGTGGAGACACCCTCCTAAGCAATGAGTTTGCAAGAGAGTGTTTGTAGCTATCCAGCCAGTCCAGTCCAGCTATCCTAATGCACTGCTTAACATTCATTCTCCATCCCTCCACTGCTCTCCCATATTCCTTGTCCTCCCATATTCTACAGCACCATCCCACTACTCCTCTTCTGCAACACCTTTCGAGTGTATATAACTGATCAGCTTGCTTGATTTGTGCCTATAGTTGCATGTTCTGGATTAAAACTTTACAGCTGAAGCCTCAGTGGTTCATGTGATTTTGGTCTATGTTTTGGCTTGCCTTTAACCACGATTCATTTCTTTTTTTTATAGTTTAAAAAGGCCTTAACAAGTTTACAAGGCTATGTAGAGACTGTCATCGTGGAAATTAAGTAAGTTTTCCAGTTTGTTTTTGCACAGTACATGCTTCCACACACTCCATTTTAATCTGTTCCCATGGAATACTCAGTTCAATAAAGAATATGGGATGAGTTCAGTTCAGAATGCTTTCCCTTAAAGAAGGACATTCTTTTCAAATTTTTAAAGTTCCTGGGATGCTGGCCCCATTTTTCCCCCAAAATGTCTGCGATATGGGCTGGCCGACACAGGTCCACAGTGGATGTCCTACTTTTAGCACCATATAGGATATAGCACTAACTAGCAGTCCCCTGTGATATCTGACATGTCTGAAACTGTAACAGTTAACTTTGAGGTTCCTATGAACACTTGTAGATCCAACTCAGACTCCCAGTTAATTTAAAAAACACACTTATTACAGAAGGCATACAAAATGCATCTCACTGTGCATTTGTTGGTCCCTTCTGACGGCAGGTTGAATTAAATGAGCTGTGGTGACTGTAGCTGTGGAAATAGGTCCTTTGCTGGTCTAGGTGGATGTCCCTCTCTTCCCATCCCCATCTCTTAGAGGTTACTGTCCCCAGAGTTCTGCCAGCTTCTTTGTGAGTGGTTCCTAAGCCACATCAAGCAAAGCCTGGCATGGTAGCACACACAGCAGTGTTAAGTCCTTTCAGTCAATCCCATTGATTAAGCAGTTAAGCAGAGTGTTGTTCCAGCAGAGTTGCGAGGGCAGTAACTTCCAGCAGAGCAGTTGTGACAAACACACAGGGCAGAGTAACATCTCCAGGCACTACAGCAATCTGCCACTTAGGGATATTTGTGTGCATATCCCAGCAGCGTGACATTTAACTGAAGAACAGGGTAGTCACTGCTGTTTTCCACCTTACCCCAGGGAGGTTGATGTCCAGCTGAACCCAGCTCAGCTGGTGTGCAGTTGGCATAGATAGCTCTACATTGCAAACAGACCCTTCTGAATTCACTGTGGTCATATCCTGAATTATCCTCACCATGCTTCAGGATGGGTTCTCCACATCATGCCTGGGTGACACCACAGGCTGATGCAGCAAGTATGTGAAAGTTAGGGCTTAACAGATAAGGTCCTCCACACTGCAGATGACTTGAGGTTAGCTCAGTTAAAAAATGTCAGCTGTGTGTCAACAGCACACAAAGGAGCAATGTTGTTAGCATTAAATCCAACAGCTACCTATTTATATCTGGATCTACTGCAAAGATGGCTGTTAATGTATTCCTAAGCTAGACTTAAACTCATTTTCAGGTGTCTTGGCAATTACCTACACCATGGGAAGAAAGAAGCTAGGGGAAAGAGGGAGATTTGGCAGAAAATTTCTCTTGGCTTTGCTATCCATATGGGTTATATGAAACTTTTAAATGGTACTATCTGTACTTTTCAGACCTCAAAAAAAAATCAGATCTGATCCTCAAACAGACGTAACAGTGATAAGCCTGTTTAAGGAGAACTCAGATGTGACCAATGAATCGGTTTCTGATGCAGTAAAGCAAGCAATAAAGGAAAATTCGTCCTATGTCTCTTCTTACAAAGGTATGTAACTCCTTACTGTGGAAGTAAATAATCAGCAGAAACAGAGTTTCCTATCTTCAGACCTGGTTGGAGGACTTCTGTGTGCATAAAAGCCCATCAAAGCATAAGCCTTGTTGATTTTAAGGAGCTTAATGCTCAGTCTTGTGTAATTTTGAAGATTCAACCATGTGGCGCTAGGCTTTTTTGTCTTACTAAGGCTTTCTACTTTCTGTGTAAAGAACAGAAGGAAAATACTTATTCCCAAGTAAGCAATGGCATGGTGATTTTAACCTGCTGAGTGTTAAGTGGTGGGAAAAATCAGGATAAAATATATACAGACATATATTGTGCTTCTGAGACTAAGCCAGTATTTTACTGGAAAAATAGGATGAAACTCTCTTTAGACTTCTTCTGTAATTAGCTGTGGTAATTGAAATGAGGCCTCACTGATTAGTTACAGAGCTAAGTGATTCATTGTTCTAAACCAGTAAATTTTTGCATTACTAAATTACTTGGAGAATTATTTCCTAAATAAAATATGGATTTTTTTTTTTAACATGATCCCATTTTGAAACCAGCTTTCTCACAAGGTATAGCTAATAATTAAAAGTGTCCATTTCATGACTTATAGCCTGAGCTTGGTCTCTGGAGGTGAATGTGTCCACCTCAACCATGACATTTCTTGTGTGCTGTTCCTAAATGTGAGAAGGAAATAGAAAAAAACTGAGAGCATGCAAAGCACCAGCACGTACCTCTAATGTGTGCCAGGCATTGAGGTTTTTGAACCATTCCCACCACTGGGTCACAGATTTAAAGAGCAGTGTGCTGGGCAAACAGGATACTGACACTGCTCATGAAATGAGCTGCTCGCCCATAAATGTTTAAATCTGTGTAGAGCTGTATGGGATCTGGGCCTCACAGTTCAGCTGTGGAAAAAACTAAGGGAATAGTGATGGGGTTTTCTGTAGGGTTTTTTTTAGGGTGAGTCAGAAATTCAGTGTTCAGAATATGAACTTATGGGTAGAATTTCCCTTTTCATAGACTGGAAGCCAGGAAGGTTTAGAGACAGTTGTAGGAGGCTGAGAAATAGGAAGTCAGAAGGTATGACGGACACATGGCCTTAACTGGTAAAGAGCAAGGGAAAAGAAATGGCTGATCCAAAAACTTGCAGTACTGATGTCCCAGAAAAAGAACTTACACATTTTTTTCTTTAGAATTACTAAATAATCAGTTTATGATTTACTAGGTGAGTCCACTGCTTTCTATGAAATATTATTAGTACTCAGGTTTGCTCCCTGTTTCTCTTTTAAAGAGTCAAAGAAATGTGATGTGTTTCAATGTGATACTCGAACAACGGAGTGTGTAGAAGAGCCAGTTCTAGAATGCAAATGCAAAAATGATTTAGGAAAGATAAACCAGGATGATCGTTCTTGTTCAGGTAAGAACCTTGCTACTTTATCTATTCCTGAAAGTCTGACCTGCTTATTCCTTGTCTCAGTCCCTCTTTGAAAAAAGGTGCTGTGCAAATGTGCTGACCTCTAAATATCAGGGAATGCATGTCTTATTAAAAAAAGCCATAGAAACACATTCTCACATTTCACACATCCATAATTCTATTCCAGTAGAAAAAACTATTAAAGCTTGACAAAATCATCACTGAAATCAGTGAGTGGGCAATTCTTTAAATACATTGTTAGACTCTTGGTAAGAACTGAAACCTAAATAGGTAAAGGATGGAACAAATTGAATCCTGTATTTACAGCCTTCTCTGCTAGTAGATATTTTGGGAATAAATTCTGCAAGCTACTTGAAGGCAGCTATGGGAAGGCTGACAGAACTACAACCCTCATGATGCACTACAACGACCTGTTCACTGTTCGCAGTTCTAGGTTTGCATTACCCGGATTTAGACAGGTTTCTGTGGAAAGAATAATTTTTGTGATTTTTAGGAACTGTCAGTTGCTGGGGTTTTATTTTCTTTACAGTTTTTAATATTTTAATGGGTGCTCTGTTTATATTTTTAGCTATCCTCCAAAGCCCTGAGATCTACCTTATTTTCTTCTTATGGAAACTAAAATTTTTGCACTACAGAAACCAAAAAAAGTCTAAGATATGAGATTTTAAGAAAAACAACAAATATTTCAAACACCCATGATAAAATTATGAAAGCTGGCTGCAATAAAGCCCAGTGAGACGTGATACAGTGTAGTCCTTTGTGGCCCCTAACCTGAGTAAATCTGATCCAGCTTTAGATCAGCTGCAATACAAATTATCTACTGTCAGATCAAACTGCAGGTCATTGCTTGCTTATGTAATATGCAGCCTAGATAGATTTCCCTTTTGATGAAGCTGAACAGTTTTAAACAAAGGCAATTTACTTCTAATTTTGTACTTTTGTATTTCAGTTTTTGTTCTGCATAGGTATAGTCCTAAAAAAGCCATTCTGGTGCTTTGAAGAATGAGAGAGTTGTGTGTGTTTTCAGTGCAATAAAAAAAAGGGGGAGAGTGGGCTACCTTTAACATTGACTTTAAGGGGAGGGGCTATCTTCAATTAACTCATGTTTTTTCTCCCTGAAAATACAGTTTGCAGTGAAAGCTGTTCTGCAAAAGTAAACAAGTACTGCACAATACAAAATGGGATTCCAAAATGCACATGTATGACTAACTTTGAATACAGGGATAGAAAATGCACAGCGTGAGTATTCAGCATCCTATTGCATTCCTGGGGAGAGGGACATCTACCATGGGGTCAGCTGCAGTCTAGAGGAACAGGCTGGAGCTGTGTGAATCAGAGAGGTGCCTAAGGTGGTTCGCCAGTGGACAAATTCCCATGGTGTCCCAAGTTATGGCATTGGTCCTTTGTGGGCACTTGTAATACCTGAGAGGAAAGCCAAGGAGGCCCAGGGTCACCCATGAGTCAGTGAAGAGGATAAACTACTTGACTGCATAAACACAAACTACTCCTTCAGAGTAACTGGACCATGGGAACTGGTATGCTGAGGTGTTTAGTAAGCAACAGGCACTAGAGCAAGACTTGCATCAAATCCCTGGAATGTTTCCACTGATACCAGCGGGGACTGTTTCCTCATAACTTTCAGACCTATGTTATTTATTCTTAGTTTTCTCTCTGAGGGTATTTCTGTCAGCTCAGGATCAGAGCAGAATGGTGGTGTTTGCTGGTAAAGCCAAGTGACTGGTTGTGCTCTGCTCTGGTGGATAAGCCGGGGGACCTTACTCCCCATGTCCATTAATTCAGCTCTTTTAGTAGTTATTGCTGCCGCACACTGAACACTTCTTACCATAAAGTTGATATATTTTAAATATAAGCATGGGAGGAAGATATAGAGTGCCCAGTCCTTATAGACTTCATGCTGAGGCATTTGATAAAAACAGTGTGCAGCAATTTCAAGTGTCTCAGAGGTGCAGAGCCACTTCTTTAGAAAAGTTAGGCAGTTCTTCAGAAAAAATTAGGTCTTTTTAACGTTTTTTCGGACTAAGAACCTGAAACTTTGAGTGCCCAGATCACCAATCATTCTGAAAATCTGAGATTGTTTTACTCTAATGAAAGTAAAGAATTCAATATTAAGAGGAAACCTGTAATAAACACACCTTGCAGTGAAATTACTGATTAAAGGGGGAAATATACTATTGTTTTGTGATCATAGAATTATAGAATTGTTTGGGTTAGAAAGGACTTTAAAGATCATCTGCTTAATGGCATTATCTTTTTTTTCTTTCCTTTTTCTTTTTTCTCTCCTGTAGTTGTCAAGTGGGCTATTCTGGGGAGAACTGCACTGACAGTAAGTACAAGAATTTCTGATTTTTAATTATTACATGGAAAATAATACCTGGCAATGTTTAATCTGTCTGACATTAAAAAAAATTACAAGTAGCAGCTTTTAGGGATGCCTCCATTCTGCACTTATAGCAGGTAAATGTTAGGGGAAAAAAAAAGGAGTAAAATTTATCTTATGCCTTATGTGCCTAGGGCATGGAAAGAGCCTGTTTGATACCTAACTACACATTTTAGCAGCAATACTAGCTTAAGAACCCCTGCACCCTCTTAGTTGTTCCTGTTCCTCAGCTGTAACTATGTGTAGAACCATTCAGTGCATGACATCAGGAACTTGAACTGTGATTAAAATAGCATTCAGAAGAGATGGTCTGTGATGCAGATCCTTAACTTACATCTTTCTGTGCCCACAGACAGTTGTAGGCACAAGGAGCCTGGGAATAAATGACATCTTTCATATTTTCCTTCCTTCCTTGCTTCCTTCCTTCCTTCCAGCCAGGTACAGAACTTGTCTTTCAATATTCACCATGAGTTTTCAATTGATAAATTGATGGGTTTTGTTTGCTGTTTCTGTTTTTCCCAGACACTGAACTCATCCTTATAATAGTGGGTACAGTTCTTGGAGCCGTTATCCTGACTTTAGTGATAGCAGTCGCTGTAATTTCAGCAAGGTAAGAGTATTTCTTATAATTGAAGCTGCATTGCTGCATGTTCATAGAGAACTAAGCAGAAATTTAGAGAGGAGCAGGGCTGTGGGTGTGGTTGCAGGCCTAGCTGGGCAGACATGTTCATTTAAGCCATACAGTCATCAGAATTTGCTCTTACCTATGTGCTCTTCCAAGAAGCATTTATTCTCTTGCTGTGAATTCAGCTATGAGAGCTTCAGTCAAGTCTTCAAAATACACACCTGATCCATGAGTCATAATCCTGCCCTAGCCAGTACTGATATGGCATCTGGATAAGACCAAAGAAGGATGCTGATATCAGAAGACTGTGTGGCCCAAATTCAGACCCTCTGCAGCTTTCCCTGCTAGCACTTCAGCTCAAGGCCTGGCACGGCCTTTTCAGCTCCATACAGGTGTCATTTTCAGCCAAGCACCTCCCTAAAGCTTATTCCCCGTGTACTGGCAAATGTCTGATTGCAGTTGCACCTCCTCACTTCTGTCCCACAATAAATACTCAAGCAGCTGCTCTGCCTTTGCTCCCAGCACTGCCCAGGTAAAGATCCCTACAAGACATTTGCACCCACAGCAGACAATGCTCACCAGCAGGTGCTCAAGCTGGTGCCAAGTGTGTGTGTCCAGCCTTGGCTGCAGGCATGAGGGCACCTTTTCTTAAGTAGTCTAATAAATGCCTTATTTCTTCCTCTGCATAGTCAGTTAGAGGTAGTGGTGGTTGAAAGAAACTTCTTTACTTTAGAAACTAGCTGAAAGAGGCCAAAGTCCCCCTCTGTCTCTCCTAGCAGTTTTGCCTCACCTGTGAGAAAGGATGCCAAACTTCGTACTCTAACACAATAATTACAATTATAACAATGATAACAAGGGTTATGCAGTAGGTATTCTATAAAAATCAGTTGCGCATTTCAGAACAGGACTGAGAATTCAAAATAAGGTGGGAGTGGACAACTCAATAAGTTTGACTTACTTAATAAGTAAGGCACATTAAATAATCTTTTAAAACCTCCTTTGTTCTTTCATTTCCTCTGAAGAGCCAAGGACAAACAAAATCCAGAGAAGAAGAGGCTGATAAAGTCAGGATATTCCGACACAAATATCTCTGATGATAGACCGACCATGATGTTCCCCAGAGTCCAGACCACTTCTGGCCACGCAAACCCAGGATATCAGCCAAACAACCCATATGAGATGCATTCCACAAATAGAGGTCATTTTTCGGAAAGGGCTTTTGATGATTTGGTAAGTGTTTCACATAGACCTGTGGGAATTGCATGGTAAAGGGTCTAGAGAGTAAGTCCTAGAGAGGAGCATAGTGTTGTGGGCTACAGACACTGCTGGAATCTAAACTTCACTTTGTCCATCCTCCCCTGATCTAGAAGGCCAAAGTGCTATAAAGGCATCCAAACAACTGTAGCTGCAGCTGAAAAACTTTGCCTTGATGCAGAGATCAGCACTCAACTTATAAATATCTCTCTAAAGTCTCAGTAGTCATCATTGAGTCACAGGAGGGATACGTGAAAAGCAAGGGTCAAAGCAACAGCTTGGCTGCCCAGGATTTGCTGTGTCATAGGACATTTGACTGCACTGACCAAACATTGCTCACCACAAGTGTGCCTGCAAGCATCACAGGCTGTTACCCCCTGCGGTCCTTTTAAGCCAGTTTTGGAGTCAATAGGTGCTGCAGCGGCCCTTCCCAGCTGCAGCCTCATGCAAGATTTACAGACAGCTTAAGCTGGGACAACTGCCCAGAGAGTCAGTGTCCTCCCACCTGCTCTGCTGCTGCCTGGTTCACAGCAAAAGCCTCTGCAGCTGCTGCAGCACTGCAAAGGGGCAAAGTGTGAAGTGCCATGAACAAACTTTTGCATTGCTATAGCCCAGAGGAGCCTGGTCAGCAGAGGTGTGTCATTAACTGGAAGGTGTGTGCTAAAAAAAAAAAAAAAAGCCTGTTTTATCCCTGAATTCTGCAAGGGAACTGTAGAGGAAGCTCCACACACAAAGATGCATCTCGCCATGTCTGCTTTTATCTTGTCAAGTTCCCCTTAAGTTTCTCCCAGGGTCATATAATCTCGGTTCCCTAGAGCGTATGCTATGATATGATTGATTGCTGGGTTCAACATGAGTCAAATAAATAAGAAGCACATTGTATCTTCAAATCTTGTTTAAATGACATTGCAGCTCCACCTCTGTGGTGCAAGAAACTGCCTCTGTTTAGTGAAGAAAATCTGTTTAATTTTAATACATTTACATGTTTTGCAGAATTGAGGTCTAAACCGTGACAGGAGCAGCCCGGATATCTGATGTTTAAAAAAAACCAACAGCTTTAAAAAGCTGCCAATTAAGAGAAGAAAAACATCTAAGTAGTTAGTTGATTGGTCAGATTTGCATGGGTTTGGGCATTTCTAACTTTCCAAAGGTGTCTACTTTTCACTGATTCAAATCTGCCTGTTTGGTTTTCCTTGAGGGTTGGTGTGTCTCGGTGAAGGGGCTCTCACGTGCAGTGTGCTACATGCTGAACTCTTCTGAGAAAGGAACTTTCTGACCCAGAGCTACTCCTTATTTCTCTTCTCCTCTTGTCTAAATTCTCTGTAGTACGAACCATCACGGGAGCGTGGGGGCTTTAGGACGCAGAGCAGATACTAAGTGACAAGAGCAGTAGAAGGACGAACGACCACCACAACACTGGATCAGACCAAAGAGTTTCGCAGCCTCTCACCAATGCAGTTACTTCAGCAGAGGAGACAACAAAGTCCTTGATCCCAGATTCTCTCAAGATTTTCTAAAAGAAGACCCCCGCTTGAAAGAGATCATGGACAACTCTGAAATAAGGCAAAAATGTAGCAGGGGACAGGGAGGAGAAGAAGATATCTTTTAAAAGAACTAATGAGCTTCAGTAAACATTAGACTTCTTTGAGAAGACCAGTACATTGGCAAGAGAGCAAGTGTATACAAGATATCAGGATTTTAATCCTGCTGTTTTTCAATTGTTCTGGAAGGTGGTCCAGGCTGAAAAATGTCAGCACCCAGAGCTTTCCCTTTATATGTGCTCACTCAATTTCAGCTAAGGCTTTGGGCAGGTCAGAACTGTTTTTCATGAGAATTTACCCTGTTTCACTTTACTATATCAGATACAGTCTTTTTTACCCTCCTCAACCCCCCAGTATTTTCTGTTCTGTTCAGATCTCGGCTGACATGTATTGTGTAAGACACTGGCACTTGTCTGACCTTTTCCACAGTCTTCCTTTCCAATAAAATGGCAAGAAACAATATCTTCAAACAAACAACTTTGTTCTCCTTGTTGCCCAACTGCATTGATTTTACGTTCTCAGTTCCTGTGGAAAGTGTTAGGTTTTTTTTTCTCTTGCTCTCTTTATATTTGAATGATCTTATGGTTGGTGTTGGGGTTTTTGCCCCCTCTGATTTCTTACATATGGTCAGTAAATTTACCTGTAAAAGAATCCACATTTTACCATATTTACCGAGTGTGCATTATCTATTGTCTAGCATTAACATTTCCTTTGTATATATATACATAATATGTATATGCACACATATGTACATATATTTATCGATTACATTCATTTAAAACATAATTTAATTCTGTTATATTTTCTGTTTTGGATCTCATATATGCAGATTACCTTTTCCTATTAAACATTAATTTTTTTCAGTACCAAGACTTCCTTATGTTGCTCCCAGTGGTGTAAGTGGTTTTTTACAAGTCTGGAGAGTATTTTATGTTAAAATTTGTGCTCAATTTAGACACAAGTGTGCACAGACTGGTTACATAAGCATCCAGCTTTTACTCAGAGGTTTTGATCAGAAATGTTATTAAATCTTAATGAAGCTAAAATGTTTATTGTTGTAAGACTGGCACCACCTTTTGGTGGTTGTTTTCAGCGGGAACTGGGTAGTTAATGCAGCTGGATGTCCTTTGAAAATGCTGGACAAGCTGCTCTCTTTGATGGCAGCTGCTAATGGCACACAGCTGAAAAAAGAAGTATCTTTCAGCTTAGGTGACAAGTTTGGAGTCAGTGGTTGCAAACACTCTATGTGGCTGGATGTCCATGTATGTTTTCAGTGCTCTAACCCTAACCCTTCCTCCAGCTAATAAAGCCCTGCAAGGGGGACCGGCTCCCTCCCCCAACAGTCTAATGGGTGGCTAATGCCCCCTTCTTTGGTCCCTGTGTGTCTCCACCATAATCCAGGTGAAGGAGATTATCCCAGCTTCTAATACTTCTGCTAAATTCTCTCCTTCTTCCCCTTTTCTCTGATTTTTCAGCAGCAGGAAGAGGTTCTGCTGCCAGCAGCATTCCGTTAACCCCATGCAAACTCCACTTCGGGGAGTTTGCACGGTGTGAGACACTGGAAAATGGACAGGAACAGGCAAAAAGTCATGAAGCTGAGTGTAGACTGCCTTCATCTGGCTGCTTTTGCTGGGATACCCCCTCCTCCCCTTCTTTGTATGGCAGACTGAAACTTAGGGTTATGTGGACTCAAATAAAAAGATTTCTCTGTATCAAGAGATAACAGCCCACCGGGTGGGTCACCGTGGTTTTTCACTGAAGTAAATGGTCTGGTTCCATCCACTCAGGGCAGAGGATCCTTAAAATACAAGTAACAGTAGCCTGCTACAGAGGCACATGAAAAGGCCTTTAAATGTTATCTCCTATTCCTTCGCAAAGCAATAGAGACTGGAAATGCAGCCGAAAGTTCAATGATAAACGAAACTTTAATGCAGTAAAACTTTATTGAGGGTGTGATATCCAGATATCTTCTGCAACTGATAATAAAAGCAGCAAAAATAGCCAGGTGTGTGTGTCATTTAGCTGCACTGGAATTTTCATTGCTCTAATTCAAAGCTAATTTCTGCTACTGCAAGCAGGTCTCATTTAGCCCATGCTGGGGAGAGGCTATCAGATACCACAGTGAGCCTACTACTCTTTAGCATATCAAAGGCTGATACAGTTATTTTATCTGGACTGGAATTCTGTACTGAAAGGGCAAACTCTCAGATATTTCACTTCTCTTTGGCTATTAACAGTGTGTGATTCTGCTGGGAAATGTGATAATGGAAAGGAGCTCTTTGTGGTGTTTTATGACTGCTGCTGCTTGGCTCATTGTTTCTTTCAGCTGTCCATCCTTCAAAATCCGACCAGGTATGGAAAAGGGATCTGGGTGTAACCTTCATCCATCTCTGTGAGTGAGGACATGTCTGCAGGCTGAGTGGCTCCAGGGATCTGCCACACTTGTTTCACATCCTGGATTCTCTCATCCGTCTTCTCCCCTGAGATGCAGGGTGTCCTGCTGGCACATGACCTGCAGAGAAGGTGGAGAGGTGCTGCCACTCAAGTCTGCCACCTACTTTTGTCCTAGACCAAAAATTACTCTGGAGAGTGTAATTGCTTGGCACATCTGCACAGGCTGTGCCAAACAGTGCTAAAGGAGTTGGGATAGAGGTTTGCTTGGTTATAACACGTATGTGCATGGGGATATTTAGGTAGCTTCAGTCACATGCCATTCTCCATTTATCTGGATACACCCAAGCATACTCAAGCAATGTGGGGTGGGAGGGGAAGGATATGGTGCTGCGGATGGTAGTGGGGTAAGAACCTGAGTGTGGGCAGCTGCATTAGAGGTGCTGCACCACGGGAATGTAATGGGATGGTTGGGTAAGAATGGGTGGGGCGATCAGGCCTGCTGTTGTTAGCACTGCTTATATCTGAAACCAGCCTGAAAACTGAGACCTAAAACTCTGCTTACACACCCTCACCAGCAAAGCCCAGCATCCAAACTGGCATGTGAAAGCCAGCACCTTTCAGGCCTGAAAGCAGGAAGCACTTTGCGTTTTTTCTGTTTATCTCTTGGTGAAAACCACCCCCTGTTTCCTCTATGAGACTGTTTTCACATAGATCCTGCATGTGATGTGGCAAGCTGGAGGCATAAACAAGTAAGAGTGAATAATGGAGGTAAGACACTATTACAGACTAAGAGGCCTGACTTTTCACTTCTTCTGTACTGTGAGTTTTATGGCTGGTTCTTTTCTCGGTGAACAATAGCACTCCTAACAACCAGAGGGACAGAGGCAAGGGAAAATGAACCTCTCCTCCATCAAGAAGTGTTCACCTCCTCGGTAGGAATGGCTTCCCCAACGGAAACCCCCAGTATGGAGAGCATTTAGGGAAGCTCAGGTGAAGGCTGAAGGGATTCAGGCAGGTGCCATGGTGAACATGACTGTCCCTAGCTGGTTTTGGGGAGACCACCTTGGCTTCATCCAGGGCTCAGGAGGTTAACTGGACCTTGGTACAATCCAGCGACCTGGGATCCTACTTGAAATCTTGGGTTCAATAGTCCAGGGTCACAAATCACAACAAGGTAAGTGAGGCAAGCGTAGCACTGCCGCATCTGCCACTCCTGCGAGAGGAGGAATGCCATTTTTCAAGTTTGGCAAATGCAAAGTTGTCAATTGCTATATTATCCCCATTGTCCACCTTTCACCCTTTCATTTTTAGCGCAGTAATACTCTCCACTTCAAAGCCTTGTGTCTGGTGTCTGTGGATGGAGCAGCTTTGCTTACCAAGGGTTTCCACAAGGATAAAATTGACCTCTTCCACGTTTTGGGGTGTGAGCTGAAGATACTAATTTTTACAGCAACTAGTCAAAAAAATCCCCGAACCCAACCCTAAAAGCCCAAAGTGCTCTAAGAACAGGGAAATCCATAAAACATGTCAGGTTGCAACTGAAAAGGAAATAAACAGGGCTAAAAATAAGAATCCATAAATTGCCTTGCTGCTGATACAAGGCTCTTTAAATATAACAAAGCCACAAAGACAGCTAGGAAATTGGTGGGAACGCTGATGACAAGGGTATAAAAGGGGCAGGTGGGGATGATAAGGTAGTAGAGAAGGTCAGTGATATCTTTGTGGCTGCTTTTACAGCTGAAGCTGTTGGGGACCTTCCCTGCCAGTGTGCAGCAAACCGGCTAGAGGAACCAGAGCTATCAGAAGTACAAAGGTAACATAGCATAAAGAGCTAACAGGAGTAAAGGAAAGTAAGTGAAGTAACTAGGTAACGGGAGGGATAAGGCCAAATAGAAAAAGTTGTTGTTAATAAGTGACCAGGACCAGGCAGCGCTGCTCCTGGGGACCCAAAGGAGCAGCACAGCCCAGTGGTGCAGGTGCAGGGGGCTGCAGTACCTGGCTGTGTGTCCAGGCACAGCCAGCCCATCACACCCTATAGACTCACTGAGATGC
Source organism: Myiotriccus ornatus (assembly GCA_036023395.1). Taxonomy (NCBI): domain Eukaryota; kingdom Metazoa; phylum Chordata; class Aves; order Passeriformes; family Tyrannidae; genus Myiotriccus; species Myiotriccus ornatus. The sequence continues at coordinate 9,680,420 of JAYRBT010000181.1, forward strand.
ACTGAGTTGTCACTGGTGCATCTCCAAAGCCACTGACTTAAGGTGGCAGCCAAACACCCACCAGAATCTGGGGGTACATAAAGCTATGAGCTTGCTGTCACAGGATGTTGTGGATGCTGTATCTGCAGGTTCAAAAGGAGATTAGGCAAATTCAAGGATGCAAATGTCTGAGAGAGATGTAGCCCCTAAAAAACAGAATGAGAAAGTGGGTGTGCTGGAGGAAGGGACTATAAAAGGAACTGGCCCCCCAAGACAGTCCCTCCTGTTGCTGTCTCTGGACAGAGACTGGGGCTGGATGGACACCCTGGGTCAGAGGGACATTTCTTACCTTCCACGTGCATTGACCTGTTTTATTCAACACAGCATGGGCTGAAAGGTGATGCCTGTGGCATGGGCACATAGTGGGTCTCGTATGTCCTAATTATGCCCAGGCTGCTCATAGAACAGGGAGAGGCAGGGTAAGATGCTGTACATTGGGCCTCTGCTGTTTATGTAAAAACAGCCTCATAAAAGAAACAAAGAAAAAATTTCACAAGCAAACAACTGAAAAAATGCAAAATGCTTCCTGCTTTTGAATCTAGAAGGTGCTGCCTTTCACACACAAGCTCCAAAGAGAAACCTCCAGAGAGCAAACTCTATTCCTTTCCTCCAGGAAAAGCAAACCAAGACCAACAGCTCCCACTCTCCCTCTCCTGGTGGAAGCAAAACAGCTTATGAAGGACCTGTGCCTCACCTGCTTCCCTTTGTTCCAAATTCCCTGGGCAACGTCTCCAAATCCCAGGCAGTGTCCCCCATGACACCCTCTAGGGTGGGCAACATCAAGGGAAGCAGAGAAAAAATATCTGCCCAGGTGGTGGCCCAAACATGGCAGAGATTTCCCCAGGGGAACTGGGAGACTTGCAGGGCCAGATAAAGTTGAAAAACAGAGCACTGGGAGGAATAAAAAATATTGCCCAGGACTCCAAAGAGAGCTTTGGAAGAGCCAACATTGCTTTTGGTGGCCATCTATGCCAACCAAGCATTTTCTTCCCTTTTTTTTCTTTTTTTTTTTTTTCCTTGTTCTGAAACACTAATACACTGGTAGCACCCTAAAGGGACATTTGTCCCAGCTGGTTTCCCAGTTTGGCCATCTCTTGGTAGTCATTTTTTGAAAGCGACATTAACAGCTTCCCTGAGTACCGTCCATCACATCTTGGTGGATGGGAGGGCAAGGAAATCCCTCAACCCTCCTGAGAGAGCCCCCCTAGACCCTCGCCGGTGGCACTGCTGCCTGTCCCTGCTGTCTGGATGTAGCTGGGGAGAGAAAGTCTTGGCTGCATGAATGAGACTTTGGGGGGAAAAAAAGTCTTTCACCGAAGTCTTTTATCCATAGAGATCCTTTAATGGGGTAAATCAGCCAAAAGTTAAAAAAAAGAAATGTTTCATATCTGGAACAGTCAATGAATTCAAAAGGTCATTATAGTGCTAAGGTTCCTAATCCCCTCTCAAGCAGAGGAATGTTTAAATTGGTGTGAACCAGGGGTCAAGTCCAGGCAGGTATTTTAGTGCCTAACTTGCATTGACATTAATGGGAATAGGGGTCTCTGGGGAGGAATTGTGGGCCTGGGCCTGTATATCATTCCTATAAATGAAACAGGGCTTGTGTTGCACATGTGTAACAGTACGTTATTATTCTTTTAAAAGCAAGGCTTTTCCTTGCAGACTCTTCAGCATTTCTCAACTGATTTGTCCTCCAAGTTTGGTGTGAACAGATTCTGCAGCAAGCTCATGCTGGGCAAAAACTGTTTGCCAGAAAAACAAGCAAAACACCAGAGTCCAGTGATTTATTTCATGTAGGGATTAAATAGCCAAGTGTCAACTGAGATTTGAAAAAGCTGCATGGGCCATTGGGAGGTCCAAACTGCACAGATCCAGGTGAATTCCTTGGAAACCCGTTTGTACCTCCAGAGCACTCTGCTTGTCCAGGTGCTTAGGACTGAGGTTTTTACTCCATTCAGTGGGAATTTTGCCAGAGATCTTAGTGGAGCCAAGCCTGTCTGGCTTTACCTGCTGACATTTTAAATCATATTTTATGATTCTTCCCCTACACATAGGCATACAAAGGGAATCTCTTTGGGCTCTCCACTTCTAAGAAGCCCTCTGCTAGATGTGTCCAGAAAATACTCCTGGCTTTTGTGGCTCTCCCGGAGTGCTAACCAAAGTGGGACAGGTTTATTTGAGGCAAGAAGTGCAGGAAGAGAGAATATTTCTGATCATGCCGTGCAGGGTGGAGGGGAGAGATCCTCGAGCATTCAAACCCTCCTCCCGGCTCTTTCCTCCCGGGGACAAGGCAGAGTCCCTGGCCACAAGATGGAGCTGGCTCTTTGCAGTTGCAGGATAGGGCACACCAAAGGCACATTTTAGTTGGAGCTAACCATTAACAGATACCACAGGCAGGTCTCCATGGAGCTGCTAATTTTTAACCCTCTCCAGCCTTGTGTATCCCCACGCCTGTCCCTTTGATGGCACAGTCCTTAACTCTGGGGATATGGGCATACTTTTTGGGGTGGCTTATTGCTGGAGATATCTACCACCCATTTCAGTTCAGCACATCAGTGGCCCCTCCTGAAATAGCTGCTCGGGCAGCCAAGTGCCCCCCAGCCTGCTCTGGGGGCTGTAGGAACACTAAAACTTGCCATGTTTGGTCTGGCTTCATCATCACTGTCTGAAGGACTCAAGTTTTTGCACCTTAGAGGCAGGAGGAAAATCTCCCTCATGTACCTCCTTCACTTTCCAGCCCAGCAGCTTCAGGTATGGACTTGCCCAGAGATTTATGCTGAACTTAGCCTTTTTTCATGTAGGAGAGGGTCAAAACTTGGCAGGAGAATTTTAGGTGTTGCTCTCTGCTTCTCAGCAGTGTTGCAATGCTGCTTTTCAGCAGGTCAGGAGTAGTAGCTCTTAGAGTATCTGAGAACAGAGGTTGGTCCTTAGATGGTAAAAATAGATATTTTTATATCTATTTTTATAGCAGGCAGCAGCAACACGAGCTGCATATTTAGCCAGAGAATAGAAATAGGATTGAATTCATGACTGTAATTTTTGGCATGTGGTATTTGCCTATTACTGACAAGGATTTTGTGTGAATTGTATTTTTATTTTTTTAAATATAGTTTTCTTGGAAAAAGCAAGAGACAAACTTTTTCCATGGTGGTGAAAACCCCATCAGCCAGATCTGTGGGCTGATTTGGGGGGTGGGGAGGGCAGCATGGGGACAGCAAAGCTGCAGGGTGCCCACAGCCTGTGCTTCTGTGCTCCCACTTCCCATCATAGCACAGCCAGGAAGATCTAGCAAACAGCATGGTGAGGACCTGGAAAGGAAAAGAGTGTTTTCCTAATACAAGAACTGTTTGTAATTTGATGGAGGTTTCCAAGGTTCAAACGAGTTTGCCTTTTATTTCACATCTCTGATACACCCTAGCCTGATCCAAAATCCTTTTCTTTAAAACCATAAATCAGTCCAGCTTGTTCATTGTCTGGGTTCCAGTTTGGCCATCTTCTGTTGTATGGAAAGTTGCCTGGAGCAAAGGACTGAGGGATGTTCAGGAGCTCTAATGCACCAGTGGTGCCTGAGGCCAAGCTGCACCCGAATTCCCCCTCCAGCCATCCCTGTCTTCACTGTGACTTCATGAAATGGGTAATCTTAGCTGTCTTAACTGGTCCTTCTGGTACACCAGAGAGCATACTTGGGATCCTATGCTTTCTGAATTTAATGCAAATATGGTAGTTAATATTACAGTAGTAGAATATTATACCAAATAATGTGGCTATAATGAGTTACATCCAGTCGGAAGATATCTCTTCCAATTGGAGCTGCTAGTTAACTAGCAAACCTTAATTTATGCCACAGGATCTAGAAGTGGGGGCAAGTCAGAGGATCTTACTGCGGGATGGTGGCAATATTTCGTGAAACATTAAGGCAGAGGCGGAGCTTCATCCTGAAACAGGCAGTCGCCTTGGGCAGTGGCCTGGGACTGGCATTTTGCTCAGGCTGGTGCAGAAAGAGGAGTCATCAATACAAATCTAGAACCTCTTTAGTGCCATTGCAGACATCTAGACATGACTCAGATGCTTTTATCCACCCTTCCTGCCACAAGAAAGAGATGACAATGAAAACCTGTCTTTAAAACACCCAAAGTATCTCAGATAAAGGATTTTATTTGTTTTAACTGATAATAAATGAGCCAAAGAACCAACTTACAATTGCATCACTTGCAAATGCATGCCCAGGTCAGATACACTGGGTTTATGTCCTACTTTGACCATAGCTTTAAAATGCAAATGATAAGAAAGTGAGCACAAAGATCAGGCCTTTCCAGATTGGGGTTTTCCTCTCTCTATTCCAGCAGAACTGTGCAATGATAATGAAAACTCAAATCCAAGGGCCTCCATGGCACTTAAATATTTCAACGAGCTTGAGGGATCTCAGTCCCATGGGCTATGTGATCCTCAGTAATGGCATTTTGTAGACAGGAGACATGATGGTCAAGAGAGAAAAGACACAGGCAGTGGTGACAGCTGTTCCTGAAGATCAAGGGTGACTTTGTTGCAGGTCATCCTTTCATGATCCCCAGGAGATAGAGCCCTTCTTTTGGTTCTTATCCCAAAATCTTGGTGCTGCCTCAAACTCATCTTCTACTGAGTATATCATATAACAATGTAATTAAGACATGAGCACTAATAGCTTTTTTTTCTCAGTCTCTTATTCAGAACAAGGGAATCCCAGGAGAAAGATGAAGGGATTATCTGATTTTGTACATGGAGCCAATATTCTTTTTGGGTATCTCTTGCCACCCCATCCCTTAATCCAGAAAAACACACAGAAAAAAACATTGGTCTGGCACCCTTGTCACCAGCAAGAAGGAAGGATTTCTACCAACACTTTCTCTGGAGATCTCATTTCAGGCCACACTTTACCTCTGCTCCTGCCTAATTTCTTGGTCCGTGGCCAATCTCAGGGACACAAGGCTCCCTGCTTGCTCTGGGACCCAGCTGCCCACCCCATGATGGGTGCATTCCCCATGTTCAGCCACTGCAAATTCCCCCTCTTGGTGTCACAGCTGCTCACTTGGTCATTATTGCAATTACATCCCCTTTTGTTGCTGCATGTGGGGCAAGAGAACAGCACTGGTTTCGGAGAAGGTTATTAACACTGTTCGCTGTGGGGAAGCCACGGCACATCCTTCCCTGCATTTCCAGGGGTCTTTCCCTGGAGAGTCCCGGGCCTGAACTGTAATCTGCTGGTCAACAGTGGTCTAATGGGATGAGCTAAGTGTCTTGTGATTCTGCAGGACCTTCACAGAGGTTTGGCTTGAAAAATACAGTGATAGGAGTACCTGACAAATAGCAGATGTTGAGCACTGATGACAGCTTATGGCTCAAAAGATGTGCAGTACCAGCTCCTGACCTTTTCCCTTTTCATAGGGGTTTCCCATGGGGTCAGCCTGGGCACAGCGGCCACCGGGTGCTTGTAGCAATGCCCTAGGCGCCTGCAGAGAGCAAGAGCAGGCACTCGACCTCGACTGAGCCCAGCTAAATATAACCAGTGACTGGTGAGCTCCTACGCCTTGCCTGGCTCCAGTCCCGCTGCGATACATTCCTTCTGAAAGCAATGCCTTCTTCCGCAAACCCTCTTCTCTGCTCCTTGAGATGCCACAGTTGAGTCTCAGAAGGTGCTTTGCTTCCCTCCAAATAGTTTCTTTCTCCCATGATCCTGCTTTTCCTTTTTCCCTCTTGCTTGTTCACCACTTGCCTCTGTGCATCTGATCCCCCACCCAGCAGTCCCTGCTCAGCATGGCAGACACAGGGCCAAGGGATGAGGGTCTCCCTGCTCCTACTACCAGGATGACTAAAGCTCTCACACATGAGCCTATCCATGGATGTTAGTAGATGTAGTTCTGTCTAGGGGTACTTGGACACGGCCAGATCTGAGAAGGAACTTCTAGGTCTACATGAGGCTTCTTGGGGCAGTAGGGCTCATATCAGGTAGTTTATCTCTTGCAAGTGCAGGATATGCATTTAATTTTCTTTCTTTTCACAGGAGTATTAAGAACATACCACCTGCTTCAAAGGCCCTTCACACCACGTCTTGCATTTCCAGGTCAGACCCAACATGGCCAGTATTAATTTTATTATTAATAAAGGGTGACAGCATGCACCTTATTGTGTTCTTGGGATAACAGGGAGAGATGATGCTGTCCCTTTCCCCACGCACAGACAAAGCTTGAGGGCAGCCTGTAGGTCACTGCCTGGCCCACGCACCACATTCCTACCATGGCAGCGGTTTTGGTGAGGCATTAAGTGATATTTTTGCACTGGTCACAAGCAGTGTGGTTGCAATGCTCTGACAACCCAACAGGAGTTACTCTGACTTACCAGCACTGGGACAGTTAAAATGCTATAACTTTTGTAGGTGTGTATTTCCTAAAACAACAAATAGTCACTTTAACCCCAAACCTGGATTCTCCCAGTGCTTTGGAGAGGATGAAGAAATCAGTGAGGTTTGTGAAAGCAGCGCTGGAAATCAGTGCAAATAAAGGGAGATTTTGGCAGGTGGCATTACAGTTCATCACTTCTGTCTGAGAACATCAGCTAAGCATATGTGTATTACATGAAAGGGTGAGATCTATTAGACATTGTGCTAAAGTGGTATGAAGGGCTGCAGGTCATGGGTAAGTTACCTATTACTACAAATAGCTTTTAAAATCAATGATCAGCTCTATGGTTGATTTATGATTTATTTTATAAACAGAAGAAAACAGAAAGCCCTCCAGCAACCCAAACTCAATAATAAATCCTGTGTTTCCTCTAGATCTGAAGTGTTGATGTCCCAAGCGGTGGGTGCGCCGATAGTGCCAAAAGGCTGTCAGGCAGTGCAGCGCTGCCCGGGTGCCCTGGCTCACAGAGCCTTTCAGCAGATGGACAGTCTGTTTGCACAGAGAAAATCCCAGAAGCAGGAAAATGCCACGTAAGAGCAGGCACTGACCCGTGGGGAATGAGCGCAAGCCCTGCTGCGAGGGGGAGAGGAGGGCGCGCATTCCTCGTGTGCCTGTGGGTACAGGCGTTTGCGTGTCTGTGTGTGTGCCTGTGCACCGTGCGTGTCTGACTGTAGGTACCTGCCCGGCTGTTTGTGGATCTGCGAGTGTGTCTGTGGAGGACGTGCACGTGTGTGCGCACATGTATGTGTGTGCGGGTATGTGCACACGTGTGTCCCCGTGCGGGTGCGGGTGCGGGGATGCTCTGCGCACGCATGCACACGTCTGATGCGGGCACGCACATGCGGGCACTCCCGTCCGCATGCGAGCCTGTGCATGAACGCGGGCGTGCGTGCAGAGTCTGCCTGCCCGTGCCCGTGTGATCGCGTGTGCCCTGTGCACACAAACCCACGCGTGTGACTGGGCCCGGCCGTGCCCGCGGGTCCCGCTCCGCGTCCGCACGGACTGGGCTACGCCTCCCTGCGCGGGGCGGGGAGCCGGCAGCGCACCCTCGGGAGCGGGACAGACACACGGACACGGACACACCGACACGCACACCCGTCCCGTCCCGCCGCCCCCGGGCAGCTCCGCGGCACCGCCCCCGCCTCCTCCTCCTCCTCCCGCCGCCGCCGCCGCCGCCGCGGCCGCACAAAAGGCGGCGGGGAGGGCCCGGCCGGGAAGGGCTGCC
>JAYRBT010000181.1:9688217-9711164 GCA_036023395.1 Myiotriccus ornatus
TTTTTTGGGGGGGGGTAAATTCTGATGGGTGGATTTGGGGGTGGTTGGATTTTGAGGGGTGAATTTTGGGGATGAATTTCGGGGCTGGATTTGGGGTGGGGGGAGTGGAAATTTGAGGGGTGAATTTTGAGGGGTGGATTTCGTGGGCCGCGTTTTGAAGGGGGGAATTTTGAGGGGCCAATTTTGAGGGGCCAGTTTTGAGGGGCCAGTTTTTAACGGCGGAGATTTTGGGGCCAATTTTCGAAGGGGTGCGTTTTGAAGGGCGAATTTTGACGGTGGGGTTCCTGCCGGTGGATTCGGGGCGGGAGGGGGTGAACTGCGAAGGGCGAACTTATGGAAGGTGAGGGTGGACGGGGCGCGTTCTCAGCCTGGCTGCCGAAGGGCGAGTTGTCGACGGGCGGCTCTGACGGGAGCGGGGAGGGGCGCGATGGATCCTCCCGGTGAATCCCACGCCGCGGCTCTCCGGGAGGGGTGAGGGGCAGGGGGGGCGGCTCCCTCAGGGGTGCAGGGGGCTGAGGGGCGCCCCGGCCCCCTTGAAGCAGGCGGACTCGTAGTGCTTGTTGAGATAGGACTTGAGGGCGAAGGTCTTGCTGCAGCGCTTGCACTTGAAGTGCTTGAAGGCGGAGTGGGTCTGCATGTGGGCGCGCAGGTTGGAGCGGTCGGCGAAGGCTTTGCCGCAGTGGGCGCAGCCGAACGGCTTCTCCCCGGTGTGCGAGCGCATGTGGCCCTGCAGCAGCCAGGGCCGGCTGAAGGCCTTGCCGCACACCTGGCACTTGTGCTTCAGGTCGTGGGTCAGCAGGTGCATGGCCATGGCCGGCATGGAGACGTACACCTTGCCGCACGTGGGACACTTCTTGGCCATCTTGCTGTCCAGGCTGCGGTGGGTCTGCTTGTGGCGGCTCAGGTTGGAGGAGGTGGCGTAGCTCTTGCCGCACTCGCCGCACGTGTGGCGGGGCAGGTTCCGCGCCGGCCCCGCCACCGCCTTGCGCCGCGACCGCCCGTCCGTGATGAAAAAGGCGTCCACGGCGTAGCCCTCGCTCACGGCCGCGTCGCCGTTGATGTACCCGCCGGCCATGCCCGAGTGGGGGCTGTCGGGGGGCTCCGAGTCCCCCGCGCCGAAGTCCCCGCGCCCGCCGGGGTAAAGGGCGTCCGGGGACGGCACCTTCAGCGCGGCCTCGGGGTCCCCCTCGAAGGCCGACGGCGCCATGTAGTCGCTGATGTACCCTGGGGGGTGGGGGAGAGAGCGGGGGGGTCCGGTCAGAGGGCACTGGCGGCGCTGGGGACTCGCGGGCTGGGCTGGTGGCACCGTGTGGGGAGCACCAGCCTGTCCCTGCCTGTTCCCTGCCCGTGCCCCTGCCCGTAACCTCGCCTGCCCGCTGCCCGTCCTCCTGTCCGCCCCGCTGCAGCCCTGCAGAGGTAAGGGCCGCTCCGGTCCCGCCGTCCCGGGCCCCGCGAACGCCGCTCCGGAAGGCGGGTTGTCCCCCAGAGCCGCCTCGGTGCTCTCCGGTACCTTTTGGGTGCTCTCCTCCTTTCGCCCCCGTTCCCGGCTGCCTCCCCCCGGCGCCCCGCTTTGCTCCGCGCTGCCGGCGGGACGCGGGTCCGCGGTGCCCCCCTGCCCGGGGCCGGGGCTCTCCGCTCATCCCCGCCGCCCCCCGGCACGGCGCTCCACCCCTGCCCCCTTCCCGCTGTGGTCCCGGTTGCGGGCGGTGGGGACCCGCGCTCCGGACCGCATCCGCGGGATGTTACACCTTCGCCTTAAGCACCGCAGAACAGCTATATATACACATCGCTCGCTATGCATTCGTAATGGAAGCAGCTGTAGCCGCTCCTGTTCAGGGACAAGCGCTGCCCCGGGATGTTTGTCTGAGCGCTGCTTGTTAATCGATGAGGTGAGGAGCAGCAGCAGAAAGCTTTCGCCGTGCCGGTGACTGATCTTCACGCTCGTACCTTGTACCTTCCCTCACTCGCACCTTGTGTCGTCCCCCCAAGTCTGCGTGGCACCCAGAGAGTGGTCCTCATCTCCCGTGGGTACTCTGACGGCTTACATACACAAACACACACACACACACACGCACAAAAGCTGCGGCGTAGTTGGTGACTCCACTCCAGTAGGACTGAAAATGGGGTTTTACTCCTCTCTGAGCACTTCAGGAAACTTTTTTACATGAAGGGAGTCCACAAAATGCTCGGAGTCCACCAGTCTGGTACTTACTCTCCTTGCTTAATGTTTTAATGAGTGATCTTAAGAAGAGGCGCATCTTGCAGAGTGCTGTGGTGCTCAACCGTGAAAGCTCAGGAGATGTTTGTTTTGCTTTATTTATTTATTTATTTTGTGTGTCTGATCTATGAAATTGATGGTTCAGTATTGCAGCAGACTATCTCGGGGACGAGTCTGTTAGAATGCTTATTGGAAGCATAAATAAAATGCTCTTTTTTTCACACACCTCTATAAAGTACATAACTTCCCCCCACTCCCCCCAAGCAAGCCAGTACATTCATCTCTGAGGAGTTGCCCAAACTAAGATTTCTTGCAGAACAAGTTTAAAATGATGTCTGATTGCCTGAAGCATCTTTATGAGTAAATTTGTTGAGTACCTTTCATGAGAGTTCATATCTCGCTCCCCATCTCTGGTTTGATGTATTAAAATCTCTGCTGTCTGTTGGGATACACTTGTCTTCCTCTGCTTTTTTGGACTCTCCTGCGGCTCAGCCCAAGGGAAGGATGTTATTTGGAGATGTTCCAGTGCCTGCTGGACACTGCTCTGTAAAAGAAATAGGGTGTATATGTGTATATGTGTGTATATAGTGGCATTGGTGTAGAGGACTGTATGTGGGCTGTGCAGCTCAGTGATCCAGGGGGGTGGATTATTTTCCTCCAGACTAATCCCTGCTAAATCCTGGATGGAATTTTCCCCATTATAAGAAGTTTACTTGATTTTCAGGAGTGTTTTGGTTAAATGCATCATAGTTGAGGAGCAGACTGAGTTTCTTCCAGTCTTACTGGGTGACTTCCCCCAGCATCTGCAAGGATCTGGACTAATATGAGCATCATCAGGTCCTTCCTTTGCCCGATTCAGGAAAGACTGTGCTGAATCAAGCACAGCAAAGACTTGCATCTGGAAAATCCTGCATGTTTCTACTCCAACTCAAAAAGCTCAGGTTTCAGTCTAAAATTGGAGGGCTTCACAAAGCTCTGTTTTCACAACAATGCTGGAAATGGTTTAGTGCTGCTACAGAGTGGAAAGAAAAGCATACTTGAAACTTCAAAAGCTGCCACTGGGAGGAATGTCACCCCATGGCTTGGCCACAGGAGTGTGGGCTGCTTTGGTCATGGCAGCCGGTGGAAGGAGGAGGCCCTGGTTTTTATTCTAGCTGTTACAAAGTAAACTCTCAAAAACCCAGCAGTCAGATATGGAGGTAAATATTATCCTATTTCCATGCAGATGGACGACTGAAGCTGTGGGAGAGCAGGGTAGCCGGAGTACAAGTGTACCAATGCAAGTGTTTGCTGTATAAAGCACATTATTTTTGCTGTGTTACCCCATGTACTACTGCCAAAGCAGCAGCTCTTGAGGAGAGCCTTTGGACTATGTTATGGGGTTTGGAAATGCAAGTGTTAATCGCTGTCTAAATTATAACTCAGTTGAACAAGTTACATTTTACTTTATATTACCTATTCATCTTTTGAGCTCTTGCAATGTCCAGGAGCTGGAATATAACTTCTGAACGTGAACAAGGAATGAAACGCCTGGGTATGTGGTAACAGCCAGAAAAAAACCCAACACCCTTGAGAAGGCTCTTGTTTGGTATGAATGAGCCCAAGGAGCCTGACTGAATGAGACCCATAGAGAAAGTCTAGGGCTTGGGGCTCCCAGGGTAGAATTAACCACCTTGTGGGCAGCAGAGGCCAGTCAGCACAGGGCTCTGACACGGTCATGCCTCGGTGATGACTGAATATGACTGACAGGATCTACTTATCCTCTTTTTGTTTTTAGCCCAGGGCACGCTAGCTTTTCCTCCAGCTGTCCAGCTTGATTCACTGCTTCCTGCACTCACAGCCTGGCCCTGTATGGGAGTGACCGAGGCGGCCACTGCGCAAAAATCCTTCTTCCAAGGCTCTTGGGGCAGAAAGCTCTTGGGACAGGAGAAAACTCTTGTGTGGCTCTTCAGCAGCTATCGGCAAGTCTGTGCAACCTGCACAGATTATACCCAGTAGCAGCATGGAGCGCTGGTATTTGCAGATGCAACTGGCTGGAAGCAGAGGCCTGACAATGCTTTTATTGACATTTGGGTTGGAAAAAATAGCAGACTGGGAGTTCAAGCCTGAGGCATTTCATTTGGAGTGTGCAGCCTCTGCGCTGAATCCTGGGCTGACAATTTCTTTAATCAGTTATTGACAGTGGAAGTTAATAGCTGCACCCGGGGGAGCTGGGCCATCAGTGGTATCGAAGGGCACATTCGTAGCCACAGGCATGCTTAAACAAGCTACTGCATTCAAAGCCCACACCATTGATGTCTGCTTCAGCTTAACTTGTGTGGTTCCACTTTATTTTTGAAGACCAAAGCCCAGATTGTGGATTTTGCAAGTGAAACTCACTTGGTACGCCTTGTGCTGCTGGACTCCAGCAACACAGGAGCAAAGAGCATCACCGGTGCTCTGGATGAGGGTCCTGGGCAGAGAGAGCCCTTAGTGTCTTCCACCCCTGCCAGCCTTTAACATGCCCCAGTGCAAATGCACTGACAGGCTTAACCTGGATGTCCCGTGAAAATGACTCTCACAATAAAATAGAAGTCATTTACTGTAACATGAGTCCACCGTGGAAATCACCTGTGTGGAAGAGGGAGATGAACATCTTCCAAGACTGCTTTAATATGAAAATTTTGATATATTCATATATTCAGCTGGAAAAATTGAGAAGATGTGCCTAAAGATGTGACCTTAAAAGTCATGGGGGTCATGTCAGGGGATTTCAGACAACCCGCCTCTGTGTTTCAGGCTGGTCAAACAGATGTTGCCTTCTGTCCACAGCAAGTATTTAATTAGGAAGATGAATAGCTGAACTCTTTGATTAACCTGAAACCATTGAAAAAGAGGGAAGAAAAGTCACCAGGTTCAGTTGTATTTTAGAGTTTCTCAGCACCCCAAAACAAATTTCTGTCCTTTTTCCTTATCTTGGGGAAGGAAAAGAAAACAAAACCTCCTCACAGGTGGAGTGAGATTTACAGCTTCTTCTGCTTTTTTTAGGTCCTGGGAGATTCTTTGCTCTTGTTTGAACTTACAGTATGTTTAGCATTAAGAATGTTTCAGGACCCCCTGACCACTGTTCTGGAGCAGAGTAACCATTCAGCCCACCCTGCTCTCTTGTTCTCTCTTGTTGAAGGTCTCAATCTGTGCACCAGTGGAAGTGCCACGTCCTGCGAAGAGTGTCTCCTCATCCATCCCAAGTGTGCCTGGTGCTCCAAGGAGGTATGTGGGCAGACCTCGTTTGTCTTGAATGCTTTTTGTAATGCTGGAAGGGAGATCTTTTCTCCCCTTCCTGTTCCTGAGTTGGTCCCATGCTGGAAGGGGTGGGTGAGGGCAGTGGGTGCTCCATGCAGAACATATTTTGGGTGTATGCAACTCCTCAGCTTTTTGACATCATAGGAAGTAAGTCTTTGACCCCACTGGCCCCTACACGTCCTCAACAGAGCAGCACTGTTCCTTCAGTCCTTCTGTCCCTTCAATTACCTTCTTGTTTTTGGTGGATGCTGGATCCCTGCATGGGCTCTGTCTTGCAGGGAGGCTTGTTCAAAAGCTCTCTCCTTAAAAAGCCCCAAGCCCCTGGCTGGTGTCCTGCTACGTGTTCTTTGTTGTGTGGCTTGGCATGGCACGGGCTCTTTGTCTGTAACAAAGATAATTCTCTTTTCTGAATCTATTGTGTCAGTTTGGGGGGGCAGCCCATGCTTCTGGCATCTGTGCTGTGCCGCGGTGATGAGTTGCACAGCTTAACGGAGCACTTCAGAGTGAAAACACATCCTTGTGATGATGCTGAAGCTGCTCACCTGTAATTTAATTGCAGCTCCTTGTTTGTGAGAAATTGCAAATATCTTTCCCTGCTCCCTAGGGGATGCTCATGAGTTTAGATAGATAGATAGATAGATACAATCCAATATATGTCTTATCATGTAGACTTACAATTTCTAGAGAACAAGGCGCATGAAAGACCTGGTAACACCTTATCCATAGATAGCAGCTGTCTGCTTATTTCCTGTCCTAAGTGTTTAAGAGAGAAAGATGGCTGCTTACAGATTCATGGAAAAACCATGCCTACTTGCAGGCACAGCTGCTGTCCCAGGAACTGGGTTTGGGCCTTGAGAAACTGCAGAGCGGTGGATAATTCTGAACTTCTCAATGGGCATGGCTGAGAATGGTGCTGTTGTGTTCCCTGCTGACCCTTGCTCCTGTAGTGTGGCCGTCCTGGTCCCATTTTGAGCACTCGCTTTACCTTCCAGCTATAGATGGTAATGCTGAGCTGAGGATGCAGGCACTGCCCATGTGCCCCTCTGCTGCTCCCATCCTTCCGCCTGCCAGGCCTGCCTGGGGCAGCTGCAGCTCCTCAGGGCAGAGGATGGGTTTGGGGATGGGTATGAACATGGAGCAAAAGTGGCTCCCAGTCCCCATGGTTTGGTTGGCTTGGGATGTACACCATCCACTGGCTCTCCAGGTCCATTTTACTGCATTTTTCAGTTACTTGTAAGCACAGTTGCAGCTTTCCGGGGAAAACCTTGTAACGCTACAAACACCACGCTGCCGGACAGTGTAATAGCTTTCATGGGTTGTTTTCTTCCAGAGAGGCAAATGGTTTGCAGAAGGGAAAGGGTAAAGCAATAGATCTCTCTTCTGAGACATCTTGTAAACAGCTGTAAGAGCTCCTCTTCCAGCCAGCTAATCTGTGGTGGTGAGATTGGATCCAGGAACTCTGGCTATTAAGCTGTGGGTACCCAATAGCTTGTCCTTTTTGTTGGTGTTTTTTGGTTTGATTTGGTTTTTGGGTTTTTTGTTTTTTGTTTTTTTGGGTTTTTTTTACTTCTTGGCCTCAGAAGAAAACTTTTTGCAAAAATGCTGCAGTGGAAATGTTTATATGGTGGTCTCTGTGACCACTAATTGTACAGCAGCCCATGGGACAGGCAGCCTGACTCTTATCTTGCAAACAGGATAGTTACCAAAAAAAAAGTATTCTTGACTGGAATGGAGAGGCCAAGGAGGAAGATGGGTGTTTACAGGGAAGTGCTGTAATACTTCCTGACCTTTAGCCTGCAGCAGCTATTTAAAAGTACAGTTCAAGGTGTTTCATGCCAAGAGCTACAAGTTTAAAAGCTGCTGTCCCCATTACACGCTACATGCTAAAACTTAGCAAGTTCTTATTCTAATTCTGTATTTTTATTTTTTTTAGAATGTACTGTTTGAAACCCTAATTATTTCTCTTTAGCTGAGATCATCAGGTGAGGTAATGGGATTTTGAAAGATACCTAGTGGTTTTCAACTTCAGAAGTTTTAAAGTAATATTATAAACTCTCTAATATCTACTTTCTTTTCACAGTCATTTCCCCACCTTATTCCCCTTCCCTCTGTTGCAGCCTAGTGAGGTTATTAAATTTATTAAATTGTTCTTAATCTGTTTTCCTTAGCTTTTTCCATTAGCTGTCATTCACTGTCTATGTTGCCTGGGAGAGTATATGCCAGTCAAATTCTATAGCTCTGCTACTGTTTAAATATCGGGGTAAGATATTGGAGTGAATTCCACAGATGGTAGTCACGTTGTGGTAGAACCTCAATCAGCCTGATTTGTGTGTATTTTGTGCTCCCTTTGCATTCACTTAACAGGTTTGGGAGCAAATTGGGCCAGCTTTTGTCAACTTGGTAGACAACAATTAATAATTTTCTCAGGAAGCATATATAGTAGAAGTCTATCAGTACATATAGTATAATTCTATATATAATTATATGTATTATGTGTATATGTATTAAGTGTACAGGAAGTGTAGAGATGTCTGTTACATGTAGTGTGTGTATATATATATGTATATACACACACACAAAGTATAGTTATATATATTATTTATTGTCATCTCTATATATACACCTTCTTGTGTTTCCTTTGGGGAATAACATCACTTGGCAGTACCATCATATCTGTTTTTGGGAGAGGAGCAATTTGAACAGGAACGCTGTGCTGTTTCCCACAGACAGCACACTTTGTACAGCCTCCCCCAGTGTTTCATCCTCCTCCGTCACCCTTTGCACTCCTGGATCCAGCCTCCATGTAAGCACAGAGGAGTAGAAAGTCATAGACTGCAGCTATGGGTTAGGAGTGCATGAAAGCAATCCTGTGGATGCAAGGAGACCTATTCCGATAGTTTTCCAGGAAGGATAAAGTGCCTTGAATTGTGAGGGTAAGGGCATGTGTATAGATAGATGCTTACAGAGTAGTCACAGTGCTGTCACTTTATGACTGCCACCTCCTAACCTGGCTTGATTTGACTTCTTTTCACTTGTGCTTGTGTTCAGCATCTCCAAAGGTGTGATGATGGATGAGCTGATGATAGCAGCTTCTGGTATGCAGCAGCCCTAGAGCCCCCAGGGGCTGCTGAGCTAACCACAAGTCTTTGGGCTGTTGGAAGTTTGGAAGCAGAAATTGATTCTGTTGGCTGTTGGAAGAATACCTTGAAAGGCAGGACTTAAAGGTGTTGATTTCAGCGGCACTTAAAAGAGGAGATGTGAATGTTGGGCTTAACTGAGCATGCTTTGAAATAGGGCTCTCTGAGAGAAAATGATTCTTGGTGCGGGTGACGGAGACTGCTGCGGCCTTTCCATCCGTGCTGGAATCTTAATTAAGCTGAAATGTCCTTTTTGATTAATTGAACAGAAATTTCCCCAGTGGCACCCTCTATTTTCAAGCAGGTGCTTTTACCCCACCCTGTCCGGTGTCAGGAATGTGCGCCTGGAGAATGAGGAAGGAAACTCGATGTTCCTAGAGCGGACATGTCCACTTTCTTTTAATGGAGAAAGTAGTCATATTTCAGACTGAATTAATGCAGAACTGGATTGATTAAAGCAAAATATGTTAGGGACATGCCCAGTCAGGAGTTAGATATTAGATAGTCAGTGCTATTCTCCATTTTTATAGCATGAACCAAGCAATTTGTCTTAAAACTGTCAAACTGATGAGCATGTAATTGTCACGCTGTTGTCTCCATTCACTCTTTCTGCTTGTGAGCGTTGGCTTTTGTGAGCTTGTTAGCACAGAGGCCGGACCGCGACGTGCCCACCGGGCTGGGAACAGCCAGAGTTACGGATGAGGACTTGGTGGGACCTTCCCAAGCCAGTGTTTCTCTGTGGCTTGAAGCAGTGTTTGGGGTGGATCCTGCTTGTGTGGGGCATCTGTTGCATTTCTTGCCAAAGCAGGCATGCAGGCAGATGGTTGGCAGGTATTTGAATTGCTTAATTAACTGCGAGGGGTTCTCTGCTTGGGGGAAGTTGGGGTTTGAACCAGGTGGTGTGGGGCTGCCTTTCAGCTTGGTTACTCATGAGCTGTTTGGACCTGTGCAGTGCCCTTTACTCCCCAGATCTGCTCATCCTTTTTTGCCTTTAACTGAACCTCCATGAGCCTTGATCTCTGTCACAGAAAACTTTGTGCTTGAGTTGGATAGTACCTGGTAGCCCCAGTTCTGGCTTTGGGTTTTGGCCCATGGGTGCACATGAGGGTGTTTGTGGCTGCTGTGGTGATTGCTGGGGCTTTCCCAAGGCCACTGTCACTCCCTTGCTCAGAGTTACTCTTCCTGGGTAAGAAATCAGGCAGAAGTCAGTCCTGCCCCCCCCAAGCTGCACCCCTATCCCCTCAGGTGTTTGCAGCCCTGAGGGTGGGTATTTTCTGTTTGTGTTGCTTTTTACACAGTTAGAATGTCCTTTCTAATGGGCAGCTGCAGAAATGAGCTGGCAGAGGTGCTCACCTGGAGCTGGGGTCCAATAACTGGGAGAACCAGAGAACATCCCCCCACGGGTGCCCTATTGTTGGGTTCCCAGGAGAGCACCTGGACCCCGCCAGCTTTTCCCTGACTTCAGGTCCAACCACATCCAAGAGAAACTTTTCTCCAAGGCTGCCTGAAACGTGCTGCTCTGAAAGGATGGGCGTTGTTTTCGGTTTTGTGAGGGATTCTAATTTTTCTTCTGTAATGCTAGAGATGACTTAAATAGTCCCAGTCCTCCTTTTTTGGAAGTTCATCTGTTTACACGACCTGTTCCAAGAAATTTGTGTTCTTATCCATCTGATGTGCCGTCGGTTTCTTGGCTGGACCCCGCTGCTGGATGCTGGAATGCAAATCTCGCATTTTTCAAATAGCGTTTAGACCTTGTAGTGAGAAAAATGCAGCAGGAAGCCTCTGTCTGTGTCCCAGGGCCCTGTGTCTGAGGCTGTCCTCGAGGGACTCCTGGAGATTACCCCACAGGGATCTGACAGAAACCTTTTCCTCCTTGATATGTCCTCTGTCCTCTGCCATGCTGGAGCTTCAGCAACAAGTGAGTTTTATTCAGCCCCACACTGGTTTTGGCTGCACAGCTGAAGGAGGGGCTGGCATGGCTGTGAGCATCTTCTCTGCCTTATTTCATGTCATTTTAGTTCCTCAGCCCTGGAGCTGAAGAGGGTTGTCTCCATTGTTGTACTGCAGAAATAAGTAGGAATCGACCATTTAAAATCCAGTAAGTTTTAGGCATGTGACTTGTTCCCTTTGGCACTTTTGGGGAGAGAAAAAAAAAAAAAAGGCATTCTAACAAATGGGCTCTTTGCAAAAGGCTGCATTGTGTGGCTGGCTGTTCCTGAGTGCTGCCCTGCACAAGGCTGCATTGTGCACCACGCACGGGGCTCGCAGCAAGGGCTGGAGCTCTGGGACGGGTGCTGGGAGACTCCCGGCCCTGGCAGCCTGTCCTCTGGGAGTGAGCCACTGCCTGCACCTTGCTGCCTGTGGTGGGCACAGGCTGTGTTTTAACCAGCTCCCATGAAGTCTCTTCCACCTCCCTTATTCTCTAGCAAAGCTGCCCAGGGCAGCCTGCCCGCATCGAAATGCTCCGTCGGTGCTCCGGCTCAGGGACCGCTTGCTGTCATTTTTGTTTCCCAAGTGATGGCATCATGCCAAGGCCTGCAGTGGGGTGGTGTGAGGGAGGGAGTACACGTGGTGCTTGTGTGGGGATGTGCGGTGTCTCTCCTGGGGAAGAGGATGCAGGTCCCTGGAGCCACCCAGCCTCAGTCTCCAGCTTCACATTCTGGTTTGGCTGTCTCTGGGTTGGTGGCTTTGTCCGTCATCCCTTGGTGCCGCCTCCTTGTCCTCTCTTCTGTCTTTTGCAAAGCTCCTTTGAGGCAATGCATGGGCATAAAATAATAGAGATGGCAACGGGCTGTCCATGAAGCAAACCAAACATTTTGCCTTGCTCTCATTTGGCCCAAACCAGGGCTGGGAAGAAGTGCTGCTGCTGTGGCTGGGTTGAAAACCCAGGCGTATCTTTCTGTTGTGATGCTCTGCAAGCAAATTCAGTGTTCAAATCCTCGCAGAGTTTCCTTTTTCGGTAGGTCCCTTTAAAAGGCTCCAGGCTCCTTGCAAGTAGAGTCACCACAAAGGACACCAGCTTCTCCTTGTCGTCTCCTATTTACTAGATACCAGCATGTCAAAACAAAGCCCCTGCTGTGGGGATTGATGTATTCCCCTCCACTTCCCTTTTGTCCATTCTTCACCCCCCAGGAGTTTGGCAGCACGAAGTCCATCACATCCCGGTGCGACTTCCTGCAGAACCTGATTGCGAACGGTTGTGCCGGAGCCATCGAAAACCCCAGCAGCAGCATCAGCGTGGTGAAGAATGTCCCTCTGAGCAGCAAGGGCTCTGGCCAGACCCACCTGGATGTCACACAGATTACGCCTCAGAAGGTCGCCTTGAATCTTCGTCCTGGTGAGTCCCCTGTTGCCGTGGGGGGTGGGGGGGGGGAAGTGAGAAAGGGTGACCAGGACGTGCCAAGAGGGTGCTGTAGCTTGTGGCCTTGTAACTCACTAAAGCAGGTGACTCTTGGCCCCTTCTATACTTGTGAACCTCAGTGGTGCATCACAAATAGTTTTGGGGCAGAGGCACATGTCCTTTGTGAGAGGACACTGCTGTTGGGCAAAGTCAATCAAAGCCCACCCACAACTGCCACAACTGTTACCAATACTAGTCTTAACCCTAGCACGTGTTTAAAAGAAACCTGCTCAGCTTAAAAATGGAATCACTGGATAGAATGAGTTAAAATAACTTTGGATCCTTGACCAAGCTGTCAGTGCATGGCTCTAAACTGAGACAGCTCCTTCTATAAATTGAAAACAAACCCACATATCTGTTTTCTGTTGGTATGCAAAAGAGCCATTGGATCAAGGGAGAAGATGGAGATTTGAACTTGTGACTCAGGCCTTGGACTGTAGCCAGGTCCCTGTTTCATTCCCCTGAGCCATCAATTTTCTTCAATCTCTTCCTTTTAATTAAAAATTAGAAGGGAATGGCTCATCTGAGTCATGTGAGCATGCTTGTTATCAAAAGTTTTTGCACGGTGGGGGGAGGCTTTAATGTGGGTTTAGAATTCTTGCAAAAATGTGGCAGCCAGTATTTCTGAAGGGGAGGGGGGAAAGCTCTTTATTGCAAAGTTAAGCAGCAAATATAAAAGCTTGATTCATTTTAAGCGATTGGTGTGGGTTTCTAAGGCTTACAGTTTTGTGACAGCTCTCATTTGCATATAGAAAAATGAAATACGATGTTTTGCCCAGGAAAAACAGGAGTTGGAGCTGGTGTTCATGCTACCAGTACTCTCCCAGAACCGAGCAGTTGCTGCAGCAGTTCTTGTTTTGGCTGTACAGGTTGGATGGTTGTCATGTTTCTCAATTAACTTCCCCAGCAGTATGACTGCTGTCATCACTCAGACCCTCAATGTAAAAATATTTTGCTTCAAAGCCTTAAAAGCAGGTACCTGAGAGCAGTCACCACTGTACGTACATCTAGATGCGTGGCTTCTGCCACTGAATGTTGCTGATGAAACAGGTTTGCTCCCGTTAAAAAAAGGGAGTTGTAATTACTCCTCTTTCTTGAGGCAGTTCCTGGCAGAAAGGGCTGGCTCAGCTTCCACATCTTGCCTCCTGTACACCCCTCTTCACCTCAGTGCCTGGTGCTCAGCGAATTCCCCTCTCCCAATTCCTGGTAGTTTTGCCCAGCTGAGGCGCTGATTCCCAGCACTCTGATCTGTGGTAGGCTGTGGGGGTCCATCTCCCCGTGGCTTCCTGGGGTCTGTGCTGTCGGATACCTTGGGCTGCACAGGGCTGGTGTGCTGCTCCTGCCTGCCCTTGCAGGGGACCACAGTCATGGCCATCTTCAGTTCTTCTTGACAGAGAAGCCCTCCAGGTCTGGGCTGAGCTGCAGGAATCACCCCAAGGACCCCTGCAGCAATTCCCACGCTGAGCCAGCGAGCTCCCTTCCCTATGCTCCTCTTGCAGAGCATCGGAGTCATTGCAGGAGGGGGGACACACCTAGATGTTTGTAACAGTATCTCCCACAGTTTTGCTGTATTTTTGATGTTGGGCAGCGCTCCTCCTTTGGGCTGGTGACTTCCTAAACCCTTGTATTAGCAGCCACAGTTTAAATTATCCATTAATCCTTCATCTTGAGAGAATGGGTGTCACCCTGTGAACCCAAGACAAAAAGGAGACAATGTTGATTAAATTTTGGGCATGAAGGGTGTACTATTTCAAAGATGAATCCACGCAGCGGTCTGTGGCAATGGTGATCTTGTATTCTTCGATCGCTAAGCGGAAACAGAAGGGAGTGGATGGTCAATTGTTTGCTGTTCCCACCCAGGCAGTTTGATCCCATCATCCTGTGGCAGAAGTCACATCCCCAAATCTTTATCCGCAGCTAAACTCCAAAGGCCTTAAATTGATATCCTTCCAGAGTAGCTTTTGGATTGAGCATTTAGCTTTTATTACATTGCTTTTTAATCCTGAGTCCAGCTATAAAGCAGTGTGTCCTAGTTAAATGAAAAATATCAATAGTATAAAAGGAATTTAAAAAGTAATTGATGCAAATTGTGTTGTTCATCAAGCCATAAGCCTCACCAAGCACGAAAAAGAGCTTTTCCTGGATAAGCATGATGGTCAAGTTTGTGTTCTGAAATTGGCCAAAATCAGTTTTTCCAGTTTCTGCACTGCCTCTGTGTGACGGAATCCAAGAAACATTTCTGAATTCAGTTTTGAGTTTTAAAACTTTTCAGTAAAAGCCCTAAGGAGAGGATGGTGGTGACGGTACATGAGGAAGGAGGGGGCTGGATTATCCGTAGAAGTGTGAGAGTAATACTGTGCACAGAGAATCATAAATTCTTTTGCACTTACATCTTCATACATTAGTGATCTTTTCTCTGAGATAATTGGTTTTTGCAGTTAGGAATGAAAGAAAAACTAAGCACAGGATCCTGTTGTTTTTGGTGCTTCTCAGGGACTAATAAATTTGGAACTATTAAGAAAGGCAGGTTGGATCAGACCATACCAAATATCCTCTCTGGCAGGAAGAACAGTGTTTTGGAAATGGAAAGGTTGCAAGATGCAGAAGGACACATCCCCTTTTTCTGAAAGGTTTGGGTATTCCAGTGGGAAAAATGTGTAGAAATGAAAAACATAGGCATGGGAATGAATTTTTCCAGATTTAAACATATTTTTGCAGCACTGAATTAGAGTCAAACTTGCAATCATGTTTTTTTACCCTGCAATCAGTGCTAACAGGTTTTGCACTACATAAATTATGTTCCTTGCTCCCCCACAAAATGCATGCCAGGTACAGCGTCAGGCCCACCTGGAACACCTCTGGCATGAAGACAGGCTGAGTTGGGTTTGTTCAGTCTGGAGAAGAGAAGGCTCTGAGGATACCTTAAGAGCACCTTCCAGTACCTAAAGAAAGCCTACAAGAGAGCTGGAGAGGGTTTTCACAAGGGCCTGTAGTGATAGGACAAGGGGTAATGGCTTCAAATGGAAAGACGGCAGGGTTAGATTAGATATTAGGAAGAAACTCTTTACTGTAAGGGTGGTGAGGCACTGGAACAAGTTGCCTGGAGAAGCTGTGGATGCCCCATCCCTGAAGTGTTCAGGACCAGGTTGAATGGAGTCACAGACACAGGAGCTTTGAGCAAATTGGTCTAGTGGAAGGTGTCCCTACCCATGGTGGGGGCTTGGAATGAGATGATCTTTGAGGTCCCTTCCGACCCAAACCTTTTTAGGATTCTGTGATTTGGTTAAACCAAACCTCAGTAGCTCTGCTCACTGTAGGGCCAGTGCTGAGCTGAATCTTGCTTGCGCTCCACATCTCAGCCGGGGAAGTCCCGCTCCTGCTGGAAAAGAAAGCTGGGGAGAATAAGGAGGAGTATTTATGGCATGAGCTTCCTGCTTCCTACAGCTGGTATCTGGGCAACATCTACATGTGCATGTTTGCACATGGTGCCTCTCACAGCCTTGCCTTGTCCCAGTGGGGTTGTAGCAGAGTGCAGGGAGATGGTTAAGCAGAAGGAAGGTGTTGGTTGAGGAGCTGTAGCTGACTCCTCTGGTACCCCAGCATGGAGCTGTGGGAGATGCTCAGGGAGCTTGAGGAGCAAAGAGCAGACCAGGATCTAAACCCTTCCCAGCTTTGTTTACAGAAGGGGCAGCCTCTGACCTCTAAACGCATCCTCCTGGGTGCTGGGATTCCAGCTCCTTTGTCGAGGGGCTGGATGCTGCTGGGCTGAAGCAGCTGCTGCAGAGGCTGGGAGAGGGTGTCCACTTGCTCCCAACACACGGAGATGGCTTCAGGGATCACTAAAGAGCAGATTCTGGAGCTAGGGACAGTGTTAGGCCCTGCATGCAGCTTAGTGCAGCCTGACCCCAGGTGCCAGCTGGGCTGCAGAGCCCCTCATGGCCTGCCTTGCCAGCATGGCAGTTTTGGGATGCTGCTGCTGCTGTTGGGCTGGAATTAAGTGGGAGCAGCTGTGCTGCTGCGCACAATGAGGAGAACAATAAAGTGGTTAGGGGAGTGTTTTCACAATGCTAAAAAATGTGAGTTTCATTTCTGGGGAAGAAGAGAGGAAGCCACAAGTGTTTTGCAGAACCTGCCAGTACCAAAAGTTCAGCCTTGGCCATGAAGGGCTGGGAGGGGGCAGGAGGGGGAAGTTGGGCTTTTAAGGATCCGAATCTCTGAGTGGAAAAGAGGCTGAGGTGGCAGTTGAGGACATGGGATCTCCAAACCAGCTGGGATGTGAGGTGCTGAAGTCTGGGTTTTCCATTTAGACCCGTCTCTCAGCAAAGCATAAGGCAAACTTTTACTGCCTCCTGTCTGGTGTGAAGTTGAGGTCTGTCTGGTGTGAAATTGAGTTAATTTTGAAAACCCTTGACCTTTTTTGAGACAGATGGGTGGTGCTACCAGTGGTCTTCCCTGGTACCCCTTGTGGAGGGCATTTCTAGTGAAACTGCT
The DNA here is from genome assembly GCA_036023395.1 of Myiotriccus ornatus. NCBI lineage: Eukaryota > Metazoa > Chordata > Aves > Passeriformes > Tyrannidae > Myiotriccus > Myiotriccus ornatus. The sequence goes on from JAYRBT010000181.1 coordinate 9,704,746, forward strand.
CTGGCAAAGGGGAAGGTCAGGCATAGGTTTTCCTCTGCTTCTCTTCACATTTGCACAGCCTGTAACTCAGTCCTATCAGCTCCTTCCCTTCTGTTCTTCACTTCAGGAAGCTTTACCCTCTGCCTCAGTGCTTCCCTGGGTCACCCTAACAACCTTCTTTTTCCAGTTCACTTCCCTTTTGCCCTGCTTTCTTCAGGATCATGGTGGTACAGCTCTTTTTCGTGTGGGCGGTCCTTTTTAAAGGTGTTTCTTCTGTTTCTGCTTCAGTTTTTCTTCACTGCACAGCTCAGAGGACATCTTGAATTCATCTCGCAGCGACTGTTTTCTACTGACTCTCTTTCTCCTGCTTTCAGTCATTCTCTCTTCTGTACAGGACTTCTTGGACTCCTCCTGGTTTGCTTTGAGGATGTACCTGAGTTAGCATGAGCAGGGTCTCTGTCTCAGTAGTCCACGAAACATCCATTTGAGGTTCACTCTGCTTGCTTTTCTTTCCAGTTTTCTAGGAAAACACCCCTGTACACATACCAGGGCAACAGCATTTTTCATGTGTGCCCCCCTTGAAGTTCTCTCAGATGAGATACAATGACATTTTGCCATATGTCCAAAGAGCTAAAATAGAGACATGCACTCTGTAGATGTGTCTTCTTATTACCAACCAGTACATTACATAGCTTAAGAGGATCCAAAGTCTATACTTGCTATTTTGGTAGTCTTCTAAGGGATGAATATGGAAAAGCTTCTTTCCTTCACCCTCTTCTTTTGCAAGGGATCTGTCTGCTCTGCAGTGGAAATAAAAGCAGGTGCGGTCTGGATTTTATGTGTGCTGGGAGTTTCCTTTTCAGCCCTCTCAACTCGTGTGTGTGTGCAGGTGACCAGACCTCCTTCCGAGTTCAGGTTCGGCAAGTGGAGGACTATCCCGTGGACCTCTACTACCTGATGGATCTCTCCCTGTCCATGAACGATGACCTGGATAATATCCGCAATCTGGGGACCAAGCTGGCTGAAGAGATGCGAAAGCTCACGAGCAATTTCCGTCTGGGGTTTGGCTCCTTCGTGGACAAAAACATTTCTCCTTTCTCCTACACAGCACCAAGATACCAAAACAATCCCTGCATTGGGTAAGTGGTGGGTGTACCCTGAAGGGACAAGCCCTGTGTTTGCACAGTGTCTGGCTGCAGTCTCCTTTTCCATTCTTGCTTCAAATGAGCCACACTTCAGCCTCAGCTTTTGGGAATGCTGATTAGCCATGGCTGTCACTGTGATATTTGAGCAATTCAAAGTACGGCAACTTCCAGTTTTGCTGTGGCTGTTGGGAGATCTCTGCGTCTAGAGATGGGAAACTTACTGTATCAGAGAGCCTGAAGCTATTTTTAAGTACCTGACGAGGATGCAGACATGGCAGGCTTTTTTACAGGCTTTAAGCAAAAGGAGCCAGAGCCAGAAATTCTTGATTTCTGATCCTAACTCTGAGTCATAGTTTGGCCTTGAGTAAATCAATTAAGCTTTTTGTCTGCATTTTACAGATAAGGAGACCAAGGCAATGTAAGTCCTTCCCAAAAGAAGTGTTTGGGGGAACTGAGATTTGTGATGGCCTGATTAATGAGTTCTTGTAGAGTGTTTTGAAGGCATCAGGCAGGTTTTTTCGTCTTTATTGCTGTGGAAGGAAGCAAGCTGGCAGTTGCAAAAGACACAAGTGATGTGGTTTGCTTTGTGGTGATATGAGAGCCTTTTGTCCCTTTTTTCCTTTTTTTTTTTTTTTTCTTATTACTGTCTTTGCAAGAGTCTTTTTGTTGCCTTTTAGCCATCAAGTTGGGATCAAATCCATTGAATTGAGGATTATGCCAGAGTCAAATTGGGTGTAATGGAGGGTGTCCCGGCTCAGATGGGTTTGGATGTTGGAATCAAAGGGTGGATACAGCAGCAAGTGCTCACGTGGGAGAATGTCACCGTTTACACTTTCTAGTCCCCATCTTCACCTCATCCGTCAGTGAGGTGCCTTCTAGTCGTGTAAGGACAGTAAGGTTAGCATTTTTTTTTTTTGAGCCATTTGTGGATAATTAAATTGTAAGATCACCTCACGAATGGGTGCCAAGCTCTGTGCATGCTTCGATCATGAGAGGCAGATAGAGAGAGCTTGCATCAGCTGTGAGTTTCTAGGCCAGCTTTTGGCACTGACCAGGCATTTGGCATCTCACTGCACATTGACTGTTGACCAGACAAAAATGATCTATATTCTCTTTTCACCAGTTCTGTCAAGTGGAAAGTGAAATGGATTTTAACACTGAAACTCATACTTTAGCCATGAAGTGAGAAGTGACCACACTGACTGAGCCAGGAAGGCAGCTCTGCCACAATGGTACAACACACCGCGCCTCTTCATAGCACTTCTCCCAGAAATTTGGTGTGGCCTCCGAGGGATCCTCTCAGTCATCTCTGTCATTCTCAGTCTCTGACACTCATGTTGCCTGCGGGCTGCAGACAGGGTTTAGCTCCAGCTGGAGAAATCTTGGAAACTTTGTTTGGCTGGTTTGTGATTTAATTGGAGTAACATGGCTCTTGCCAAGTGAAATAGAGTGAAATATGCAGGAGGAGGGAACTGGGAAAGGAGGAGAGAATGCAACTGGACAGCTCAGCAAAACCTGAAACTACTGATGACCTTTCATCAAGGACATCCAGAGCTGTCTTCTCAGCTTTTCCCATGGTGATCAGGGTATCTCTATGTACCTTTGGCTTTGCCCAGGTGGTTGCTTTTCTTTCCATGGGTTACTTCAAGCCAGCCTGGTCTTGGGAAAGTATTTAGGAAGGATTGTCCAAAGTAGCTCATCTGGTGGTTGCTCCCTTCCAGTTGCCATATGTCTCTTCTTCATCCACACCAGGAGTGCTCACTTCCTGCTCTGTGGTGAAATCTCCTTCCCCTGCCCATTCTGTGAGCAGGCTCTGGCTGCTGCCATGTGGCTCACTGATGTTGCACTGAGGTTTGTCAGGTGTGGTTTTGTTTGCAACTATTTCTAGTGTCAAAACAAACTGTTCAGCATCTAAGAAAAGCTGCAAGAAAACATGAGCTACAGTGGGTGCTTTTTGCCCTTGGTCCAGGCTCTCTCCTCTCTCCTTCCTTGCAGTGATGACTGACTTGCAGGTCCTGTGTGAGGTGCAGTCCTGCTTTCCTGCAGGGTCAGGTTGGGATCCCTCGTGCCTGCTCATCCCTGCTCCTGACTCAGCATCCTATGTGGGACCTCCCAGGAAGCCTCCCAGGAAGTGGCTTCTCGTGGCCATGGTGTCATTCAAGAGAGATGATAGTTTGAAGGAAACAAACTCTAAATTAAAAAAGATAAGGAAGACAGAGCGCCTGACTGAACCCCTAATTGCCTGTCTCTCTCTGATATGGCTTGTGGAGGTCACAGGCCGAGATAACCCACCCACACCACTGTGTGCCCTTGCTCAGCTATGGGGCGCCTGCCCTGCTGCTGCCTTGCAGCCTCTGCCAGCAAACCCGGAGTGTGAAACAAACAAAAAAGAATTAAATTATACCTCTTCATGGGAGGTAGGACCCTACAGTGTGTCAGTGTTTTCTCTGTGCAGCAGGGCTCTGACAAGCCATAGGGATTTGTATCATACGGGCTAAGGGCAGCTTGCTGAGACCCTGCAGTGCAGAGGTCTCAGGCGTTGCAAACTCCTTGCCTTGGCCCTGTTTGTGAGTGGGATATGAGTCTGGACATGGGGCTGATCATAGGGAAGGGCTACAATTGCCAGCCAGGCTCAGGACAGTGGGACCTGCCCCATGGTAGGTGTGTTCGCGTGGCTGTGTGGATGGAAATCCCTGCTCTGGGGTCCCTTGTGAGGGATTTGAATTCTCAGTGGTGGTAAATCTTAAATACTCCTTTGTGTAAAAAGCCTCTTACAACTTACCCATAGTGGGTCATGTGTCAGCAGAGGCTTTTAATTGTTCTCTCTGTTTTATCTTTGAAGATAAGAGTGAATTAGTGCCAACCCAACTCCTTTGTAAACACATTTCTTCTTAACCCTTCCCATCCCTCTCCCCTGCATGTGCTTCCTGAATTCTCATACCACGGGAGCTGCTCTGCTGAGCTCTCCCAGCCATGTTGTGAGAACCAAAGCTGCCTTCTCATGGTTTTGTATGGAAAAAAAGTTTTTCTGGTAGCCTCCTGAAGCATTTCTTTGTCTTAAAGTGCCCCTTCTACCTTTCTGCTCCAGTGACGCCCTGGAAAGCAGGGATGGTGTTTGCTCACTGGCTTGCAGGGAGAGTGGGAGGAAGCATGAGCTGGTGTTAGTTATTATTACATCTCCTGCTGGGCAGTTGCCAGGTGCCTGATGATGTGCAATGGGTGTAGAGTGGCTCAGGCTGGCAAGAAAACTGGCTGACAGAGTGAAAATCCATATTGCAAAACAGGGGAAAGGTACCTCTCAGTAGTGATGCTCCTGCATAGTTCCCTTTGAGACCAGCCCACCAGTTCTGCAGGCATGGGGCGTAGTCCCCATGGCCATCCCAGGCTGCTGGGAAAACATACCCTCCCTGTCACTGGGTTGCACCCTTCACTGCAAATTCCCAATGTGAAAACCACTTTATGGGTGCTGAAATAGGGTTTTGTATATAAATAGCCAGAAATCAAAATGTACAGAACATGAGGCATTGTGAGAGCATTTCAGCCCTCTAAACAGAATTTTAGAGACCAACCTGGTAGAGCCGTGAGCCTCTGCAGCTCTTGGCTGCTGGTGTGGTTCCTCCCAGTTGACCACTCCTCTGTTCCTCTCACAGTTACAAGCTGTTCCCCAGCTGCGTCCCATCCTTTGGCTTCCGCCACCTCTTGTCCCTGACGGATAAAGCTGACCGTTTTAACGAAGAAGTCCAGAAACAGAAAGTTTCCCGCAACCGAGATGCTCCAGAGGGTGGCTTTGATGCGATTTTACAGGCTGCTGTGTGCAAGGTGAGTTGCTCTGATTTCAAGGGTTTGAAGCAAAGCAAAAGAGGAGGAGGAGGCTGCTTCTGCTCTGTTCTTGGACCAGGGTAAAGCTTCAATATGCCATTTCTTGGAAGTGACTACTAAATTTTTCTCGCAGAAGTCATGAAAAATGCTGTGAAAAGCAGAAGCTATTCTTTCCATGTTTTCATGTGCTTTTGTAGATGAACAGGCAAAGGAAAAAAGGTTAATGCTATTTCTAGTTTAAAGGGATAAAACCAGAGCTTTCACAAATGCAAATTTAGGGCTGAGATTTCATCACGCAATTAGACTTGTAGGTGCTGATCCCTGAGCACCTGGGACAGAATCCTGTAGGATTTGCATATGCTCATGTACATGTCAGATCAATGCATTTCTTAAGTGTGTCAAGCACATCTTGCAGTGGCTGACCCATGTTGAGGGTTGGAGCTGGTTCCTGCTGCTCAAACCTGACCCCTCTATGTGTGGGGCTGGATGATCCCACCTCCAGGCACGGGTAGCCTGTTCTCCCACTTTGTCAGGGAAACTGGAGCAGAGTTCATTAGCTTGGTGCCATGTTAGCCACAACCTTAGGGTTTTTGGAGATGCTTGCTTGAATATTTTTCTGAAATGAGTAGTGGGTTGCTCCCTTTGTCTATCATGGATGGAGATCTTTGCTCCACTCCAACTTGTAGCCAAGTTTCCCTGCTCACCAGGAATGGCTCTTTTTTTGCTATTTCCCCTCTTGGCATACAATTTGCTTTTTGTTTGCTTCAGCCTTTCATAGTCCTTTTGATGTTTTCTTCTGGGTCTGAATTATGGGAGCTGGGAGATAAGCATCGTCTGTGGGAGTGATGGGATGCAGACGTGGGAAAGCAGATCTTTCTCCACCTGGGTTGGCTTCATTTACGCTTCATGGTCTCGGCAGGACTGAACCTGCCCCATCGGATCTGATGCCAGCCAACAGTCATCTTGCCTCTCCTAGCCTGACACAGGTATTTTTCTTGGCACGACTACTGAGCCTGCTCCCAATACTTGTCTGGATATAAAGTGCTTCTCAGTTTTGGAGAGGTGGCTCTCATGGTTAGAACAGGTGACTTGGTTGTGCCACCCACCACGTGGGTTTTTGCAGTCCCTTCCACCATGTTATTGCAAAAAGAGGACAACATTTCCCTATGGTGCAGCAATATTCCAGTGTGTATCCCAAGGGCTCATTTTGGAGATATTGGTGGAAGGCAGGAGACCTGCAAGATAGTTCTGCACATTTGTGCCCATCTCAGACTGTCAGTAAAGATCAGACTGTCATTCTTGAGTGCACAGCCTCGTCCCTTCTGAATTCAGGAGGCGAATTTAGATTCTGGCACCATCAAAATTCAGGACTGAGCATCCTCTAGGAAGGGTGAGCAAAGGTGAGCATGTGCAATGCGTGGCTCTTGGCGTGATGTTGCAGGTCATGATGGAGGAGTTTCTGCAGCCACAGCAGTT
>JAYRBT010000181.1:9711264-9745203 GCA_036023395.1 Myiotriccus ornatus
GGTGAGCATGTGCAATGCGTGGCTCTTGGCGTGATGTTGCAGGTCATGATGGAGGAGTTTCTGCAGCCACAGCAGTTACTGCTGCAATTACTGAAGCTTGGGTGTGGGAAAGAGACCACAGGACTGGTGTGCGAGGCAGGAGAACCGGTTGTGCCGTGACTTGTGCTGCCTTGGCAACCTCTTGCTGTGGGTGGAGCAGCTGCCTCTGATCACAGCCATAAGCAGCAAAGACTCTGCCCAGACTTAAAAAAGCCAAAATTTCAAGCCAGCTGATTTGACATTAGGATGTTTGGCCCCATAGTCAAAATGGGAACGTAGTGCCTAATTTCCTTCACAGTGGTCAAGTGATGGCCCAGACTGGTCAGTGGACTGGTCAGTGGCCGGGGGCTGTGGTGAGGCTCAGCACTGTTGAGGAGGGCAAAGGTGGTGGACATCTGGGGTGACAGTGAAGTGCTGCTTGTGATGAGGATGCTCTTTGCGTGGTGTTTTTCATCCATGGTTATTAATGGAGTATCATGGCATTGAAACCCTGCACAGTCTCTAGTTTCTGTTAACTCAGGAACTATTTTCCTCACCATGCAAGCAGAGCAACGTACAAGTACCTTGGTGACTTTCTGGGGTGGGTTTGCTCATCACTAATGTGGGACCCCATTGCATCTCACTGGCTTTGTCCAGGGAAGTCATGACCTTACAAAGTCCCCTGCCGTTGGGCGAGGCAGTTTGTTAACCATGAAGTACTTTGTACTCAGCAGCAGAGTTTGTGGCACCAAGGGGGATGTCCCGGGGAGAGCTAATCATGGCACAGCAGAGCCTCGCTGTCTCCAAGCATGGTGCCTGAGTGTGGTCTTCTCCTCCCCTTCTGAGGTGTCAGAAACGATACCTAATCTTGTTGATAAGGTGTTTTTATACTGTAATTTGTATCAAGCATTTCTTCTGCCTGAGGTGTCTAAGAGCACTGTAGCACTCGAGTAATTTTTTGGCCTGGTTTTCAACCCAAACAGTGGGGAAAGTTTGTGCAGCTAACACAAACTAAGGAGCAGGCCCAGGGTCTGGCTCTTTTCTGAAAGATGAAGATATGGTAAATGTTATTTGGGAGGCAATGAAAGAGCCATAGACAATAAGCTTTTATTCTGATGCTAAAATAGTAAGCCAGGAATATTAATAAACCTTCCATAATTACATTTTCCATTTGCAGTATTTTGGTTTTCTGCCATTTTCCAAGTGCAAGGTTCATATGGCTTGGTAGTATGTGTAAGTTTTAGATATTTGATTGAAAAATAAAGTGTCTTTCGAAACATTTTTGATTAGTAGTTGGTCGACACTGGTATATGGAGATAGTGAAGATGTGGGAGACACTGAGGTGTCTTTCAGAGCAACACCTAACGAAGGAGGTTTTGGCTTTTAACCCCTAAGGCATACTTGCTTTGCACCTGTATCTGTTTCTTGCTTCCAAAAAGGTCTGCACCTGAGAAACTGGTGAGATTTTAGACATACTGATGAGTCCAGGGGGCTCTCCTGGCAGTTGATATCTTGGCAATTGAACAGATTTTATTCAGTGCCCAAAGTATAAATTTTGATACTTTTTTGTGCATGGAAATACTGTTCATGGGTTTTGCAGCCTTTTCAATAGTATTTGGAGGGCTGTGCTGTGCTGAGGCAGCTGAGGCAGTTTTGCCAGTCACTCTTGGCTGTATGGAGTGAGAAGCTGTTTGGGATATGGGAGGCAACTGCAGCTGATTGTGGGAGTAGGGGTAGAATCCATAGCATGCCCAGCCCTGTGGAAACCCGTCTTCCCACCTTCTTCTGCTTTGGGTCCAGTCCCACCCCTGCTTTCAAAATCCTTTATATCCCATGAGGATCAAAAACCACATGAGGGGGCAGGCATCAGTGCAGGTTTTTTTGTTCAACAGTCCCAGTCCAATAAAAATAAATGAAGGACTCCTTGGTTATTTGTTTTAAGCAGAGCAGAGGGCTGCTCTGGGTTTCTCAGTGGAAACTGGATGCTGAAGAGCTGTTTTTTCCAGCGCCTGGAAGCCGCTGGCAAAGGCATTGTGAGATGCGGTGGCTCCTCAGCATGCCAGCCTCCCTGGTGGCTTTTTTCATAGACCTACAGCTCTTTTGGTGTGGCATCAGCACTGGCTTGGCCACCCCATCCAAAACACCCTGGTCTGATGCTCTGAGGCATCAAACGCTTTCAGTGCCTGGATGTTGGGTGCTCGTTGCTTTTTGGAAGTGAGTTCCTGAACTGAGCAGCCACAGCAGTTTTGATGTTGTTGATGTGGGAAATTCTGTCAGAGGCATGGAAAGTTTGTCTGCAAAGGGGTGCTTAACCCATGACTTAAAGGTGGGCTTAGCAGGCAGGTGACCCGCAGCATCACCCCTGCAGTGGCTTTTTTAGCTGCTGCTTAAATGCAGCTCCTTTTCTTTGTGTGTAGCACATTTCTAAGGAAATAAAACTCAGATTAATCCTTCTAATCTCTTTGGAAGTTTCTTGGCCTCGATCATTTAAAAAGAAATCAGCTTTGGATACTCAAAGAAAAGTGAACTGGATGGGCTTCTGTCCGGTGGCTGAGTAGACCGAAATCTGCCTCTTGCATTGTTAGAGCTTTAATTGCTTTTGGTTTGAGGTTTTAAGAAGTTACATTTTGGCATGAAGTTCTAGTCTTTTGTCCAGTGGGGTAACTTTAGTGGAATGAATCCTGCTTCCCAGAGCAAAAAAGTCCTCATTGCGTACTGAGCTGGACTGTAACATGCTGGTGCATGGCAAAGGAAGTGTGTTGCCAGGGATTTCTTCTTATGGCCTTATTTGCATCGTGTGGGTCTTTAAAATACCATGAAGAAAAAATACCTTTTGAAATAGGGAGGAAAAAGGAGTCTACTTTGGAATAGTGTCCCTGAAGGAAGAGTTATATTTATCGGAAAGATCAGCAGGCTTTGGGCTATGACTCACATTTGGAGGCGAAAATTGCACTGGCAGACATGATTCTGCACCCTTCTGCCTGCCCTGCCCTCCTGCCCTGCCCACGCCTGCTTTCCATAAGGAACTGCCTTTACTGTGGGGCTGTGGCAGCTCATGGGCCAGCACTGTACTGTAAACAGGGCAGAGCCCGGGTTTTGCCAAATAAGATAAGCAGTAAGCTCTGGAGGAGCTGGGCATCTTCATCTGCACCATGTTCCCATCAGTCAGCTTTTACCAGCTTTTCCCTCAACCCTTCCCAAAGCATTTGTGTGGTGTCGCTCTGAGCCAGGATCTGGAGGGAGGGGCGTGCTGGAAGTGTATGGGGAGGGAAGGTGTGGGGCTGTGTCTTCACTGGCAGATGGGCAGGGTGGCCAGCACAAGGGAAAGCTCTGGGCGATGGGCCTTTCTGACTTCAGTCTGTGCCATGGGCAGGATCTCCCTGCCCTGGTTGGCAGCAAGACCCCAGCCCACCCTGCTTGGCAGTGAGCTGACAATAAGTAGGAGCGGCCAGTGAGAGCAAGGGAGTTTGCTGCAATGCTGTGGTTTCCAAAAATTTTCTTTGGGCACCTCTATTTCCTTCCACTTCCATTGCAAATAAGTGCTTTGGTGTGCTGTTGTAGGCACAGATCTGCTTCTCGGGCTGATGCAAAGTTGGAAACCTGGGGAAGCTCCATGGGAAAGAAAATGTTTAGCATCTAAATCTGATCTCTTTACTTGGAAAAAATCCTTGCATCTCTCTCCCTGTGAAGACAGTTATGTCTGGTCCTTGCACAGAGTGACTAAGGAGGGTTTGGAGGACACTTCATGTGCTGTGCTTGACACTCCAATGCTTTCACAGGGACCACTAGAGCCTGTCTTGGCATTACCATGTTTTTAAATAGGCAGAAGTTGCTCACGGCCGAGCTGTGCGGGGCAGTTGCGTGTGGGTCAGTGCCAGCACCAATGCCAAAGGCCCCTGCCTGGCTCTGCTCTGGCTGTGTGCATCCCTGCTCTTCTGGGCTGTGGTGCAGGGGCGATGGAGCTGTTGGGAGCATCTGTAGAGGTGCACAATGAAATGGCAGAGGCTTGGAGGCACCACAGCTTCCAGGAGATGTGTGCAGAAGGGGAGCGGGGCACAGTGCCTGTGCATGAATGCAGGTGCACCAAAGCCAGATCCCTTGGTCGGGGACCTCACTTTGTCCGTCACAGCTCAGAAACAGCCTTTATGAGCGGGCGGTAATGAAAATGCTGAGCAGGGATATTGCTCTTGCTCTTGCTGTTGCCTTGGCCGCTCCACAGAGCTGAGGAAACAAGGTCAGATTAAATGTGTGTGGAGGAAGTTGGCAGCTTTCCTTTGGCTGTAAAAGCAGCTGAAATTCTTATTCTTGGATCTGGGTAGAGAAGGTCTGGTGGACAGTCCACATACCTCCTCATGCCTTTTAAAGTAAGTGTGTTGGAAGGAGATGCTGGGAAGTGCTGGATGGGCTCCTGACATTTTGTTTTCTTACCAGGGATGGGTGGATGGGAGCATGGTACTCTCCTAATTAGTGCTAATGGGTCTGTTGCTGGCCGGGCACAGTGGCTGGGACCATGTGCAGGGTGAGGGGTGAAGTGTGGGCTTGGCAGGGGCAGACCAGCTGTCTCACAGGGCTTGTTTTCTCCCAGGAGAAGATCGGCTGGCGTAAGGAGGCGTCTCACCTGCTGGTCTTCACAACAGATGATGTGCCACACATAGCCCTGGATGGGAAGCTGGGGGGGCTGGTGCAGCCCCACGATGGCCAGTGCCACCTGAATGAAGTCAACGAGTACAGTGCGTCTAGCCAGCTGGTGAGTGGGACACAGGGGCACAGCCCTTAGAGACCTCGGACCTCTCTGGAGACCAGCCAACCCCCACTCCAGCAGCTTTTGGAAAATACAGCGCCTGACCAGCATAGTTTGACCTGGCCCTGCAATTTGCAAATAAAATTTGCTGTTCCCTTTAGGCATTCCCCCACAGTGAATGCTTCTGTGATGTTCAAAAACAAGTTAGGAGTGTAGTGAATTCCTTCAGTGCCCATTGCAAGGGAGTGAAAAGTAACTTGGTGTCTTGAAGAGCGTTGTATTCTGTCTGCAAAGTGCAGAGGAAGCATAGAGTATGTTGTCCTTTTCCTAAAATCTCCAGTGGACTGCCAGCTTCTTCCTGAGGAGGCTGTATCTATCGTGATGTGGCAACACTGGCGAGTACAACAGAATGTTTCTCTTATTCACAGCCTTTGAACACAAAACTAACACAGGTCTTACTAATAAATAGGCAAATCAGCCCTTTTTAAAATTTAACTTAGTGGAGGAAACATCTGGAATGAATGAGCACTTGCCTGCCACCTCATTAGCACATCCTTCTGCAGAATGGTGCACTAATTATGATGTTTGTTCCTGAATGGATGTCACCCCATAAGGGGAGGTGAATCTGGGTGGCTGTGTTATGACCAGAAGCTGGGCTCTGTGGTGGAACCCCTTTCCATCCATCTGTGCAGTCCTGGTAAGTGTATATATGCATAAGGGAGCCCAGTCCATACTGATGTGGAGTTGATGCTGTGGAGCTGGCATGGGGATGCTGCCTTGGTGTTTCCATGTTTGAATCTCCGAGGCCCTCAGTCAGCCTTCCAATCTGCAAGTAAATCAGGTGGATTTTTTTCCAAGGACAGCACTTCAGAAGCTTGTAGGGATTTTAAACTCAAGCTGGTCCCTTGAAATTGAGCCCTGGTTCATTATTTTGTTGCTTGTGGATATCTAGAGCAGTATCTTCTCGTCATCCTCTCTATCTGGGATATCTGCAGAATTAAAGAGCTTATTGTAATCTCTTTATGGTCCCAGTATGCAGAAAAATCAGGCAATGGATGTTTCCACTTTAGGAGAAAAAAATCCACTTTCTGCAGTTCTAGATGTCCCTGCCTTGCATCCCTGGAGGTAGCAGCCAGTTAGCACACACATGTCTGCTGATGGCAAAGTGGAAAGAAAGAAGAAAAGAAGGAATGGAAGAAATGTATTCTAGTGAAGGGTGCAGCAGAAACATTTAAGGGATTTCTGCTGTTTCAGTTGGGATTGTGCTGGTACATCAGGGATTTCATCTCACAGTGAAACATGCCACATGTCTGGAACAAATTTTGCTGTTGGGAGGAGAAGAACGATGAGATTAATCTTTATTTCTGTGTTCCCCATCAGTTTTTCTGCCCTTTTTTGCCCCTAGGATTATCCTTCCCTGGCGCTTCTTGGGGAGAAACTCGCTGAAAACAACATCCACCTGATTTTTGCTGTTACAAAAAGTCATTATGTCCTGTACAAGGTAAGCACTGCTGAGCCACCTGGGCTGGGGGGACATGAAAATGCCTCTTGAAGAGTGGAATGAAATGCCCTGGAGAGTGGAGGCAGCTGCAAACAAGTGAGTGTGCAGTGGCAAACACACATGTGCAGTGATAAGTGTGCATGCCCATGGCCACATGTTGCCTGGTGCAGGCAGGCAAGGTGCAGCCACTGTCCCACCCGCTAAGTCCTTTCAGCGAAAAGCACTAAAGCTTCTTAGAGCAAACAGATATATGTGTGTTAGTGAGCACGTGAAGATCTAAAATAGACTCCATCTTAATCTTGATGTTCGGACAGCTGCCAGCACGCAGCATGCCAGAGAGCAGAAACCTGCTCGGCCCATTCTGCAGTGACTTAATCCCATTACCTAATCATGCACAGTGTTTCTGCCCAGCTGTGTTTTTCCATCACAGAGTCCAGGGCCCTGACATGCCACACACAGTTAGAACTCTCTCACCATTCCTGCTCTACCCTCCCAAAAGAAAAGGTGGCCCTAGGCACAAGGACCAGCCTGTGTCTGAAGCTGCCCTGTGGGGTTTCACTCTTCTGCAGGTGCAGGGATGGTGTTTCAGGCGGGGTCTCTTTTGGAAACCTTTGCTGAGGCTCTGGAGGCTCCAGCAGAAACAACAAGCAGCCGTGTTGCTATGGTTGGGATGCTGCTGCTCACCCATGGAGAGCAGGAGGGCTGAGCTCATTCTCCACCCCCTCTCCCGGGGATGCTCAGAGTTGTGAGGGAAGCTGGGGCAGCTGCACCTCCCTCCCCCAGTGCCAGCCCTCCTGAGTGCATAGCAGCTCCGGCAGCAGATCCAGGTCTGTTTGTCCCTGTCCTGTGGCCATGAGCTTTGTTTAATATTTGACATGCCTCGTTAGCGATGCTTTACTTTTGAAAGCTCCACATTAATGAGAGCCAAACCATTCCATGTACACTGCTGGGTGATGGGGCAGTGTGTGTGGCCGGTGTCCCTGGCATGGGGTCGGTCCCTTCTCACCCTCTGCTTTCCTTTTTTTTTTTTTTTTTTTAAGAACTTTACTGCCTTGATTCCCGGGACAACAGTGGAGATTTTGCACAAAGATTCCAAGAATATCATTGAGCTGATCGTCAAAGCCTACAACGTAAGTGCATTTTAATACCACAGCTGCTGAAGTGAAAAGTGCCAGGAGCTGGGCCAGCTCAGCTCCCTCCTCCCTGTCGAGCTCCACCCGCCTTGGCTGCCTCCCTCCCTGGTCTTCTGTATGCTGCTGGGGCTGGGATGTCCACCCTGGAGAGGGAAGCAAGGTGTGTGAGGAGGAGGAGGAGCATGGGAATGCCCAAGAGAGCCCGCAGCACAGCAGAAATTTCACCCCACCTCTCTCATGTGCAGAATTACCCTCAAAATACAGCCCCCATCTAAAACAGCTTTCCCTAAGACCACCCTACCAGTAGGTAAAATAGATTATTTTTTTGTTATCTGATGTTCAGAGGCCTCCCAAGGACACAACCTGCTCCAGCTAAGGTCACATCCTTGTGTTGCTCTCCGTGCATCACAAGTTGGTCTTCTCCCTGAATCCTTATGGGTCAGCTCTTCATGATCCTGGAATGATATCACTGTTTAGGTGCTGGGCATGGATGGAGATCTGACCCCACAACAGGTCAGCCCTGGGGTAGAGTTATTCATGCATGGGACCCATGGATACAGCTTTCAATGGCTGCAAGCTCTTCTTCTTGGTGCTATGCTCATTAGTGCGAGGGAGCAAGGAAGAACATCTTTGGAGGAGTTTACACATCCAGAGGCCATGTAGGATTGTGCTATGACGTAAAAGTCATCTTTCCTTCTCTCCCAGCTCCCTGCAGTTAAAACAGCATTTGGTTATGCCCTTGGGAAGAGTGCTTCCCAAAGCTTCACCCTCTGAGAAAAGGCAGTGAACAGCTAATGCTGCTAATGGGGCCCTGGAGATACCACAAAACAAAAGCCCAGTTGTCACAGTTTGTCCCCTGGAGGAATGAGAGTCTTGCAACTAAGATGCTTGGCTGGGGAGAAAGAAATGAACATTCACTCCATGTTGACTTTGCCTGTGGTCTCAGCACCATCAAATGAAAATGTCCCTTTGCCTCAGTTTCATGGATGAAATATGCATCCATGCCTCCAGTGCAGCACCCCTCAAGCCTATGCAGATAGATATAAGCTGGTGAAAACTGTTGGGAATCTGACACCCCCACATCTGCTCCCTCCATCTCTTTGTTGTGAGCTTTGCAGTGCAGCCGGCTGGGAACCACTAGGGTGCTTAGACCAAGGTGCCTCATGGAATGGCCTCTGTGGGATGGGTGGCTGCTGAGACCTGGGCTGGTTTCTTGCCTGTTCAGTGGGGTGGTGGGTGTGGGCTGGGACCCCCCGATGTGCTGCCAGGAGCTGGCAGCTCCTGCCTGTGCCGCAGGCAGCCTGGGGCCACCCGAAACCTGGCACCCGCCCAGCCCATCTCCTCTTGGTAGCTTTGTTTTTTTCCTGAAATGATGGAGGAAATTCTCACTGAGGGAGAAGGTTAAAATTCTGCTTCCTAAGTGGGAGTGAACCTTTTTTTTCTATTCCTTATGGAAAGGAAACTCTGAGCCTGGAGAAATCCTTCATCTGCGACAGGGACCGTCTTCTCTTGCAGTGTGCCAGTGGCTGGTGCTCTGGGTCTGAGCTCAGCCTTCTTCCCTTCAGTGCTTTGGATATCTCTGGTCCTGTCTCCCCTGCTTCCTTCCACTGATGCATACATTGGGCTTGTGTGTAGCTTGCATTACCCTCAAGGTTTTTTTCCCCCCATCCCTTCCTGTTCCAACTCTTTTCTGCCTAGCGTGCTGTCTCCTCTCCCTCATCCTACAAGGCATGAAGCAGGAGAGAACAGGGACTACTTTCTTCCTGCCCTGCACTAAGAGGGCAGGAACAAAAAAAAAGACAAAACTAAGAGAAAAAAATAAGAAATAACGCTTCCCCCAAATCTTGACATACCTGAGAGATGGAATGGCTCACATGGGGCTGTGCCCAGACACAGGGCTGGGTTTGGGCCAAAGAAAGAAAATGGGACGCTGGTTTAAAAAGCACTTTCCTAAACTAAATCCAGGCATGTCTTGGACGTGTTTCATTTTGCAGCCAGCCTCCGTGGTGGCTGTGGTGCTGTCAGTAGACATGGTTGTGTAACAGTGCAAAGGGGCTAATAATAATGTCATCACAATTGGGTTAACAGAATGACCATATAGGGCTAATAAGAAAACTTGGCATCTGTGTAAGAACATAGGAAGAGCCCGTGCAAGGTCATACTGAGGTCTGGCATGGCGTCCTGTTTTCTGCCATGCCCTAGACAAGGTGCTCTGGGGAAGAAGACAGGAGAGCATATCAGTGTGGCAGCTGATTTCTACAGGATAATTTGGGGCAGAGCAGTATCCTGAGATTTATTGGCACATGCAACATTCAGCCCAAAGATGATGGATGGTCCCAATTGCCACCCCATGAACAGCTTCTCTGTTACAGCAGAGAGATGGGAAATTCTTCCTTTCTGTCCTCAAGGACTGTTTAGATTCACTCAGCCAAAACTCATTTATTTCCTGTCCATTTCCAAAAGTGTTGGCTCTTTGCTGGCCTGTGAACCCTGGTTTTGTCATCACATATACCGGCAAGAGATCTGAATTAGCACTTTTCCTTAATCTGACCTCATTGGTGAGGGTTGTAAACAAGGGGGAGACAGATGGAGCTGGAAGCTGGCTTTGGAAAATAAGAATATTTGTACAAAAAGCTCCATTTTGAAAACCTTTGTCGTTTTTGGACACTACTTGTATAAAAATCAGTTCCAGCCATTGGAAGAATTAACCAAAACAATGTCATTCCAAATTAATACTTATAAACTTCATTTTGTCGTGACTTAAAAAGTCTGTGCGTGCAGTAGGGCGGAGAGATGAGAAGCAGAAGAAAGGGGGTAGGAGCATACCAAAACCTCGCTGATGGAAAACGCTCTTCACTTCAAAAAGTTTTGCAAAGAAAGAGATTGTTCATTTATTTTTTCCCATCGCGGTGTTTCCAGCTAATACTTATGAAGGGGTGCTTTTTCTTTGGGCTTTTTGTTTAGCACATTCTCCTAGGAGGGAAAATATATTTTTCTGACCAACTGGGTGAAAAGAAGAAAGCAGGACAGAGCTAATGCAGTTTTACACCTTCTCTGTGCTGTACAACAGACATTGTAGGACAACTGCTGGTGGAGAATCAGGCTTTGTACTTCACTAGGGGGCTGGTTTATGGGGAGGAGGAGGTGCAGATGTGCACATACAGCTCTGACCTTCAGCTCAGAGATGCTCCATCTGGGGTTGAGAATGTTTCCTTTTTCTTGTGCATCCATATATTTTCAGTTCTGGCTGCAGTGGCTATCACACTTATCCTAGTGTGTAGGCAGTCCCTCATGGGTCTAGTTGTGTTCATCAGAAGCCTTCTGGGCTGGTTAAGTCAAACTCAAATGTCAATGTGTGTGCAGGGGTGATTTTTTTTCATATAAGTGCAGAGATGTCCTAGCCATCGTCTGGAAACATCAGGAGAAGAGAGTAAAGTAGAAGAAACCCACCTGTCTTTGGGAGCCTGATGGTTTGCTTTCCCGTTGTGTTTCTAGAGTATTCGGTCCAAGGTGGAGCTCACGGTCTGGGACAGCCCTGAGGACATTGGCTTGACCTTCACTGCCACCTGCCAGGATGGATTGTCCTATCCTGGGCTCAGGAAGTGTGGGGATCTCAAAATTGGAGATACGGTGAGTCTCCCTTTCAGTCTCTTCCCTGGAGAGGTTGTTTCACCTAATTCCCTCTCTTGGTGAGTGGTCCTGGGCAATAAAATATAGTTTTGCTCATTTCCCTCTGCTCTTCTCATGCCATGCCATGATGATATGAAAAACCCAGAGAGAGTGCTTCTTCTAGAAATAGTTCTGGGTGGTGGAGATCAGCCTGAGCTCAGCTGTGAGGAAAGAGGGAATATAGGTGTCTTGTCTACAGTACTGAGATAAAGGTCTTAAACAGGCAGCAAGACACAACAGTCAAGAATAGGCTTTTTTCCTGTAATCCCAGATATTCACATCACACTCTCAGCTGTGAAATTTTTATTTCCATGGTCTGCTGATCTTTTTTTCAGTCCATTTAATATTGAATTGAGGTTTTTTTTATTTTCCTTGTTATTGTTTGAGAATCCTGCCTTGTATCAGAAATAGCACTCCAGCAGGTTGAGGGCTGTGTTCCACCCTCTGTGCTTGGCACTGGTGAGGTACCTCGAATGCTGAGTTCAGTTTTGGGCCACTCACTTAAAGAAAGACTTTGAAGAGCTGGGGTGTGTCCAGAGAAGGGCAGCAAAGCTGGTGAAGGGGCTGGTACACGGGTCTGATAAAAAAGGGCTGAGGGAGCTGGGTGTGTTTAGTGTGGAGAAGAGGAGGCTTGGGAGGACCTTATTCCTCTCTACCAGAAAGAAGGGTTTAGTGAGGTGAGTGGCACTCTCTTCTCCCAGGTAATAAGTGACAGGACAAGAGGAAATGACCTCAAATTGCACCAGGGGAGACTAAGATTGGATATTGGGAAAAATGTCTTCATCAAAGGGATTGTCAAGCATTGGAACAGGCTGCCTGGGGTAGTAGTGGAGGCACCATCCCTGGAGGTGTTTTAAAAGATGTGTAGATGTGACACTTAGCAACATGGTTAGTGGTGGGCTCAGCAGTGCTCATGATTAATGGTTGAACTCAGTGATCTTAAGGGTCTTTTCCAACCTAAATGATTCTTTGCTTCTATGGTTGTGATCTGAACTTGTCTTTCTTGTGTCAGTGAGTAAAGGGATCATGGCTAACTTTGGAGGTACTGCAGAAAAAGGCAGAGGGTGTTCAGAAGGGCAGCAACCTTCTTCTCGTGTTTTCAGTTCCTAGGGTGTTGGATGGCAGCGCACACTAAAATTATCGTTTTCTCCTTAGTGTTAACAGTATACATGGCATAATCCATCCTGTGCTTTTTAAAAAGCAAAAAAGCTAAGCTTTGCTCGTTTAAATTGAGTATTGAAGCAGATAAACTGGTTGCTGGGCTGCAGGGCTAGGGCAAGAGGGCTCAGACCAGTGGGGAACCTCCTCCCTTTCTCTAAACTTTTGCTGTCTGAAGCCGTGGGTGTGGGTTTGTTAGCAGCCTGATTGCCTTATTTGAGGAGAGTGACTCTGCAAACATACCAGAGCTCTCAGTGCTGAGGCATATAAAAATAGTTTGAAAGAGTCAACAGTAGCAGAAGTTCTACCCCGCCAAATAAGGATCATGTGAAGTGTTAAAAAGGGAGGTAGCCCTGCTTTTTTAAGCTGAATTTACAGGATCTCGGATGGGTGGGTAAAAGTGATCCCTGTAGCTCTTTGTTCCCATGGCAAAGCCTGAGCCCCCGAGGAAGCGGAGGTAATCCTGGGATCCCGGCTTTGGCAGGAGCAGGGGCATCGCTCCAGCCACTGCAGTTTGTGCTGTAGAGAGGTCTGGCAGTGAGTGCAGCATGGAGCTGGCACTGGTACCACGCCTGTTTTAGGTGCACCCTGAGGTGCTTGCACAGGGAGATGTGCCACAGAACTGTGGGGGTCGTGTGCCTCCTTCCCTGTTGTTCAGCTGTTTTCTGCCCCATTGCTTCCACATGGATCAAGATTTGACTCCTGCTAAGAAAGTTTCCCCAAAGAGGATAATGCTGGCACTGGACCCTAATCTGCCGGGGTTTAGTCCTGGGGCTGTGGGTGTCAGTGGGTGAAAGGCAGCAGGATTACCCTGATCCCTTTAGCTTGCTTTCTGATCTTCTACTCTGTAATTTGAGCTCTTATCCTAATTGCTTCAGGCCTTGGGAATGGGAGGGGTGTCAAGGGAGGTTTCCTGGGGGTGCAGCTCTCCCACTGGGGGTGGCTGCTCTACTGTCCTTTGTACATCACCCCTTGATATGTGGGACAGTGCAGACAGTGAGAACTTGAGGTGACCCCCAAATGTCTCCGGGGAGAAATCATTCCCTCCTGATGCCTAGGAAAGGGTCTCATTTCCTTGGAATAAGGTTAATCCTCCCTGCTACAGGGCACCTCTGGGCAGGGCTGGCTGGCCCCATCAAACAACAGGATTAAATCAGGCACCAAGCAAGCAGCCATAGTATGGTTTTGGTTTTCTCCAGGAGAAAGTCCCTGACACTGGATTGTAGCAACATAAAACGAGTAGGGGGCTTGGTATATAACCATGTAACGATGTGTAACTCTTCTGAAGCCAGTCTTGATAGAAGCTTCTAAAATGGCCTGCTGAAAAAAATGGCATGCTGAAAGCTTGGGAGTTTGTGGCTGTTGAACATCTCCATGTGCAAATCAGGAGTCACATAAAACCTTCTAAATCCATGATCTTGTAGGCACTGCGGGCCCTTGTGCTGTGCTGGTTAGATATTGGATAGTGGTTGTTTTGAAAGAGTTTATTATTTTTAACAGTGTGGAAACTGGGCTATTTTCTAGAGTTTTGCCCTGTTTATTTTTGGAAATAGGCAGGTTCCTTCCCACCTCACAGAAACCAGTGGTTCCTGATGGGGAAAACTGCTGCGAATGGCTGACAGAAAAGAGTTTTAAAACGCTAAGGGTGCCCAACCCCTCATGGCAGATGCCGGTGCATTGAGCTGCAGGCGCTCTTGCTGGATGTGCAATTGTTAGGGGGCTTTTCGCACACCTGGGAGTGAGCTCAGTGCACTGAGCTGGCCCCGCTCCGTGGAATTGCTCCATGGATTTTCCTCGGGACACCTTTTTCTTTCCTGACGGCTGCTT
Source organism: Myiotriccus ornatus (assembly GCA_036023395.1). NCBI lineage: Eukaryota > Metazoa > Chordata > Aves > Passeriformes > Tyrannidae > Myiotriccus > Myiotriccus ornatus. The sequence continues at coordinate 9,725,312 of JAYRBT010000181.1, forward strand.
TGGGGCCATGCCCGTGAACTTACATCTCAACCTGCCCTCCAGGTTTCCTTCGAGGTGGCTGTGGAGGCGCGGAGCTGCCCTGCTGAGGACACATCCCACACCTTCACCATCAAGCCCGCTGGGTTTCGGGACACGCTGGAGGTGGCCGTGACCTACAAGTGCCGCTGTGGCTGCACCGGCCGCGCCGCGCCCGCCAGCGGCAAGTGCAGCGGCAACGGGACCTACGCCTGCGGGCTGTGCGAGTGCGACCCCGGCTACCTGGGGGCCAGGTGCGAGTGCGAGGAGGGCGCCAGCGGGGACATGCACCACGCCATGTGCCGGGAGGCCGAGGGCAAACCCCTCTGCAGCGGGAGAGGGGAGTGCAGCTGCAACCAGTGCCTGTGCTACGAGAGCGAGTTCGGAAACATCTACGGGCCCTTCTGCGAGTGCGACGACTTCTCCTGCGCCAGGTACAAGGGAGTCCTCTGCTCAGGTAGGAGCCTTTCCTCCCTCGTGCCCTCCACGTCGTGGCAACTGGGGGCTGTGCACAGTGCGTGAGGGGCTGTGCCTGCCCCACCTGCCCAAATCTGCCCCGTGTCTGGAGAAATCTTACTTTTCCTTATGGGGAAAAGGAGGGAGAGGTTTAAGTGCATCCAAAGTAAAGAGCAAAAAAATTGCATTATCCCAATCAGAACTGGGTTTGCAGTCTTGGAATGAAAGGCTCTCTCCCTGCAGGCTTGTCTGCTGTCTGGGTCCCACAGAGATGAGCAGAGTCGTGGCTTTGGTGTTATTTTGGTGTAACTGTGCAAATCTCTTGCACACTAACATACGTCCTTAGGAAAGAGTAAATTAGGACAGGCTTCAGAATCCTCTGAAAAGGCCGGATTTTTTTCCATGTGTGGTATCCTTCCCTGCCTAGGCAAAACCAATCTTTTTTTAAAGATGAAGCATTTAGAGTAATCCCTTGGTGCACTGCAAGTGAAAGGAAAGGTTGTGTTTCTGGCTGTTACTTATTAGAGAAAAGCTGCGTTAAAGATTCCTAAAGGTATTTTATGTATAGATTTTTCTTCCAACTAGGAAAACAAGTCATTCATTGGGAAAGATGTAGCCAGTCAGCTTTGCTTAAACAAAGGCAGAGGAGTTATTTAGCTGTGTTTGCTAAAATGCTTTTAAAACCTCATCAGTCCAAGGTCACATAATTTACCTTGAACGTAATTGCCTGGATTAGCCCCTAGACATAATTACCCCAGTTGGATCTGGGCAAAGGTTTTTTTAAAATTTGCCTGCTTTCAAGCAAGTAAAATATTTCCTTAGCTGAAAATCCTGGTGAAGCAAGTGTAAGCTTCAAAAAAAAATAGCTATTTTTCACATTTTCTCCAGGGAATTGGCAGGGTTTTTCCCTGCTGTTTATCTTGCCCTGCATGTTTCAGAGCTGGGCAGTAAGTGATGGGGCACCCTGTGGTTGCAAATTTCTGGCTGCTTGAGACAATCGTGTTGTTAGGTGGGTAGAGGATGTTTGTGCTAATTTTCCTGTAGCCTGTTTTGTCTCTGCTGAGGATAAGGCAGGTGATGCTCTGGGTTTTGGAATTGCCCTGGAGCTCCCTGCTGCAGAGCAGTGAGAAAGGCCAGTACCACCTCCCACAGTGACTGCCCTGGCTGGGAGGGCTGGGACTCTCCCTGCTGATGCAGGAGCGGAAATAGGGGTGAGCAAGCAGGGAAAAGGTATTTGAAAGTAGATGGGGGAAAAAATAAACTCAACCGTGAAGTAATTAAGAGCAGTACTGCCTGGGGGTTCACAGGCCCATATTGCTTTGATAGCATCATCCCGTCCGAAAGGAGTATATCTAAGGGCAGCAATGCTATAAAGAGAGGTTGGAAGTCACTGGTGTAGCAGTTGCTGCAAGCGAAGGACACCCCTCTGCTCAAATTTCCTTTTCAGCAGGAGAACCAGAGCTCTGTAGCTCCACAGGAAAGCAAGTTGCATTTCTTCTACTGCACCTGCTTGATTCTGTCCCTGTGGAGGGTGTCTAGTGCTGGGAAGAGCAGCATAGCTAGTTTGGGATTTGCCAAAGTTTTAAAAAGTCATTTAAAAGTTGTTTTTATAGCTATGAAAGAAAACAAAGGGTAGGCTGAGGCCAAGCAGCCTCTTTGCTCCAGGAATGGGATGGAGACTGGCATGGCTGCGTGGGCTGGTTCTCCCTATGCCTCCTGGTATTTCTATTGTTCGTGGTTTGTTGGCTTCATTATTTGCAGGGTTTTTTTCAAATTCCAGTAGTTATGATGCTAAATCTGAGCTGCAGCAAGCGCTGGGCCAGTGAAATAACATTTTGAGGTGGTTTTGACACGCCAAGAGGCTTGGGATTTCACCAGCCTACCAAAAGTGCCTGAGCTTGTGGGGAGTGGGGGGCGGCTTTGTCCAAAGCTGCCCCTAACAAACAGCCCTCTGCTACACAAACACCCCTGGGCACTTCTAGCAGATGCAAACTCTCTCCTTCCTAAAAGTGAGGCCTTCTTGAAAAAGATCCTATGTTTAGCTCAGCACTGAACTATGTAGAGCTGGCAGTCAGAAGGGTTTAGGTGATGCCTTGGGGGCAGGATGACTCCCAGGGCAGTTGCATGGGGTGTCCAGTTCCTGCTGTTGTTCCTTCCATGGAGTGAAATGCCACTCTGCCCTCACTCTGTCTTTTCCTGGGCACAGTGTCTGTCCCTGAAAGGTTTGGCATTCTGGTACCCACCAGGCTGAATCCCACTGCAAGGGGAGACCAACAGGTTTTAGCTAATGCACAAACCAAAAAAGCAGCATGCAGGGAGTTGTCATTTTCCTGCAGATCACTGTTGTCTGTGTCCTTGCTAGGGAGTTTCTTGGCTTCCACCCATGGGGGGAACTCATCACTGTTGTCAAGGTCTTTATTTATACTCTGTGAATCCTCTGGTAGCATAAGGCACTTAATGTCTCTCAGTGCTTTGGTGATGACTGTATTTTGAACAGTGTTTTCACCCCAGTGAAACCCAACTTGAGGTTTAGCACACGGGTTGTGGGGTCCCCCATCAAATGCATCTACACCTGCCCAAGATGCTGAACGAGATGTGGCATTTGTTCTGTTGCTCCCTGAGTTCAGTTAACAGCTCTAGAGTAGCTGCTTGAAACCATTAATCTGGCTTTTGGAAGGGCCGTGGGGGACGTCTTGCACAAGTGCTTTGTTCTTCCAAAAGAAGTGCAACTGGTTATCCGCAGCACCCCGCTCTGACAAAGCAGGCAGTCACTTCCCAAACCCTAGAATGCTTTGCTCCCAGTTTTAATATGGATGGAGAAGTTGCCTTTATGCATTGAAGCCTTTGCCACATCGCTCTGGCCTCTCTGCTCTGAAGTGTGGGTGGCTGTGGGAGAGGGGTTGAAAACCCTCCTGCCTGCAGCTGGGCTGGGGAAGGGGCAGCTGGCTGCACAACCCAGAGGCTTTTGAACCCCTTGGCTGCCTGCCAAGCAGTTTGACAAAGGAGGAAACATCTCTGCTCTAATTGCATTCCTGGAGGTCCCATAAAACTAGGTGGCAAGAGGGAGGAGAGGCCCCACTGAGGGCATCACACATTTGCCTCTAATGAAGAGAGACTGGCTTGCCAGAGGCCAAGCTTCATTAGCTTCACTGCCCCAGACCTACCTTTTCTTGGATGGGGGGATGCAGAGTAATATGGCATCATGGTGTCTCTAGAGAAATTTCCCCTCACCCATCACCACTGTTCCCTGGCTCCCTACGTGGGTGTCGTTTGTGCGCTCTTCGGCCCAGGACTCTGGTTGTGTGCAGGCACATCACTAATGAGGTGTAAGTGAAGAGCACTCACCACACTGCAGCCATTCCTCCCCTTAAAACACAAAGAATTTCTCTGGAAAATACATACTGCCTGAGCAACACAGCAACTACTGATGTGGGTGCAGCTTTGGGATCATGTCTTTTGGGATTTCTCTTCTTTTTTTTTTAGAATTAGACAATAAATCAAATTTATAAACACTATGCAGGTGTGAATCAAGCCCTGAAAAGTCTCTCTAGCTTGTAAGCTGCTGTGAGCATCTTAACGAGTTAAGGTGACTAAAGATTGTGGCTGGCTAAAGAACAGCACGATGGTGATGCCTCGGAGCACAGGAGCTGGAGAATGGCCTCACTTGCTGGCACAGGGCTTCCAGTGACTCAAAAAACTCAGCTCAGCAATAAAGTGTCGGGTGTCAAATCTGCAGGCACATGCAAGTGCCAGAATCACTTCTGAGATGGGATGTGAGAAGGGACAAGCTCACTGGAAAGTGACTGCTTATTTTGCAGAGTTGCCAAGCTGATGTGCGATGCACCTCCAGCTGCCCTCCAGAAACCACTTCAAAAACTGCTGAGGATGTACAAGTTCTCAGTATTTACTTCTGAATGCTTCCTCTCTTGGTTTTAGTAAATGGGGAAGCTCAGGGAGGTTTTGGTCTTTACTAAAGGCCAGGGAGATAAGGCTATTCTGTGTTAACAGCCTCAAGTTAGAAATCTCACTCCTGCTTTTGCAGTTTGTTTTTGGTGTTCCCTGTCCTGGGCACCGTAATGGCATTTAACAATGCTGTGTTTGATGGGATCTGGTGGGGCAATGGCTCAGGTGCTAGTGCCCCAGTTTCTGGTCCTGCAATATAGCCCCGAGCTTTGAGAGTTACACTTGGGTTTGATGGTACTGCTGGTGTCTCCACCCTGGGGTTTCAGGTCGGGTCTGTTACTGTACAAATCACTATGCTCGTGGACACATCGTAGGGAAATAGACTTTCTTCCACACACACCTTTGTAGTTATTATTCACCTACCCAGTGGTAGTGCCTGGACAGAAGATGCTCAGATGGGAGAATAAAGGTGATCCACATCTTTCAGATGCACACCAACACTTTTCTTTTGGTCTTAATTCTCTTCATTCCTAATATGTAAGCTTTTACCAGAAGCAGAAATGGGTAGTTGATTTATTAACTTCTGAGGTGCAGGTGGGGGGTTGAGTGTGGTTTGAGGAGGAAGGGAAGATTCTTTTGTGCCCACTGTCTGTGGCTGTGCTGTGGGTGGGGTGGCATGAAGCAAAGGTACCCCTGCCAGAAGGGAAGTTGGCCTGTGGCAGAAAGAAGATAGGGAACAGAGCCTAAACCACATCTGCAGTGTTTCCTTTTATGTCAAGTCTTGTTATCTTTAGGTTTTTGATTTGGGTCTTTTTTTTATTTAGTTTGTGTAAAAAGGCGGAATCTGAGCACTGCCTAGTAAAAAAAGGACTTGAAGGGGAGAGATAAAATGACCATATAAATATGGAAGTTAAAAATAGTCTTCTGGCAGTTGCTAAGTGCTAGTGCAGCTGTGAGCCATGCAGCTGCAGGGACATGCAGCTCTGTCTCTGGGGCAGCTGCCTCGCAGATCAATCCCTCTCTGCTTTCCGCGTGGGAGGAGGATGGGGAGCACACATCTACCAGCGTATTTGAGGCTTATTTTGGTGACAGAGGATGCAGTGTCAGCTCGGGTCACTGCGCTGCAGCCTCGCAGTACCAGTTGCTCTGTAATAGTCCCAGTCATTAGCAGCAGGCTGGGGGCTCAGGGGGCCGGTCAGTGGCTGCATGTGCTGTCAGGGCTGTAGGGCAGGGGAGAGTGGTTTGGGTTGAGCAGAACCAAGTGAAGTCCCCTGAGCCAAAATCTTTTTCCATTAGGGTGGAGTATAGGACTTTGAACGTCCCTTTTCCTCACCAAAGAGCAGGGTAGGGGACAAGGAGCTAAAAAACAGCTGAGGCTGGGCTATAAAACACAAAAGTATGTAGCTCTGGTCACGCTGTGTGGCACAGGGTGCCCATTACTCCTTAGCAGCCAGCAAACCTGGCTTCAGATATCTTGAAGTCTCCTGCCTACAGAGCCACTGCATAGCCCAGGGGCCCTTATGGCCAGAATAAATAACAAGACAGTGTAGTAGCATCTCTCTTTTAAGATGTGGTCAAGGTTCAGTCAGACTGCATGTTTATCCTACAGCTTCCTAAAAACCCTTCTCCTTGCTGCATTCCCATTTGGCCTTTGCTTTTATCACCTGCAGAAGCTGCTCAGCTGAAGGCCCTGTCCCGAATGTGGATAAAACAAAAATAATCCACCTGAATAAGAAGGAAAAATAAACCTCTCACTTGCTGTGTCCCATAGCTGTAAGGAACTGAGGGCAGACCACGTGTGCCTGGGTGAGCATCCCCTCTCCAGCTTACATCCCCTCTCCAGCTGTGAAACATTTTGGCTCTGATAAGAATAGATTGCAAACATTTAGTAAGAAATTAATCAAATGGGGCACCTCTGTTGTCCTCTTCCTCTTTCGGGATTAAACTGCAAAGCTGGGCATGTTCCACTTACTCTGATCACATGGATTAGTGTAAAGAAGTGGAAGGTTTAGGTTCAGCTCCGTTTACTTCCATCCTGTGGTTCAGCCTAAAAATATGTAAGGTTCAGGTCAGCAGGGGCAGGCAGGGCTGAGGACTCTGATGGAGATTACCTGGAGGAGCAGCCACCTGAATTCACCTTCATCCCACTCGAACCAATGCTAGTCTCGCCCTGCTTATGAGATGTTTACTGATGTCAGCTGTTGGTTTTCCTGCATTCCTGCTTGACCTCCTGCAGAGCATGGGGCTGCCATGCTGTTGCAAAATTTGGGGAGGCAGCACGTGATTGCTCCAGCAGTGATTTGGAAAACATTTCTGCAGGTGAGGAAGACTGTGGAGGTGCCTGCTGCTGCCAACACATGTGAGATGTTTTCTTTTAGGTCTTGTCCTGGTGACAAGAGCTGGTGTCTGAGTCCTGGGGTCATCCCAGGCTACTTTCCACGATGCCCTCCCGAAAGAGTGGGTCTGGCCATGCTTTGCCAGACCGCAGTGAGCTCTGAGAGCAACACTTGAAACCTCTCAGACTTTAGTGTGGAGTGTCATTGAGAAACTCTCAACTCTTTACGCAGTGTGAAGAGGAGAAATGACAGAGAGATGTATGGGACACGCTTGCCCACTGCAGGCAGGCTATAGTGCCCCTACAGCCTGTACCCTGCACCACAGAGGCACCTTCTGTGGTGGGAAGCAGGGAAGCCCAGCCCCAGGCTCCCAGATAATTTGAAAGGGTGAAGAGAGATTCCACTCGAGCTGTGTGAGTGTCTGGCTGGCAGTCACATTCCCCTGTAGCAATGTTTGACTTTTCCTTGCAAGCAGAGGGTTCCTGAGGATCAACCGCAGGGTGTCCCACAGTGTTCTCGGTGTGCTCACCTCCAGGAGCTGTGGCGCTCAGCCCCGATGCAGACAGGGGCTGAGAGCCACGTGGGAGGTGTTTTGCATTCCAGATTTCATCTTGATGAAGTCTGGCATGCAAATCTTCAGTGGTCTTTTGGAGGTGAATGGGGCTGACTCAGTCAGTGCATGTGTTTCCTCACATCTCCAGTCCTTGGGAGGCTCCTGAAACCTCCCTGCCACTTCCTCCTACAGTATCATTTCCATCCTTCCCCAATCTCTCTCTTCTTCTTCTTCTCCAAATTTATTTTTCCTCCTTTAACCTGGTTTCTGTTCTCTTTCCAATTTAATCCTGAGTCATGCACCGCTGCCCTCCAAGAGCATGAAGCTCCCCATCCTGCTCTGTGCTGCTTCAAAATGCTGAACATCCCAGAGTTCAAATGGCCTCTGGGCTGGGGCAAACAGCACGGGGTGACCCTCGTCTGCTGGCTTTGACCTGTGAAAGTATGGCCAGTCATTGCAGCTGCAGTGTAAAAATGCCTGGTCTCCCCCTCTAATTGTCCTGCTAATGACCTCCCGCTGTGTTTCAGGTCAGAGGCTTCCCATCAGTGCAGTGGATGGTTCTTAGCTAGAATGCTCTGTGCTCAATGTATATGCTCCTCTGCGTTTCTTTCCCAGTAAATAAATGCACTATTAGGTATTGTACCACTAGGCATTAGCATTACATTGTTGCCTATCAAATAATTTTGATTATTTAGGAGTTGGACTCTGTGGTCCTTCTGGGTCCCTTGCAACTTGAGGAGATATTTTATGCTCTTTGCATGGATTTCTTACAGGAACACAAATGATACTTCCATTTGTGTTTGTGCTCAGTGCTGTGTTTATTCCTCACCTTCCTTGGTGTTCCTGGTAGCAGGCATACCCTGCCTGCCCCACCTTGCTCACCCCAGGGGTTTGTGTTGGTTTTTCACCATGAAACAGCAACTGAGTTAGACTTTCTCTCCGCAGTGTATTGAGTACCGCTTCACCAGAGTTTCCATTCCTGGCACGAAGGGCAAAGCTGCCCTTTCTTACCCCTCCTTTCTCCCTGCCCAGGCTCTCATTGCTGTCCAAGTCTTGCCGTTCTTCCCAAATCTGGCAGCAGCTCCTTGAGGACCAACCCGCACAGAGCGCTGCTGTTCCTGCCTCTTTTCACTGTGGTTTCTCCTTGTCCTTGAACGGACCTTTTGCAAGCGTTAATGAATGCTAATGAGGCATTAAATGCCCGGGCAGAATTAAAGAATACAGAAGTGACGTCTTTGACGTCTTTATGGGAGCCAGAGCTCCGACTCTGGGTCTCTGCTCTTAAAGTGGCACAGCATGTGGGTTGCAATCGGAGGTGTCATCTGATGGTGCATGCACGTACCCAAACCCCTTGTCCTTCTGCAGCTGCCCCCACCCACGGCCTGGAGCCCCATAGAAAGCTCCAAAAAACCCCCACCAAGATGAACTCAGAAAATAAAGCCCACTCACTCCCCAAAGAGAGAAGATGGTGTTAGAACAAATTCCCTTTAAATGGTCTTCTGGCCAGCGTCTTGCTGAGTTTGGTATTTGAATTTGATCCATCTGATGAAAGTAACTAACAGAAATGCACATTTGGAAATGAATGTTGTACTTGGAGTTTAGAGGCAGATTAAAGCCTCCCACCGGCAGGTGAGTGAAATTCTGTGTCTGAAATTATGTGTCTTCATTTCTTGTTCACATGCAATGAAAACCTGTGAATTTTGCTCAGTTTAGTTTAAAAAATTGGCTTTAAATAATTGACCTGAAAGGGAAGTGCAGTGCAGACTGTGGGTTAATTCTTTCTCCTTTTATTTTTTGGACTTATTTTGAGTGATATTCTGTCTTCTTCCAGGTACTTTGGGAGGAGAGAAATCTGTTCCAAAGCCATGGACCTTTGGTGAACTTGCATCACAGATTATGTGTTTACATCCAAATGCAGAACGGGGCAAGGCTCCCATGGCACTGAATTTTGCAGAGGAAGAATCTCTCTCTGCTCCAGAGCCCCCTCCTCTCAACAAGGTCCAAGTGAAAGGACATTCATCCCACTTGGGCTTCAGCAGGATGGGAATTAGTCTGCTTTTCATTTGAAGGATGGACCTGAACCATAGAGTTTGGCTCTGGAGTTCAGGGATCTGGGATCATGCAGCTTTGTTTTGGAGCCAGGTTTTATTTTAAGAATATATCTGGAGGTTTTTTATGCAGTAGGAGCTGGTAGGAGTCTGCTCAGGCATCAGAGTGGGAAGATGAAACTTGTCCTTCCTGGGAGCAGTGTACCTCAGTGGAAGGGTTGCAGTGCTGTAGGTTTTCTCAAGACCTTTATCTGCCTTTCAGCGAAGTGCGTGGTTACCATATGTCCAGTGATGTTTTTAAATCTTCCAGAGCCTTCACAGTGACTAGAGCTGAAGGCTAAGTGCAGAGTTGTATTAGCAGACCTGGGCAGAGATGGGCAAGGAAGTATGTAAGTGGTGGAGAAGCTCCTGTTTCTGGACCCATGGATGTTGGTGGTGTCTGGGCAGGGTTGGGAGAGCCGAGGGGAATATGCTTTTCTTGTCAAGCACCTTTATTTGTCTGGCTTTTTGGAGAGAAAGGAAACAAATGGAGAGAGTTGCATCCAGAGGGGTTTCGTCTGTGAGCAGGTCTCATCTGTTAGGGGGCTGGAGAGCTGGCTGGAGAGAGGAGCACTGCTGTGAGAGAGGTGTCAGTGCATCCCATTGTAGACCCAATAAACACCTGCATGTGAAGAGATGGAGGTCGATAGAAAAGGACAGTGGCCCTTTTTGAGTGAGAGGTTTGGAGGGAAACACAGGAGGGGGAAAACCCCAGAGGATTCCCACACACCCCTATCTTCCGATCTGGCTTAAGGAATGATGTGAGTTGTTAGCAGTTCCTGCAGTGCCTTCCATGTCAGCTACTTAAGGGATGACAAAGTCAAGGATGAGCATGTGCCCAATGTGGTGGAATGGTATTTGGGTTCATGGCTCAAAGGAAACACCCATCCCAATTGTCACCCCTCAGGCTGCGGACCTGAAGCAGCGTTTGCCCCATATATCTCCCTGCATTGGTAGCAGAGTTGGCAGCAGGACCTAAAAGCCCCAATTCCCAGCTCTGGGTCTCCATCCAAAAGGCCACGTGTGGCAGGCTTGGCTGAGGCACTAACATAAGCAGAAGTCAAGAAATTTGTGAAGTGCTGAGCTTACTTGGAAATAGGAAAAAGAAAAAAAAAAGGAAGGTTTTATTTTAAGAAATGCAGCTTTAGATCTCTTTCAGGAAATGACTCCTTGCTGCCCATTTTGGCTTTCTGGTGGATCATCAGCCATATCTTGTGGTTGTGTTTCACCTCCGCTTTGCAGCAGAGAGAAGGAAAATGAGGAAAGGGTGGCCAGGGCTGCCACAGGAAATCCGCCTGCCTCGGATTGCTTTCAGCTGCCTTCATGAGACAGCAGTTTCCAAAACCCTGTCTTCCCTGTCCAATGCTCATTTAACCCAGAAATTCCCAAGTGAATGAGAAATTGGCGTACTGAGGTGTTTGGTTTTTTTTTTTTTTGCAATGCCAGTGCTGCTCCGTGGTGTTTGCTGTCAGTAATGTTGAGCTGGTGATGGGGCTTGTAGTACCCTTGGCTAAATTAGCAACTCAAGCCTGTATTTATTCCTTAACTTCTGGTTTCATTAGTCTGCATCTCCGATGCTATTTTTGATGACTGATGAGCTCAACCAGCACTAGGATTGAAATAAAGGCTTATTTAAAGCCTTGGCAGTTCTTGGTCAAACCCATATGCTTCAGGATATAAATATCCGTTGCGATTGAAAGATGCACAGATCCACGGTGTCTGGTGTAAATAACATTCAGAAAAGCACTATTTACTTATTACTGACCTCTTAGTGTTTGTTTTGTTGCTTCAGTATTGCGTTGTGGATAAATGTGTGGGCAAGCTCTCTTCTGGTGTGAATGGAGGCAGTCAGGGGATGAATTTCAGATTACATAGAAACCTTGGTCCCTTGACATTTGTCTGTCTGTGTTTACATAGTAGCCTGGCTTTCACAAGGAGGTTGTTATGCTCAGCAGGCTCCAGGGATTGGGGATGCTCCGGCCAACCTGCCACCCTTGTTTCCCCTGCCAGACTGTCATGACCCAGGGAGTGGATCCTAAACCCATCCCCAGCGTCTAAAATTTCCGGAGCTCTCCCGACTCCCTACCGGTGCTGACCATCTGGCAGAGCCTTGGACCTAAGCTGTGCCATGGGCAAGCTGCCTCACCTCGCCTTGCCTGGCCTCTTAATGTGCAGTGCTGGCTGCTTTGAGTCATGGAAAGAGAATAGTAGGATGATTTATTTGCCTAAGCAGGCACTGTGTCTTACCATAGCCCTTTCCCAAATGGAAAGGTCTATGTTTTCCAGGTGTTCAAAACCTCTTCTGCTGCCCTTCTTCCTCCCACTCAAAATGTGCTGTTCACAGAGCCTCTCCCACAATTTTCGAGCACTTCTGCTGAGAGATTGGCTGGTCTGGTACAAAACCGATGCTCAAGCAGTGCTCTGCATCAGTAGGGTCTGACTTCCTCTCTCATAAGCAGATGTCTTTGATGAATCCACACCTCAGAAGTACAAACAAAGGTTGGCTTCTGCACTGGGGCTGTCCAGGTGTTGGGCACAGCAGCCATGGCTTCTTAAAGGGATGGCATCGGGGAATCTGGAAATTGTTTGTCATAACTTATTTATCTTAATTGTTTTTCCTTTAGGGCTTTTTCTATTTCAAACTAGTTGTTCAAGTCACCAAAAACGACAAAAGCACAGCCTTTTGGAGGTCCTGACCCAAAGTCTGGATATGAGCACAGAGGCAAAGAAAATAAGTGGCTTGATTTAATGGGAAGAAAATACGCTATGATCTTTCCCCTCCCAAGTGCTCAGAAGCCAAGAAACTGGCTTAAAAATCATGAGGATTTTTTTTTTTCTTGTATGGTAGACACATCAGTTTAATTTTCTAGAAGGTTTGAAAAAAAAGGGTGTTGAATGGGGCTTGTTTTCAAACATTTTTGCCCTCTCCATAAAAGCTGGGATGATATTTTTTCTTTCAAAAGAAAGCTGGTATTTTTGCATGACTTTGTGGTCCCCAGAAGTAGGAAGCTTTAGGAAAACCACATTCTGTTCTACAAAAATCCCTAGTGAGAGAGCTTTTAGTGCTTTGAGTTTCAGACCTCTTGGTACGATTCCTAAAAGGCGGACGGTTATCGCGGAGGGCAGACGGGCTGTCCCACTAAGCAGGGTCACAGCCTGCTCTCAGGAAGCCTGGGATGAAATCAGGGTCAGAGGCTGGAAGCTTCTGCCAGAAGCTGCTATCCCAGTTCGACAGTGATTCTGCCTGGGGACCAGAGCAACAAAATACAGCACTGGTGTGGGAATGCCAGGCTGGGTTTTTGTGGTGCCGGGGTGAGGGCAGGGAGGGTTTGGCCTATAGCTGTCATCCTGGTGGGCAGCTGAAGTGGGGAAGGCAGCTGGGGTGAAATGAGGATGGTTGGATGTCCTGCCAAAAGCTGCCTGAGTGACAGCGAGAGGTGCAGACCAACCAGGCCACAGCAGTGGAATGGTGATGTGTTTCAGGTCAGAGAGAGAGAGAGGGAAGCACCGGCTGGGCTGTGGGTCTCAGTCCACCTTGGTGGCCTTGCTGGGAAGAGGATGCCTCCAAGAAGCAATGCACCCCATGGCTCCTGCCCTGATGGATCCCAGACTAGTCAAACTTAGTGTGGGGACTGCTCTTCCCCCCACAGAAGCATTGCTTTCCTCTGCTACACCCTCCCAGGAGGCTTCTGCAGCCTCCCTGATATGTGTCCTGTGTTAGCCCCCTAATAGTCAAGAGCTGCCTGGAAAGATGTTGTCAAATCCAAAGGAAGCATTTAATTTCCCATCTTTTAAACTTCTAAGCTTGTCTCATTGCGAGGATGGGAACAGAAGAAAATATCTCTTGTTATGTTTGGGGAACGTAATGAATGTATATTGGCTTCACAAACCAGCTTTGATAAAGAATGTGCAATCTCAAAGTTTGAGGGGGTTAAAGTCCAGGGTGATGTCCTGCACCACGAGACTGCTGCTGGTGCAGAGGTGTCTTGAAACACACCCTCCTTGAGAACGCATTGTCATTTTGGAAATGAAACTGGGAAGTAAAGCAGAGGTTTTTCATGGCCATGGTGGTGGAAGGTTTCCTGCAGACATGATCTTAGATGGCACAGAGACTGCTTGACCACATCAGCACTCTATGTGACCACAGGAGACCTGGGATTAGAAATGAGCAGCACATTTTCCTGCAAAATGTGAGTACCGGGTAGGATTCTGGAAACCTCAGCTCTGAGTCACCATCACCATAAGACTCAGTGCAATATGACTTGAGGCTCCTCTCAGATGGTGTCCTGAGCAGGAGGACAAAGAGGATTCCCATCTCCAGTGCCCCAGGTGGATGCTGGGAAGTGGGATGATTCCTGTTGCATCCATGTGAGAAATAAATGTTTCCCATTCTTGGAGTTTCAGGCTGTGTGGAAGATGAATGGCACCAGAAACGGAGCTCATGGTGCTTGCAGGAGTGGCCACTCTTTTGAATGATGTAGGCAGAGAAGATTGTGACATCTTTGCCGTTACAGGTCAAGATGGAAAATTCCCACTCTTGGCATATTTGCCTTGGTGAGCTTTAGCCAGTGATTTCTTGCATAGTGAGCCAGTGTGGCCGAGGCAGGAAACACATGTCAACATGTTTTTAAATTTTAAGGTCACACCCCATGCTTAGTCACCCTCATACAGAACAGCTTTTTCTTCATCCCCTTCCATAAACAAAACCACTTCCTTTAAGATGCTGTTTCTTAAGTTTTCCGATCACAGTGGTTTAATAGGACGTATTATTTGGAAATGGCCGTCTCCCACCCAACAGTCAGTCCACGCTCCATCTCCAGCCTGCCAGGGGCTGGAAGGGATGTGCAGTCTCTCTAGCCTCCTATGGCCTGGCATTGATGGCTTTAGAAACAGATTCGGTTTATGGTCCAGAGATGGATTACCAATGGATTCACATCTTGTGCTGGGCTCTGTGGTGTCCTAGGGGAATTGAGCTAAGGCTGATGATACAGGGGCTCTGCCCCTCTGTCCAGTAGCAAAGGGTCAGGACCATGGGGTGATATGAATGCTATTGGCTTGCTTCTCTTGTCCCTCACAGCTCAAATTCAAGCCTGAGTACATCTACTACATGCCATGTATATGAATTCCCAGTGCCAGTTGCTTTGGATTCCTTGAAATAGTGCCCACTTAAGAAAACCATGATTTACAGCTAATTTGGAAACATGCATTGCCATGGAAGCACCAGACCTGCTGTGTGTGAGAGACCAATCACCTGAATTAATTGTGAATGAAAGCCAAACACCCCATTTGGTTTGTCTGTGAAGTGGAGGTCGCGAGGGTCCCGCACCCTGAGCAGCAGCAGCAGCAGTTGTGGACGTAGCTGTGCCCACGAGCTCAAACCCAAAGCTTTGAGGGGAGGGGTCAAACCAAACCTGCCTGTACGTCTGTGTCTGGGGAAAGGGCAAGGATGTCGCCGTGAAGGCAAACAGAGCAAGGGATTTTAATCTCCATCAGATGTAGACAGGGAAGGAGGTCACCTCTAGAGATCTTGTAAACACAACCTCCTCTGTCTGGTAATGTTTGAATTTTCAGGCTGGATCCAAAGCAAACGGTGGGAGTGCGAAAGAGGCTGTAGGAGGGCAACTTGTGATGTTCTGGGACGTATGAGATGCCTAGTAAAACAGAAGGTGCTCCTATGACTTTTGGCAAGGGATACAGCTTGACAATCCACAGCCTCTCTTGTAATCTTGGCGCGATGAGAGAGGCAGAATGATCAGCGGTTTTGTGTCGATGAAAGGGGCATGTATATAATTTATCATGTCTGGGGTGCTTCAGGCTGTTTCCAGAGGGAAAGCTGAGCTGTAATGAGGCTGCTGATGAGCCTCGTATACAAACCCTTCAGCTCTATAAACTGTGCCTTCAAAGGCATCCCTTCTCCTAGGGACTGACCAAGGAGGAATTCAAGCAGCCTCTCCAGTAAGCTGATGGATGCCTCTCTGAAACCAGCTGCTCGGCAGCCAGCCACTGCTCTTACTGTCACTGAAAGCCTTGGAGCCTGTTGACTTTCTCAGGCCATTGCTAAACCCCATAGTTGCAAGGGGATGCTTCAGTAGAGGAGTGCCCTCAGTCGATTGGTTTCTTCATCCATCCATGCTGTGAGCTGCCTTGAGTTAATCCCTGAGAGGGTTCAGCTGGTCCCAGCAACCTTTGTGGCTCTGGCTGGGACACAAGGGTCCTGTTTGGACACAGAAGACAGTGCTTGTTGATTTAATTTTTTTTTTGAGGTTTTGGGGACAACTTCTTAAGTAAAACTGTTAGGAAAGAAGGGTAGGAAAGACTTTATGAAGTGGGCAACCTGCTAGGCTTTTTGCTGCTAAACTCTGGGTTCAAAACCAGCAAGGAAGCACTACTCCATTTCCATCTTCATATCTCCCGATGCAGACTGAGAAAGAAGAGATTATTTCGTACAAAAATAGAAAGGGAGAGGTGCCCATTTGTCTTGAGTGACTACAGAGGGAAGCTGGGAGATCAGTGACTAGGTATTTTTTGCTGCTAAATGTATATATTAATTTGATATGTAGGTGTTTCCCTTCACCATCTGTTTGCTGCTCTACCAAATAAGGTCTCTTTGGCAGCTCTTCCTGCTGGGCTGCTGGTCCTTCCTGCATAGGGGCAACCACAGCACCTATTGCTGGCCCCCAAACGCTGCTGACACCTCTCCCCTGCTCTTGCCTTCAGGTCACGGAGAGTGTCACTGCGGGGAGTGCAAGTGCCACGCTGGTTACATCGGGGACAACTGCAACTGCTCCACCGAGATGGACAGCTGTGTTTCCAATGATGGCCAGATGTGCAGCGGCAGGGGCGCCTGCGTCTGTGGGAAGTGTCAGTGCACCGAGCCAGGGGCTTTCGGAGAGACGTGTGAGAAGTGTCCCACCTGCCCAGGTGTCTGTAGCACTAAAAGGTACTCACGAGCATTTCAGGAGGGACTTCTTGCTGGTGGGAAAGGCAGCTCTTTGTATCCTGGGACACTTTTCAGCTAAGGAATTACTCCTGCTTTGTTAAACAGGGGAGCCCATGCCAAGCAGCCTGAAAGTATCCCAGGTAGAGCAACAACACGTGTTACTGCCCAAGTCCTCATGGAGGTTCATGTCCCTGGTCATTTCCAGTGCTGTCCCACTCTTTGGGAAAGGCTGGCAACCACAGTTTTGCTGCACTCTGAGCTGCAAATGTCTGGACCCAGAGATCTGTGAGCTGCAGAGGAGGGGAGGATGGGGCCTCACAGCAGTGGAGGTGGCCTGGGCATCAGTCTCAGATCTAGTACAGAGCAGTGCTGCCTGCCTTTATCTCAGGCAGGATGGATTTTCCAGTGCAGCTCCTGACATCCAAAGGGCAAAAAGACCACAGATCTCCCAGTTCTACGCCTTAATCGAATCCACCCCTAGAATAAATCCATCCTTGAGATGGAGATGTGGTGCAGATGTGCAGCCTCCAGACCAGCACTCAGGGACGTGTGCTGGATGTTCCAAGGGGTAAATCTCTGTGTTCACGCAGTTTCTCGTGGGTGCCTTATCTTCCCCTCTGTGTGTGTTCCTGCAGGGACTGCATTGAATGCAAGCTGTTTAACTCAGGAAGACTGGCTGATAACCAAACCTGCCAAAAGCACTGCAAGGACGAGATCATCACCACTGTGGATGTTCTCGGTAAGTTGGCAGCAGCAGGACTGCAGGCAGTGGGGGCCAGTGACTGTGGCATTGAACTCCTCTTAACCAGACCATCTGTAAAGAAAGCCTCAGGGAACACCTGACATTTAGAAATGTGTCTGTGCAGGTAGTGTGTGTATGTGTATACATGGTATGTGTGGCGCTCTCTACAGGCTATAATCTATAATGAAGTTAAAAACTCTTTCATTTTAAATAACATCTTACCACATCTAACCACTACTGCCAGGGCAAGGAGCAAGAAGAGTGGGATGAGGTCAGATGAGACAGAAGATGAGATGAGCCATGAGAGAGTGCAAAAGGACAAAGTATCACCCAAAAAAAAAGCATTCCCTAATCTTCTGAGAATTCATCTTGGAAGGAGTGAGCTTGTAAGGAAAACCAAAGCGGTTTTGGAAATGACTTCTGCTTTGGGGGACCTGACTGCTACAAGTCACCCTGGCAAGGTCCTCTCTTGCCCTTTGTGCCCTCTTCTAGAGGTCACCCCACGTAAGCATCTCTCAGCAGATTATTTTCTCCCCCTTCTTTTCAAGATCCATTCCGGGAGTCCCTGGTTGCTATTTAGGGAAGTAGAGGGGGATCCAAACTTGTGACAGCATTAATCACAATCCTGACCTTGGCCATAGCCATACCCCTTGGTGAGAGGGTTGTAGATCAGTCAGGGATAAATTACTGTCCCCATCTGACGTTTCCTTCTTCTCCCATAGTTTATAGAGGTAGGAGTGCCCTATCTCGCCCTTTCACTCCTCTACCCCTGAGTTGCCTGCAGGTGATGTTTTTCCCATTTTCCTCCCACATCCACTGTATAGCTTTTAAATTATGACCAGTGAGGTTTCCTGCCTTTCCATTTGGGATGCTTGCTCTCATTCTCTCCATTCTCCCTGCAGTTCAGCCGGGAGTGCACCTACACCAGCACGCTGTGAGAGGTGTGGAAGTCCAAACCACACAAAGCTCCTTTCTAATGCCTGGCTGGCCTGTGTTTGTTAGGAGCCAGCAAATACTGGGGGGTTAAAGCTCATCCCTCGTGCCTGGTACCATGCCAAAGCCAGCTTTTGTGCTGACTGTGCCCTGGAAGGTGAGGCTGGGCTATGGTTTGCCAACCCCCTGCATGTCTTTCAGAGAAAAGCACAGCCAAAGTTCTGGTTTGAGATGTTTTAGGGAATTGTGCTTATGCTTTTGTTGAACTATTGCAGTCAGATTCCACATGGTGCTATGGCTTGGAGATCTGGTCTGCTAGAGAAAGAGGTAAAGCAAAATATTCCTCAAGAAAGCTCTTGGGTACTATGGGCTTCTCACAGGCAGACTTTGCCAAATCCTGGTTTTCAAGCACTTCTGTATTATTTAGCACATATTAAAAGTCCCTGCTGAGAGGCTGAATGCTGATATTTGTCACAGAATACATAGGTCTGCAGTACCCTGGCAGAGGAGGATGGGACTTTCTTAAATATCAAATTGCAATGAGCACACCCTGAAGCATCCCAAGTGCCTTTTGACTCTGGGTATGAAGCAGCCAGTGCTTCAAAGCTTTATATAGCAGAGACATCAATCATTGGACTCATAAGCCAGAATGCTGCCTTGTGGGAGGCTTGTATGACTTGCTTTGGACTCTGCAGGATCTCCTTCGCTTCTGCAATGTTACATTTGCATTCCTGGTGGTTCCAGAGAGGAAGTTTCAAGGTGAGAGGAGCATGAGCTGAACCTGGCAACAGCACACATCAGTGAACCTGAAAACTCAGTGAGGCCTTCACACCTTTCTATGTGGACATGTGATCTCTGAAACCTAGTGAAGACCAACAGAGATAATTACTACTGAGACTTTAATCCATCTCTTTTAACAGAATAGTGGTACAAGGATGGGAGTGAAAGCAGCTAGGCCTGCAGGAACTAAGGTTTGCTGCTCAACTCAGAAAGTCAAGCAGCATGGAAGTTTTATCTATATTAATCTAATTAGTACTTTACTTTGTAACAGTCAGCACTTCTCCAGCCCTGCCTTTGCTAGCACTGTGTAGGTAGAACAGGTTTTCCTGTCCCAGGGTAGGAACAGCTGAGGTTTGTCCACACCAGGAACTTGTCAGGACTCACCAGAGGGGCAGCTGCATCTGGGCTCAGCTGTTGAAATGTAGGGTATTAATCTTTAAACTGTATGCAGGTCAAAGGCACTGAAAGGAAAAACAAACAGACAGGAGAGGGCTAAGGGGCTGGAGTAGCAGTGGTCATTAATGCGATCATTTTTCAGCATGACAGACAGGCACGGATAGGAGTGAGGAGGAGAGCTGTGGGAAGCATTTTCCAGGTACCTAAGGCAAGAAGGGCATGTCTTTGCCAGCCAACAGCACTGGGTCCCTAAATCCCTTCCTTTCCCATGACACGGTCAGCCCATGCAGGCCTGCAGAGATGTGCTCAGCAGAGCTACCTCTCATGGCCAGAGATGCTGCCCCATCTCCCTCCAGTCACTGTCCCTGCAATGGGGACACCTGACAAGCTGTGGCCATGCAGGGCAGTGGCTCTGCTGAAATCGTGTCTGAAGAGAAAGCTGCAAACCTCAGGTGATGGCTTTGCTGAATCTTAAAGTGCTTCTGTGAAGCAGCCTTCCTCAGGGAGCATCTTAGAGTGACCAGAGCAGCGACAAGCTCTGCCTGGTGGTATGTTAGACAGGCAAACACACAGTACCTGTTTGGCCTTGGGAATAAAGTCCTCTCATTTCTTGTGATCCACCTACACATCATCTTTCCAACCAACTCATCCCTTCCCCCTACCTCCCTCCCCCTCTCCTCCCTTTCCCATTTTCCTCTTCTATCTCCCTCTTTAAAAACAAACTTCTCAGCCATTTCCGGAGCTGGAGCCA
>JAYRBT010000181.1:9745303-9812318 GCA_036023395.1 Myiotriccus ornatus
CATGAGCTGGCCCTGGGCTGCTGCTGCTGGCCCCATCTGAGTCTGTGCCCCTTGTTTTCTGTTCACCTTCCACTCTTCAAGAAATTCAGCAAATTAAGAAGAAAACAGCATTTATTGCCAAAGCAGACTTGTTTGACGGAAGAGAGTTGTGTGTGTGTGTGTGTGTGTGTGTGTGTGAGACTGTGTGAGAGAGAGAGAGAGAGGTTGAGTCTGTTTGCCATGGGACATTTGCCAAGTGCCACATTTTTTCAAGCAGTAAATCTGGACACTGCTCAGTCACAATTTGCATGAGTCGTGATCAAAGTGTGCTGCTTCCCAGGCCTGCTCCCCAAATAAAATTCTGTGACTCTGCATCTTGTTCCAGAAACAGATGACCCGAACGCGATCCTCTGCGCCTACCCGGTGAACAACTGCGTCATGAAGTTCACCTACTTGGAGCTTCCCAGTGGGAAATCCAACCTCACCGTCCTCAAAGAGCCAGGTTGGCCCTCCCTTGGGTTACCTTTTTAACAGCAGAGGCTGCCTCAGGAGAGGTGATGGGCTGCTGGGGAGCCTGACGGGTTGCAGCAAGGCTGGTTTCACTGGCTACATGTGTGAGCAGATAAACTGGGACAATTTAAACTGAAGTGTTTCATAGTGCTGAAACCCAACTACAATGCTCCCAACTTAGTCCAGAAAGGACTCCAAATAAAACATACACCTGAGCTGCCAGCATTGCTAGCAAGTGGCTGAAGAGCTTTTTGCCAGCTTAGGATGCTGAATTAAACAGAGCCTATTTAAGTAGCAAAAAAGCATGCCTGATTTGGGGTTACAGCCCCCGGCAACAGAAACATCATAAGGGGACACCTGGTGCTGCTGCTGCTTAAGTCAGGATGTTAGGAAATCCCTGTACCAACTAAGGATTTCTACATTGCCAAAGAGCTAGCTCCTATCCAGGCAGTGTAAGGGCTGTGTGTCCCTGCTCCCTGCCCCACACTGCGCAGACAGCTGTGCTTCCCAGCATTATTTTAATCACATGCAATCCAGTTGCTCAAAGAAAATTCCTCATGGGGTTTTAGGACAAGCTGGCGAGCATCCAGCAGTAGCTTCTTGTGATCTTCTCTGGTCCTCTGAGGCACAGGCCAGTATGGGAAAGACTGAGATTCCTCATGTTTTATTTAATTTATGCTGCAGCTTGCATTTAATTGAAAGACTAGTTGATTAGCTGAGAGTTAATGTACTTACTTAAAGTCCTTAGAGATCACCTGTGTCCCTGTGGTCCATAGGCTGAGCTGGCTTTTGCCAGAGGCACCTTAATGCTCTGTGTCCCACATGGGTCACCTGGCATTAAAACCCTGCATCACTGTTGGACAGTGGCACTGCAGCACTACTCTTCCCCTGGAGCGCTACGTGACATCCCAGCTCTGATGACATGCATGAGAGCGATCCCTTTGACCTGCCTCTAGCAAGGAATTTATTTAATAATTTAAAAAAAAAAAATCACTTTGGTTTGGGAGAGGACTGTTGCTTTTTTTAATTTAGTCACTGCTGCTAGTGCTGCCCCGGGGTCACTTGCACAGTGGCTGCAGTCCAGGTTATTACATTCCAGGACCCTGATACAGGCTACACTCACGCTGGAGCTAATTACCTTTTCTCCCTCATGACCAGCCTGCAGCTCAGCCCCCAGCGCAGTGACGATTGTGCTGGCGGTGATTGGCAGCGTGGTGCTGATCGGCATCATCTTGCTGGCACTCTGGAAGCTGCTCGTCACCATTCACGACAGACGGGAGTTCGACCGATTCCAGAGCGAACGCTCCCGGGCCAGATATGAAATGGTGAGCCTGGGGCCAGGGGTGCTGCTGGTGTGTGGGGGTGCTCTTGGGATACTCTGGCAGCAAACAGCTCTGCAGAGACAGAGAAGGGTGGCAGGAACAAGGGATGCAGGTGCCCATGCCCTGCAGTGCCTCGCAGCACATTCTGAGTCCAGCATGTCACACTGCCTTCCCCTTGGCAAGTCACAAATGCTCTGCAAAATTATACCCAGCCCTTGGTTTCATCATGTGTTTCCCAGCAGAGCTCGAGGCTGAAGGGGGTAGGGGAGAGAGGACCACACCCTAACTGTGGTGGCAGCCAGATTGGTCAGGTCTCTGAGGGGGTCCTTCTGGGAGGCTTTCGGTGTGCTTGCTCAGCATTTGAGGGCATCACCTCTGCCTGCAGGCAGGATGGAAGGTGAGTCTGATGGACCAACTCTGGATAAACAACACTGCATTTATATCTGAATGCTCAGTTCACTCAAAGCCAAACACAGTGCTATCTCCAAATTAATTGGCACATTTTCACTATGACACGGACTTTATTCCTCACCTTTGTTCTCTTTGTCTGCTCCTTTCTCCAAAGGCATCCAACCCTCTCTACCGAAAGCCTATTTCCACGCATAATGTAGAGTTCACCTTCAACAAGCTCAACAAGTCTTACAACGGTACAGTTGACTGACTGACGGGGTCTGAGCACCTGGCACTGCTGTGGACAATTGCATGACTGTACGTGCTGCTTCCCCACTTGAAGATGGGATCCTCTTCAGGGACGAGAATCCCTTACGACAGGACTGGTCGATGACCAAAGCCCGTTATTTGCACAGTAAGGAGAAAGGTCTGGTTCATTCTGGAGGCACGGAGGTGGAGGCAGGCTCCCTGCCTGTGCTGATGGACTCTGAGCCGTGTGCGACTCCATACCCCAGCTTTCTGGATTTATTAAACCTGCCAACTAAGTCAACCAAGTGCCGTATTGCAGCTTTAGACATATCCCGTTAGAAAGGGTGACTAGGTCAAAAATCACAGGAACCCACACCACCACAAGTTGTTAGGGGGGAATTAGCGTAAAAAGAGGAAGGTGTTGGAAGAAGTTGTGTAAGAAATTAGGATACAAAAGTTCTGCAGTTTTTAGGAATTTTTTTTATATAAAAAACCAAAATAAAACTATTGCGCAAATATGATGCTGTGAGTAGAGTTCATTGTTTCCTTGCTGAGCCCCCCACCAAAAATGGGGCTTACTTCTGCAAGCAGGAGTGGTACTGCCTGATTGATTTATTAATAGAGCCTTATCAGTCAAAGCATGGCTATAAAAATAAAGAGGTGGAGTCGCAGGGACTGCTGCAGAAGTTACGTTGATTTAATACCCTGATGTTGACCTAGGGCTGGGAGTGCTTCAAGGAGCTCCTGCTCTGAGCTGGTGGTGTTAAACAGATGGGAAACTGGTGGGAGCCCAAGGGAAATGGGAGTTTAGGCTGAGGAAACTAAATTAAACACCCATCCCTTGGGGTGTTCAAGTAGGCATCCGGCCTGGGTTTGTGCAGGAGGGCAACTGGGAGCACACAGCAGCTCATCCAGACCTCTGACTTTTTACCAGAAGACTATTGCTGTGGGGTCCAGCAGAACCCAGCTGGAAAAGCAAGGGAGCCCTGAGCTTTTGGCTGGAAAGGGAGCTGAATAAAACACAGTGGTTTTGCTTTACAACATACATTTTGCTTTGTTTTTTTGGTTTCTTTTACCCCACCCAAACTTTTCCCCCACCCTAACTGTTCCTTCAATCCCATGTGTTTTCCTCTGGAGCTGGGGTTTGGGTTACCCTGCTGACAGCTGCAGCTTTAAACCCACACAGACAGCAGCGGGGCTGCAGCCACTCTGAGAGAAAAAAGCTGGAGCAATTGCTACTGCCTGGGGTTTTTTTCCTTCTTTTTTTTTAAATTTCTTTTTTCTTTTTGGCTCTTCACCCTGAGCAGATCATGCAATAGTCAGCTGAAGGAAGCTTGCCAGGGAAAAGCAAAAACAAATGGTGTTCATTGTTTTGACTTGCTCTTCTCATTGGAAAAGGGCCATGGGCCCATCCTTCCGGATTTTTTTTTTTTATGTGTTTTTGCCTCTATAAACAGAAGCTCTTATTTGTTCAGTATAAACAGCTCTCCTTCAAGAATTTTATGGTTCCCTCTCCTCCTATTAGCAGCACTGAAGAAATGCAGAAGACCAGACTAGAAATATCGTGGAATGGGGATTTTGAGGAGGGCAGCAAGTGACACACTGGCAGCATCGGCACTGATCAGGTGGAGTAAAAAGACCAAAACCTCAAGCAAATGGAAGTCTGTACCCCGCCTTCCCACGTGATTCCACTAAATCTGCCCTAGCAGGGCTGGAGGGTGCAAGGGCAGGCTTTGGTTAGATGCTGGTGCTGTCTTTGCCTTTGGCTTTTTGCCGCCCGCTGTGGGTGGGCTGGGGGCTGTCCTGCCCCCTCCCTGCAACAGCACAAGCAGCAGGACAGGCCTGAGCGCTGCAGAGGGGCAGCTATTCAGAGCTCCGTGTTTCCTACACAAAATTGAAGTCCAGGCTAAAGTTTGCAGTCTGAGACATTGTGTATTGAATACCTGGGAGTAAGGCTGCCACAACAGGGAAGGAGCATCCATGGGGCAAATTTGCGTTTTGTGACTAACCCACTGCCTAGTGCCAGGCTGGCAAGACAGATTTCATCACTATTGCAAAATTAAAAATAGGAAACAGTCATGAAATAGTCATCACAAGTAGACAGAGCAAGTTTTAGCATGGTTCATGTGACCGCCTCATACAAGCCATACTGCCCCAGGCAGGGAAAGAGAGAGCAATAAGTGGAGAAAAAGGAAGGACAGGAATGCTTTAAACCAGCTTTTCCACCCAAAGCAGCAAACACTGTGAATACAGTTTTGCTGCAATTGACTTATAACAGACCAAGCAGTTTAAAAATAAATCCACCCCTTTGCACTCTGAAAGGCAAGGCATGGGCAGTGCCCCCCTGCCACCCTTTCCCTTGCACCCTAGCAGATTACTCTTTGTGCTGTGGCATTTCCCACAACACTGGGTTAGTGCCGAGACAGTGGGCAATCCAGGCAGTCGTCAGGAGCCAAGACTTGACTCATTGCTAAGGGGTGGTTTGGGCAGGGAGAGTGGAAAAGAGCAAAGAAAAGGCTTGGGGATGGGACTGCAAGTTCCTCCTTCCCCTGCTCAGGGAGACTCTGCTGTAAAGCAGACTGATCTGCAGAGTAGGCAGGAAGCAATGTGGGAGCAGTTAAGCAAGGGAAGGGTCCCAAGCCAATGTACAAAAGGAAGGGAATAGTTGGTGCTGTCAGTGAAGAGGATCCTGCTGCTTGTGGGGCTGCACCAGGTAGTGCAGAGCAGCCCCCTATGACTCCCAACAAATTTAGCTTATCCACAAGGTTACATCTGAAAAACTAGAAGGAAGTGATGCTAAGGCTTTGCATGACAATGTAAGCAGATCTGCCTTTACCCCTACAAGTGTAGTGCCAAGCACAGTCATGAGAATGGTGTATTTTAGTCAGCAGCAGGTTATTTGTGTCTGTAAATACGCACAGCCTGACCACAGCTAGCATTCCATAATGAAAACTCCAGCGGAAGGCATCAGCAGGTCAAATGTGATGGAAAAATGTCAGTTCTTGTCTAGCCAAGCTGGAATCCGGATGCCATTGCAACATCAGCTCCTCCTGTTTCCCCAGCCACAGCTGCTGCTGCAGGGCCACTGGGGCTGGCTCACAATGCCTTTTCCTTGTGCTGCTGGTGTTTCTGGGGGTGGAGACAGCACCATTCCTTGGGAAAAGTCAAGGCCAATGGCAGCATTACTTTCTTTGTTAATCGTGGAGATGCAGTGTAACCCTTCACTGTTACAAAAGCCTGAGTGAGACATTCCCTCCTGCACGCTCTTTGAGCTTTGGACTAAGATGCTCAATAGCTGAAGGCAGAACATGAGCTCTGGAAGATGAATTCTGCACACTCTTGGACCTGTTTAACCTTGGATTTCTTCAGACACGTGGAAAGCAAAGGAGCTACTGTATTGAGAAGGGAATCACTAAGATGCGTGGCAGGAAATACCAAGGGAGGTAACTCACTACATCTGCAGCCCAGCAGCATCTCCTGGCCCTTTTATCCCAGCATGATCTCCATATCTGAACACACGCTCAACTGGAATTGACTGTTGTTCTTCTACCTCCTCTTTACTGCCGGACTGCCAAAAGTCAAAACGATACAGCGGAGACGCAGGAGTTTATTTCATCCTTTATCCGTGCCCTCTGGTTTATGCTGGTGTTCATTGACCACAGCCTGTCAGAAACTTCTCCATTCAGCTGCCACAACCCAGGCTCACCCAGCCAGGTGATCTAGTGTCTCCATTCCAGATCATACTCCTGTTTGCAGGAGACCACTTTGCATCAG
The DNA here is from genome assembly GCA_036023395.1 of Myiotriccus ornatus. Lineage (NCBI taxonomy): Eukaryota > Metazoa > Chordata > Aves > Passeriformes > Tyrannidae > Myiotriccus > Myiotriccus ornatus. The sequence continues at coordinate 9,751,528 of JAYRBT010000181.1, forward strand.
GTTGATTAATTTCAGCATTTCAAGCATTTTGTCCCTTATTCTTACTAGTCTGAGTTCCCTTTAACCTCTGGATAACTCTGACCTGACTTTCCCTTTTACAGACTATCCCTTTGGGAGTGCTTCTCTGTTCTTATTGGCTCCCCATAAGAACTGTCAGTTTTGCAGCCCTTGGGCCACTGTGCCATTCCAGAGCGAGGTTTCATGCCATAACATCAAGGCCAGGTTTTTTGGCCACCCTAGATGCTGCATTTTGCAAGAATTTTCCCTGCTGGTGTTGCTGGCACAGTCATCATGTCCCAGGAGATTGCTCCTGTCCCTTAAGGACATCCTGAGCTTGACAGTCCGACCATTTTTGTAACAGCATTTATTATCAGTAATAACAGGGAGAAGGTATTCACTCTGGCCCCTGCATCAGCATTTAGGAGAAATACTCTTTCTGCCAGGAATATCTGTCCAGCCTCAGCCTGATGGAGAATCACAGTTCCAGCCCCCAGCGGGTAGCGCTGCACCACCCACCCCACCCAGTCCTCATGGGGCTTTTGCTGTCCTGCAGGACAGCTGCCTCAGCCTTAGCAGCACTGAAATTCGTAGAGGTCATCGTGACCCCTCAGGTGGTGGGGGAGCGCCTTCCTTTCCAGCATGAGCCTGGAGTAGCACCAGAGAATTTTTAATGTGAGGGTACAAGGAGGCTGTGTTATCCGGACAAAGCTCCGGTAACGAAGCAGGGGAGGAAAACTTGCCGCCAGAATCAAAGCCTCCTCCTTGTTTTCTGTTTTCAGTATTTGTATCTTTTCAATGATCTTGCTCTGAGCCCAGCCATGTAGGTTCTTGCTCTAGCTGTTGTACAGCCAGAGGTCTGAGGTTAAATTCTAATTGGTTTGCAACAAAACAGTAGGATTCAAAGGCAACTGCTCACACTTCTGCATCCTTAGCTTGCTGCAAAGGTCCCAGTTCCTGCCTAGCACTGTTAAACAAAGCACCCACGGCTGCTGAAGCCTCTGTGAGAAGCCTGATGAAGGGCCCCTTGCCGTTCGCCGCTTTGCATCTGATTGTCCTGCCACCTCTGAAACTCAGCTCGCAGCCTTTCCCAATTCAACCAATTCTCAGGCACCCTATCCCTGTCCCACGCAGGAGTTTTCCACAAATGTCTTGCTATTTTCACTGCTCTTCTACTGCCTTTTCCCAGGCATCCATGACCTGTGTATCACAGATCCCCACTTCTGACATGAATTAATGCCACAACGCAGAAGAGCTGTGTGGCCTGTGAGTATGCAAAGATGGCAACCGTTTGCAGGTTTGACTGACTCTGTCATGCAGAGACACGGGAGATTTATTACCTATGTTCTCTTATTCATTACAGTTTACAACTATCAAGGCAATTATAGTTACAGTCAGCAAAACAAGTTTATCTACTCTACAAGTTACTACAAATTACTACCAGAAAGCAGGCATATATATTTCCACAGCAGCTGCAATCAATACTAGAAGCAAGTCTATATTTCAATATTATAAATTACTGCAGAATTACTATTGGTAAAGCAGGAAATTCACCTATCAGTAATAACTAACATGCAGACCTTTATATACATATTCAAAAATGTTACCTGTACCAAGTGCTCATCCAACCAGTCCCAGCAGTGGGGGCAATCAAACCCCTTCCAGAAGTGGGTCCAGTCAACAGTGGATGAGGTCTCACGGGGATGACGATCCTCATTGTTGGAGCCCAGTGTCCCTGGAGCCAGCCTGGTGTCCCTGGTGAGGGTCTGCTGTGCTGAAGAAACCTCATGGACAAAAAGGGTTTCTGTGCAGCAAAGAGGCTCCATTTTGGGTAAAAAGTAAGTCCTTTTTATACCATGGAGACATAAAGGGGCATAGGACACCACCACCCGGCACAGCCAATAGATGCTGCCAATTTCTATTTTTACCTGGCATAGCCAATAACTGGTGATGTTTTCTATTCTCTCAGACCAATTTTTGTTTTATTAGGCTGTTTTTCTGTTCTGTGAGTCAGAACAGCCGATTGTAGTTACCAATCCTTCCTTTCTCAGAACGTTTTCCTCCTTTTCTGAAGTTGTTTTTTGCCTTCCCAGATGATAAGTTGCTGTACTATTTTTGCACTTATCAATGGTATCATCTCTGGATATCTTTGGCTTCCCGGTACCTAGCTCCACTTCAAAAGTGCCAGCTACACTTCCTAAGGATGCTTCTGGTTCCCAGGCTTGTTTCTCAGAGTGGCAGGCATTCTCTCTGTTAATATTTGAGCAGAGATCTTCTTTGGTTCAATATTTTCCCCCTTATAACCAGGTCACCTTTATGGTTGTTCCCATCATCAGCCTAAAACGATACCCCTTGGCAAAGCAGAAATGATCACTGCAGACTTTTCCTGTCTAAATAGTCCTGTTTGTCAAAGTATTTTTTGCATAGCTACTATTAGTTGTTCAGGAATGGATCAAAAGTGACTGTACTGTTTAGCTTCTCCTCCTCCAATGGCTATTTGGGCTAAACACAGCCTATGACATCATGCCATCATGTTTCTGTTCCCGAGTCCACGTGCAGTTACAGCCTTGTTCAGGCTTTTTCCAGTTCTCCATGCTGGCCAGCCTCCACCACAGCCTGACTGTGGCTGGCACCAGCTAAGGAGAAAATGTTCAGAGAAGCACATGGGTCATGCAGCAACAGAGATCCAGGACTGAGGACAAAGTCAGCCCAGACCCAGGCAGGGTCACCTCTCACAGGCTGCAAATGCCTGCCAAAGGAGTTAGAGGAAAACCTGAAGCTGGAGCAGGCACCAGGCTGAGTTTTAATTTCCTGCAGCATTCAAACGTGGAAGCTGTACTTGTCACTGTGGTACAGACCGACCAAGAACCACCACAAACAAACAAACCAACCATCCAGTCCATCTAGCCCACAGCCCAGTTACAAGCTGTCCAAAGCAGATCATTCCCTGAGACAGTGACCTCCAAAAGTCAGATCTGGAATCAGACTTCCTCTGGGTCTTTCACATTCCTTTGGTGCTATTCCCTAAATGCAATGTTTGTGTCTCTTACTAAAAAAATCCACAGCAACAGGCTTTCCACATAAAGGGAAGTGATTCAGTTATTTTTCTGGGATTAAGTCTCAAATAAATTTTCATAGACAAGGCTATGGAAACTATAATACAGCCCATCTGTTATTGGTTAATAAAGCAATGTTGACACTGTGACATACAAATCATACTTTTAAGGACAAAAGTTTTAACTTGGCTGGTTTTAATTCAGCACTGGGTTTATCAAGATTTTGCAGGAATTTTAAGTCCAAGTAAAGCACTGTTCTTACGCAGTTACACTGATTAAAGTGCCCAGGATGGGTTCTCTTGACACAGCACTCCTTGTGCTAGACACAGATACCCACAACCTCAGAGAGACAGAGTGAACTTTATGTACAAATATCAAAAGCTACGTAACAATTCCTTAGTGGTTCCAGCTTGTGTCGGTCCCTCAAACAGATCTCAGAAACTGCTGCTCAGAAACTGCAGAAAGACAGACTGCTTTCTGCTGCAAGCACTCATAACACTTTGTTAGTCTTATTTGAGTATGAAAAGTGTGATATCCTTTAATTATTCTGTTATAAACCATATTCCATAGTGGATTAAGGATCACAATTTCATATAAATGCCTACTTGCCAGATAATATTAAACCCAGCAATTTACATATAGCCTTATGCCTCTACCACAGACTCAGTCAGATCACAGAATGAACTGCGAGACTTTCAGATTCATATATTATGATGCAAATGAGTTTTGTAAATTGTGACCTAGTTCCCATGTTAGGAACAGTTGGGACCAACAGCAGGAACTATGCAGTGAATGTGAGCAGCAGGGGCAAGCAAGGAAATTAACATTTGTTCTTAATTTGAAATGGATTTTTAATCACTTTCAGGTGCCTCAAAGGAAGTGCACACACTTGTTTACTATAATCATTCTGACAGAAGAAAGCGTATAGGAGCTAACAGGTTTTTGTTTTACTAATTGAAATGTTTGCGGTATTGGTGTCAAAGGAAGTGCCAGAATACAGTTCTTTCTGGAGTGCACAAAGGACTGTGAAATGAAGCTTCCCAATTGATCCGTTCCTCAGAACTCGCTTTGTAAAGCAAAGAAGTTGCGCGTATCCTCTAAATGTGGCTGGGTATTAGATCACCTCCATCTTTCCAAATCCGGTTGCTATTTTTTCAGCTAGATGCCTGATAACCTAGCTCTCCAAAGAGCCTGCTCAGCGATTTAGCTGTGTGGATGGCGGCCACACGCTCAAACACAATTCAGCCGAGTTAGTGGAAAATACTGAACTCATGAAATTCTGCTTGTGCTGTAACAGCAAGCCTGCAACAACACACAGCGCTGAGCTTCAGCCTGAGGCAGCTTTTGGATAAATTACTGTTTTAAATGGGTTTTAGACTACTGTTTTATTTGTTCATATGATATTTAATGTATTTTAAATGTTTTAAAAACAGTAAGGATGTGACTTATTGAAAATCAGAAGTTTTTTCATCCTAAGGATATCTAGAGGTGGTATCATTGTTGGAAACTATTAGCTGTAAAAGAGCCAGGACATCAACGCTCCTGAAAAATAGAGTCTCAGCTCCCTCTGGTGGAAAAAGTAATTTTCTGCAAAACAGTTTACGTGAGAAAGTTTTGTTTCTGCTACAGGCCTCAAGGCCATGATAATGAGAGAGCAGACAAATCCCAAATCCTCTGTGCACTTTGGAGGATTGCAGTTTCTTAGAAGTGTAGATGTGCAATATCCTGACTGACTGTTCCAGGGTCTCTGAACAATATACAACACAATCATCACATTCCATCTTCCCCAGGTTGGAGTTCTCCTGACATAAATTATGATACATGACTACTGAAGCAATTGGTAGCCCCAAGGAAAATAAACCACAAACACACACACTAAGTTCTAACATTTTTTCCACAATAACCATCGTAAGCCACACAAGCAGCCCTGTCACGAAGGGGAGTTGGGCACTTCCAGAGCACGTGGAGTGTCAAAAGTCATCCCACACAATACACCCAGGCAGCAGGAAGTAGCTCAGTTGTGTCTTTCTAAACTCTGACTGCCAACAGAGAACAGTGTCACTAATACAAGAGCAAAGGCAAAGCCCTCAGATCCAAGCTGGTCTCACCCAGTCTTAGACACTGTATAGATTAATCCAATCAAAAAAAATCCCTCCACTCTCCTATTTTGAAAGACTTGGTGAAAAGTTCAGCACTAATGCCAAAAAACCTCTTCTCACTACAGTTGATCCTGGTCTACAGATGACAGGGTATTGACAAAAGAACTCAGCTTTCTCAGTGTGCTTTGGAACAGCAACAGTCTAGAACTGCATCACCATTTGTCTTGGACTTCTTGAGAGGGATGAAAATTCTAGCAATCTGCACCACGTACATGGTAGATATACATAAGGTTATTCCATACTTTCTAATCAAAACCAATTGTACAAGATATTTCTGTTTCTCCTTATTCACCGCAAGAAGTGGAAACTAAATCCTGGAAGTATTCCACCTATTGTCACAAAAAAGTCAACAAAGTACATTTTTGTTTCTCATTAGAGGAATCAACAGCTCCACTGTGATTAAACACACAACAACTAATTGCTCTGACGAATTCTTTGCAACTCCTGTAAACAGAAGCATGAGTAATTCCTGCTGTCACAAATGCACCAGATTGGTTTTTTATGATACTGGGATTCTCACATTGCCACAGAAAGAAGACATGCAGAGCCAGTGATAGGAAAATGGTAGCAAAAAAGGTATTTATTAAACAACACATGATTCAATTTGACAGTATGACATGAAAACCTATACTTGTTCCTTGGAAACAGCAGAGCTGAATAAACCTGTGAAAATGAGGCAGCAGGTCAGGTGTGCAGGTGAAGTTTATGAAGAACAGCAAAATAATGTTTCCACAGCCAGAAGGAATTTGAGGGTGGGGAAAAGAAACAAAAGGCAACAGCCAACCAAATACCCTTGGAGTGTTCTGTGCAACATTTTTCAAACAAGAAAGCCTATTAAGGCTAAAAACTAGGCATGAAGTTTTGGGTTCTTACACTCAAATATTAAAAAACCACCATGCCAAGTACAACTTGATCCGTGTGTGTGTGTACAATTAAAACAACTTAGTAACAGATTTTTCTCCAAAAGGGCAGTTTTTTACAGGCTGAAGTGTTGATGTATTTAGCTGGAACTCTCAGGGTGGCTGCAGCTCCATCAGCTTTGCTTATGGACTAGGACAGTGTCCAGCTTTCAATCTTGTGCACAAGCACCAAGCCTGCTCACATAGCTCTCCCAAGCTGCCTTCCTGTACTTCTCTGCTTCCTGAAGACGGTCTGGAACTGACAAGATGCCACGTCCCACAATTACGATATCTGAACCTTTTTCACTAATAACTTCCTTGGGGCTCAGGTACTTCTGTCCAAGGTTATCACCTGAAACAGAGACACCATTTTTTTTTTAGTTCATACAAAACCATATCTACAAAAAATCTTCAAAGAGGTGCTGGAACAGAGAACAGGCATGCTCTTCAAGTCTAATCCTAACAATCCATGAACATAACCAGAAACTCTCTCGCCAACTAACAAATACTATTACACAGATCAAATTTGACAGCAAGCACCCTTCTTTTTCATGATTTATCAATCAAAATAGATGGAGCAGTTACACAAAGCAGCACTGATCACGATTACTGAAGTAAGCCTCAGCCCTCTTAAAACAGGCAAACTCCCCAAACATTAATGTAAAAGCCTGGGATTTCACTTTAGGTTTCACAAAAATTAAGTATTGCAGAGAAACATATCTCCCCTACCTGCTTCAGTGATAACCTGTTTGGTCAGAAGACTGTCAATTCATTGATACTGCATCTGTGTCAGTTACAGCTGAACTTTTGTATTTGTTATATTTTTTTTTTGTACTACTCAGTAGTTTAACATCTAATCAAACACCTATCTGAAGACATTTCACATGTTTTCAGGACTGTGCTTTATGATATGCACAGACCTCTAAATAAAAAAGGCTGTGTAGCCTGCTGGTTGCCTTCCAGAGCTCCCAGGAAAGGGATCAGCATACCCAGAAATATGGAAGACAGCCCTTAGTGGCAAACAGACTCCTCTCACCAGAGAATCAGCAGCCAAATTATCTTCATAAGCCACTTTTTCACTGAAGGCCAGATCACTCCTGTACTTACAGAATATAAATATTCCAGAAAAAGTTACCTCCAGTTTGCAGCTGCACCCCTGGGGTTAAGTGGAGAAATTCCGGTTTATTACTAACTCTAGATCCAGATATGAATCCAAAAATGAAATCTGAGTTGTCTTCAGCCATCTGTACCTGAAGAAGACCAGTGAACAGTTACAAGTGATACACCTAAGATTCAGTTGGACTAGCAATCTGCCTCTCATCCACCCTTTGACACACTAAGCTGTTCGAGGCAGGGGGATGAAACACCTTCTCTTGCGTTACCAATGTAAAGCCACCCAGAGCTGACTCACCTGTGGGAACCAGCTGAGTTACTCTGCACTTCCATTTAGTTAGTTGGAATCAAAAGGGAGGATCGACCTTAGCTAAGTGCTTTGAGAGACAGAATGTTATGTCTCAAAGTGGAAAACCACTTTAAGCAGCCTGCCTGATAAGCGTGTTTTTCTCTCGTGGCTGAACACAGCCAGCACTTGATGTGAGTGTGAATGTGTGGGATCAAGGCGTTGGTTTGGGACGATCCTGGGAATTCTGGTTAACTAAAACACCAGGTGCTGTTTATGGGAGAATAATATGATTAAAGGAGAACAACTAAGAGGGTTGGTGGACAAGTCCCAAAATTGAACTCTGTGTGTGCAGCCTCATTTACCCCTTCAAGTGCCCATACTCACCGCTCTGTCAGGAAAGGGAATGTTATGTTTCTTTCTATGTCATAAATACTACAGTGAATGGATTTAAACTAATTAGAAGTTACGCTTAATTAGAATATTGCTTAAAGAACAACAAAAAAAAAAAAGAAAAAAGAGAGGGGGTGCTAATAGCAAACTTGGCACGTTTACTACAATTCCAAGCGTGAACTCTGACCACCTCACGTCACTAGCTTACAGCTGCAACCTCTGAACACCACACTGTCAGATTCCTGAATCTCCAAGGAAGAAAACACCTGTAACAGTTAAGAGCTGGAGGGACTTTTGGAAGTGCAAATATTAGAAGCACATAAAACCCCCCTGTCACACTTTACAAGCTTTTAACCTGAAGCAAGTCTGCCTACTTACTGCAGCTTTTGTGTATTCACCCGTTGCAAGTGACCCTTGGGAACTCATCTCAGCAATCAGGAGGCAGCCACGCTGGAGAGGAAGACCTACTTCCTTCAGACCCTTCACAACTCCAGAGCCTGGAACCACATGGGCATTAATGATGTCTGCCCAGGATGCAATTCTGAACACACCACCTGAGAACATGGAGAGGAAGACACAGACAAAGAGTCACCAGAAATCTGTTAAACAGGAAACACAAGTTAAACAAAACCAGCTGCACCCTATACTCACATTTTAAAAGACAGTTTTACTACTGGAGCTTGACAGTTACAAGTTCAGGCCCATCAGCAGTTTTGATAGCTAATAACCACAAAGTGTAACCTCCAGTTTACTTGTCACAAACGCTTGCTAATCTCTCACCTTTAGTATTCACTGAGACATTTATGGTAGCCTAGAAATTCACTGTCACAGGTGCTATCTTCCCAGACAGTATGCAGATCACATGGGACATAAGGATCAGCAAAAGAGAAAAGCAGTCCTACAGTTGCAGATCCAATGTCAAATGAAAGCTGTAACAGGCACACAATAGCAGCCTGCCTTAAGAAGCCAGGCTGCAGTTTCTCACAGCAGACAACTGCTCAGAAGTACATACTGAGCACAACCACAAATTCATAAAGAGGTTTAGGTCGGATGGGATCTCAGGAAGTCACACCCTCTCAGCAGGGTTAACTTCAAAGCTAGATCAGGTTGTGCAGGCCCTTGTCCCCTTGAGTCTTTTCCAAAGCTGGAGAGTCCACGCTCTCTCCTGACAACCTGTGCCAGCACTGCAGTTACACACACCAGCAGCAAAGTAACAGTAAATCAAGGTTGATGTTAATCACCTTCATACTGATGTTTCACTGTGTTTCCAATGTCTGCAAATTTCCTGTCTTCAAAAATCAAAAATTCATGTTGGTCTGCAAGGGTTCTCAACTCCTTTACTACCTCTGGGGTGAAATCATTCAAGATGTCTATATGAGTCTTCAGGATACAAATGCTGGGGCCCAGGATGGCAGCTAACTGCAGCAGCTCTTTGGAGCTAGTGACATCAGCAGAAAGGCACAGGTTTGTTTGCTTCTTTTCCATGAGCATGAGAAGCCTGGCTGCAGTAGGATGCACCCCTGGCAGCTGGGCACGAGCGCTGAAGCTCAGCTCCTTACAGAGTCTCTTCACAGGAGCAGGGCCATTCTGAGCCACTGACTCAAACACATTTCCCTGAATGAATTCCTTCACCTTTTCAACCATCTCAGCAGACACTCTTCCCTGCTGCTGGAGAATCTCCAACACCCCGGACAAAGTGCACACAGAGTGCAGGCGAATTCCGTGTTCCTCTAACCTGGCCCTCCCACCCTGCTCCCTGTCCAACAGCACTACGGCATCTGTGACTTTTAATCCTTCTTTCTGAAGAACTTCCGCAGTTTCCAGTACGCTGGATCCACTTGTTACCACATCTTCAATGATCAGGCATGTCTCTCCTGGATTAATGGTGCCTTCTACCATCCTCTTAGTACCTTAAAAAAAAAAAGGAAACATTCCATCAAATTCAGAAAGTTTAAAAGACCCCCAAAAACTTAAAAGTATCAAAGCTTTAACTCGCTCTGCTAAAGTAAAGATCATATTTGTTCCACATACAAGCATACACTGCAGCATTATCCTGAATTCCAATGGAAATGGACTTCAAGAGATTAGGAATTTCACATGCACTATCAGTATGGAGAAGCAACTTGTTTACCAGAATGTGATACCAGTTATCACAGTTCTTACCACAGCTCAGTTGCTTACCAGTAATTTAATTAAGGATTGTTACTTTTCCAAGCTCATAAAATACTACTTTATGTTTCCAGAAGTTATGTTCCATTAACAAAACTGACACACTGTTAACAGCACAAATTCTAATGTTCTAATGACTTCAGAAGTTTATTATAATCATGGATTGAAAAATCAGAATTACAGGACTATTTTCTCATTATTTAAAACATGTTTAAAGCAGCCAAGTTACTGGCAACTCTTCAGCATGCTTCCTATTTTCCACAGACAGCATTCTGTGCTCAATGCCTGTTGGAACAATGGGAAGAAGTAAAGCCCCAAATGCCTGTCTTAACTAACAACAGGCACACATCCATGAAAGGGCTCCTGGAGGGAAAAACAAAGGATGCCTGGCTTTCCCAGGAAGCATAGAGCAGCAGGAGAACATTATGCAGTGCAGTGCTTAGACCACGGCAGCCTAGAGAACAAGCACATGTACAGCTTTGCAATCCCTATGACACCAGAAACTTTGTGTCAGGCAGTTAATCGCTGTCACAACTGGCTTGTGCTTCGCAAGAAGGAAAAGCAAACGTTTCCATGCCTGGCCCACTGCCTGACACAGGAGTAGCATTTAGTCTTCGCAGGCGTACTTTCCAATTACACGCTGTTGGAACAGGACAGCTCTTATCACACGTAGAAATCCACTTATATGGCAGGTTAATGTTTCTGTCTTTTCTCCCTCTTCCTTTATCAAAATCAGATAAGTGGTTCATTGCGTAGAGAAGGGACTGCTGCTCACCTGGCCTACTGATTACAAGACCACAGGAAAATTAAAAGAAAAAGGGGTTTGAGAAATAAATGAAGAAAGGACTAGAAAGGTTCCTCTCAGTCAATATGCAAAAAGTTCTGTTTGGGGGTGAAATGTGGCTCCGGTCTCAGCATGTTAGAGAATGTGGGTTATAAATCCTCCTTTCTGGGAGAGGCCACTAACCCAGAACCATAGTAGTGGGCTAAGAGAAAAAAACCAAACACTGCTAAAGAATAGAAACAAACAAAACAAAACAAAACAAACCCTTTCAAACAAACTCAAAGAAACAGAAAACACCCTTCAAGACTCTCCAAACCTACTACAGCAGGATTCAAGCTGCAGCCTAGTTGGCAAGCAGCTGGGAGAGCCTGATCAGGTTGGTATCCTGTGGGAAGTGGGCTTTAGGGTGAAAAGGAGCTGCTTTTAAATAACCTTTAACTGAAACGCTGTACATTACAAAAGAACCACCCAATACATAAAGTAACTTCCCAAACAAGACAGCAAGTTGATACAAAGTCTTGATTTGATAAGTTTTACCGTAGTCTTTTGCTTCCTTCCTCCGTATGAGCATCGGGACCTGATTTTCTGAGCAGATAATTGTGGCCAGCGGCAGCGCCGTGTATGGAACACCGCACACACAGTCATACTCCAGACCCGCATCTTTGGCTGCTTGGAAGAGGAGAACCGCAACCTCAAAACGGAAAACCAAAGGCTTTTTAAAATCGGACGGGCGCGAAAAGTGACTAAACCAATGCATTGCCGCGGGAAGCAATGAAAACCCGGCTCCCTTACGGGAGCTGAGAACCGCTGTCCCCACCGCGACGCGACAGCCCGGCCCCGGGAAGGGGTCCCTGCAGAGCAGCGCTCCCGGCCGCCTCTCCCCGCGGAGCTGATGGAGACCCGTCACCCCGCACGGGACCGACACCGCCGGCCCCTCGGGGGTGCCCCCGGCCCCGCACCTGCCGGAGGAGGCGCGGGTGGGACACGAGGCCGCGCAGGTCGATGTACACGGGGGAGGCGCGGCCGCTCTTGAGCACGAAGTGCCCGAAGCGCAGCGCGCCCGCCCCGCTGAGCGCGGCCGCCACGCTGCCCGCGGCCGCCATCCCGGCCCGGCGCAGGGAAGTGATGCTGCAGCGGGAGGAGCGCGGGGCGGGGACACTGCGGGCCCCGGCGGGCCCGGGCATCCCGGGGTGTGTCAGCGCCGTGGGGATCAGCCCTGCACAGAGCCCGGGCCCCCCGCGCCCCCTCGCCACGTCCGCGCCATCCCGGCCCCCCACCCCGCGCCGCGCAGCCGTTCGAGGTTCCCCCGTCACCCCATTCCCCAGGGAAGCAGAAGCCGCCGCTGCGGGGAGGGTTGGGTGTGACCCGAGAGTTTCTCGCCGCCTCTCTCTCCGGGTGACTCCCGAAAGGCCGCTGGGTGGATGCAGCTGCGCTGAGGGTTGGCTGCAGTGACGGTGCCCGGCGCTGGTTTCCTGTGAGATCCCTCCGGAAAAGATGAGCTGAAAAAAAGCCCTGAGCCTTCGAGGCCTCAGAAAGATGCCATACACGTGAAATAAGACTGACCCGGTCTTCTCTGAATAATTTTATTTAATCAAAAAAAGCCCAGAAACGGAGTCGTTAGTATACTCTATTTATAGGACAGGAGATGTACAGGTCGAAGCTACATCTGTAGATGATCATATATACTGCAGTATAGTAACAACAACATGGGACAGCAAGTAGTCACCTCACAACAGTACACATGAGTGATTAGACTTACAAAGGAAATATTTACAAACCTGCCTTTACAAACCAACATTGTGTGCATACAAAATGAAATCTGCAGTAAAACTGAAGGTACATTTAAGGCAGACCAGCAATACACTGAAATAATTAAGGCTGTGGAATTACTTTGCACCTTGAAAATGCTGAGCTGTTAGCAATACTGTTTCTTTTTTTCCTCCTTCAGTGGATCATTGCAAAGATTGAAAAGCATCAATACGTTCCAACTGTTTGCTCTGATCTCTGTGAATAAGTCTGAGATAGATTTAAATTTTTTTTATTGTTTGTTTTTTTTGCACTTGCTATTGCATTTGCCTTCCAAAAGTTATCAGCAAATTGACCTCAGTGGCAGAGCAATGCTGAACAGTTTGGTAGAAAGAGAAGTAAAAGCACCAGCATCAGAAGTTGGACATGAAGCTGAATATGGCTTGAGTAGAAAAGATGTTGTTTTTTCACTAGCTCCATAATAAAGACTACAGTTACAGCAAACATTCAGCATCCTGACGCTATGGAAACACTCAGCACTATACAGATCCCAGAACAAGAGTTCATCACTTGATGGCAGTGTGCAGTCAGCCTAGCAAAATGGGATTTTATTTTGTTTCCTTGGGAAAGCACCATTTTCTGATGGGACATGAACAAATGAGCTGGAAAATTAATCCAAGCCCTGTGTTAGTGGAGAATCCACCTCTGCAGTGAAGGGAACTGAAACGAAACCAGGTGATTAGCACCTGTACATGTTAATTATCTGTTAGGTCTTTATATACAGAGCAGCCTTTACCTCTGTCTCTGAAGTTTATATTATCCCACGTTACTGGATGCAGTCCCCTCATTGCAAGGGTATTAAAATAGGGTTATACATAGTCAGATCATAATGTGTGGCTCTGCATTCAGCCTTTATGCACAGTCTTTGTAACAAGAGCCTAATAGCATCATCAGAAATGCTAATGAAGTCCACTGAAGCCACAGCACTTGTATGGGTCAGTTGAGGGCACAGACTTTGTCTCAGCATTAACTTCGTGTAACAGTAAAATGCTTTTAAAGATGATTGTTACTAAAAAAATTTTTTTTTGTTGTTTTTTAAATAAAGGGGCGGTAATAATAAACAAAATTTGTTGGTATAAGTGGAAGAATTTTTTGAATTTTGAAGCCTATATTGCTTTAAAATAAAGTCTAGAACCCTGGACTGGCTGTGTTGCATCCCTGTAGTAACATGTGTAGGGGGGCTGGCAGCTTGGTGGGGAGGTGGGGGTCTTCCACAGGACAGCAAGGGCTTCAGACACCTGGTGGAAGCTGACAGTGTTACATGGGCCATCAGAATTCCTCTTCGATGGCTAAGAGTCAAATGGCCTGGCTGGGCTGCTCCAAGTGAAGTGGAGAGAGGCCAGTTAGTTTGAATCTCATTGCCAGACACATTCATTAAAAGCAGCTGTCTTAAACGAAGAGCACCCCATGTCACCCTGTCCTCTGGGCTCCATTTGACTGGCACCTGCTGCCTTCCTGTCACCCAGCCCAGCGCCAGGGGACACTGTGAGCAACACTTTGGTGTCAGAGCAGGGTAGGAGCACTGTGGACATGCCTCAAGGTAGTGGCTGTGTGGGTAAGTGCCACTCCACACGGAGCTCGTGGTGTGCCACTGCCAGTATTCCTGTTGGTTATCCTGGCTGGTCTGGAGCTGCTGCAGAAGCTGAAGAGTGCAGCTCCCACCACACCTTCACTCGGCTGTCTTGGGAACACACGGAGTGGTGCAGCTGCAGGCAGAAATCTTCCCCTCAGAGTCAGCTCAGTCTGGGGAGCTTTGTAAAGGCCTGACGGAGTTTTATTGAGAAACTGTTGTGTTTGTTGCAGGCAATATTTCACGCACCAAAAATGCTGCACAGGTTGTTGGCTGTGGTGCTTCTCACCCAGAGGGTGCACTCCAGGCCTACTTACTGAGCTTTGTAAACTCTTTATAACAAAGTTACAGTTTACAACAGAGTTACAGCACCCATAGGATCTCTAGAGAGACCACAGTTTGGCTAAGAAAGACCTCAAAAGGGCAAGGTCAGAATACTTCCTCTGTATCTATCATATGGCAGCATTGCATGTCAACTTGACATTATTCAGGCAAAAGAAATCTTTGAGACAAAATACAAGAATGGTTGGTAATCACAAACGTTATCTAGAAGTTCTAACAGATTCAAATACTCCTGAATGTGCTGTACTAAGAGTGGTGTCCAGGAAGAGGAGTTCTCTAACGTGAATATGGAAAAAGCAAAACCACAAAGGAAAGCAACCCCACAACATTCAAAATCTTCAGAGTTTAGCACTTCCAGCTCTCAACAAGGAGTAATTTTTGAATCTGAGCACCAATACCTAATATGTATCCTCTTTCAGCCTTTTGGGTGTTCTTTTCTGTTATTTGATAGCAATGAGAGGCCTAAATATTCCCTTAAGCAATCCAGCTTTTTCCCCCTGTGCATCCAAAGTGTCTGCTATTGCAGTTTGACATGGGAATGCAGGAAGTAGGAAAATAGAATGCTAAATAACTCCAAGTTTCATGTGATACATGAGAATTTGTTTGTATTAATGCCAAGCAGAAAGCCTGTGGCTTAAACTGTACCCATGGGCCTAATAAAAGCTGTGGGTTTTATAGACCACACTTCCATAAACATTTTTTTACGGGCAGCGCAATCACAGTACAAAGAGCCAGTTTTGACAGATAGGAAGAAGTACAGACAATCCTGTAGTGAGAAGGTACCTGAGGCAGATGCTAATTAAAGACACCCCTTGATTGCTGTCTGTATTCAGTTGCTAAGAAATTGCATACTTTGCACTGTCGCTCAAGATGAGAGTCTGGTCTTTTCTAAGAGGTGCTGCTGAGTTGCTTAGAAAATCAGCTGCTGCACTACAGAGGGGAGCTGAGATAGGTTCTACATGACCCAAAAAGTTTAACCTTCTGCAAATCCCCTCTCTTTCAAGCCTTTCCACAAATCCGCCCTGTATTAGATTTTTCTCCATTGGCCACAAAGCCTTGTACACCACTTCTGACTGTGCTCACCCTTCTTACTGTGACTCCCTCATCTCAAGGTTTGTTCTTGTATTGCATGAACGCTGGCGTTTTTTGCTGTTCCTCCTTTCTTCTCCACTAGCAAAATACTGACCACCTCCATGTACTGATAGAGAAAGCACAAAAACAAGGGTCAGGTCTCCTACCTGCCGTGAAACTGAACTGGGAAGTGGATCCAAAAAAAGGGCTAACAGAGCCCTCAGAATTTAAAAGGACTTACAGGGTATCCCCACCACCTGCTGGCAGAGATAGCTTTTGCTCATGCAGGCTCACAGTACAGTTACTTGGATGGTAAATCAAAGTTGACTCTTGCACTAACAAGAGAGTCTGTACTCAGCACACATGGTCACATCAAGCCCTTTTCCTTAGGAAAACCTTTGGTAACATCCCACTACAGGCACAGCAACCGCACTCAGCACCGACACAAAGTTCTCACATGCCAGAGGGAAAAAAATAAATCTCTTTGATGGTCAGTCTAAGAGGCTGTAGATCTTTATGGTGGTATGGCAGTAGGATGGGGAAGCCCGGCCAGGGAGCTGTTTCCCCTCCCAGTCCCACTGCTGGAGAGGAGGATTTGGCCAGCCTACAAACTGCTGATTTGTCACTGCAGACTCCCTGTGTTGGTTATACTTAAGGCTGGCTCCGTCACTGTAATATCAATATGATGATGTTGCAACTTGGCTTGTAAGAGAGAAATGTTTTAATTGTGATTTTTTTTTTTTTTTATTACAAAGTAGGCTTTGGAAGTAAAAATATCCTCACAAATGCTTTGGTGATGAGGTGCTAATGGTGGCTGAGAGATATTTACAAGTCTGGAAATGAAACAAATGACATACTTCAAACACTGGAAACGATTTTCAAGCTGTAAGCACAAGAATGAACTCACCACTCCTACTGCACTCTGAAAGGCTCAGATGGACTTTGGGACGAGCAATTCTGAAACTAGAAATGGAACAGGAACCTTTGTATTTATATACATTTATATATATGATACAATATATGTATACTGAAAACCTGTGATAGAAAAAATTGTCTTCATCATCATCATTTAGTTTACAGATACTGCAAAAATTGGACTCAGCCTTTTCTCAATGCACAGGTTTTGCAAAAGATTTCTGTACAATGTGTATAAAATGCTTTTAAAAAAACCCATCATAGTCCCATTGTGCTTAGTCAGAACCAGCTGTATGCTCCAGTGATTCATTGCCTTAATCATAGCTGCGAAAGGTCCTGCACGATGACGTGACACAGCAGAAAGCCCAGGGATTAATGGAGGATTTTGGTCTGAGCACCACCATGCCACAGGAGTGTGCCTAAGCCACTCCACCACGGGAGCTGATCCAGCAGTGACTAGAGCCTGATCTCGCGTGTCCTACGCAGGCACTGAAATCATGGCAGACCTGGGCTTATGGGGCATGAAAAGTCTGTCTGTTAACCTGGAGCAGGCTTGCAATGATTTCAGCAAAAACTGACCGGTCTGGTTCTGCAGTACGTGCTAAGGTCAGCCTGGTCTCACTCCCCTCTACTACCCTACTCCTAATCTCTTGTACATTTTTAATTCAGTTCAGCAAGATCAAGAGGATTTCTTATAAGGCTGCCTCACAAAGATTAAGGCAACTGCAATTTTGGCTCTTGTTTCCAATTGGTGTTTGCTTCCCACAGTCCTTTTTTGGCAGTGGATGTGACAATACCATGTGCTCCAAGAGAGGGATTGGGTACCTGCTGCTGTTCCCCCCTCTTCCTTGGTCCCAGGTACTGCCCCTTCCGCAGCGATCTGTAGCCTGCAGCTGGGGAAGGCAGGTGAAACGCAAACACCAAACATGGGGCTATGTACAGACAGATCTGCTCGGTGCCTGCTTGCTCCTGGCACTCCTGCCTCAGGACCAGCAGTGCAGGACCCCAGGGATAGAGGAATTACGTGCCTGGGTTCAGCCTGCTCAACAGGAAACTCTTGACGCTGGGGACCGGGTGCACGTCGTACTGGTGCCTGCGGCGCTCGATGAAGGAGGCCAACCGGGAGGTATCCAGTGGCATCTTGGAATAGCTGCCATTGTGTGGCTGTAGCCATGGATGCTGTAAACAAGTGGCTGCTGTTGGCCTTCTCC
This sequence comes from Myiotriccus ornatus, assembly GCA_036023395.1. Lineage (NCBI taxonomy): Eukaryota > Metazoa > Chordata > Aves > Passeriformes > Tyrannidae > Myiotriccus > Myiotriccus ornatus. The sequence goes on from JAYRBT010000181.1 coordinate 9,769,299, forward strand.
TGAAGTCCTCCTGGAGGATGACGTTGATGAAGTCCCTGGCGGCATGACTCACATCTGAGAAGTACTCATGTGGGAAGCTGAAATCTACTCTGCACACATTGATACAAGTCTCCTCTCTGCTTTCATCCAGGAATGGAGAGACACCACTCAACATGACATAGGTGAGGACGCCAATGCTCCAGATATCCGTGCTCAGGGAGACAGGAAGGCCTTGGATAACTTCAGGAGCTGCAAACTCCGGGTTTCCGAGGAGGTGGTGGACGTGGTAATGACCTGTGATCTGAACTGCGTCTTCCAAATCAATGATCTTGACACGAGGTACCGGGATTCTTAAATCAATGAGCAGATTTTCTGGCTGTTGAAAATACAATAATGCAAACTTAATTATACTACATTTTGGCAAATAAAATGTGTAGGTTTCGTAGCCAATCAAAACTCACATTTAATCAGATGTGCAAGGTAGAGATCAGAGGAGTGAATGATAAAGAACCAGCTCAGCTGCTGTTTGGTCTAAATTCAGTTCAGTGCTGAAGTTGTGATGACAACATCCTCTTTTGCACTAGGGCAACACGCTGGGATTTTGCACTTTGTCCCAAATACTTACAGTTTATTTTCCCAAACTAATCTCTACAGATTAAGAGCACTGACAGATCTGTAAATTTTGATAAGATTTGTGTCTCTCTGAGTAGTTTATTTAAATTCCATTTGTTCACATGACAGCTGGCCAAGTAAGTGTGTGTGACTTGTAGCAGAAATGTTCTTCATGGAGCAAATGTTCAACTTTTCTCCCTCTACCACATATCCTGGGAAGGACTCTCATGTGTGCCATTACTGTTGCTGCCAGTTGACATGGATGGAACTGCTGGTGTTCCCTTTTACACACCAGGACACAATCATGCTTTCCAGGCCAGGGTGCAATTACATTTAATCCCAGTTAGTTTTCTCTCTGTTTTAGAATTTTAGGTCTCTATCTCAGTGAGAGGTGCTGAGCATTGCCTATACACTCTGCTCTGGGGACTTAGCATGAATTTTCCTTCCTTTGTTGTCTCTGAGCTGATTTCTGAATTTACTTCTTGCACGCTCTCTATATTCTTTTTTCTCTCCCTCATCCTCATTCATATTTTACTGCTGCCTCATGGCTATATATATATGTAAAGCAAAGTTCACTACACTGCTGTTCCAGTCTCTCTGCTTGCTCCTCTTTTGTGCAGTCTGCATCAACAACATCTTAACACATCCTTGAGCTGGATCCTGGGACAACACAGTCCATGGCTATGTCTACTGTCACTGCTAGTGCATCTCCTGCTTCCCACTTAGCAACAGAAGGTGCTTTATTTAGCATCCCTCATTCAGAAGAACTGTAAATAGGTCACAGAAAATTAGCTTCCCACCTTGTTTCTGGTAAGTATCTTGTGATCAAACACAGTATTCAGTGCAGTTTCTTACCTCCAAGTGATACCTACTTTTTGACAGGTCCTATAAATACAAACAATCTTACAGAAAGAAACAAGGAAGATTTAGCCTTTTGTGTCTAATTCTCATATAAGGTACTGTACGAATGGAATTTTTTTTGTAGCAGTAGTAGGCAGGAGAAGAAAGAAAGTATCACTTCATTTGACATGCCTGGGGGTTAGAGAGATGAGAAAAGATCTCCTTGAAGCTGGACTGTCACTATTTAGGAAAATAAAATTCATCTCTCATTCTCCATTTTTAATTGACATTTAAGTCTGCAAAAAGTTATAGATTATCTGATATCCCGGCAACCAGAATCAGTGTTGCAGATCACAAAACTCAAACCACTTGATAATAAATTCAGTTGCTAATTCTCTGTTATCCAGTATAACTGGGATGTTGGGGAGGACAGCAGTACAATGCTGAATCCAGGACAGCACAGTGCCTCCTGCCATGTGCACCAACAAAAGGAGGTACAAGCTGTACCAATCTGAGTGTGATGTTAGAATATGCCTGAATATCTTCTCCACAGTGCACAGAACCTGCATTTCTTCTTCGTTCCTTCTTTGAACCTCTCCCTGGTTGTATTTCCCACCCAGTTCCCCTCTCAGGCTCTGCAGCACAATGCAGTGTGCTGCTTTCCTTTGCCCCTGCCAGCACTCCCCACCTCCTGCTCGCTCTCATCCCCTTGCTTTGGGCTCCCCAGGGCAGAGCTGCAGATGTGAGGGAGACACATGCTCCTTCTGGGCTGCCCTGAGCTGCCTGGGCACAAGCCAGCTCTTCTCAGGGAGCTCGGTGGCTAAGTTGGCACAGGTGTGAGCCCAAACCATACCCCGTGGATTTAACTTATAATTCCCCTTCAGTCAGATGCTAATGACATCTCACTCTTGCCTCAGGCATCCTCCTGCTTCATTAAATCCAGAAAGCCTTAAGAACAAGCCAGTGAGTCAAGGAAACAGGTGTGTTTCATCTGAAGGCAAAGACCTGGCGCTGCAGGTCAGTAAATCCTTCCTCTGATCAAGAGGTCTGAAAGGCAGTGCTTGTCTGTTTAGTGATCATCTTCTGGGGGTACAGACTGCACCTCCTCCCTGTCTGCACAGCTGCGAACTCACTGTTCCAGGGCATGGAATAATATCATCATTCTCTTTTGTTCTTACCTTTATGTCTAGGTGAGCCACTCTGCAATTGTGAAGGTACTGCAAGGCTTCCATTGTGTCTCTTATATAGAACGCCACTTTTTCCTCCATAAGTTCATCATGGTTCATCAGATAATCTAAGAGACGGCCGTCATCCATCCTACAAACAAATCAAACCCTGCACGTGAAAGATCACATGGTATCTCTAGGAACAGTTAATATTTGAAAACAAAGTTGCAGTGGAAACTTCATGACCTAAAAAACGAGGAAACTACAATGTAAGATCTGATGAGTATTTAATGACCCCTCAAGATACCACAGTCCACGGTAGAATGATTAATCCTCAGTTGTTATCTCTGGTCCTTAACAAATTTAGCAACAGTCTTGAAGTAAACTCGTTTGCTTAAGGATGGATTCAATAGACAGAGGCAATCCCTTTGGAAACAGAGCTTCTTAATTATTTGGATTCATCTATTTATTTATAGAGCTGGTTGCATAATGCAGAAAAAAAATCACTGACATTTTCAGCTGGTAATACGTTCTGTGGGAAAACTAACCCAATAAAAGTTTTCCACTTACTTTTATTTATCTGTACAAACAAATAATCAAATAGCCCAAATATACTTTGTTGAATATACTGTAACAAAGAAGCATTTTGGATTGTGGTTGTTATTTCTCCTGCAAGCATGGTTGCTACACAGGCCTTTTCACCAAGAAGTATTAGAATGATGTATGCTTTATTCTAGATGAAACACATTTATATAAAAATATATATTTATTTTAAAAGTGGACAAAACTACCCCAGTAAATCTAATGTTATTCAATGGGACAAACTAACTGTGGACACAATTATCCAAGCTTCACCAGAGCAGAAAGCAGTTTTATTTGTCCCTCTGAAACTTATTTACTGTAAAGAAAAGGCAGTGGAAACTCTGCTGAAAACAGCTATTTTCATTTGACATCACAGTAAGTAAAAAGCAGGTGACAAAATCTTTGCTCTGTTGAACTCAGGGTGGGTGAATTTTATCCTTGGCTTTAATAGGTCTGTGACTCCTACCCAGACACTTGAATTGCAGCTCTGTGTACTTACAGTTCCAAAACTAAGATGTAAGAAGTTGGAGACTCGTAGGTATCGTGGATAGTGATGTACTGAGGATGCTGTAAGTGCTGTAACAAAGCTGCTTCGTGTGCTGCCTGCTCTTTCTTTTTCATTTTTTTGCTAATGAATTTTACAGCAACATCTTTCCGGGTGGCTTTGTGAACACATTTCTTTACTATGGAGAATCGACCCCTGAAACGGTAAAGAAAACAGAATAATGTAGTGGCCTCATGAATAAATCACACCTAGTTTTCAGTGCAATAACGGAGTGATTTTCTAAGTGTTATTTCATTCATCGCATTAATATTTCACAAGGAATCAGATTTAACAAGTTGTTCATAACCTTTTCCAACAAAGGCTCTCCATCTCTTACCCTGAGTGTAGAGATTCTTTGGGGATTAGCAAACACTGAGAGCAAATGGTGTCACTTTGCTTTGTGCAGCCATGCTGATGTCCTCTAACAACCTCCCTCGGGTTCAATTTGCTGTCACTTTTACAGATTCTATATCTTCTTTTTTTTTTCTTTTTTTTTTTCTTAGCTGTGGGTCTCCCTTCTCCAGTTGCTTTATTAAAGAGACCAAACTTTCTCAGACAAGTAAAAGAAAAGCCTTGTTAAATAATTGCTAACCTATCAGTTTGTCTCACTTTTTCAGACACACAGTAAGAAACTGAGAAAAAAGCTGTCAGGAAAGCATTTAGGAAACTCGTACAGACTAGTGCCTAGTACCATTCCTGAAAGTAAAATACCCAGTGCTGAACTTGGGCTTTTACTAATACATCGCTCTATTCTATACAGAACCAGAATGTCTCCTGTCCTTTCAGCCCAAGGATTACTGGTCTCTGACCACTGAGCTGAAGAACTGGCTGCATTAACCTGAATTGTTTGCGTGCCCCTTATCTGTTGTCTGCACAGAGCACCAAGGGATGACAACATATGCTGCTCCTATTTAGGCTCCTGTTCAACTGACCCTCCTAATCAGCCAAGCTTTGGCATGTGATTTAAGTCAGTCACATGCCCAAGTGTTTTGGCAAACTCAGTCTTTGAAGTTAAGCCCATCCAGAACCTGTAAATTGTCATGACTTCAAAAGCTGACATCAAATCAGAGATGACAGAGGAGATACCAGCTTCCAGAGATTTGGCTAGTTCACTAGTTTGCCAAGTTGCAATCCTCAAATCAGAACTGATCTTGAAAACCAAAATTTAGTCAGTATGTTAATCAGTATCTAATGTGCAATGCTCTTTGAAAGGAGCTGCAATTTCCAGGCTGACTACAAAAGAAACCTAAACTCTCCTCCAAGGAAAAACTTTGAGCCATTGTTTGAATGTTTTATTGCAGTGATAAGTAGGGTTAATATTACCTCCCAATCTCATGCAGCTCTGCATAAGCAAGGTCAAAGTTTTCCTTCCATGAAATAGTGGCACCATCAGCAGCAGAGTCTTTGAGAGAATAAAGAACATTGAAGAAAGTATAAAGAAAGTTTCCTGAGGATTATAAACAGCATATTTTAAAATTATGTGATACTATATTACTTAAAATAGGAAACATTGCCACTAAGAGTCCAGTTTCATACCGGTCAGGCACAGCTCCAGTGTGTTGGACCACTAAAGGCCAAAGCTTGCCCAAGGAAGGTAGGGATAAGGTGGACTCAAATCTGTTCTTGCAATTTTGGGCTGAGAAGGGCCACACAGACAGTGTAAGGGCATGTGTGTGTGTAACTGGGAGGTTACACTGCTGTGTGAGCTCTTGTTCCATCCAGCACAGGCTATCCAAGCCAGTCACAGACCTGGTTACACACTGGAGCTGCTAAAACATGGGGAAATGTGGGCACTGCTCACAGCACTGTTCTGAGTGAGCTGTACCCCAAATTCCTGCAGCACTGTGCATTCCTATTCCAGCTGCACTGCTCAAGGGAGTATGTTCTGCAAGTGGAATTGCAACCTCTAGCTGGGCTGCCTCTGGTGCAGCCAGCATTGATAGAAAGGCAGGGGAACACCAGCCAGGACACAGAGCCTGTTGTGCAGAGATAAAGACATGAAATAGTCTTGGGATAGAAAGCAGGGACCTGCTAGGAAACTGAAACAACTTTTATGGCAGAGGGAGACTGTGAGCCTGGATGGAGGTGAAGACATGACAATCCTATCTGGTGGGAGGAGCTGGCTATGAGCATATCCCAGGCTCCTTCTTGTATTCCTACCAGGTCCAGGATCCATGTTTTTACTGGGACCTATCAAAGCACACCATACAAATGGCACAGGTGGACTCCTGTGCACATCAGGCTCTCCTTGCCGTGCCCACTCACCGTACTCCGGGAGCCTCACAAATTCAGACGGGTCGCTGGGCAAGCTGATGCCCCAGGGATTGCTGGCACTCACTCGAAACTGATACTGGCAGCCTGGGGCCAGGTCCTCAATGACAAGGTATGTGTCCAAAGTTGAGGCTACTGACTGCTGCCAGACCTGTGAGCCTGCATTTAACACAGGGAGAGAAGGAGAGCTGAAGGAAACAGTCTCACTGCGTGAACTCAGGGCAAAGACTTTCTCTGCCCAACACATGTAGTACTCTGGGAGGTTAAAATCTACAGGGCTTTTAGGAGGCAATGTTACAGCAGACTGTTACACCAGAAATTGATCACAGGAGGCTATTTTGTGTTGCAGTCACCTTCCCATTTGGCTAAATGATTGAAGAAGGAAATGCCCCTCAGCTGACCGGCAGCGATGGAAAAAGCGCAGCCCAGGGACAAGTTATCTCTCCAGCACTCTAGCTGGGGCTGTGTGCTACAAGGGATGTCTCAGGGCAGTGTGATGACACAGAAGTGGAGGGCTGATTTGATGACAACTCTGTTATAAGAGAAACAGTAGCAGAAATATTGCACAAAAAGCCCCAAAACCATGGTCAAAGGAGTCCCAGATGAAGCTGAGATAGGGTGACAGTGCAATCCAAATGCTTTTGCAGATGAAGATGTGGTGGCTACAGTGAAAGCTGCGACTGCAGGAGGAAAACCAGCTCTCTGAGGCTTAGTGCGGGTATCTTGCAGATGAGCAGAATTGCAGCAAAGAAAAGCGTGGCTGTCACGTGTTTCTGCTCCTATCAGAAACAAACCCAACCTTTGCCTAATGTGTGGTATCCAAAGGAGCAGTATGTCACTCATCTGTACAGGGTCACAGAACAGAAAAGGAACCCTGGGACACCAAGACCTGTCACAGGCTGTGATTTCTTTTAAGAATATATAAAACTTTATCTTTAGTAAGTTCAGGGCCTTTTACCTTTACATTATTTACCGTGACCCATATAGTTTGTGTGCACTGTGGACAAATTCTTGTTGCCAGGTCTCACAAGGTCACGTTGGTTTTACAGGGAAGAGTCAGTTTTACCTGTGGAGTGGGAGGAAAACTGAAAACTAAAAGCACTGCTGGGTTTTTCTTGCTGTTTGTTTTGGGGGCTGTTGTTAACAGAGGAACTTTTATTCTTTCACAAAAATGCCAGTTACAATGATGGCACAGTGAGGGTCAAAGGGAGAGTATTTGCTAAAGGAAGGCATTAATATGGTGGAGTAATTAGGTTTGCACATTTACTACATTTTTGAAACATGAAGGGTTTAAACCAGAATCCATATACCTAAGACAAAATTTACTGCTCTGGGACCCTCACATCTTTGCAGGAAGGATGCAAAAGGAATGTGAATAATTTCAAATGCCCCTTTTAAGAGCCTGTGTATATTGGGAAAACAGTGCATTTGATATGTACTTAATTCTTCATGGGAAAAGGATGGTTGGATTTAAGAACAAATAGATTTCAGAACTGAGCTTAAAAATATACAGGGATCTGCAACTCTATCTACATCAAAAAAATAATAAGGCTGTTTTGTTTTTGCATTCCTGGGAATCACCCACCAGAAAGGATGGATATGCTTCTACCTAGTGGTAGAATGCAAATGATAAAAGGATACTTTAGTGATGGATATGTTTTAGCTTAGCACACTTGTCATAAGTGACTGGAGAAAACAGAAAGGTCTGTAACATATGAGAGATTAGACTGGACAATAGAAGGGCTTCTTTTGGCCTAAGACTTTGGGATCTGTAAGCTACAACTACTGGCACACCAGTGGTGGTAAAAACGCTTTTGGGACCTTTTGTGCCATAAAGAAGACTTACTTTGTTCTCATTCTCTCAGCCAGAGGGCACAGCTCAAACCACTCACCTTCTTCTCTGTACTCCACAGTGTAGCCTGAAATGGTGCAATTGCCTGTACTGGATGGTGGGAGCCAGCGTAGGATGACAGAGGTGCAGCTTCTCTCCTGAGCAATAGGACGGTTTGGGGCAGCTGGGACACCTTGGGAAGAGAAAAAAAGCACCAAGTCCAGCATCACGTCAACAAGTGCTAGTGCTTTATTCTGAAGATCAGCTGTATCAGGTACATCAGGTCACTATGGGGCAGCTGCACCTTGTAGAAGGAGCACTGTGGTTTACTCTGGGTTACTGGCCCAGCCAGAGGAAAGGCAGTGTCACAGTCCTGTTCACCTACCACCGAGGGGATGGTGCTTTCATATTAGTAGCCAGGAGAGAAGCCTTGCTGCATCAACATGGTCTCACAGTACTACACCATGGGGGAATTTCTTCTTACTCACAGCTGGTGGTCAGCTCACTGTGAGGCCCAGAGATCTCCCTGTGAGACCAGCCATGAGAATAACCCCTGGAACGTAGAGGATCTATCTGAGCTCAGCTGCTGTAAAGGCAGAACCTTTTTACCTGCCACTTTCTACTGCTGATTATTACTCCAGCTCAAGACCTGATGCAAAGTCTGTGGAACTGAGGAAAACAAATATTCCCATGGACTTCACTAAGCAGCAAGTGAGGTTTTGAGGGTGGGGAGTCTGCTGCCATTGAAGTGTCCAAAAATTACACAAGCAAGGCATTCAGAGCTCTTCTGTGTGTATGAGGCTTTGTGTGCTTGGCAGCAGATTGACAAATGACCAGTAATTCTTCTGTGCTTTGCTTAGGGTTCCCTTCAGCACAGGAGTAGTTAGTGCAGTCACTAACTTGCTTGGATAAATCAGGGACATTATATCTCTAGGGCATCTGGTGAGGCCAAACAAATTGACTTCTAAATGCTCGTGACACTGCTGCATCTGTAAGTCTCCAGGTAGACATTCTTCTCTGGACCCTTTCGTTCAACACAGCAGGCACCTCTCATCTCTCATGCTATCAGATCCCAGAGCTGGAGGTAATGAGCATCAACTCATTATGTCGTATTTATTACAATTAGATGGGTCACTAATTACAGTGCTGAGAATCCAGGCTTGGAGACATGTCTCCAAGTTGAATCCCTGCAGAACAGTTCACCCAGGCCAAATCCTTACTTCGCCTCCTTTATCCCCTAAAGAGAGGGGGAGGCGGAAAATTGGTGTCCCTGGATCCCAGGTCCCCCTGCTCCAGGCAGATTCGAAAGCCCAGAGCTTCCTACAGTTAATTGGGGCGTCATCTCCCCAGGGGCTCAGCAGCCCAAGGGAGCTGAGCTTCCCCTGGCTGACCTCACCCAGCCCCTGAGAAGCAGCGCTGTGAGCAGGATGCAGGAGCTGAACCCGTGCCAATGCATTTTCATTTCCCAGACGTGATGTTTATGATCAGATGACTTAATCAAGCACAAAGAACATGCAACGCCTTCAGCCATCAGTGGGAGTTGCGGCTGAGGAATGGTTGTGTGATTTTAACATCTCAATTCACCTGGCACAGCTCCACATCCAGCTGCCTCTGCACTGGCTGTTCCTGTGTGCTCCCAGCCCCCACCAAGGGACCCTGTACAGGAAAAATCCCGCATGTTAAGGTCAGATGCACTACCTTGGACTTTGATGGTTGCAGAGGTTGAGGCGGTTCCGTGCTCATTGGTTGCCACACAGGTGTAAATACCGCTGTCCTGAGGCATCAGGTTGCAGATCTTCAAGGTGAGCTCCCCGGACTCACTGTGGGTGCAGGAAAGCCCCAGTTATAAAGTGCCACTTCACTTGCTAATGGTTTGTATACAGTTCCTGTCCTGCCTGATTGCAAACACACAAATCCTGTTAACTTATTTGAAGGAACATCCCCCCAGCAATTTGGTACCTGAGTACAACTCCTCATATATCAGGATTAGGCTGTTAATGAAACCTTTGAGGAAACCTTTGGTCCAAATTGCCTGCCAGGCAAATCTGCTCGTCTGTTATGGCCTCAGAGGAGGTGATGAAGGATCACTCAAGCAGCAAGCAAAGTCCAGGAGTTGAAAATTTCCTGTACTTGTCCAGAGCTGGATGCTTAAGACTCCATATATGTGGAATGATTTCCTATCTCAGGATCTTTCCTATCTTGGGAGATGCTGAGCTGCTGTACCTCTGCAGTGAAGTCCAGTTTCTGCAGATGCAGAAACCAGTCACACAGCACAGGGTGCCTGACATTTCTGGGGAGTTTCAGACCCCTGGAGCACGTGCCATTGATGTAATGTTGCTGCCAGGCCCCCATTTGGAAGGCTGGACATTTTGTGAGAGCTGGGGATAAAGAGAGCAGCGCCAAGTTCTTGAGAGACACTCAGTCTTTGGGCCAATCTGAGAAAATAAACAGCTCTGCAGAGTCTAGTGAATTTATAGCAGTCTGTTCATAGTCACTTTGGTTTGCACATTTCAGTCTTCAATATGCAATGTGCGGGAATTGGCCTGAATTAAAGGATTTTGCTTGTGTAACTGCTATAGCTGTGCTGGAAACCCAGCTTAGTGCAAACAGTAAGTTCCCTTGATGGCAAAACTAGGCTAGTTCTTGAATGCTTAATCTGTCAGAAACTGCAGAAGGGCATTGCTGGGATAACTGTCTGGACACTGCAGCTTTTGCTGCTCTGACTGTACGGGTTTAAAACAGAAGAGAAATATCCTCTTTCCCCACAGTCCAGACATTCATGCCAGCAAGATCTGTCAGAGCCACTGATCCACTGGGCCTCTCCTTGGCAGACAGTGTCTTCACTGGAAAATGTATATGAGTAACAAGACAGTACAAGTGCTGATAGTGCACAGGGAGCCAACACACAGGCAGAGGACTGTGATGGAAACCAGAACTCTGCATGGAAAAATCCCCCCACCCCAACCCCAGCCAGAGCCTGAAGATAAGGCACTAGCGATCTACTAAGTAAAGGCTAAAGGCAATTTTGGATGCTCTGGGGCAGTCACATGAGCAAATGGTCTCTGAAGAAAGCTCCTGATCAGATTTATTTTTTTTTTATTGAACATGTAAAATCCCTTCTCTCTTAGTGTTCATTTTTCACTTTCAGTGGCTTTGTACTTTCTGGATTCATTTCAGCCTGAGCCAGAAGCGCTGAAAAGTTCAAATGAAAGATTGCCTCCTGGAGATTTCCACTGCAGTTTGGCCCAGATTGCTTATATAAGCTGCAGATGAGCATCCAGCAGCAGGCTGTTACCTGACCTGAATTCAACTCCAGATCTTTCTGAATCTTCCCAATGCTTATTGTAAAGATAGTTTTCCTCCTCCCTAGCCAAGCCGGAAACATCATGACAAGCATCTTTCTGTCCAAGCACAGCCAGATGTAGCCTTCCCAGGAGCACATGTGGGGTTTTTTAGAAACAGCTGAGGAAATGCTCAGGAAAACTGCAGGAGTTGCCACCTCTGCCCATAAGATGAGAAAATGCCCAGTTATAGGAGTATTGCAAGGTGGTGGGGGCTTGCTATGCTTGACTCCCAAAGGTGAGCATGGCATCAAAGTCAAGCAGAGAAGCCCTAGCAATGCAGAGGCAATATTAGCCAAACTAACAGGCTGTAAGCATTCTGGCTTCTGGCTTGCAGCTGGCTCAGGAGGTCAACAAGAGCAAGCTCACATCTGCCAGCAGCACACTCAGCTCAGGAAACAATAGGGCTACCTGAGCCCCAAAGCCTGACTCTTTTTAGCTGATGTGTGGTGCACCCATGTGCCCATACACCATGCCAGACTTGATTAACTCCATTTCTAGCGGACCTTGTAGCTGGGCTGGTGCATATTTGAGGGTAACACAACCATCATGTTGGGATCCACAGGCAGGACCTTACCAGGATGACACTGTGTAACTGGCTGTGCTGTTTTCATTGTCAAGAATGTTTTGATCTGGGCCTTTCCAGGTTATAGTTGGTTTGGGTCGTCCACAGACTTTGCACTGCAGCATCACTGTGTCACCAAGCAGGCAAGTGATGTCCACTAATGGCACAAGAAACTCTGGAGCCACTGTAAAAAAAAAAACATGGGGACACCCATATGACACGTTTTATCTGCAGGTGAGGATGTCTAGAGCCATACAAGTCTAGAGAATCCATTGCAGGACCAACTTGGGATATGCATCCCAAGCATGTGGGGGCCTGGGATTATGTTACCAAAATTCTCCTTCATTAAAAGCCAGCAGCTGACAGCTCAGAGAAGGAGGCAGTGGGAACTGTCCACCCCCCAGCCTTGTGCCCTGGCAGGAGGATGAGACTTTGTGAGGGCAGGTTTGGAGGGTTCAACCTCTCCCATGGCCCTGGGCTGTCTGAGCTGAGCAGGCAGCAGGAAACCCACTTTCCCTGGGGACTGAGCAGCAGAGAGCTGCCTTTGCTGCAAATGCAGTGTGGAGAGCATGCTGTGGCACCACAGTAAATCACAGCTGCTGCACAGCTGTCCTTAACTCACCTTCTTGAATGAAATTGGGGTTGATTATCTGCAAAATACAAAGAGATAAAAGCATTTATTTTCTGGACAGTGACAAAGAAACATCTGATTTCACAAGGTGGTGAACCTGACCAGTACTGCAGAAGCACAGACCAGTGGCAACAAGTACCTTCTACCAACCAGAAGGTGCAACAAGCTTTAGTGACAACAGAACAAGCCCTGGCACAGCTGGGAAAGTAAAGGAAAGCTATGGCTTCTTGAACTCTGATAAAGCATCACAGGTAACAGGCGCAGCACCAAGGCTGAGGAGGGTGGACGTGCTTTCTCTTTTCCTGGGTGATAATGCTGAAGCCATTCTTCCCAGAGGTGGCTTGTGCTCCTCCCATGCCTGGCTCCAGACCTGTGTCACACAGCATCTGCAGTCACCACATACCTGGGATATGGCATGAATACTCTGCCACATGAATACCTGCCACTAACCAGGTTTGGGGAAATGTCCTTTAAATTCTGCTCAGCTTCAGGGGAAAAAAAAAAAGTAAAGCACTAAATCAGAAATACTTCATTTTGCCCACTGGCGAGGATCAGCCCTGAAACAACTCTTGGTTCATCACAGTGAATAAAAATTCACTCATTTCACTGGACTGCTGGAAACTTTCCAACTTGAAACTATGTTTGGGTAATGAGGAATTATTCTATCTAACTAGCTAATTGATCAAGTTATCAAAAGCTTGAAAAGCTATTCTCTCTCCATAGTCTCTATGTGCTAATGTAATCTTGGAAGCAAAGTAGGGAAAAGCAAAGACAATGCCACTAAGTTCTTATGCACAGAATCAACCCTACCTACATTGTGGTGTACAGTAGTATAGAGGTTTTAGCCTTGTTAACAGTCTTAATAATCTCGTAAGGCCTTGTTATTAAAATTCAAGCTAATAATTTCATATCAAGCACCAAAAACCCCAATGTTGTTTATCTCACCTTAAATATCTTTGTTACTTTTTATTTCAGAGCTATTTTGGAAGATGCCAATGAAGCAGTGACCTAATTCATGGCCTAACAAAGCTGATGGGAGGTTTTTTGCTCAGAAACCAGGCCATGATAAAGAAGCAAAAACCGTTCAAAATAAGGTAGATGCACCTTCAAGATTTATATTTACATTTTGGCTTTATAAATAGTTTTCCAAGGTGAATGGCTCAGGGTGCAATTCAAGGAGGCACTTGGGCATATTCAGGTTCACTTTGGTTTCACGGCTCTTCCTTATAGCCCCAGGCAAAGCTCTGGTACCAGCACTGAGACCTCAGGGTCTGCTTTCCCCTATCACCAGCACAAAGCCCAAATGAACCAGGCATAACATGGACTTGCCCCTCACAAATGTTCATTTTGTCCTCACAGAAACATACCTGACATCAACAAATTCCTTTCCATCTGAGACTGAGAGTATCCTTTGTCCTAGCAATAGGCAGAATTTGATCTTTTGAGATACATCTACAGAGAGCACAAGGCTCACAGAACCGGCTGAAACAACCAGTCAATGCCAGTGCTTTACACACTGCCCTCCAGAAATGAACGGGGGCTGCTGCTTGTCAGCAAAGCAGGTCTCAGTCCCTACCACACAGCCAGTCAGTCTGTACCTGATGGACAAAAGTGTGATGGTTTGGACTCCCACATGCTCCCAAGAGTGTTGAGATCTTAAACACATCATTCCCAGCATCCTGGAAGGAGCAACCTCTGTCTACATCCCCAGAGAAGACTCTTTGAGCACTATTACTATAATTAGGACTTATTATTCTTTATAAAGTTCATGTTTGGGGCACCTCTGCAGTGGGGAGGTCATGCCACCCTTGCAGTGGGATGGCACAGTTCGGCTCAGCTGGTAGGAGCCTGAGCACGTGAGAGCCAGCCCAGCTCTGTGTCAAGTCTTCCTCCTGCCTGCACCTCCTGGCCCTGGTTTCCCAGGCAGTGGAAAGCACAAAGTCCCATCTCAAGGGTGCAGCTGGGCACTGACATCAGGACACGAACCTCTGGACAGCCAGCCCAGGAACCTCTGAAAGGGTGAGGGACTCAGAGGCAGCAACTGTTGTTCTGCAGGGTCCAGAACCCACATATGGCCCCCTGGACCATGCAGAAAGGAAGAAATCGGGGCACAACGGGATACTGGATGAAGAACATCCTCTTTTCCCTGGTGCATGGGAAGAAAAGGAGATGGATCTCTGTGATTAAGTTGTATTGCTCACAGAAAACAGCAAAGAAAGAAAAAGCTGTTCTGTGGGTACCATTGCTTGCCACTCCCTCACAGAGACGTTGTCTACTTTTCAGCTGAGTAACCCCAGGCATCAGCTCATTTGCACATACATCTTCATTTTTGTAGTGTTTGGCTTAACTGAAATAGAGATCCATCCTTCAAAGCTCTCCCCTTCCTTCCCTGCAGCATGCACTAAATTCCCTTATTATTCACTGATCTCCATCCCTGTAGGATTAGCAATCAGGAGAAAGAAACACTCGTAACACTTTATATTAATTTTATAACTCTAAAGGATTCATTAGAAGATGCAACTACAATGATGAATGTAATGGATATACCTACAAATAAAAAATTCTACATTTCTAGTGACATCCAAGGTCCAATAATTTATAATAATTGCCTTGCCAATGTTTTTTTCACCATGGGAATAGCAGAAATAAAATTATCATTGCTAGATAATATTGTAAGAGTTTGTGGGTAAAATTTACGCTTTCCCTCCCAAAACTTCATCTGTTAATTAATCAAATGTTACCTAACAAAACCCCCACAGCCAAGTTACAGCTTTTGCCTCCTTTAAGTTTAGAAAAAAATAGAAGTCTGTTTGCACGAGATTGTTTAAGTGCTACCAAAGCATATCACTTAATTAGGGAACAGGATTTGGTCTACTTTGAAGGAGGGGGTCAAATGACGGGCTGAGAAGGGCAGAAATGGGAAAGCAAAGGTTCACAGCCAGACCTGTAGCCAGAAGCCAGATCCACTGGTTCACACATTTGCTCCCAGGCCCTGGGGGTTTGCTGCCTCTCTCTGCAGGCTGGCCGGGTTTCCAGGCTATGGGTGGATAGCAGGAGAGAGCAGCCTTCCGAGTCCTTCTGGACTACATGCAAGACCTTTGGAGACAATTTCTCCATTTGCCAAACAGGTTTTTAATTCCTGTGGGTAGAGAGGGGGGCTCCAGAGCATGGCCTCACTGCCCTCAGAGGATGGGAGCTCACCTACTGCTCACACACAGGCTCCTGCTGGTGCCAGGACCGGTTTCCCTTGTGGATGCACTTGCCAAGTACCTCTTTAAAATGATGCTCTATACAAAAAGCTGGAAAAGATCCTAAAGTCCGTGCAAGTAACTCTTCACAATCTCTTCCTCTTTCTTCCCCAGGGATTTGCAGAGAGATGAAAGCCAGGCCAGGTTGCTCTGAAGAGCAGAAATCCCTGAGGGTAAGGGCCCAGGTGGGCTTCTGGTGAGCAGGGTGAGGCACTGTGCACTGACATGGGGATTTTGGGCAGGGGATGCAGATCCCCTGCAGCCACTGAGGCTCGGGGGCCACCACATTGCACCCTGCAGCACATGATGCTGCCAGAGATGTTTGCATGGGCAACATGGTGGACTCCAAATCCAAGTGACTTCTCCCTCACAAAAAAAGGATGTGAAAGACTGCCCTCTCCAGCATGTTTTCCCACTTTTCAAAGCCCCTTGACACCCTTGGGAGCTCCCACACAAGATGAAGAAAGGGCAGCAGTGGTGTTTGTGGGGATGCAGGAGTCCTGGCTTCTGTGCATCACTGCCTCAGGGAATGCCCTGCACTGCTTTAACAGGTGGAAAAAAACCCTGCTGGATATGTGGCTTTTGTGGATTTTTACTTCTCTCTGAAAAGCACTGTGAGGCTCCTGACAGTCCTGACAGCCATCACCTGGCCGTGGTGGCCACGAGCAGCGGAAGGTGGACCAGGGTCTCAAGGTGACAAAGGCTCCCTGAAGAAATCCCAGCAAACACCACCTGCCCCAGTGTGGCTGCCAGTCTGGCCTGCGAGCAAACAAACTCATGGGTATGGAACTACCCAACACGAAAACTTCTCACACCATCTCAGTGTCAGTCCATACCATGCAAACACAAACCCTAAGGGATGAAACTTAGCTGGCAAGGCAGGTAAGAAACACAGCTTGCTCTTTTTTCTTGGATCATAATTTTAATTGAAATGAGATAGATTTTTTTTTCTTTTCCATTGGATGAAATACCTGTAGCTTTATCCAGGGTAGGTGAAAACTTGCAAGGCTCCCTCCACGGCCAGAGGAGTTTCTGTTTCCCATATAATGAGAGCTGAAAATGGAAACCCTATGCAAGGTGACAAAGGCAGAACATGAAACAGCCTCTGCTCAAGTGATGTGGGGTCTAACACTGACCAGGCAAAGACAGGCAGCTGGAGGGAGGGGTGTGAGATAAAGAAATGGGAGGATGGCTCAGGGTTATTCAGTAAAAAGCCAGAAATAGACCTTGCTTCTTCCTCCTCCAGCCTGTGTGGTTTCAGGGCTCAAACCAAGAAAGGCACGAGACACGTACCTGAATGCCTTTGAGGACCTGCAGGGATCTAAGTGACTTAGATCTACGTGAATTAAGTGTAACTCAGCACTCAGGCTTTAGAAAAGCAGCATGGGTGCTTCACCCAACAACTCAGTATTTTGAAGTATTGGGCCATTTTTTTTCCTCGTTTGTTAAGCTCATGTTATAAAGACAGAAAAGCATCTGCAGTAGTAACTGCAAAGTCGCCTTCCAAAGCGGCTCCAACTGCCCTAATTCTTAGCAAAAGCTTATCTTTCTTTTGTGCACACATGCTTTATCGGGTGGGGAGTGAGAAACCATCCTGCCACGCCAGTGGCTGGCCCTGAAATGATCTGCAAGCACAGCTCGGCTGCCTGAGAGGGTTCTCACCTTGGCCAGGGTTTGGTTCTCCACTGCAGAAGTGTCCTCGCCATTCCTATTCCACTTCCCTGGAGGAGGCTTATGCCCAACACAGACACACCAATCCACAGAAGGGTCCTGCAGATGCTTGTATTTTTCTGATGCCATGTTTCAATCCCATTTCAGAGGTGCATAACAAAACCAGGAGTGAGAAGAACATTTCCCCCCAGAGCATAAGACTAGGCTGCAAAACAAGCCTGTGCTTCATCTAAACAGCAGAGGGCATGTTTACTCCAAGACAAGCAGCTCAGCATTTTGTAAACAATAGCACCTCTTGGTCACCGAGTTAAAGTAAAATATTGACACATTTGCACATGCTGGTAGTAGAGTCAGCAGCATGTTCCTTGCTCCCTTACTCAAAAAACCCCCCAAAAATTAATGATTCCCAGAAATCAGTTACAGAGAAATTAGGCCAACTCTAATTTGTAGGAAAAGATCTATCACTCATCTCTGACTAGGTCAACTTTTACGTTGAGGCTTCTGGGGTGACAAGCTCACAGTGTTATCAGCCTCCCCTTCCCCAAAAGAGAAACAAATTAACAAGAGGAAGTTCCTGATAAAATGAGGAAATAAGGATTCCATCACACATGGATAGATGCCACCAAATAAAAAATAAAATTTAAAATGGTATCTGGTGAAATGGCATCAGCCTTTTGGCAGGGATGGGGGATGCCTTCTGGCACCCAAGCATGGATGGGCTCAGCTACCTTTGAGACTGATGGAGAAGCCACAAGGGATGGTGAATGCTGTACAGTCAGAAGCCCTCTCACCCTCATCAGATTCCTGCTGCATGGCCTAAATGGCTGGCTGCTTCCATGACTGAGCCTGTGGGATGCCTCTGCTCCAGGCACCACATCATAGCACTGTACCCCTTCCTGCATGTGAAGTGTTACATCTTGCTTTTCCAAAAGCTAAACCACCATGTCTGTGCCGCCAGCTCAGGCTACGTCACACCTGGTGAGCCACCTTCCTGGTCTGTCTCTATAATCCCTGGCCACTCAGGGCAGGGCACCACCACAGCGGTGCTGCCCATGGAGGCTGTCCCAGGGAAACATAGGAAGTTCTCAGGACTGTAATCATTCACACTGTAGTAACAGGCCAGGAAAGGCTTTCTTTCCAGTATTGTATAAGATTTTGCAAGAGAATTTTTACAAGAGAATATGTTAGATCTGCTCTGTAGATGGACAGCCTCAGGCAGGGGGTGAAGGCATTTGCCTAAAGCATTTGGGAATTCTTGGCCTGAGCTGAGTACTGACTTGGAGCCAATGCTGTATCCACCAAGCCGTTACTTACTCAACACAGTATTCTTCCCTACAGGACGTTTCCTAGTGCTTATCTTGCTCTAAATGTCTCTGAGTAGTTCTAAAATGCTAAAATGTCATTAACTGAAAAATGCAGATTAAGAAGCCCAACATATGTACCTTGGCAACAGCCCAGCTCGCTAACCTAATGATGGCACTTGCAGTGACTCAGGGTGGGCCTGGGTTTCATCTCTCCCTTGCACAACTAAGACACCGGAACAAACACTACAGGCTCAGACAGACGTGTGTCCACCAGCAGTACTTGTACCACACTGCAGCTGGAGTCCTGCTGTGCAAAACAAGATGTGTGGGGTCCATCCCAAAGCCGAGAGGAGCTGCTGCTGGATTCAGTGAGGTTTAGCTCAGTCAGACCTTCAGACTGCTGGAAGAACATTCACTTAGATAGGAGAGGTAGCCCAATGGGATCTCCACAGCTGACTTATGACCCCCTTAGCATTATTGAAACCCAATGAGACTTTATGACACAGAATTGTAGGACATTAATTGTGTCACTGTCCAAGATCCCAGACTTGGGTGTGGATGATATTTGCTGATTCACAAGGGTACACTTCCCAGAAGTGGAGTTGCCTGTCTTTGTGCAATTAACTACAGACATGTGGAAAGGGAGTCTCCAATCTTCCTTAAATATAGGTTACTCCTATCACTCACGTGGCTACACATGTTCCTTAAGTGCCTGCTCCTACACTCACATATTTAATAGATGAGTTTGTGCCTTCTGTTTTGTGGAACTACAGCACAAAGCAGAAAACTAGAGGTAAAACCCAAACTTCATTTCCATCCTCATGGACTTTCATTATCTATTAATAAACAAGAGGAAAAAAAGAGTCATCACGAGATACTATTTCTAGTTAAAGCTACAATGACTGGGAAATTCTTCGAGGCCAGCATGTCCCCATGTGACCAAACCCCCAGTAATGGCATTTTAGCTCCTTTAAGCAGTATCACCCAGAATTTCAGTTTCCCTGCTCTCGTGATATATGTTTTCCATGTTTCTTTCTGACTGTGTGTCCCCTTGAAACAAAGTGCTTCAGAAATCTGGAATCTACTGAACGGAATTTACTGTGGTATTTCATAAATAGCAAGCCAAGCAAGATCTGAAAAGCCACAGTACCTGAGGGACTTCATGGGTATTATAACCAGCTTACCAACTTCTTACACAGTGAGTAGGTTGGAGGCGAATTGCACTGACACTTCCAGGTAATTAATAGGTCTGCTTTGCATTTAGAGACTGCTCTCTCTGTTCCAGCACTGGGTGCACTGGTTCTCATGCACGACGGGAGGAAGAGGAATGTCAGGGGTGAGAGTCCCTTAGGAGAAGCCAGGTGACTTGCTCTGTTATTACCTGGCAGTAATGACAGCTACAGACAACTCCACCTTAATGACACAGGAAGGGCCTCATGCACCTCTAAATGTTGATGGCTGGGGCACAGCTCTCCTAACAGCACTCCCGGTGTCTATAAAATCCATCACGAGCCTAGCCAGGTGTGAGGACAAGGTCTTCCCCTTCCTTGGTCAGCTGGTCACATTTTCTCCAGCCACCCTGGGTGGTCACCAGTGGCTCTGCTGGGACATACCACACAGAGCAAGGAAAGGAAAACCAGGTGAGATGCTGATGTTCACTGCACACACAGGTTGGGGTGGGGGGGTAGCACAGCTGTTTAACAGTTATTTAAGCCTAGTACACAAAGCCTAGGGCACCAATGAAGCCCTGAACCAGGTTCAGGTGGTACAAGTAGTTTGTCTTGCCTGTATATTAATGAGAAAATACTTTGGCTTCCCAGGCCATAATACAGATAATTTCTCATAACACATTTGAAAAGAAGAATCAAAACACTCAAAATGAAAGGAAATGGAGAACAATCATGGCTCCCAGTAGCTGAATACCCCAGACCTTTACAGACTAGACTTTCTCATGGCCTCTTCTAGTGCTTCATGAGCATTTATGAGCCTGCCCTTGCTTTGCTCCCTCCAGATGATTTTGTTTAGTTTATACTGGGTACCACCAAGCTCCTGCCCCCAGGATTTCTTAGTTAGACCAACAAGCTGACCACACTCACTCCAGGCTGCAAATGTACTAAAACCAGCTCAAGGCAAGGGCAATGCTGCTCCTTGGAGGACAATGTGACCTTAGCAAGTCACCCCCACAATTGTTCTCCTAATTTCTCTCCCTCTGCAATTTTAAACATTTGCTCAGCCTAAAGAGAGTTTTTCTCAGAAGCCAATTTGAGCTTTCCAAGCCATGAGGAACAGTGTGGCTCCTGGGGACTTCAACAGAGTGACACTGGCACCTCCAGCCAGTGACCTGGGGGATGCAGGATGTCGTTTCTGAGTGTAAATCAAGTCATACAGCAGGCACACAGTTACTCCCCCAATAGCAGATTGATACCATAGCTAAGACTTCACATTAATGTCTTTTGATTTAAACAGGAAGGCTCTTTTCTCCCTAAATTCAGAACAGTAGACTGTACCATGCTAAAAACCCAAATCAAACAATCAGAAAGACCCATGTGGAGTATGCTGGAACTACCCAGAAATGCCAACACTGTAGGACTCAGGTACTCCCACTGGCAATTTTAAAACATCTGTTTTCCCTCCTGCTGAGCAAAGCCAAAGCACAGAAATCCTCTTCAAAAGGAACAAGGATTCTCACCCAGCTCTGTACAATACACCTGTGTGTCAGCCACCTGTTACCCCACAGGGCAATTTTCAGTGAGAGAGAGGTTGCACAGGCTCCCATGAAGTAACTGGGCACTGCCTTTTAACAAACACATACATTTCTCGTTGTTACCTGTCACTGGCAAAACGCTCTTTGAAAATGCAAACACGCTCCTGAGAATAATGCAGCTTTAGTGGTAAGGACAGTTCAGTCTCCAGGATGTCAGCTGGGTCAAAAGCTCTCCTTTAGTACACATCCCAACACAATTAAAGGAAAAGTGAGCTTTCAGGTTAACAACTAAGGTGGTGCACCTCAAAAGACTTCTCCCTCTTCTTTTTTTTTCCTTCCAGGAGGAAGATCATCTTTTTTCTGTTTATAGTGCAGCCTGGCTAACAGCATCCGGGAGATCTTCTAGGACACAGATATCCCTGCCCTCCAGTGACCTGCCCTGTCATTGCCACAAAATCACTACGTCTCTTAACCTGTTTCAGCAGGAACCTCTTTCAGCCTTGGTTCAATGTATAGAAATGCTTGGTGTGGTCACTATACACAGAAAAAAAAAATGGATCCTGCAAGATATGGACTGAGGAGAACCACATATATAACTGTTTATGATTTTAAGCTCCTTCAGGCTCTCTCAACGTGGCACTCCACTAGAACTGGTGGTTTCACACTGGAAAAAGAGCACCATAATGTACCATGATTTGAGTCCACCTATTTGCATCAGCTTTGCCTGTGATACGAGTACATTCACACAACTGGCTTTACCATTCTCCTTCAGTACTCTGACAGAAATTCAATTTCCCACTCTTCTAGCAGAAAAAGGAAACATTGTCCTTTCTGATTTTCTAGATACTTTAAAGCGCTGGTTGTGGTACAACAACATTTGCTCCCATGATTTATAACACAGGCCTGACCAGCAGCTCGGCCAGGGCAAGGGTTGTTTTTAACACAGAAAGCCACTATGTTTATCAGAGTTGACACACATGCATTATTGTTGGAATGAGGTACCACATGGGAAACAGCGACTGAAGGTGACTACATGAGCCTCTTGCCCACCAGGAGCTTGTGCCTCATCCTCCTCCACTGCTCCCACCACAAAGGCAGCCCAAACTCCAGCCCTTGGCAAACCCAGAATCGTCACTTTGTGTGACTCACACTGAATTGGCACATGCCTGCAAGTGATACAGACCCACCAGCTCCCCTTTCAGCAAAGGCATTTCAAAATGGAAAATTTTCTTGGGAAAAAAATAATCACAAGGATGATTGTCTCTACCTCCATGCTAGTATTGGGGTCAAGGTCATCACACTCTGATTCCTCTGAGCTGTTTGTCTCCTTGTTTGGCAGCATGAAGAGGAAGAAAGAGAACAAGAGATTAGAAAAGAGACTGGTTAGTCAGGACAGAGCAGCACAGTTGAGAGCATCATGGAAATGGGTAACAGTAGAGAAAATGCTCCTAAAAAAAATCAAACAAAAAACAAACTGACAACAAAACAAGGGAAGCAACAGCAAAGACATGCTTTTGCCAAAGAAGCAGCAGTGATTCTGCAATTTGTTCAGGTAGTAGAAACAAGGAGGAAGCAAGAGGAGGAAGAACTGTGCCACCATGCTGGAGCAACTGCTTCCCTCGGGCCCAGTCCTTCCTCAGCGCTGCAGGGCGGCTGCACGGTGGGTGTGAGGACACCTGGGTTGCAGTGGTAGGTTCCTCCCTTTGCACATGCCAGGGCTATTTCACTAGGCTTGTAAGACTGAAAGCCTCTGCAAAGGAAAATACTTAATCATGGGCTCTTCTGGAGAGGGGTGGATCCAAAGGACATGCTCAAGTGCTTTCCTGAATCAAGGCTGGGCTTTGGTTGTGTCAAAATCACAACAAGTGTTTGCTTGCCTCTGTTTCCCTCTGGGGGGAAAGCCCCAGAGGAGTCCTGAGCAGGCCTCATGGTCGGTATATAGGGATGGATCCTCTGAGTTGGAGCACAGTAGTCAGGCACCCAGAGCAGAAGATGGAGCTTAACCCCACAGTTCTCAACTTTTTCCATACTGGGAGATCTCAGAGAGAGAGAGAGAGAGACGCAGACACACATACACACACACATACACACACACAAACAGACACACACGAGACCCTCTCCTGGCAAGGCAGAGTCAGCATCTCTGCCCTGTCTGTTTAACATGGAAAGAAAAAGGCCACTGAGACCATCTGCCTGGACCAAAAACCTTAAGCATCTCAAGGCTGGGAACCCCTTATCTTGAGATGCGGTGAAATACTGGCCTAAAGAAAAGTCATCAACTTCAGCAAGGCCATTGGTTCATCCAGTGGCTTTCTCACTGCTGCAGCTGCTCTGATGGAGCTGCAGATTGGGCTAGATCAGAGGTCAGTATATCACTAACGTCCCAATTTTAAGCTATTTAACCATGTATATAGTTGTTTTTTTTAATGAAGATTACTTACTTGCATGTGGGATGCCAGGAAAAAGAAAACAAAAAACAAAGGCTGCATTTTTTCTTGCATGCAAAAATCCTGCTAAAATGGATACTACAAAAAAAGGAAAAAAAAAAAAGAAAAAGATAACTAAAGTTGAAAAAAAACTCAACAAAAAAACCCAAAACCCAAACTCAAAATTGCCGCCCCCTCCCTCTCTCAGGAGAGGATACTATAGGGGGTGGAAAGGATGGGAAGCAGGAGAGCAGCACAGAGTTTTCAGATGGCCTTACTCACTTTAACAGAGACTTTGTTCCCCAGAATATCCTTGGATTTACGTGGCCCATTGGCTTCATTTTTGCCACTGCTCTCCTTTTCCGCCCGCTTTCTCATGCGCAGGGTATGCCATGAACATGACTTCCTGTTGTACCAAAAAACGCAGCAATCAAATGGCAAATCATAGAAGGAAGGAAGGATCTGGAAAGGGGAACCAGCATCCACATTTGCAATTACTGCAATTCCCTAGAAGGTGAAAGCCACCAGCAGTACTCCTGTTTTAATCTCAGCAATGAGAGCTGAAGTTCAAAACCAAAGAGTTCTGCGAAGCAGATGTTGTGCCACAGCTGCTGTTTAAATGCATGGAGCAGGAAAAAAAAGTCCATGATGGAAGCACAGGCAACTAGAACTTGGTCATCTGGTTTCAGGGACTTTGTCTTGCATTGCCACAAATAGAAATTTATTTCAATTTTGCTACAGTTAAAAGACCGATTTGGTCCTCAGATTTGTTGGTTAAAAGCAGTGAAACAAATATACTTAAGAATGGTCTTAATAGATTACTCAGTACAGCACATAAAAAAATTTAAGAAATTCAAGGTGTTGCTTGCTACATGTTGCTCAGAACACAAATAGCTCAATAAATAGGAGCTGCATCATTAACTTTCCAAGAGGTAAGTAATTTCCTAGAATGACATGTGCTTCTGTGCCTCTCGACCAAGAATTTCCCATCTGATTTTGCCAATCCAGTTAGAGAGGACATCAGTCAGCCCAGTACATTTTTCACCCTTTATTACTGCTCCTATGACCTTACTCTTGGAAAAAAAAACAATAAAAGATCATGTCACCCTTTGTAAGAGCAATGCTATGTTGACAACAGAAATTTCATATCAAAGCAGACATAAAAAATTAAGAAAAACAAACCAGTTCTGGATATGGATTTCATTTGGTTTAAACAGTGGACAGCTGGGGGGAAGAATTTGGGAAGGGGTATGTTGTCTAAAGCATAAAGCTCTCAAAACAGCAGGGTGATGAGCTGGGATCCAGGTTCAAAGCATCTGCCCACCTTTAAGTCATGCAAATTTGATTTGCATGTTTAAGCCCAATGTTTGGCACATGTCACGTCTACAGTACCTTGACACATTTTACAAAGCAAGTTGCATGTAATCCAAGGATCACCTGCGATGCCAATAAAACGCAGTATGTTAGCAAGGTAGGACTCAAAGGATGCCCCACACAGCCGACGCTCCCCCAAGGACACCGGGTCTGATTCCTAAGCGTTTTCTGGTTATACTTCAGCACCTGATGGGAGCTGTACAATAGCTCAATCAAACAAAAAGCAAATGCTGCCACTGACGCAAGACTGAACTGGGTCATGTCGACTCTTTTTGCCACCAGGATCAGTGTCTCCAGTGCACGTGGTTGGCACGGGCAGTCACGTCTGAGCACAAGGAGCACCAGAGCACCCTGCAAGTCTCAGCCAGGCAGAAAGTGCTGACTGATATTTGGGCGTTTCTGGAGAGGGTCCAAATAAGATGTGCAGAGCAGGAGAAGTTATCCAACACTTCAGGACTGTTACATTTTCCTTTAAGATATGGCAAGAGTCAAGGACATGGCTGATGGACTCCCTGACCTGTCGGTGAATAATACATGGTGACAACACTACTGGATTACCATGTATTTTGTGTACGGTATTTATTAAGAAACAATTTTATTACCTAAACTAATTAGTCAGTATGATCTGGCAGACTTGATAGGGTTGAAGGTAACACCAGCTCCAGGTTGTTTTTTACCCATAGGACTCGTATTATTCAATTCTGGTTTTGTTTTCAGAATCATTTTAGCTGTTTGAGTCTGAAAGCATTATTTAAGACTTTAAATCTCACTGCAGTAAGAAAGAGAGTGCAATGTATGTGTCTTTCTATTTTGTTAAACTTTTCTGGCCACAATTCATCTGACTACAAAATTTGATGGAGAATTTTACTGTACAGCTGCCATTAAATCAGTCCTCACCAGGAGTCTGGTACAGTGGATGAATCTAAGGGCATGTGGTTGCATATTGTGGTTAGAGAGGAACCCAGGAAAGGCCGTGGCGGATGTGCAAGAGACATGCTAAGCAATTCCTTTGGCTTAACATGCAATTCCAGGTAGCATTCATTACTAACTGACAGGTAAAGTCATAATTTCTCTTAACTGAAATGGCAGCAGAGATCAAGTTATTATTTTTAGTGAATCTGTCACAAAATCTTTTCTCGTGTTCAATTCTGCACCTTGAGGTACTTGTGTACGGTAACAAAATTTGTAGCATACATCATGCATTACCATCTAGTCATTTTAGATGTTAAAAGAAATCAACAGGTATTACTGAAAAGAGGGTTGTACCTTCTGTATTTAATACCAAAAAACCACTTTCTTGCATTAGTCATTTCAGACTCACAAAGTTCTAAAAATCAGAAAAGAAAAATATATATCCACACATTTGTTAAATAAGCAACAAAATATTATAAACAAAATTAAAAAAAACCAAACCAAAACAAAACCAAACCAAAAAAAAAAAGGTCAAACTAGTTCTTTTACCTCATTAAAACATGCTCGTGGTGAAAATTTATTTTACATATTTAAAATAGTACATTTAAAATTAGTTACATTACAGGTACAATGATGAACATTGCGACTATCCATTATATTGCACAACCTGACTTCATTAATACGAGTTTCTTTCTTTCCTTTTTTTTTTTTAAATAGTGCAAAATACTTTATACAGGAATGTACTTGGATGGGGGACTTGCAAACCAAAAAGTATATTACAAAAGTTATTGCAAACAGAAAAAAATAAAATAAAATAAACCAAAATTAATAATAATAAAAAAAAAGATACAAGCTGTACAAGGAAATTGCCATAGACAACAAAATCTCTCCTCCTTGAGAAGCGAACCTCAGTCCAACACGGGGCCTGGATTTTTTTGTGGTTTTTTTTTTTTTCTTTTTTGCTAGATGCTGTTATAACCAATATATAGATTAGTAACTTAATACAACATAAATATAAGTCCAGTCCGAGCAGGTCCATGTCGGTGTAAAATGGTGTAACGTAAAGCGTATCTTTAACCGTCTATGGTTTTATTTCTCTCCACAGTATAAACAAACCCCCACAAAATGAAAATAAGCAAAACCCAAGCTATCCACCATGGCTGCCCGACGCTGCGGATTGACCACTCAGCTTGTTCCAATGGCACCGTAGATAAAAATCAGCAGGAATGCCCTACACCATTTGGGTTTGTTTATTTTTATTTATTATTTTTTTTCCTCAAAAAATCCACACAGTGCTCCCAGCGAAGCCAACATGGCACTTACTTGATGCTTCCGTCGCTATTATCTGTGGTGGATTTAGTGAGGGGAGCCAAGATATTGCCAGGGATCCATCCTTCAGCGGCCGGAGAGTGGTCGTTTGCGGGCTGGTACACCAGGAACATGTTCTGCTGGTTGACAGCAAGGATCTGAACCACCTGTCCCTGATTCACACAGATCTCATCCTCCTTCAGTGCATAGTAATCTTTAATCACCACCATGGAAGAGGTCCCATTGCACCCTCCCAAATCAGGCTGTGAAAATGGACACAACAGAAACCGGTGAGCGGGTGGTGCTAAGGAACCTGTTTTTCCCAGCAGCAATCCCGATACTTTATTTCCAACCTAACCCAGGATAAAAAATACAAAACACTTGAAGTTCACATTGGCAGAAAACGATTTTAAGACTCTAAAAGGTAGCAGTGATCTGATACAAACCAATCTCCTATTTCACATCAGATTTCACAGCTGCTAGCGACGGTGCCCCTGTGTGTTCTCGATTGTTGGGTGTTACAGATGAACCATCTGTGCTGAGCCAAAGTGGGGGAAAGACCAGTGAAGGCTCAACGTTAGAAGCTGAATGAATACTCACACTTACATACAGGTCATATTGAAAGTGGCTTTGGCCAACCTCAGTCAGCAGTAGGGTTGAAACACTGCTGGTGGCTACTGACTCTGGTGGTTTGTGTGCAGTGCACATGCACCCAAATTATAACCTTCAGCTGGCACCTTGAGAGATGCTACGTGGGAAAAGGTCTAAACTCTTCTAATATCAGCAGAGTAGACCTCTTCAGGAATGGGTGGTTAATGGATATTAGAGACGCCTGAACATTGCTGCTGCCAGTACAGCAAATGGATATCTAGTTCACCAGATCTGCAAGCACAGTGCCCCAAAAAACACTGGGATCAGTGCTCCAGCGTCAGGCTCTGTCTCCATTTCCCAGCTGACATGCCATCCATCTGGACAGCAGTCTCTGTTTAATCCCAAATCCCATTTTCCACCATTGCTTCAGTATGTTGATTCCTGTTGACCTGGTTAGCTGGTAGTTAGAGCTAACCTCACAGATCGTCTATGGCATAAGAAATGGGCTATGAGATCATGTTTTATCAGATGAGCTCAGTACCTTGCTTTGTTCATACTTGTCTCCAGGCTGTGAGTGTTCATACCCTGTGCTGCCGTTGGAGGTAGATATCTTCAGGGGTGGGAGAGATGGGTTACGGCTTGTAGCCTTCAGAGGCTTCTCAGACCCCACTGGGATAGAGGAATGGGGTCTGCTGTTGGGCTGAGGGGCCCTCCCAGCCTGGGGCCTCAGCACGGCTGAGCTGATCTCTTTGCGTTGGTACTCTATGGGCGACTGCAGCGCTGCAAGGGAGGACAAGGATTAGCCACATGCCCCCCACAGCATTGCAGAGGGCTGCAGAGGGTGTGTGGGGTGATTCAAACAGGACAGACACGTAAGCTGCAAACTGAACAGCAACAGGAGATGCCACCCATGAAAGCACACGGTGCATTCATGGCCAGACAGGACACAGCATGTTACGTCGTGCTGTGCGTGAGCTGAACACAGCCACTGCAAAGAACAGCTTCTCTAACAACACAGTGGGCTAAAATATATGTCTGCACTCACGTTCTTTGAAATCATACAAATTAATCACATCCCCTAGTCAAAATAAATGAAAGCCTGAATAAGAAATGCACAGTGAATTTACAGTCAATTTTGCTAACATCAGAAAATACAGGCCAAGATCCCTAAGTTTCATCTGCGTATTCCCAAGAGAGTGTGACGACTAAATACTCTTTATACATGATGCACTGCAACTTGGCTTTTTACATTAACTGCTTCAGTTCAAGGAAACTGCTGGAACTGACTAGCAAGTGAGAAAGTATAGATGGCACCAAGACATTAATCCCAGCAGTCCAGGCCTCTCCAGAAAACACCCAACAGGCAACACTAAACAGCTTCATAAGCCTTTTAAAAAAAAGAGTTGGCTTGTGAGAGTGCATGTTTCATAGTCATGAAGAGAGCTTACACTGGAAAAAGGAAGGATAAAAATTCCAGATTGTAAAGAAATAAATAATCCGTTATGTTTGGAGGAGAAGGGATCAGGGCTGGGACTCACAAAGAATGGGAAAAGAACAGATTTTCTGGGCTCAGACTACCATCCCCAGACCTGTGGGTTTGGTTTCTTGTATGTCATGTGGCTTCAATGGATGATTTACAGTCAATTAATACTGTGTACATGTATCAGACTAAACCTACTGGAATGCAGAGAGACTAGTCTAGCAAGAAGCAGACAGAGGACACAATGTCACAGCATCAGCCCCACCAGGGAACCACAACAGAAGGAATGTCTTTCCCAACAAGAGGAAAAGTAAAGAAAAACAGAAAGGCTCAGCACCACACAGTGTACTCTCTAGCATTCTCCTTCCAGACAAAGGCAGGACAACTCCAAAAAGAAATCACTTCATACTAAAGAACAAAAGGAAAAAAAAAATCAAGGAGGATGCCAGATCACCATTTTCTTCAAAAGGACACAAACATAGATCTGTAGCAATCTGGAAGATTACTTCGCTCCAAAACTTGCCTGGTGACCCTTGTCACAAAAGCAGATTGTATTTATGCCACAGTGACTGCCAGTTTCACTCGCTTGCTTCAGCTGCAACTGGAAATAGTTTGGTCCTGCTGCAGATCAGCCACAGAGGGCAAGGAAGGTTGGGGAGAACTTTGACAATGACTTTGACAGTGACATTTTTCTACTGTGTACAGCAGATTCAGCTGCAAGGTCTTTAGCAGTAAGATGTGAATGAATATTTATCAATCTATCTTGAAACAGTCTATTCTACTCAGTGCTTTTAAAAGGTATTTAGTTGAATGTCCACTTGTGATACTAATTCCACCATTAACTATCCCACCCATGCCTGGCTTCCAGCCTCCTGTCAAACATCTGTTAGTATTCTTAGAAGCTTCTGGCAAAATCAGTGTGTAGGTACTTGCATTTTCTCTTTCTCTCTCAACTTGTCCCCCAAAACATGATTGAAAAAAAGGTAAAGATGAATGGCTTTTCCCTTACGAAATACATCCATCAGTGACATATTTTCTTTACAGCTTGCTTCTTAAAGCAAAATGAAAGGTCACAATAACCAGTTTTTTGGTGCACAGATCGTTTCTCAAGCTTAGCAGCTTTTGGTTTTTCAAGAAAAAAATACAAAAAACTTGAATATTACAGTGTAATTGCACAAAGTTTTACATTTATGAACAGTGGATGTTTTGAATGTAGCCCTGTACTCTTTAGGGCTTCCCTATTGAAGAGAGAAAATCAAGAAACAGCTTGAGCAAGAACTCACAGGGAATATTTTGTTATTAAGTTTACACAGCATTGGCTCAGCCTGGATTTAATAAGATTTTAAAGACAGAAAACATCTGCTTTAATGAAATGCAAAGCTAAAGAACGTATTTAAAGATTAGTCAGCCTCAATAAGATTACATTCTAAAAGCCACTTAAAATATTCTGGACTGGACAAGCTCTACTGGATACAATATCATTTTCTTGGATCTCATTTATAGGTTTAAGGTAAATCCTAAAGCCTGTGTTTTAATATAAATTTTAGCTTCAAAGATAGTGATGAGTATGTTCCTATCCCACCAAATTGCTTGCTGGTCTCACAGAAGATGAGCTAAATAGGGTCTATGAAGATGCTTCAGTAGAAAAAGGGTCTCACAGGGCAGTAAGTCCTGGAAGGATAAGAGTGAATATATCAAAAATAAAAAAAAAAAAACCAAGCAATAAAGATGTGGAAGGAACAGAAAACGCCTGCAGCAGTGCCTCTGGAGTTCTCACAAGGTTTTTTAAAAAATGGTCGGTAGCTAAGTATTAGTGTAGCTTATTTCTATTCCAATAATTCCTCATTCAAAGCCAACTGCACTGACACAAAACCATCCAACTGGTCAAACTGGAGAACTTAAGACTGCTCATCCCACCAGTATATTTAAAGAATCATTTTACAATGATTGTATGAGCCTCTCTCTATTCCAAGTCATGAAAACCCAATACCAAGTTGTGGCATCACGGGTGAAACACTATTTCCCTTCTCAGCTCAGCCGTAGTTTCTGAACTGTCACAAACAATTTTTTCACGTAACCCCTTTCCAGTTAACTTCTGAAAAGTAAGATTAAGCTGACTTAAAATTTTTAAAACTTACATGTTGAAGAAAAGGGAACTTTTGCTTTGATGTGAGCTGCAAGAGTCTTTTCCAATTTTGCAACAAAAAATTAACAAAACCGAACACCAAAACCCAAAAATCAAAACATCTAACAGATTGTGCCAAGCCAACACATTTTGATTCAAGCAAATATGTTTCATTATTGGACATGTTTTAAGTTATTGAATGCAGAACTTTAATATAAGCTGCATTAAAAAAAAATATTTTGAAATGAATAGTGCAAACCAATTTTGGACTTTGTTGCTTTCCACTTTGTTGCTTCCAAACAAACAAGAGAAATACTATTT
The DNA here is from genome assembly GCA_036023395.1 of Myiotriccus ornatus. NCBI lineage: Eukaryota > Metazoa > Chordata > Aves > Passeriformes > Tyrannidae > Myiotriccus > Myiotriccus ornatus. Next base: position 9,801,125 of record JAYRBT010000181.1, read on the forward strand.
TTAGATTCTTCCTCTAGTCCTGTTTCCTTCTCTTTCCTTCATCCATTCATGAGCAAGAAGAAGCTAAAACTGTTAACTGAATTTGATTCCTCTGTATTTTCAAAATACACATGTCCATTGATCGTGTGTGTTTGTCTGGTTTTTGTGGTTTTTTGAGGGGGAACACAGCTTGAATTTGAACTATTATTTCAAACCACCCCGAATCGATTCCTAAAGCAAAGCTGGCACTTCAGAAAGGCTGTTGTTCATGCACAGCTCCCATCATTTCTAGGAGAAACAAGCCTCTACCCTTGTTTCCTTGCCCTCTCTTTTGGTTGTGGGTTTGTTGTTTGTTTTTGGTTTTTTTTCATAAAAGCAGCTGCTCCCCTGCAGAGGTGGGATCTGTAAGGGGATGGGTGGTGAGGCAGCCTTCATCCCCCCTCCCATCCTCAGCTTGTAGCACATGGTGATGTTTAGTAGAAGGTTCTTGGGGATAAGCCTTGCCCTGAGTAAGCGGGAGATACTGTGTAGATACAACGGCAACCTGGCTTCAATAAGGTCTTGGGTTGGGATCAGATTTAAAACCTCCCTGCAGGATGGAAAGCACCAGGGAACACAGACCTGCAAACCCCAGCATTTTAAAAGGATTTTGCACGGAAGTATCACCCACAGAGGGACCTGAGACCTGAACATGATCCTGATACATTCAGGGCAACTGCACAGGGACCCTGCCCCTACTTAAGGAGGGAGTTGGCTGCCAAAACCAGACCATGAGATGCTGCTAATAAAGCCAGGCCAGAATGACCTGTGGTCTTTAATGGGGATCCAGCAGCTTCTCAGGGCAGGCTCCAGGGCCACATAGCAGTTCAGATCGAGCTTGCCTGTCCCTTCTCCCATTCTCATCCTCCCACCAGGCAGTCCTGGCATACAGGACAGAGACCTCTGTAGAGTGGCACTGAGGTGGCCTCTTTTCAAAGACCAGCTGTAAATTATGAGTCTTTCCCGTTACTCTGTGGATACCACTTGACACAGTGTTTAATGACAGGCAGGCTGGGCTGCAGTTTTCTCCTTGGGAATTTTTGTTATGAAAAGAAGTCGATGAATGTTTTTCTCATAGAGGAAACAAAGACACAAAGATTCTAAATCCCATTTAGTGTCATGGTTTGGGAAACAGAAAAGACCATGTACATACCATTTAGGAAATCTCTTTGTGTGTCCAAGACCTGGTTGATGTCCTGTACCCAAGCTTGTTGAATTTCTGGATTAGCTGCCTGTAAAATTACTCTCTCCGATGTTTCCCGGCTCATAAGAGCAAACTTGCAGGGATCATTGTCCACATTTTCTTCAATGATAAGGTAATTCATCTGAAACAAGCCAAGGTAAGCACGTTACGTGGAACATGAGTTAACGTTACCCAAGAATCAAAACTGTTGTGAAATGTTCATGAAAATAATTGAGTCCAATGACAAACTGTCAGATTATAATCAGTAGAATTTGCCTCATATAGATTTACCCAGATAAATCTAAATCTTAAATATGATGCTTAATAAAGCTCTGACAGATGTACCAGACACCCACCTGCCTTGTCCTGAATTACAACTTCTATTTTAAGGTAACATAGATCTGACTGATGTGCTAAAAGTTTACTGTAACACATAAATAGAGCAAAAATGTTCCTATTAATATGGTAATAAAGTCTATCATTCCTCCAATTTAAATAAATGTTTACATTTCTTATCCTCTGTTAAGAAAATCTCAGTCATTAGAGTATTTAAAAAATGGAATGGACTGTGCACAGAGATATAAAAAAAAAAAAAGACAAATTTTCCCCTGATGCTCCAACAGATCTTATTTCTTGGAGATTAGAGTCACCTGTGTGCAATCACTTCACTTGACTGTAGTCACAGATGCTCTTTCTGGAAATCACATGGATGGTTAATTTTGGCTGCCGTTCTGCCCTTGTGAGGTTTCTGTTTTAAGTGTACTTGTAACTTTAGCTTTTCCTGAGATACTTCAGATAGAAAACAAGAATAGGTTGGCATAGCCTCTCAAAAAAAAGAGAGAGAGAGGGAGAGTCTTCATGTCAAAAGCAGACAGCTCTGAAGACTAAGGCAGTAACATTCCTCTAGAAGAAGTCTGTCTCCAGCTGCTCTGAGTATCTGTCAAGGTGTGGAGAGATCCACTCCACACCGGAATTCTGTCTAGCATTCAAACTGCAAGATGGAATTAGACTCTTCCTTTGCTCCCTGCGAAGTTAGAGAGACATACAGGAACTCCCCTGACATGGGGACAAGAAAAGGGACAGACAGTGAGCCCGGGCAGCGCTATTCCTTTTGGTCTGAGCTCTTTCTTCTCTGATTGACAGCCAAAGCGAGCAAGTCAATCCTGTTAAGACTCCAGGAAAAAGACGTGTAGGTCAAAGTCTCAAACCTCCTATTTGTGTCTCAGGGAGATGCATTTGCCAAAGCTCCTGCTTAGGTATGTTCAGAGTCTGAAAGGTACTCCACTGAGAACTATCCCAGAAGGGATGTGCCATTTCTCAACACTAACTACCTCACTGCATAAAAAAGGGTTCTTAGCTAATGTAGGACATCATCCTGAAGCTTCTGTCACAGTTTGAGTGTGACAGATCTTGGAGAACAATATTTGGGAGCCTCATGTCCCTGACAGACCAGAACAGCTGCATTTGAAGTCATATGTACTTTTTACTCTAACAGAGAGGCCTCAGTGCACAGTGGTGGCTGTGACACAGAAGAACAAAATGGGATATCTGTGGTGCTGTCTCAGGTGGAGGCTCCACTGTGAGGTGAGGATGCCCACAGCCCAGAGAGGCAGGGAATGGTCCTGCTGCACTGTCAACCACAACTCATCTCTGTGGGAAAGCACAAGAGAAATGCAAAAGCAGCAGGAAGCTGAAGTAGGGACTGGTAGTCAGAGTGTGAGAGGTGTGAGAGCTGCGAGCACACAGACTCCACACTCCACAGACTCCCCTGTGCTGGGGAGATGCACATGGAGCCACTGGGGATCCCACACTTGCTGCAGGCATTCAACAGGAGAATGAGCTGTTTTGCCAAATGGAAGAAAAGGAACTGGAAAATTATCATACAAAAAATTTTAAACTCAGGCAATGGGAACAGAATTCCTTTCGTAGGATGTTTAACTAGAAAAGCAACTCATACCCTTGAGGCAAGCTAATTTTATTGACATTAGGAGAGATTTATTTTTCTCTCTTTATCTACAATATACAATTCAGGAATTGTTTCCTGCAGATAAAAGCCTCATTGTTATACATACAATAAACTGAAGTAAAAATGATTCATGCTATTTCCATCTCCAACTTTAATAATGATTTAAATCAGCAAAAAAATCAAAGCTGATCATCTAAATCAAGATGATTGTTTATTTGTATGCTTTAGGTTTTTTCTTTATAGCCTGTTATTTGGTTGGAAACTATAAAATACACTGGCTTGTAAATGGGTGTAGGCTTTTCAGTAAATGCTGCAGTTTCTGTCAGGCAAGAAGATGCCCTCATTTCAGTAAATATGCTGTTTATCATAGATTTGTTTAGCTATACATTGTTAATATGCATTATTTCACCTGATACTGTTCTTTTCTATTTCATATTAATGTACCATTTAAAATTTAGAGCAAACACAATCTGGGATTGTGTGGGAGCATTCTCTCACATCTCTTTTAACCTGTATCTTTGAAAAGGAAATCAATCCCAGACTGGTTTCTCAGCTTTGAATGATCAAGAAATTCAAATGAAGCAGTGATTTTGTTCTTTCTGCAGGCACAGCAATGGCTGTTCTACCAGGAGATGTGCAGCATTCATTCATCTTCACTTACCATTTCACAGGTTAACTTTGCATTTGTTAAACAAACATAAAACCTCTTAAACAAACAAAGAAACAAAGAAGTATTTTTCCTGGTCACTTTCAGTTTTTACTTTTACTCCCAGCCCCATAATCCAGACAGATTATTTAAAACCAAAATTAATTTCTTACAGCTTTCTTTATAGTTAGCTGGTTTTTTTCATTCCTCATAGCTGCATTTTCAGAATTATGTGTGGTTTTGTTTGTTTTTGAAATGTTCTTGCAACATTCACATTTGAACTAACAACCCTCCCTCGAATTAAGGAAGAGTATTTCTAGTAATGTCACATAGAGGTTTAGTATTGACTTACAGTTTGACCTAAGATGACTCTTTTTGATACTCTGCGTTCCCCTACCTTTTATTATCACACTTAAAAGTGATTATTGCATACTTCCTTTGACTACTGCAGGCTCTGTAGGAAAATTTTGTTAACTCAGAGCTATGAATGACACAGGACCTGCCCTGGCTGTGTTCCTTGTAAAAATTACCCAGTAAATTACCCTGTGGTTTATTTAGAAACAGTCTTAAATGGCTCCTGATCCACTGAAAGGACGCAAATGTTTCCTGCACATTGCTGTCCACATATGACAGGATGAACCAGTCTCACAGTATAGAAAACTGGAAACATTTTCTTACAGGACTATCAAATAGAATATGCCTCTCCCTCTCCGTTTCTTACCTTTATGCTTTTCTTGAACATGTAGCCTGGCGTTAGAGATCCTTTTCTGAGGAGTTCACTGAAGATAACTATTTGCTCAAAGAGAAACACCCTACGCTCCTTGGGCCGAGACTGAACTCCGGAATCCTGCTCTGTCACGTAGAAGGTGTCCTGCTGCAGCAGCTTGCCTTGAGCTGTCAGTTTGCCCTGAGAAGCAGACGAGGCACCATCATTACAAACGCTGACCCACTATGGTCCCACAAGATGATCTGCTATATTTCATGCAGCCCAAGTTTTCCAGGCAGCACCATATTTGTGTGAGACATATCCCCTCCAGGTTATCAAAGCAGCAATCTAGTAAATCGTGACCTCAGTTTAAGAAAAACAACATAGGATTTCTTTGCTCTCATTGCCACCGATTGTGCATATAAAACCAAAAGCAAGGTCTCAAAGCAGACTGTTTTGTATGCTTCATTTCAAACACTGTTCCTGTTATGTAGTTGGTTACTGTAGTGCCTTATTGTCTCTAGTCATGAGCTCTCCATCACCCCCTAAGCCAGCAGTCAATGACATAACACCTATGAAGGTGCAAAAAACCAGGACCTACCTGTTTGTAGAAATGCTACAGTGCATAAGACAGTAAGACAAATTTTACTTCATTTTGGAGATAAGACATCTCACCAAAGCCTGCACTGGCTTAGTTGCAAACCACAGGCTGTAATCTGTGGGGTTGTAACTCACAAGTCCCCTCCTGGATGATGCCAAACTCAGTCAGAGCTGTTAACAGGTTAATGCCAGGTGACCTTACAAACAGGCAGGGCAGGCTGGTTCATCACTTATTTTGCTCTGGCTATATCTACAAGAAGTCTCATTAAAGCTTGCAGAAGCTTTTACAGAGCTCCCAGTTTGAAGAAACAATAGATATATTATCACAAGTTTAAAGTGAGAGGTATATTACACCCTCACCTCTGAAACCTCACCAAAACATGCAGCTCAGCACTGCAGAAGAAAAAGCACTAAATGAACAGCTTGGAGCAGAGACAATCACAGAAAGATAAAATAGTTTTCCTTGTGTAGTTATCATTATAAACAGAATGCAAATACATACCTCAAAGCCTTGGAGGCGACCCAGGTTCATCATATCGTTGCAACGTTTTGGTACAAGGCACATTAATTCAACTGCTTTCTGTTAAGGAAAAAGGATGTTGAATTATTACAAGAGAATCAGAGGGTTCCTAAAAGCCCGGTGTCAAATAATGAAGTTCAATAGCACAACTGCTGCCGTCAGTTATTCGTGATGAGGCCCTCCTGCACTGAAGATGTGTGCTAATGTCTAAAAAGAGGATGGGGCACCTAAAACATAGGACTGTGCCATCATCTTTTAATTCTGATTTAGGCTAAGAGAAAAACCACATTTAGAATACCAGCAGGATCTTCAGCTACTGTCAAAGGAATACTGGGGTTTTCAATCCTCCATACAAAGTGCCATTTGCACTATTGTCCAGGACATGAAAACGTACCTCTATATCAGAGCACTCCAGACCAGCTTTTTCACTGTACCTCAGGAAGTCCTGGAGAAAGCAGAAAGGTTTGCATTAAAGGCACTTCAGAAAGAGAACAAAAGGCTCCAGTTTGAAAAGGAAAAAGGCATATTCAACGTGTAATTTTCTGAGAAGAAATTTGCTAATATTAACAAAATCAGCTGCAGAGATTGCTGAATGCCACAACCACTTTAAAGATACGGAAAAGGGGTGCGGATGATTGTTGAAAACATCACATAAAAAAGGACAAAGCTGGGATTAGCCCTTGGGAATGCTTACTTAGTCCCTGTCTTAAGCCACAAGACCACACACACACACACACACCCACACGAAGGTTTTTCTTTTCCTTTTGGCATTTTGGGGCACACGCTGCTGTCTCTCTGCTAGTGTGCAATTACCAAACTGTGGGCTGATGGCAGTCTGCTTGAGGCTAGTTCAAGAGGGAGAAGAAGCCAGCTCCGAGCTCCGATCCTGCTGGAGATTACAGGGTAGGGTTCAGACATGCCTGATTTTAGATATTAGTTTGAGACCCCTCAGGATCAATTTTCAGAAATGCTGAGTAATTGGCATTGCGGATAAGTCAGCATAACCCAGAGTGGTCAAGCTCCTCGAGAAAAAAATTGTGTGGAGTTCCCAAAATTTTAAGACGTCAGAATATTCTGGAAATAAGTTGCTTAGGGTAATTTGAAATGAGCTATTCAGAAATGGAGGTTATAGCATTTACTAAAAACACACCATTCAGCACCAAAGACAGAACGTTATTAATAAACTTGTGTATCTTTGTTTCAATTTAAACAAAAATTGAAAGTTTGCTCTTAAACCTCAGAGGAAGAAAATTCCTATTTGAAGTTTACTCTTCTATAAAAAAACCCCCAAATAAAATAAAATAAAAAAAAAAAATCTGTTTACTATCCTAAATTACAAACAACTTGCACAGATGTGGCCCTCGTGCCCTCTGGACATTTTCCATGGGCCTCTGTCATTGTATGCCCAGAGAGCAGACTCCTTTTTCCTCTTATTGTGATGAATTTATTCCTCAGTTAAGTCTAAGGCTGATTTAAAATAACACCACCTGATGCAACATGCAGACTATAATTTAGTCCAAACTGGATCTTTCCACTCACCTTGAGAAGAAGCTGATATTTAGTTATTCTTTGAATGGGTTTGATCAGAAAATCACTGATGGTTAGCCGTTGGCTTATTTCCTGTTGAACCTCCTAAAAATTGAGGATTAAAAACAATTGCAAACAATCACAGAGTAAGACAGAGACCACAATAAAACGTCTCAGCAGAGGCTTATTTCCACAAAAAGTTGGTCTGTTCTTAATCTTTTGTTTACAAGGGGGAATTTCTGAGGATTTAAAAACCTGGCATATCCTAGTTAGGCAAGGACTGGGTGAAAGTCATGACTGAGCTGGAAGGCATTGGAAAGCACAGGATCCCTCCCCCCTCTGAGCTGACCAAGCAGGACTGAAGGTCTGAAGATCACTCTTTCCACTGCAGGATTAGCTCACAAATCAGTCCTGCAAAGCATGCTTCATGTCCTGGGGTAAAAGGAAACATCCTTCCCTTGTTAAACAAGCTTCTTTCACAGTACTATCTAAATATGTCTAGTTCCAAAGACTTTGTGGAACAGACAATCTTATGGGGAATTTATGAGAGGCACCACCCAGCTCCAACAGCTCTTACCTCCTCCCCTGTTTGTAGACTACTGATTAAAAAGTCATATTTTCTTTGGGACAGACATTAGTGCAGGGCCACTATAAGGGCCACACACAGTCAGCACTGCATTAAATATTTAATAGATATTAACAATATGAGAATTTGAAATCAACTAAATAATAACATTTTCTCCCTATAGCAGAGACTTCAGCAGCACAAAAAAATCCTCTAGAGTTTGTTTTAGACAAACCCCACAGGTTACAGAGTAGTCTCCTTGACCAGGACTCCCAGCTGTAAGCAGTAGTAATGTGTAATGGGCCGTGCTTACCTCAAAGTATGTTTCATACTCGGCTACTATATACTCAGATCGTGGCTTGTTTTGGCAATACACCACATACATGTGCAATCGCCGCTCCTGTGAAGGCAAGAGGCACAGCAGCCTGGTGAGATATTGGCTACTGTTCTGCTACTGAAGGGTGGCAGAGAACTGCTACGATGTTCTGCTTGGTCTTCCTTATTTTTGGTTTAATCAAAGATTTAGTTTGCTGAAGTAAGAAAGAAAATTGGTGACTGGCTCTGTTCTAAACTTCTGCACCTCAGGCAAGGGGAAGGTTCCATGGGGGTAGCCAGTGAGAGATGTCATACCCACAGTGGCAGGTCTGAAATTTGCTGCAGAGCTGTGCTCTGGCTAATATTACATGAACACATAAATTGTAGCAGTTGGCAAATACCTGCCGTAATTATATTTTGGCAGATGTCCTTGGCCACATCAATTTTGCCCCCCAAATAAGTTGTCTGCGAGAAAGCAATTAATTAATGCCTTAGTGCAATTCAGCTGCACACTTGGAAATGCATAACTAAAAGGATACTTGAGGTTTAAATTAGGTTTAGACCTGTAGAAGTAAACAAACAGATGTTTTCGGAAAGGAGTCATCACACCCTGTATGACAACTGTACCTATAGGTATAAGGTATAATACAGGTAACAAAATAAAACTTACATGCTTAATAAAAAGCTGTGCTAAACGGTCAGGCTCTTGAAGACATTTTTCCAGTTCAACCAGGAAAAAGCTGAAAGAAAGGATATCAACATTTCAGAATACTTCTTTAGGCCATCCCAGCAGCAAACTAGTCATCCTTCAGATACGTCAGTACAATTTTAGCTACAGTATTCAATAATAAATGAAAAGGTAAGCTTGGCTTCAGCCCTTAATGGTGGGATTTCTAAAGCTTTAGATGAGAGCTGTGAAATGTGGAGGTCTTTTCTTGTAAACTGTCTGCTCTTCTTTACTATTACAGCAGTTTCAATTTTCAGAAAGTGCTGATTATTAATTGCAAGAGTTGCCTTCCTTCACTGAGATCTCCCAAAGTAAAACTTTTCCATGTACCAAAATACTTGTGAAAACTCAGCTGAAGCTTAACCAGAAGTTCTCAGTGGCATGAGCAGATTTGGAGTACTGGTCAATGTGAAAGAGATGCAGCAGTTTCCACTTGAATGAACAAGTCAACATGTTTTACAATATGTTCCATCTGTCACTGGTTTTAATTTCATAATAAATCATAATATGTAATTCATAAACACCATCTCTATCTTGGCCTGCAGCTTTGGAGAGGTCATTCACTCCAGCTCAAATGCCCTTATGAAGAATATACTATGATGCCTAAAAGTGAGGTAAAATCAGCTGAAGCAAACTTCAGAAATACTGCTAGATTTTTCTACTGGCTGGCCAATTCTGACAATCTCCCTATCCATGAACTTGCTCTTTTTCACTTCAGGATTTCTGTCTCAAATACCTCCATGGATTTGCTACAGTAGTCAGATTTGGGGAGAGGACATGCCTGCAATGGTCTGGTCCCAAGAAATCCCAGAACCACAAAAAAAGGATGCAAATTGGACAGCTGTCTCAACTAAAAATCCCCATTGCTACCATTAAATACAGCTGCTCCCATAACTCAGTCCTCTATAAATGTTACATTCATCTGCATTTAAATAGACTTCTTGACCCAGATATGCAGAACTAAAAATAGGGAATCCTTTCCTATGTGTTACAGAAAACTCCTACCATCACACTTAAACAAGGAATGGCTCTGGTAAAAACACTCCATTGCAGGCATCAACTTAATATATGGTGAAGCTTTTCCTGACATTTCTTAGTTTGTGCTCACAAGGTCATCTGTCAGAATATACAGACAGGCCCAGGCTATGAGATAAGCACCTATGGGACACAAGATGGGAAGGGTACTGTGCTTCATGGGTGAGGGAAATGTCCAGAGTTGAAAAAAGATCCAGCCCAGTGTCCACTGCTCAAGTCTGTACATGCATGCTCAAATTCTAGTTAGTTGGAGCTGTAGAGTATTTCTGAGAGGAAGAGTTGAAATGATGATCATATTGTCCATAAGCAAGAGATTGTTGTTCATAAAGTTACAGGAAAAATGGCCCAGGATTTGTGTGTTCAGCAGCTTTTCAAAATCTACTTGTATGAGTAAGATTTTCAGTGAATGGAGTTCCTAACTCAGAGCCAAAAGCATCAACTAGGCCAAAGCATGTCATGGCTTTCATGTGAGAAGGATCTTTAAGGAATTTACATTTTATCGCCCTTCTAGCCAAACACCACTGGTATGGTCAGCCTTCATGATCCAATCAGCTGCATGTGAAGATGTTCATGTTGCTGAGAACCACGCAACACAGGAAAGAAACCATGACTTTCCAGCACTGCTACAGCACATCAGTAGGATGAATTAAGCCTACAGCTGTGACCCATGAAACATAATTATGGCAGCCTCAGTATTTTTTCTAGGATCCAGCAAACACTCCACAAGCAGCAACTCTTCGAGAGCCATACTGGGAATGCTTATGAGCCACAGGTCAGGAGCTGTGGATGGACCACCGTGGTATCTCCCCGTGAAGCCTCTTGTTGCGGCTCCCCAGCAAGGAGTGGCAGAGCCATTGGCAGCACAGCCCTGACAGAGAGCAGACTCCTGTGTGCAGCATTTCTGTCACACTGACCAACACTCCTGGCACAGTGTTTGAACCAGCATAAAAGCTGTATCTGTGATCACAGACAGCATGACAAACACCTTCCCATGAAGCCAGGCAGTGCAAAGCTATAGCCCACCAAAGCTGGTTTTTTTTCACTGGGAAAAATGATTTCATGTAAGACTGATGCTTTGCATCATGCAGCTGCGCCAGTTTTGGCTGGGTAGACAAAGCCCTATATCAGGATTTAGTTTATAGTGAAACCATGGCTAAAAGCACATGAATCAGAACATGTTCTCAGGACTCAAGGTGGCCATGATTTGTGAAGCTGTTAAGCACCACTTACAAACCAACAGAGACTATTTAAAGAGAGGCAATGTCCTCTGGAAGTTCAGCCTTGAATGACCTGCTATAATAATAATGGTCAGACTTCGCGAACGAAGAACCGGGGAAGGTCTTTACACCTTCCAGCCTGCGCATTGGATTTTTTAGGTGAGTTACA
>JAYRBT010000181.1:9812418-9856175 GCA_036023395.1 Myiotriccus ornatus
CCCTGACCAGGAATCGAACCTGGGTCTCGGCGGTGACAGCGCCGCGTCTTTACCACTAGACCACCAGGGGCTCCCTTGAATGACCTGCTGATGTTCAGTTAAAAGCAGCTTAGACATAGAGACACCATATAGCCCAATCCTTTATGGACAGTGGTTAGAAAGGTGCTTAAACCAAAAACTTACTCTTTGTGCCAGTCATAGATCTGGTGAATATTGCCAAATACGATCTTGTCTTTCCCTTTCATATCTTCAGAAACTCCTTTTTCTTCCATCCTCTTCATGAAGCCCTTTAGGATTAAGGATCAGTGATCAGCATGCTTAAAATATCTTTTGTACAATTTAAAACCAGAAACCCTACTAGATACTTTAAATTACACAATTTGCTTAAAAGAAAACTTTAAAGGATTTGTTTAGAATATCTACAATAGTTATACAAACCACTATTAGATGTAATTGAAGTGACAAGTGCAAATGTAAGATAAAAATTAAACAAAGTAGTTTATCAAGCCTGGCTTCTCTAGTAAGAGGAAAAAGAACTTTGTACAGAGTTCATCCATTCATCACCATGAGTATTTTGTGAGAGCACAAAGCCAAGCAGTAAGTTTAAAGAGTCACATGAACAGGATTTCTCACACCTCCTGAGAGTTTATTTGTAAGCCTTTGGAGCACTGCAGCCCTGTCAGGTTTGTTAGTGGTGCATGATATAAACGGAACATAACAAAAAGGTCTTCAAGTTTGGAAACTGTTGAAAATCAGACAGGCTGATAATTCTCCTTGGACTAGTGAATGCCACTAGTGAATCACACGCCTCCAGATCTGAGTCCTTGCTGGGAAAAAACCCTGGACCCTGTAAGTGAGTTGCATCTAACAGGTGATCCCTAGGGAACTTCACAAGTTGAATTTTTAAAAAAGACTGTTTTTTAACAAAAAAAAAAACCCCAAACTCTAGTTCCCCTCAGGCTTTTTTTTTTCAAAACAATAATCTGTGGGCCACACATGCACCTCAACATAGATCCAAACCCACCTTCTAGAAATGTACTCGGACACTGAACATTAGCCCAGGTGCAAACTCAAGTATAAGTATCTGTTACCATTACTCAATCTGACAGGAAGAAAAGCATGAAATAAGTGGTAGAAGCATAATTCCCCACCACTGCCCCCAAGGCTGCATTACAGCAGAAGGCGTTTGTCACAAGCAGGGTAGCCAAGAAAAACCTTTGCACACTGGAGTTGAACCTAAAATACAACATTTATTAGATGGAAACAAAAATAGTTTCCAAAGGCATTTCTTCTTGTTTCTGTCAACATGAGAAGGGGACCATGGAAGCAGTGTGCAAAATAAAGCAGTTTGTTTCTCATGCTGTATTTTTTGTTGTTGTCACTTGTCAGCATGGTGCTTTTTAGTGGGAAAACATTTTGCATAGCAGGGTTTGCTTCAGCTCACCTCCACAACAGTTCCCAAGTCTTTGACGTAGTCTTTTTCAGTCTGTACCAGCTCATTTAAGACAAACCTATATTAAAACAGAACACACACATATTTGACCACATTCCTTGATGCTTGCTCCTCTTACCACATATGACCTCACCATAAACCCCCACTGTCACTCAGATCCCATAACATGTGTCACTTGTCACTCACTTAGAGCTCAGTGGAATGTAAATGACAAAAATGTCACATTTCAGGTCAGGGTAGTCTCAGTTTTCTTAGTCACTCTTTCTTCCTATCCCTCTTTGCCCCCACAGCCCAGGATGGTGCAAGAGCAGCAGCACAACCAGCTGCCTGTACTTTGACCTACCCCTCCCCGTCCTCCTCTCCTCCATCCCCTACACAACACCCCCTGAGAACAATGGAGACATGTTCTGACCCATTTTCCAGCAAGCAGGAGAGGATTTCTTGCCCCAGTCTCTCTGGCTTTGCCCAAGAGTCATCCATTTAAGTTTTAATTCATAAGTTTCAAACACTTTGAAAACAAATCTCCTCTCCCGTCATAACCAAGAGCTTAATCTTTCAGACTAGATAATCTATGTGTGGGTGTTGAATATTTTAACACTGATTTCAGAGCTAATAATCCCATGTAGGAGAGTCATCTAATGAAGGCTTGATGCATGCAAACAACAGCAAGCTAAAAAAAGCCCCTCCTATGTAAGTCAAACTGACTAATCACATCATGTTCTTTCGAGGACAATTTCAAAAAGTTACAGCTTGCAGCAGACAGTTTGTCTCTCAATTACGCCAATACATAGATTTGGCACAGTGACAAATAAACTCCATCTGCGCTCGTTTGCTGCAGCAGTAACAAGGCTAACTAGATAGAGGAGTGCTTTCATGTCCACATCAATCAGCAGACTGACCCACTTGAAGTGATAGGGCTGAGGGCAAACAGTGCTGAGATAAAAGGCTGGTTCAAAATACCTACAGGGGAAAGAAAACAGGATAGCATTGCAAGGAGAGACTTAGTTAGGAGAAGTTACTGAGAAAATAAATCCTGCTTCTGCTGTGCTCTCTTGCTCAGACAAAGCGGAGGCGATTCTTAGGACACGCGTCAGGAAAAGGTCAAACAGCTTCTTGTTCACTTGAGAGCGAAATCCACCCCCCTTGGCAGAAGGCAGGGCTGGCAGCGGCCACACCAGACGCCTGTGCTCTCCGAAGTGCCCTGCCAAGTTGTGTGCCTGGGCAGCAAACACGTGCAGGGCGAAAGGCAACAGGCTGCTCTTTCACAGCCCAGCACCATGTGGCCTGAGCAGGCGTGTGCTGTACAGCCCCCTCTCGCTGGCTGACCCACCGTGCCCTTGTGAAAGGCTCGCCACATCCACTCTGCCCAGGGACAGGTGCTGGGAGGAACTTTTCAGCTTGCACCACCCTCCATTTGCATTGCTATCCACAAGCACAGAGAGAGCTGCTGAGGGAATGTGGAGAACCTTTCCCTCCTACAAGGTTATCTGGCCAAATTCTGCTCTAAAAGTGAAGCAGCAGGTGCTTGTAGTACATAATGCTGCAGGTCATGCAGGCAGGTGGGTGTTTACTAAAAATCATTGCAGCAAGCAGGTTTCTGGTCAATAGATGAAACTTGCATATTTACAACTCTATTAGGATCTGGGGTCTGCACCTCCACTGCTTGCCTTAAACTCAGCACCAGGATTCCCTCAGCTCCCCTCTTCCTAGCAAGCAGAAAAATCAACCTTGACTATCTCTATTTATTCTCTGACGCCTACCTGACACAGCATCTTAGAGGTACTCCCAAATCTAAGGTTTCTAGGATGTATGCAGCCAAAAATTCAAGTTCACTCATCTTCTCCCCTAATAACATGGAGCAAGGGCAGTTGCTTGCAAAGTGCCCTGATCACCAACAGTATTGACTACACAGCTGTATTTAAAACAGCACAGACTGGAAAAAGGGTAGAGCCTCCTCACTTCTGATTAAATCTCAATATCTGGATATTTTGGTAACTCTGTATTCAATCCATACTGAACAGTGACACTCAATAAGACTATGGTCTTCCTGCTTGTAGAAATGCAGCAATCAAGCCTGATGGAATAGGATTTTCCTAAAACCAGGTCCAGCTGCTGGCACATGTGTGCTGCAGGGACACAGGACATTACTGCCCGTGCCTGTGCAAGGGTTCAGCTGCTGTTTTGTGGGGGAATGGGGATCACAGCTCGAGCTGGGAGCTCAGCTGCCTCACATGACTGTGGAATTAAGCCCAGGAAGCTGCAGAGATACAGAACACAGACACAAAGGAGCTGGAGGAGAGACAGATGTCTTGTGCTGAAAGCCACTGGCAGGTGCTCCTAAACATCCTGGTGTTTGGAATTCTGGCAGCTACTAATTAATTACATGTAACACGCTACCAGTTCCTCTGCCAGAAGCTTCACACACTAGAGAGTGTTCCTGTGTTCCTGTAACTTTGCTTACAGTGCCAGAGGTCTCTGCACTAAAACTGCAACCTGCAGTTTCCTACCAGTTACCTAACTAATGAATTTCTACTAGAGAATGTCCAGAACTTGCAATATTGAGGAGCTTTTAGGAGACATTCATGGGCAGAGATGTTCCCTGCAGGAAGACTGACAGCTGCCTAGTAGGAAACTTCTCCCATTCAGAAACACATCCAGGAGTGTCATGTCCCTGTCTGCTGCTGGGAGTTGCTCCAGTTCTTCGCTGTATCACTTCTCTGGCTTCCTACAACAAACTGCAGGAGCAAACGATGGCTTTCACAGACCCGTGACACTTTGCTCCTACTTCCTCTTCTACTCTTAACTCCTTGCTCCCCCTGGCTTGGTTTCCTTCCCTGCTTGGCATCTTTCCCAAATGGGCTGCTCTTCTTCCACCTCTCACCTTTCCACACTCCAATGGAAGCTGTATGGAATGTTGCTTTTCCCCTCAATCTTCCATTTGATTAGATCGCTGCAGTTACCATTGTCAGCACAAGAGGTGAGACAAAGAAAACTGCTACCTCAGCTCTCTTTGATATAATTCTTGATTCTGTTTCTCTAATTCTCTGTGTTCTTCAGCTGAACTATGTATTTAAGAAATGCTTTAATCATTACTGGCTTTGAAGGAACAAGCATTATTTTTTTTTTACATTTAAGGGAGCGTACAGATAATTTTAAAAAACAACTTTCATGAGTCATCACCATTTCTTTTCTCTCCCATTACCATGAACATGGGGGTTTCCCAAACGAAGCTTTCTCTTCAGTGGTGCACCACAAATCCATCTGAATCTGTCCCTTCCTTCGCTAATAACTAAGGCAAAAAAATTCTTCTCATTCAAGAAATCCTAGCAGGATTCTCTATTCTGTTCCTTGAAGGTAGCTAACAAGGTCAACCACATATTACTCCTCTGAGAGCTGGTTTCACTGCTGGCAATAAAGTAATTACCAATGCACACATCTCAGTAATACTTGTTGAGCTGTTCAGAGGCTTTTACAGCACTAGATATTTGCTATCTGGGGTAAAAGCTGTACATTTTAGAGTGATGATGAACTTCCTGCATGGAATTGCTTTTATGACGTGTTTTTAAGTGTAACACAGTTTTACTCCCAGTTCCATGTTCATTCACTCTTTCAGTGCTGCTTTGTGTCCTCCTTGGGTGCATATTTTGGAAAGAAGAACCAGCAATACAACTTACATTCTGCCTCTCATTGCTTTGGCTTTTTGTTCCTCTTCAAGGTTCCGTGGGGGCGTTGAAGGTGTCATTCCTTCATTTAAGCAGCCAGTGGCATCTTTTAAGCTTCCTCGATAGGATCCTCCTTCAAGGGTCTAAAAAAAACCCAAAAAAACCAGAATAAGCATTGTCCTTGAACTCCAGCATAAGTATTCAAGTCAGTTCTGCAATCAACACTACAGTTAAAACCAAGCAGAGTATTCAGCAACACTTTCCTGCAGGACTTAGTGAAACACAACCAAACTAATTTTAGGTTGAGGTAGGACCCGCCCCCCCAAAAAAAGCATGAAAACAGAGAAAATGTCCTTCTGTTAGAAGTTGGAAAAAGATGTTCCAGTAGCTCTGAGAAAACTCTTCCAAATTATTTCAAAACAACCTGGAAATATCTTGATGTCTCAATCAGGACCATTGTTAGGCAACATGTGGTCAAAGATTCTCTGCCAAAAGCTGAATGGGGATTCTTGTAGTAAAGTAAAACACAAAAAGAAACAGAAAGACGGACACACAGTAACATTCCATAATAATTAAAGCTTCCCCCAAATCCCTGGAAAGTAATTGTAATGGTCTAACAGACTGTACGTGGGGGAGAGAAAATAAAATAATCTCCAAAAATATGTCTAACTGGATTAATGAAATACTTTTCAACTTGTTAGTCCCTCGATGGAATAAAACTATTTTGAGTAAATTTTCTGGGAATATCCTTCTTGGTTTCCCATAAAGAACTCCTTCACCCATCACTCCTTATCAAGCAGTCTATGAACGCTGAGTCTTTCCATGTACCAATAGGTCAAACTGAGAAAATACCAAAACCACCTGAAATAATTCACTAGATAAAACTGCTTGCACAGAGCTGCAGTAATTTAATGATCACTGTGGGGTTTTGTTTTTTTTCTCTCTTCACTGTTCCAGTATATGTAAGAAAATGAACCTTTGTAGGCCCATCATAATCCCGCTTTTAAGTTGTTCAGAGAAAGCATTTAGCTAATTTTAGAGGCCCTGGAATTTGTAGAAAAAGGTTTAGCTTTGATTTTAAGATTTTGAACTGCTTATGGAAAACTTAAGAGAATCCAGGATATGAAACAGGATTTACTCCTTCTCCAGCAGACGTGGGATCAGACAGGGAGAGTGTACGACACTGGCATTTTTGAACAAATTAATCCCAAAGCATTTTTATTGCTTATTCCACTCCCTGTAAGAAAGAGTTGACAAGGCAGATTAAAAGTGCCACATGAATCTTTGTAAAATTAAAGCACAGCTGTGGTACTTCAAGCAGTTCTACTCTTTAGAGGGTCTTTTGAAAAGAGAAACCGTAATACCAAACAAATTCACACAATAAAACTCCCGTGCCTCAGAACAAGCTTCGAAACAAAACAAACAAAACATCCCACTGTGGAAAACAAGACCCCAGAAAGAGAACAGTACAATAGCTCATGCTCTGCAAAGCCCACTCCAGAAGTGACTTTTGACTGTGCAGCACAGAGCCTACATGAGATGTGGGCTTCATCTCGTATGGGGAGCAAAAATATTAGACACTACTGAGAAGCAGAGCACACGGGGTTAATAAAAGCATAGCAGATGAAAGGTAGAAAGCAAGGAAACCAGAAACAAGAGGTAGCCTTTAAAGCACTTCCCTAGAGTCACATCAGGCCTGTTGTGTACACAGTTTTCACAACACTAAACTTACCAGCTTAGTTTTGACCAACTTTTCTATTGCACTGACAAGATCCGCAGCAGTTGGGACATCGGAGGAGCTCTGTCGAGCAGCTAGCAAAGAAGAGGACTGCAAGACACCAGGTTGCAAAGGAAAAGCAAGTTAAAAGGATGAGAAGGGAGTAGGAAACCAAGCGGTCAGCGAAGAAGCTTCTGAGGCAGGAGAACGAACGTGGAAGGGAGCTGGAGGGTTAGAGGGCCACATGCACGGACAGGTAAGCAAGTGTCGCCGTATCAGACAAGCATGGAATTGCCATCCACTTCTGGCTGCACATTTCCAAGACTGGGAACCAGGGAACAGCATGAAAGAACTGAAGTTCATTTACAAACAGGTTACAATACTCCTAAAGTCTGCTGGTTCCTCCTTCAAAGGACATGTACGGTCTTACAGACTCCAGAAAATTGATCATCTTACTGCAGATGTAAGAAATTACCCCCTCCCCCATACATACATATTTAATAAGGGCAGTTAAGCACAAGGCACACATAGAATTACAGGCAGTAGGGGAGAGAGGAACAAATAATTCCCTCTCCCTTCCCCACAGATCAATTGCAACTCCAAATCAACTTGGATGACACCTTCCCTTCATGCAACTTCAGCCATCTAAAACTTGTAACTCTTCTCTCCCCTGTCTGCAACCAGTGGAGAGAAAACACCTCTACATGTCTCATCTATCCTGGGTACCAGGCACAGTCTTGTCTCTCTATGCCTGTGGGCTGGTCACAGGTATTCGATTTTAGGTGCCTGACATCATGTCATGTCTTTAGACGTCTCCACTTACAGATCTCCAGAAACACCAAGACCTCTTCAACGTTCTCCCAAACACCTCTCTGACTCTGTGTGAAATACTCAGTTTTAGTTTAAGGCTTTTGCTCTATAAGGGCATATCACCCCTTGATCTTTATCCTGGGAAACCTTACTTTGAACATCCAAACCCACTCGATAGCTGTGGGAATTGGGATTTATTAGCTCACTTGTATGTACATTTCTTCTGAAGGCCATACAAGCACTGACTAAAACTATAAGCCCTTTTATAACCTGCTTTCAGCAGGCTGAAAAAGAGTAAAGCATGGCTAAATTTTATAAATTTTGCATTAAAAAGTTTATTCATCTCACAGCTGCTAAATAAAAGTCTTCTGGAGAGCAGCTACTCCAGCGAAGTCACTGTGCGGGTGTCAACAAACACGCATCTGAGATTAAATAGTGCTGGGGAATGAGACATGGAAATGTGATGGCAGGAATTAGGCAGCTGGCCACCTCTTTCCGCAGCCCTTTGGGAAGGTTGCTCCTGTTGAGTGACACAGCCCCAGGAGAAGAAAAAGAAGGCAAAGGATATTATAATCCTAACCAGAAGCCTTGTGATAGGGCAGAAACATGAACTGCCTGCCAGTCATCGTCTTGTCTTTCACAAATAATACATCTAATCAGCAGTTCTTATTTCAACAACAACAAAAACTACAGGTAATCATGTTGGTAATTGAGGAATTAGGCTGGTAATGCAGGAATCTCATACAAATGTGAAAGCTCAGACAGCCTGTTTCACCTGCAACGCAGAGAGACATGTCTAGGAAAAAAAAAAAAAGACTGAAAATAAGGACTTTGAAGAGATACTGGACAAATACATTGACAATAACTGCCAACCATAACCATCCTAGCAGGAGGGAGGCACTAAAAAGCTGTTGCTCTCGCTTATTTTAACTGAAATTGCTCAATATTTTTGAAAAGGAAATAACTGCAGGATTTTGGAGGGAACAAGGAAACATTCGCTGATGACAAGGTTTTCAGAGTTAAATAAAACTTCTGGGATTGACAAGAGTCTAGTTTGTATGGGGCACATCGAAATACATAGTATTTCTATTTCCCAGGGAGCAAATTATTAATTTCTAATATGAAGAGATCTTGCAATTTGTCTTTTTAAGAGCCTCTAGGAGCAGTGAGAATGATTACTGCTGCCTTGCAGATGGACTCAGGGAAAAGTGCCACCTCCCACTCCATGCAGACATCTCCCCCCTACCACAGCTACTGTCCCATACTGCTGCTGGTCCATCCCAAACCTGTGCCTGTAAGCACAGAGGTAGCACATGAGCAAGAAGTTGTGCTCAAATTAACACCATTAGAGGGTTTTCAGCTCCAGCATGGCTTGAACATTGCTAATACAGTGTCCTGTGCCAGGGAATTTGGGACCCAGGTTTGTGAGCTTTAGTTTTCAGTTGAAGCAGAAAACAGTTTAGTTCCACAACATTTACGCTATCAGAAATGTATTTAAGAAATACTGAAGTCATACGGCACGTTGGACACCAAAAACAGTGACCTGACCTAAATTAGGTTTGTTTGTCTTTAAAAAAAAAAAATAAAACAACCCCATCCTCCAAAACAAAAAGCAAGCTAGCCCCCAAACATTTAGCTAAACTCCATGGGGAACAAGTCAGGAGCAACAGCTATTGTGCTGGGCATGGATCCACCACAGCTCTGCTTCGCTGACCTTTCGCCTCTGCCCCTCTCTAGACAGCCAGCAGCACACACAGCACTCAAAGGGCAAGAGTCCACAACTCCAGCTGCTTCCTTCTGGTCTTGCTGCCACCACAATGTCATAACATTTCCTGATAGATTAGCAGAAAGCCCCCAAATCCTTTACTCCATCACTCTGCTCCTTGAGTCCCAAAAATATTTACATCTTTCTCTCTCTGTATTTCCAAACTCCTGCCTGAACCTTCCCCAAGAACATTCTGGGTTGTTTTTTTGTCTGACAATTTATTAATCTCCACTATCCTTGCTTCTTTGCCTGCAGCAATTACAATCAGAGGATAGTGATACAGAAGTGGCAGTGCTCAAAACAGATGTCAGCAGGAAAGCAGGAAACTGCTAAACAGGAGGATAGTTTTCTACAAGGGAGAACGACAGCACCAGGAAAGGGTTGGGGAGCACATGTGCAGACAGGACCTGCACTGACTGTCAGTGGAAACCACTGTGACAGCCACATTCACAGATTCTCACCCCGAGACCAACTGAAGGGCTTTGCAAACCACTGTGACACCTACCATGGCAAATTCTGACAATGCTCAAGAGACTCTACCGAACATCAGACAACTACCACCACCAGCATGGTGCCACCAAATACCATTCCCAGTGCTACAGCCAGACACCAACAGCACTATTAGTCTGGAGTTTCTGACCACACACAGCACGGACACATAACCGACCTGTCATGAAATGGGATGACAGGACTAAATTGCTTATCCAGTGCTATTTGTAAATCCCGTTGGAAAAAGGTATTAGATTATGATTTGCTTGTAGGAGTCTTTTATAACCACAAGTCTAAGCTAGTTCTGGATACTAGAAGACCACAATGAAACCACTGTGATATAGCTATGCGAGAAATGCACTTGAACAGAAAACTTACATAGTAGGGGAGGTCTTACCATCTCATCTTGGGTTGGATCGTTGTCAAAAATCTTCATAGGAGGAGGAAGAGGTGTGTGAGACTCTTCATCTGGTTCATCCTCTCCCCAACCCTTCTTGCTCTTCTGAAGAAAAGTTAGATATAATTAGAAGGAGGGATGGGTTTCTCTTATCTTTTTAGATATCTAAGCCCTATCACCAGGCTCAACATTGCTTTGGATGGAGAGAATTGCAGGTAATGGGAAAGAAGCAATAAGGATTTAAGGTTTTGCTGGTTAATCCTGGTGTTTTCTAAGGCTTACAGAAATACAGTTTATAGGTCAGCCAAGCAGCTAAGGCAGTTACAGCTGTGTGCTGATAGAATAGAACGTTTTTCATTCAAATAAGAACTGTTCAATGTACAAGTTTTAAAATGTGCTCCTCTTTTTGTGTTCAGTTAGTATCTTTTGCACTTTTGGCTTTTAATTCCTCATTCACTTTATCAGGAAAGCACCACTGCTGAAGAACATTCCTGCAGAAAAACTGCAGGAACAACATAATAGCAGATTTAACAAAAACATGGCTGTTTGAGTATTTTCTTTCAATAAGGAATTACACTGGTATGGTAGGATAAAGCTGATATGAACCTCTGCTGCTCAAGAATAACGTCACTTTTATCTTTCGCAGTTTCCTAATAGCCTATTTAAAAATCTAGCCAAAGGACAATATTTTCATACTCTGAAATGTTGTTCCCTATCTATTCCATTGCTTTTTGAATGACAAAGCTGTTTGCAACACAGCTTTAAACAATGCAATTTTACATACGATTCGCTGTTGCCTCTAGACCCTGAGGGAACTGCGTTTACTCAGGCATGACTCACACACCCCAGAAGAGACTACTGGAGACACGGTCCTTCCCGCAACAAACACCAACACACACCTCATCTGCGCTGTCTCCTTGAGGAGTGGTTTCATCTCCAGTCTTTGGCGAGCCAAGGTCAAAGCTCTTCCGGCCATCTCGCACCTTCTTCTGTTTCTTGATGTTGCTCTCGGTCTTCCCGCTGTTCAGCCGGCGCACAGGACTAGTCAACCATTTCTTCAGGGTGTTGGTCGAGCGCTTTGGGCCAGGAGAGCTCTGGATGGAGTTGAGGGATGGCTGAGGTTGTAAGTTGGCCACTGAATCAGACTTGCCCCCGTTGTCGTTGGCAGAGACCGAATACGCGTCTGGAAGAAAGCGATGCAGGTGAGAGCTCATACCAGCACCTCCTCTACTCCCTGGTGCACGTCAAGTGCTGGGCAGCACTAAGCATGAAAATACAAGCTGCCTCAATGAAAGGCTTTGTGACCTATGGACATTGCGTAAACTTTATTGCACACCAGAGAGTGGAATATGCCCTGTGACAGGCATTTCCCAGAGTCTTACACACTTCTCTCATTTCCTACCTCACTATCTGTCCTTATGAAAGATCACAGACAGCAAAGTTATCCAGGTTTTTATGAAAGCCTGACTTCCGTGCTAAATGCTGAATTTCTCAGCTTCTTCCCACCATTTCATTGTGAATTGCCAGGAAGAAAATAAGCACAAAAACCAGATTGCTACAGGAGACCTGACAACTACCAACACATTGTCAGGTTCCAATTCCATAATTGTTTCTCAGCTATTTTCAGACCCCAATTCCATGACCGCTAGTTAGACTACTTACTAACTTTTGAAGCACTTTAAAATTACCCCCTTTGCTCCTGAAAGTGCCCTGTCAGAAGAATTCAAATGGACCCTAGAACTAAAAAACTGGAATGAACAATTACAAAAGATGACATACTATTCAAATCAAAGGAAACTCTCAATAAAGAGACAGAAGACAGGCTTAAATTAACAAATAGTTCAATTAGCAGGAAATTCTGCTAAACTGCTTTCAACTGCAGTCATCAATACACATGTTCAGACTAGCACCTTAGAAATGGGTGCAACCTCCCTTACACCCCCAAATGCAACAGACCAGAGATGTGCCAATGTCAATAAGGCTTTAAAACCAAAACAAACAAGTTGCTCAAAGATTTCTCAATTGCCCTTTAGGAACAAGTGCACTGTTTTCAACTTTTTGAAACCAGGACAAGGCAACTCCCTCCCCAGGAGCAATCAGGGATTGTCATGTTTAATCCCGCACAGTTTAAGATGAAGGGTTTTTTTATAAAATTCAGACATTGTCACATGCCTGTAAAATACAAGTCAGGCTGTACATCAGAAAGCAGTCAGCTGACCGTATTAAACATTTTTAGACTGTTATCTCTGAATATTTTATCTGCCCCAGCAGACACCAAAAACCTAAGTTACAACACATGAACATAGCCTGGTGCACTGAGATATTCTCCGATCAGCATTAAATATCATTAGAGATGCTGGGTTGTACAAATGCTGAGGGAGAGCTACTCTCGCAGAGAATCATTACCTGTGTTGTTTCAGAAGCCACTTCCTGCTACCAGCATGTAGAACTTGTACCCGCTCTGAGCAGAGCTGCTGCTCCCAGCTGGCTGTGCACAGAGCAGAGACTGCAGCCTGCCTTGTCTGCCAGCTTGTATAATGCAGACTGTGGGAGTCAGAAAATTTTATAACCATACACAGCCTCAGTCAGAAGTCGAACCAATAATTTATTACATACCTGAGGTCAAAAGTTAAGAGTTTTAGAACATACAGGAATAATTTTAACAAGCTAGAGGAAGTCAAAGTTCATTTCCCAGACAGGAAGAAAATCCAAATCATCTGTCTTCTGACAACTGGAGGAGTAAGCGAGAGAGAGGCTGGGAAGAGGATGGATCCCAGGTGACTTACTGACACTCCTCTGCAGGGGCAAAGTAGCAGGCTTATCTCAAAAAGGCCCGGGTTTAGCCAGCTCCTGTTGATGTTATTTCATGTACACGAAGTGGCGTTAAATCAACTAGTGCAAGATAATGTTTATCAGGGGCCAGCTTATCTTCTACTCAATAGGCTTTGGATAGTTCCCCCTCCCAGGCTCCACGTGATGCTCGCCCAGTTTATCAGTGCACCTTGCATCAGCAGAATTCAGGGTTTCACAATGGTGATTTTGACTTTCCAAGTGCCCTCACCCCCCTGGCAGCACTGAAAGCCCTGCAGGCAGTGGGGGAAGCTTGAGGGCTCCTTGCCAAGGGGCTTTGCCAAGAGGAGTGCCCTCAGGTGCCCATGCTCCCATTGCTGCTGCAGGAGGATTAACTTTGGCCACTACTGGTGCAAAGGGATCTGGGCTGCAGTCACAGAAGGAGAAATGCTGGAATTGATCACTCTGTGAGGCTGCCACTACCAGGGATGATTTGGAGCAACCAGCCATATCACAGACTCACTGCCTTTGCTGGGGACTGGGCTTGCTGGGAGGTTGAGGAGAACTGGACTAGCTGATCTCATAATATCTCAGTTGATCAACGTACAGAGAGGTTTTTATGACAGCTTGTAAGTAACACAGTCCAAACCCCTACCTGCAGTTGACAGCACTTTGCCAATTTAACTTTTGGTAATGGAAGGAGGTTGACAGGAGGCTAATGGAGCCTGGGACAACCCCATCCACTCCAAGGTTTTGTTACTGAGACACGTGATCCTACATCAGGCCAGTAGGCTCAAGGCACATCCAGATAAAGGAACCCTCAGGTCCATGATGGAAGAGGCAGGGACCTCCCTTTCCACCATAAAACAGCCCTGGTTTTAGAAGGAGAGCCAGGCCCCAGCCTTGCTACCTCCCTCTCCTTTCCCCAGGCAGCACACCCACAGCCAGGGTATGGACAGACACATAGCACCTCTCCTGCCACAGCACTCTGCCCAGCCAGCTCAGGGAAGTAACAGTCAGTTGTCCCCTGTCATTCCCAGGAAGGCAGCAGGTGGGCAGAAACAGCCCCAGTCCTGAGCTGGCCCACGGTTCACCCTCCCTGCTTGCAAGAATTTTGTCCAAAGTTAAATCCAGAGCTAGGAAAACTCTGCAGTCCAAACATCAGCCCCCAAGAGCCACCAGCCATGCTGAAAGCCAACTCACAGGTTTCCAGAGGGAGGCGTGTTACACCGTGCAATAATCCCACTTGAACAAGGCTCTGGATTTTCCTGCTCAAGGTCATGCCTTTGGTGATGAAAAAGGCTCTTTACCAAGGGGTTACTAAACGTCGGTGGGTCATGCCATGCTGTGTGCAGCCCTGCCAGATACAAAGTCCCCTTCTCTCTCCTTGTCTGCTGAACTGCCCTGGTTGAGCACTGTCAGGCATTTAGGACAGAGCCAGGGCTTTGGTTGGCCCATGCAACCCAAGACTGGAAACACGGCCTTATGTTCACTTTACATGTCAATGTAGGCTCCCTGGGGTAGAAGGACAGGCAGAGAGGTGGGAGAGAAGGACTGGTATGAATCTCCCTGCCCCCCAGCCACCATTAGAGCTCTTCAAGGTGGGGTGACTTTTCTCTACCTACATAGGTACAAAGTATTCCCAATCTCATCATTCCAGTTACCACTACTACCACACGTGCACTATGAAAAAGCGACAATGAGAGTCCACACACAATATTCATAATCTTTTTTCCTTTTTTTTTCTAAAGGAACTGCAAATTTGGACACATTTGTGAGCAAGCCACATTTGCTGTTTTGCCAGCCCTGCTGAGAATGATTTCATCTGCACATAAAGCAGGTCAGATTGACATGGTCAAGGAGGCAGGACTGGAGCTCCAGGAAGAGCAGAGCTCATGAAATAAGAGACAGAAAGGTGAAACACAAAAAAATCTGCCAGGAAAGGCCTTTTAGACAACCTCCTAAGCTGAGCTTGTGTGAGTTCCGCTGCTTCTGCAGCACATACAGCTACAAACACATCAATCATGACACTGGATACTGGCCTGACATCCAGATATCAGGTGGATCGAGCGGAAGAGGAGGACCGTGCTCTTCTTGCAAAGCACTAGCACATATGTGCTTTGCAAACTGCATTAGTAGAGCTGTTTGAAAACACAGCTTGCTTAAGAAAAGCCAGAGAGCTTTTGGAAAAGGTGCAGCAGTTCATCGTGTGACAATTCAGGCAGCTCCTGCTGCCCACAAGGACCAGCGAAGCAGTGGCTGTCCTCACACTGAAGCGGGTCTGCCATGAGCAGTTGTCCTCCCACCAGTGTTCCAGGACACACATGTCTAAAAAAAGGTATTTGGTGAAGCAAAATGGGTGTAGGGAGGTCAGCAGACTTGTGTGGCTAGATTGAATTCCTGGCCAAACCATTCATTCAGACAGAAGAAATGATGGTTTCCAAAACACTCTTAAGCAAACCTCCAAGAAACTTCTGGCAAGAGGACTGTGACAGATACTCAGCCAGACCAAAGAGCTTTAACATTCAGTGCTTTTGCACTGCTGGAGAAATGAAATGTTTGTTGTTGTTGCTCAAATGAACAGAAATCTATAAAAGCACAGCTCTTGTATTTGAAAAATGGAAGGTTCCAGTTCTGTGCAACCTTGGGTGAAAGGAAAAATGAAAATCTCACAGACCTGGTTTTAGAGGCATAGTTGTATTCCCATTTGAGTCGTCAGGAATTACTGGTGGAACATAAATTCAAGGCATTTTATTTTTACCTCCCTGTTCCCCAGAGCACACATGGGAGAGGAGGTCTGTCTGATCAGAGTCATGCAGCACCAAACTCCTTTGTAGGAACTCAAATCTTTAACAGGGAAAGGGAAAGGCCTCTCAGAGCAACTCCAAAGAAAGCATCAGGCTTCTCTTTTTGGTACATAATAATCACAGATCATATATGATAGGAAAGAACTATGTGTCCATAACCAGAAGATAATACAGAACATAGCTATAAAGACAGGTGAATAGAGCAGGGCACAATCTTGCTTTAGGTGAGGTGAATCCTCTTCTCATTTATCTATGGCTCCAATTCTCTTTCCATAAAAACAAACTGAGAGAGAAGGATTTTTCCACTTAAGTCAAAGAAAATGAGCCAGAATAGTAACTGTAATCCTCCTAGCATGTGCATTTAAATCAGCAAATTTTTTTTCACTTGTGAATGAAAGCCAATAATGACAATCTGACCGATGAGCACATAAATCAGCTCTGCTGTGCTCAGCAGAGACCATTTTCCACATTTAGTGATTCTTGTAAAATAATACTTCTGACAAAGACAGAATTTAATCAGACATAGGTGAAAGACTCACTCAGTCTTTGCTTGAGTAAGTTTCCTAAAGAACAGGAATCTCCATACCAAAAAAAATCTTGGAAAGCAGGAATCATCTAGATCTACCCTATGCTCAAAGCCCGTGTTAGAATTTCACACTAAACAAACAAAAATCATCTAAACCACCAAAATGCACCCTCTCCTGCCCTTTCCAAGAGCATGTCCATCATACACGCTGTAGGTTCCAGTTCACAGCTCTCAGCTTCTTGAAGTTTTATAGTCTCCCTTGGGAAATGCTGCTTTGAGAGCCACCTTGGGTCTGCTCGAGGGATTCAGGGCTAAAGCTCTATTGACAGATGCAAAGACGGCAGAATGAGGTACAAAGACTGCTTCTTTGGTCTCTTCTGTGCTTTTGCATTAATGTCCAAAACATGCTCGGTGAAACATTTTTATTGGCACGAGTCAGGGTTACAAAACTTCGAGGCTTAGGCAGATGACAGTACCAATCCAAGCTATAGCGTTAGAGCCTGTTCTGCCTGTAAAACCTGGCATGGATTTGGAAAAGTTTGGGAAGCAACAACATTTGGACAATACAAAGTTGCTTTACAGCTATTCCTGAAGTGAAAAAACTAGGCTTTAACAATGCAAATCACGAATCTGACAACTTCTTATGTCAACAGATAAGCTGTCTCCTCAAGCACAGCCTCTGAAAAAAGCTCTAGTGAAGAGTGTAACTGAACATAAGGAATTTTTCCGTGCCCATATCAGACAAAGACAGAGGACAACTGGCTTGGAAAGCCCTTTAGATTAGAACTACATTAAACTTTCGCAACGGAATTGCAAAACGTGCCCTGGAGACTTCCAAAGCTCCCCATCGGCTCCCAGCTCTGCTCAGCTGCTCTACACGTGTTCAACTGCAGACCTGCCCCGTGCTTCAGCTTGAGCTAAAAATGAGATGAGACCAAATAGGAGCCAGTTTCACACCAGAGTGTAAGGGCACATTCAAACTACGCCACTGAAATCTAAATGCAAATTCTGTTTGGAGATTCAAATGCTCTCCCTAACTCCATAATCTCCTGGAAATGAGCAAATCGAGAAGGTTCAACTGAATTTTCTGTTTGTGTCTTGGGAGTATCGTTTGAAGCTTCAAGCTGGAAATACCATCAAAAGGTAGAAATCAATCTGGCAGGATTATCACAACTCCATTTATAGGGATGAAATTACTTATGTCCAAACTCAAGAATAATGGTCTGAAGGTAAATATTTTATAAAAAAGTTTCTAGTCCAATAGACAAAGTAGCAGATGTACCGGACAAACTTTCTGATCATTGACTGTAATATAAAAACTCAAAATTTGACTGTCTGTTTCACTGCCAAACACACAAACATGACTAAGTTCTAAAAAGAACAAGGGAAAAAAAAGACTAGAATCTAAATTAATCACACAAGATTCAGAACACACTGTTTCATTATTGAATAGCTGGTATTTCTTGGAAATACGAAAGAAGAGCTACTTTGAGATAACAAATGATCTGCAGAATTCCTTTTAGCCACACCGCAAAGCAGGGGATGCTGCTGGGGGATTTTGCATATGGGTTTTCCCTCTGGGAAATGGTCACCTATCTGCTGGCTTTCATATTCAACTTTTTGATGATTACTTGCAGGTTGAAACCTAAGCTGAGGAAAACAAGCACTCACCCAGCTGGGGTGGGTAAACACTGTCACTCGGAGCCGCTCATTTTTGTGTCACGCAGTAGCTCACCTCCTGCTCTTGGCAGCCAAGGACCTGCGCACACTTCTGCCCAAGGGTGATGCAGAGTGGGGCTCACACCCTGTGGGAGCCTCTCTCTTTCCATTAACTACAGAGGGAGTCGGAGGAAATTATACCCTTAGCTAAATTTAGTTATTGTGAATCCCCTTCCCACATTTGAGTACGCTTCATACCAGGCCGATCTCGCAGCAGGGAATGATTAGCTGAAGTTAAGCATCTGACAATCCACTTTAATGAGCAATAACTGATGGCAACCTGCCATTAACTTCAGTTGAATAGCTTTTATTTTTAGCTGGTGTTGCTCAGATGCAGCTTCCATCCAGCATGTGCTGGGAAAGCTGACATCCCAAAGTAGTCTCCAGGTCTTGGTTGTGCCAGTCGGAGTGTTAGGGCTCAAGAGCTCCAGTTCCTGGAGGTCAGAGAAAAGTCACTGCAGTTCTGGGAAAGTTTCAAAGAGTGAGATAAAACCAAAAGCCTGGAGGAACAGCACAGAGGCGCATGATCCCAAGAGACCTTGCAAGAAAAGTTACTGAAATCCTGAGAGCGTGCTGAATGAGTGAGCTGAGTCTCCAGGGAGAGAAACAGAACAAGGGGGATGCACAGAGAGAGCCTGCTGAAATAAAACACGACTTCGGTACTCTCCGAGAGTGCCTAGTGAGAGGAACAGCTGCGGGAATTCTCTGTTGTATCTGCTGCTTCATGTGGATCTAGGCTTTCATCAGAGGTGACTGATAGGGAGGGCATGGGTAAAAGAGCAGGATAAGTCCTCGGGTGAATATAGGGCAGGGTCTTGTTTCCTACAGATCAGCATTTAACTGAGGAGCTGCTGCACATGAAGGCAGAACATGTCTCTGTGCCTCTGAAGAGACCTCAGGAAAGTGTGCAACTAAACCCCATGGCACCAAGCACTTGAAGAGCAGCTGAAGCACTTGCAGTCCTCTTCTCCGAGTGTCCCACTCAGAAATATATTTCCATATAACAGCTTACAACTGTGATGGGTATCTACAACCTCTCTGGTTGGAGGTTTGAGCCTTTTTGTCTCCATTTATCAGTCCAATTCATCCTGCCTCAGAGTCCCATCTGATCCCTCACATAGGCTGCTGTGAATTCATGACAAGAATAGTAAGAGAATAAACATCCACAGTGAACCCACCAACGTGTTGGTAAGTGAGATACTCCTAGCCAGCTCCTATCCCAACATACTATGACATATGACTCAAGGCAGGGCAATAATGTACCTTCAAGGGAACCCTGAAGCAACAGCTTTTTAGAATAGGTTTTTACTGAGTGACAGGCTGTGGAAAAGCTCAGAAATAAAGCATTTGCTCCACACAGGAGAGTTTGGGGCCAGATGTGCTATCTGTACACACCTGTTTTCATTCACCCATTCTCTTGCCTCAAGTTTGTGCCCAGCACATGTCCTGGACCAGCCCAGAGCACAGCAATACCAAGTCCAACACATCTGCTGGGAGCGCACGTCGGAGCAGCCTTCCTGTAATGCCTCACAGCTGGGAGAGCAGATCTCTGGAGCCAGAGACATGCATTTCGCTTTAGTAAAGGAAGGAAATAAAAAGTCAAGACTAACAAGATCCAGAAAGGGCATGCCTTTTTTTTTTTTTTTGAACAAATCAACATTTATTTCAATTTAGTCAGACAAGTTGTTGAAGCACTTCTCTAAGTTCTACTTTACATTTTGTATTTACACTGTCCTCGTTCTGTGACAAAAATAATTCCCCACCCTGAATTTTCCAGAATAAGTGTAGCTAGCAGCAAAAATAACAAAGCCCCAAACACAGAGCAAAAATCTCCCTCGATATATTTTGATAGGAGACCTATGCATGTTCCGTAAAAAAAGTTTTAACCCTGAACCTTTACGTAAAGCTATATGGGATGATGAGGGGGTAAATGTCATGTTTGAAGCTGAACAAGAAGAGCAGCATTTGCTGGCCTTTGCAAGTACACTGTTACTTTTAGCATAAGGAACTGTGAAATGCTTAGACACCCACATAGAAGCAGACTTTTTAACTTTGATCTAAGCAGTTTTGCTCTGCTGGGAGCATAACGGTACCAGAGTTGGCAAATACCATCTTTTATCCTGGATGTTGGGCACAAAAACAAACTTTATTACACATAGTTTCCAAGCAGCTGTTAGTACAACACAAGCCTTATTCTTTTGTGAAGTGTCAAGGGTCAGCTTCATTCAGCAGCTTCCAAATTGAACTACTGTAAGAATTCTGAAGTAATTTCTCAGTTATATGACATCATTGCTAAGGTCAACTCTGCCTTACACTTAAAGCCAGCAATCTCTGTGACAAGGTGGACGGACCACTCAGCTGAACAGGGGGAGAGAAGGGAGGACAATGACATTTCAATGTCGTGTTTAGGTCTCCCTACCTCAAACGAAAGCGTGGCTATTTACCCAAACAGTTCTTCATGGAAACAACGGAAGAATATCAATGACAAAATTGGAATTGGAAAAAAAAAAGCAAGAACAGAACCCAAAGCTTTTTGGGATAGGAAGAAAAACTGCATGTTGAGAAAGAAGGGATTGGTCATTAAACTTTCCAGGCACACACAGGGCTCAGAAAGCACAGAAAACAAGCAGAACAAACAAACACAACTGTGTGCATCTTAGCATCAGCTTCTTTTGCCAAATGCAGTAGCTTCCAACATTCAGCAGCTGTCTCTTGCTTTCTAGTGCTGTGGAGTTCTCTTTGGTACTTGGAGGCTGTGAGGAGCTCCGGGCAAAGAGAAAGTCTTTGTCCATTTACCAACCAATTCCAAAGGCGCTGATCTTGAATAACTTTACTAAGCAAGAGTGACACAGATGTTTAGGAAAGGGGGCTTTTCACTTAGTAAAGTTGTGGTAGGTGCAGTGGAAACCCAAGGCAATCTACATGCTTGTCAAATTGTGCCTAGGTAAGAACAGAGTCCTCCATGAACGTCTCTCATTTGTTCACTCCTAAATTATTCAGGCTCTGACAGCCCCTGAAAAGAAAAGAACGGAATAAGAATAAGTTGCAAGTGGAGCAGGGTGAGGGTGGACACCACGTAACCACCAAGAACAACGAGGTTGGGGTGTTTGACGACAGACACACTGCAGCTGGAGCCTCCAGGGCTGATGCCCAAAGCAGCTTCCTCCACACCCTTGTCCTCCAGAAATATTAGCGGAAAATAGAAGCTCACAGCAAAGGTACTGGTTGGGATGAATTAAAAGAAGTAATGAATGAAGTCAATGCAAACAGCGGTTTGGAAATAAAACACACAGATAAGAACTGCTGGTGCTTGTGATGCTTTGCTCTTTGAACACAGCACAGGGAAATGGCTAAGCAGCTCAGAGACTTTTAACTGCACACTCAAGACCATCAGTTAGACTTGTGGGAAGCTTTCATTCATTCAGCTTAAGTAGGAAAACCAGAACATCACTTGCTGTCCCATATAACAGGCTCACACTATCTACGCCTTGGTTTTTTGTTTGACAGCTCTCTGGGGCAGGGAGAAGATCTGTGAGGAACGTTGTCTCTGATGCCAGTAAACAAGTTTATCAAATTGCAGGTGACAAAGTCACTACTACACTCTATCTACGTCAGCAAGAAAGATGGACAGGAACTTGAAGTCTCAGAGAGCATCTGCTGCATGGGAACAGGAGAGCTCTCTGCAGCACCCTGCCGAGGTCTCAGCCCTCTGAGGGTGTGCAAGTGCCTTTACCCATCCACCAGCCTTCCCAGTAAGGCTAGTCCTAAGAAACTCATTGATTTTGACTTCTGGAGGGCTACACAGAACCTCCAACAGCTTTTGTGGTGCCTTACACCGTTGCTCTTTACCAGCAGCCTCCTCATGGAAAACAATTCTGCATCCAGCTTAACAGAGATGTGGAGAGGTGTACTGCATAAACTGTACTGCTTCAATCCCATCTGCATCACTGAATCTCATCACAAATAGCTGTAAAAATGGTCTGCCAAGCAACATGTCTAATAAACTATAATCATTACAAAAGCCATCTTCACTACTGCTGAGCAGTTGCTTTCTTTTGGCCCTATCTTTCAAAGAAATCAGGCAAAAGAAACACTTATTTGAACACAACACAAGGATTAGTCTAGTAGCAGAGGCTCTGATTTTAGAAAGACTTAGTCAAATTTAGGTGATCTGTTACTGCAATGTAAGGTATCTCCACCTGCCTGATAGTTTAGTAATCTCCAGGACAAGTGACTGCAGTGAATATTCAGCAAGTATCAGCCTTTAGATATTTGTCTGGAGCTTGCCTTGCTGTAGAGGCTTGTCTTAGACACACTGCCAGATCAAATTTTACAGCAACACAGCCCTGAGCAGCTACAGCCCTCCCCCCCACCTATGAGCAGCCTAGGATCTTTAAGCCTGAGTAATTTCTCTGACACTAAGACAAAGTCAACTAAGATGCTGCTGTCTGCTCAGCACCTGTGCCCTGGCAGGACCTATGCTCTGCTATTGTGGAACTGAAGTTACCGCTAACATTCAAAGCATTCACCCCCCTCTTGCCTAAAGCTATGATTTTCCTTCTGCCATCCTAGAAAGGATCCCTGTTGATTAATACTTATTCCATTTCCTAAAGAAATCTATTCAGCCTCCACATGCTTCAGCTGAGAGCAATGCTTGAATATTGTGCTGATCCTTAGGGTTCAAACTACAGAAGGTACAAAGAATACCAGACTTGAGGCACTTCAATGGTATTCGCTGTGAATCATCATTTTAC
Organism: Myiotriccus ornatus; assembly: GCA_036023395.1. Classification (NCBI taxonomy): domain Eukaryota; kingdom Metazoa; phylum Chordata; class Aves; order Passeriformes; family Tyrannidae; genus Myiotriccus; species Myiotriccus ornatus. Next base: position 9,835,308 of record JAYRBT010000181.1, read on the forward strand.
ATTGTACCACTCAGACACATTTGGATCTAAAATACATTTGCATTTCTAATTAAAACAGATTACCATTAGTAACTAAAGAATGTCTTAAATCAGAATCCTTAGGCCATAAAAGCTAATTGCATGATGCTAAAACTGGATTTCAAAAATATACATATTATACCCCCTGCAGGATTAATTAGGCAACATCTCTTCAAAAGAGCTCTCAAAAGTGTATTTATTCAGCATGTGGTTAAATTATACCGGTTGTGCAACACTCCTCATGGCCTGCCTTGGCACACGCTCCCGTGGCAGCAGACAGCTGGGGCCTTGCTCATCAGGGCTGCTCCACATGTGCAGATCTGATCCGGGACTGCAGCAAGTCCCAGTCCATGAGAAGGAACACACACGTGGGTTCGTGCTCCTGCCTCACCATCACACGGATTCTGCCTTCCCCCCCAGTGCAACCCTGCTGCTCCCCACTCTGCCGTGGGTGTTGCTCTGGCCACAGCCAACTGGTGCCATGGAACAGGATGATCTTGGGTACATGCAGGATGTGCTTCCCAGAACACGCACGCCTGAAATCAACTGGTCAATGCAAACCTGGAAGCTATCACTGCTGATTATTCGATGCTCAGTTGGTCACCAGTTTCCTACATGACCTCAAGAAAATTTCTGGGCGCCCACTGAGCTGTAATGTGTTTTCAGATAGGTTATGACTGTACTGCACGTCCCAGGGATGCAAGAATCCACTGTTCACTAAAGCTGCATCTGCATTATGAAGAGATGAGAAAAAAATCCAACACAGCGTAACAGGGCACATCCTCGGCTGCTGTACTCTGTAGCTGTAATTGTCAGCAAGAGTGAACTGCATGAAAAAGTGTCCTCAGAGGATTTAGCTGCAGCTGGGGATGTGCCACTCCCAGCTTTCCCCTGTGCTCTGATCTGCTTGCTCCATGTGAAAAACGAACATGGAAAAACGCTCAGAAAACATAACAGTGGAGACACCTCCAGGGTCGCTAAATCCAATCCCTTCTCATCGCGGGCCAGAGTCTCTTTCTTAAATGTCTAATTCAATGCTATTTTGTGCTAGTGAACTCAAGATCTTTGCTCAAAACTCACATATAGACTCTACTTGTGCTTTGCCGTACATAGCAACGTTACATTTCCATGTTTAATTTAATATCTTCCAATATGTAAGATAATGATCTCGACCAGAAACCACCTACTGGTTCCTCAGGATGATGTTTGCTAATGGGTTCCCAATAGGTCTGGCTCCCAGGCTTCGCCCCTTTATGGAACTTCACAGCCTGAAATACAACTTTGCAGGGATCCAAGATTTCAGTTGTTGAGTTGTACCAGGACTAGCAATGGTTGTACCACATGGAACAACCAAGCGTACTGGGGGGCAAAAAAGGCAACAGAATAGGAATTCCTAACTTGTGGCAACACATAAAATAGGAGACATACTTTTTCAAGTTCCCAAAAGTACTGAGCAACCACAGTTCATGTGTAGGAAAGGAGCACCCACAACTGTTGGGAAGTGCTGGGAGGTCAGGGAGTAAGAAAGCAGCCAGGGCTTCCTGCAACTTGATCTTATGTGGGCTACTTTAATGAAAAGCAAATTACAAGTACATAAACTGAAGCATACAGTGGGTCTCTCCCCACCACAGACAAGAAACCCCCATGGCTGTTCTGTAATTCAGCTTGCAGGTTCTATTTTTCATCTCACTAGGACTTCACTGAAGAAATTTTCATATTTTGGCCTAATTATCTGAAAGGAGCCCAGGTGATGTGTGCGATTTCCTTGTTCTCAGCCTGCTGGGAAGAGGACTGTGGGACTGGTCCAAGCCAGAGGCTAAAGGATTGAGAGGCAGGTCAAACTCAACAGGAGACCCATTGGGATGAACAAACTACCTTTAATTCAAGGACTGGTTTGTGTTTCAGCACAATCAGCCACATAAAACATTAGGAGCTAATGGCAAACTGGTTAATTTTTGTTTTGTGGTTTTCCAATGGCAAAACATGGCCAAGGGAGATGTACTCAGGCTTATCTCATTAGGTATATTCTAACAATTCTTTACATGTCCTGAAGTACTACTTGTGATCTAAGCATCTTTTTTAAGGAAACAGCCTGACGTGTTTCTATAGTTGTATTAAAAAGTATCTTTATTTGGCATTGAATTGCATGATGCAATATTAGCAATTGAACTGTCCTGCAATAGCAACTGATGTGCAATGGCTAAACTGGCAGAAAATTGGATTTCCTTACTGAACTGAAAACCACAACATCTGCAGATCCTTGCTGTAATCACTGACTGCCCACCAACCGCTCTTTTGAAAAGAAACTGCAACTTTTGCCAAACATGAAAATGTTTTCATAAAGTCTGTTAACAGACAAGAATTAGACTGAAATGAAACAGCGTTCTGGTGTGTTTGAGAAGTATCTTGATGCTATTTTTAGACTGAAACATTTTGAGGTTTGGGTTTTTTTAACTTTGAAATAATAGATTAGTTTTCCCAATACGTACGCAAGTTTTAACAAGGTGTATGCTGAAATATAACAGTTTGGGAAAAAAAACCAAACAAAAACCTTCTGGGGTCATGTGAAATAACTGCCCTTTTTGTTTCACTTCAAAATGGATAGGTTTTATTTCAGCATCCGTGCATTGAATTCCTGAACAATACATCTATCTGGCACTTATTTTATAGGAAAACAGCATGGTTAGTTACCCCATGTCTTTGCACCGAGCAGGGAGTTACCCAAGCTATATTTTTCACAATTATCTGTTCTCTTTCCTTTAGCATAAAGTCTCCCTTCTTCAAGCTTTTGACAAGATGAATAAAGCCTTATAAATTTCTATATGCTTCTTGGAGTGAATTGGAAGTTTAGCAGCTTTGCCTACATAAAAGCAAACCCCATGATTCTTTAAAGCTGGACAAATTCGCAGAAGTTGGAAACAACTCAGCAATCTGAATAATGAGGATCTCCTACCATGTATTCACCCCCAGACTAGTAACTGCAAGCTTATCTTTATAGAAGTTCTTACTATGTATTTTAGATAATTAAGATCTGAAAGTAGTTAGAGCAGTCTAGTGGTGTGCATAAATTCCAAAAGAGAAAAACGGTAACACTATTATTGCTTTGATCTTGGAATTTGAAAGTTGCTAAAGCATCCCAACACTGGCACTGATATGATAAACACCGTATTTACAGAGAGTGGCTAATAGCAGATGAGAGCAGTGAGCTCTTCTTTTGCAGCAACCAGCACTTCTAAAACCTTCAGACCTCCTGTGGCCTTGGACACTTGATATTTTACATAAATATAGACCCACAATAAATATTTACATAATACAGACCCACTGAAAATCTGACTTGCTGTATCCATGAACAAGGTTTCTACCTCAAAAAACCCTCCTGCAAACAGGTAAGATTTAGCAACACTTAAAACTGAGCAATCCTACAGTGAGCTCATTGTTCCCCCCGCCTGCCAGCAGAGCAGTGGTCATGCTTCTCCTTCTGTCCATGTTCAGGGGTTACTTATCAGCCCCAGGTCTTCTCCTGAAATCCTCCTGTGTTGTTGCCACACACACAAATGCTAACAGGTTCAGAGTAAGGAGGCTATTTACCCAAAAGACTGGCATGGGGACTGTCAGTCATGTTTTTGGGACACACTTTACTCAGAACTATCTGTCAGGAGGCTGTAGAGCAGGTGTGGGAAAGCACGGTTTCACACTAACAAAAGGAGTGATTTTTTTGCTAACAGTATTCACCTTGTCAAGTTAATCCTGCTGGCTCAACTGAGCAGCATTTTCATCAACTCTTTTGTCCCTTCCAATAACCCTCTGCTATGACCTACTCTGACTCCTGACTCAGCCTGCAGAGGTGGGAAAATACAGGACTTGGAAGAGATGTTCCTGTCACGGGCTTACCAGTTTTCTCTTAATAGAACTGGAAGGAAATAACAACAACTTTCACAAACCTCCCCACAGCCATTTGCTCATGAATTTGCCAGGAGAAAGAGCAGAGCTCAATTCTGGCACGAGAAAGAAAGACTGCCTACAGAAGACCAGTACACTTGATCCTCTTGACTCTACTGAGATGAGACTAATGAGCAACAGATGGACATCACCCAAGGAGTTTATCTGGGGAAGGTAACAGTTTCCTCATATTTCTCATTCAAGAAGGACCAGGAAACTAAGCAAGCTTTGGTTGACACCCTTAATTTTACTATTGTTTTCTCCTCTGCCTCAATTTTGACAGAACTGCTTTGGCCATGCATTCCATTATGCTTTACACAGTGTAACCATGGTTGAGCCTGAAGCACTAAATAAAATATGTTCAAATTAGGAAATGTTATGGGCTTAAATATAATACTGAAGATCACTTTCTTGCTACCACTGAGCACAAAGGTACCAGTTCGCTTAGCAAAGCTCTGCAGCAATCTGTAACAGTGTCAGCACCTTCTATAAAAAGCACCATCAGGTCTCACTTTTTCCTTAATGAAGAAATAACTTTTATTAACGTGCTGTTGACAGTCCTTGCAATGATGTCGGTTTTCCTAACTTCCAGTTAAGGCTCTGTTTCTGACCAGCTAGGAAAGATGTACAAGGTGGCTGGCTGAACTCCCTTCACTGCACATAAGTCACCATCACTCTGTCAGGAGAAGCTGTCTTTGTTAATCTTACAGCTAAGAGCCAGTAACAAATCAAAGACTCAGGGAAAGAGAGGAAAAGGAAGGAAGGAAAAAAGTAAAAGAGGACAGTAAAACAAACAAACAAAAAAATGCAGAAGGAAGACCAAAACTGTAGGAGCTAAGAGCAGCCAGAGGGAGAGAAAATTCAAAATAAGAGCTTTACCAGGAGCTTAGCACAGACACAAATCCACTCAACCTTTCATTTTTAACACACTGAGATTAAAGGTTTGACGTTCAGGTTAAGTTTCTTCTGTTCTGAAATGAAAAGTTTAGATACAATCAGCAGCCTACTCAGAAGAGAAACTGTATAAGGAGGCAGAGGACACGTTCTTTACTGAAGCCAATATGACATATCCATTTAAATCCATCCTCCCAGTTTCTGGCTACCCTCAAGTAGAAAATATTCTATATTCTCACCTGAAACCACTCTGCAGCCACATAATATTACCTACAGTGGGGTGTAAGGTGTTGAACTCTAGAAATTATTCTGACAGTTGATTACTTTTAACCACTTTCTTTGTCTGTACCTGACACACTCATAGCCAGCTTCTCAAGTTGAGCAGATGGGAACATCTCTCTCCTTGTGCTCAAAGAATAGCATTTTCTATGCCTTGTTAGTGTTTTCCACCCTCCTGGTGCCCATTAGGGCAGTGAGGCCCCAGCATGCTCCAGGTTAGGCTAGAACCAAACAAGCTGAACTCCTGCAAAAAAATGTCCTCTAAATAAGGCCCTGCACACAGCATTTAATTTCTGGGTTAAATCTGAGTCACTGGCTGGTCTTTATAGCTCCCTGTGCATCAGAGCCTGGAATTTAGTCTCCACCCAATCTCACTGCTCCCACCCACTGATGAGCTTCAAAGCCCTGGGCTGAAGGTAGTGCAGAGTAATGGGACTCACCCACTGGACTTTGCTCTGTGCTTAAAGGCAACAAAATTTTGAGCTCCTCACATCCAAGGCATGCAGCAGACCATTTTGCTTTAGAAAAGACATTTCACAAAGCAGGAATACTTCTCATCTCCTCACTTTCCCTTTCAGTACTCTTTTAAAGCAACCTCTAAGCTGAGCCACACTGGTAACTGAGGAGATATAGACTTAATGTTAGAAGAAAATAAGGCATATTTGTTACATATAAGGTATATAACTGCAAATCCTGGACTGATTTCTAAGGAGAGTTCAATGTCTTTCTAGCTATCAGAAGACCATCAGAATTTGAACCCTCTTACTGAGGCCAGTTTTGCAGCATTAAGAAGCATACCATTACACTAGGTCACTTTGCATTTGAGCATTTAGGAGATACAGCAAAAAGCTTTCCTTGCCCACTCTTGGCTTACTAAGGGCATTGGCCTAGAGGCTATGCAAGTTTACTGCTCCTAACTACTCCCCTCTATGGCTGAAAGCAAGTGACAGACTCTTGCTCTGAGGCATTCCTATATTAGGATTCATATCTCTCCATACTTCAGAACAGACAAGTAGTCCTTATTTAGTTCATGCAGGGGACTATCGAGGTCAGAGTAACATTGTAAATGGTACTAAGTGTCACTTGCTTTCTCTGGATGCATCCCAATAGCTCTGTACATGGGCAAAGCTGACAAGATCAGAAACTCACCAAGAGAAACAAGCAAAAAAGTAGCATCAAGGTCTCCACTGCTGCAATAGATGGGAGAAAACTAATGCAAAACAGTAGTTTGAGTCATTTGTCAAAATCCTTCAGAGAAATGCCCAGTTACACAAAACTTACATATTTCATGATACACTGGGGACCTAGGGTTTGTTTTTTTTCAGCTCTGCATTACTGCTGCTATTTAGGATATCAAGCATCCACATGGCTTCCAAGCCCCACACCGCGAAAAGCACTGACACAGCTCATCCTGACACAACCTTGTTTGAACACAGACTGCACACTCATCTTCCCAATTTCTCTCTCCCAAAGGTTCTTATTTGCACAACAAAACCTACTCAGTTGTTGCAAAAGATCAAGATACATCAGACATCTGTCACCAGAAAAAAGCAAACCCGAATTTCCATAGGAAAAGGAAAGGTCATTTATGGGGCAGCACCAAGAATAGCTCCAAGGTGCTTCACATCCCTCTTAAATACAAGCTACAGTCACCCATTTGCACTGCTGAGATCAGTGAGAAGCCCTGGGATGAAGTGTCCCCTCCAGAAACCCAGGTGATCACTGAAAACATAGAATACATGAAGTTAGAGCTTCAAAGGTCTGGTTTTTACTGGCCACAGTAAAGCACCTCCAAGCTTAATGGCAGAAGCTGCAAACAGGGGCGCACTGATGCTGTAATCTGGGGCACCTGAATCTCTTGTCAAATGTCAGGTTTGGAACCAGGTTAAATTCAGGGAGTATTTCCTTCGTCTGACTACCTCTGGTTTTCTTCAATAAATACAACATGATATTATATATATATATAAAATAAATACAGATAGCCTTTTACAACTTTGTACCTGAAGTTTGCTACCAAGGACAAGAGAGAAGTAAATCAATTTGTATCACAAAACACCTTTTGTTACCGACCCAATGAACTAGAACTGCAAACAAAGTTAACATTTCAAATGGTGAGAGAAGAGCCAGCTGCTTCCCCTTCCCCCTTCTGGAGACATCTGTAGGCAGGACAGGCAGCAGGGAGATTTTAATCCATTAGAATCAACATGTATAAGACCAGAGCCCTATCAGAGAGCTTGAATACTTCTCCAGCCTGCTGCATGGGCCAACACATTAAAGCACAGACTGTCCAAGAGACTTGGCTTTCACAGTAGTTTAGTACCACAACCTTCCTGCAGGCAGCCCTACCCCTACAACCAGATTAAATGTTCCTTCTTAAAGGCTGCAAAACAGTGGAATGTTGTGCGTTGACCTCAAGAATCACTTATTTGGCATGAAGTAGTGTGTTCTCCCCAGGCTGAAAAAGATCAGTGTCTTACAAAGCCATGGCAAACTCCATCACCAATTAGTTTGCTGCTATCACCACATGAGCGTGACTCTAGTTCAGTAGATTTGAACAGGTTAGAGGAAAGAGAGCTCCTGCATTGCAAATGTGTGCCTCAAGAAATAAGGAGGCCCACCCATCCTCAAATCATTTTTATCTGTTCTTTGTCTAGATTTCAGGGTTACCAAAAAATGCATTTGAAAGCTACAATTACTAAAAAAAAAAAAAAAACAAAAAAAAGACAGAAAACAAAAGCCAAGTTTTGTTCGGGACATTTTGCTTGGCCATCCAGAGAACAGGAAACATCAAATACCACAAAGAATCTCAAAAAAACTCACATTATCCAGAACTAGTTCAAGAGCCATATCACAGCATAAAAACTGCAGGCTGGGAAACCTTCAGTCAAAGCATCTGAGCTGTGCTGTTCCATGTAAAAGCCAGATTTTGATTTTATTTTTACAAGGCTCTCCAGCTGCCCTGCTTTCCCACATCTCTCTCAGAGATTCAGCTCAGCCAGCTTCCCCAGACCTCCCCCCATCACCATTCAGAGATTTGTGAACTGTGAGAAACAGATGTTCTCAAAGCATTTTGCTCCTACCCGAGCCCAAGAAAGACTAGAGAGGAAAAAAAAAAAAATCTCATTCAAGCAAATATTTCTCCCCGCCCTATTGACCCTACAGTCCCAGGGTGTTTCCTACAAGTAATGATAATATGTATAACTGTATAAACTGTATCGACTACAGCCTTCCCCGCTCTTGGTGCTCGTTACCGGCTCCCCCGCCGCTGTCCCCGTGCCTGTCCCTGCCCTCCGCTGTCCCGGGACCGAGGGCACCGCTGTCCCTCCGCTTGCCCCTGTTCCCCGCCCGTCCCCGGGCAGGGCAGCCGGCCGGGGGTCGCTGCCCTGCCGAGGACACCGCTGACCTCCCGGCCCCGCAGCAACCCCCCGGAACAGGCTCCCGCGGGCCCCACCGACCTTTGAAGGGGCAGCAGCAGCAGCAGTACTTCGCCAGGAGCCATCCTACACCGGAGCGGGCGGGATAGCCGCGCCTGCCCGCTTTCATGCTGCCTTCGGGCTGCTCATGGCAAGGAGCCACCGGCCCGCTTGGGAAAAACAACAAATCAAATAATAATAATAATAATAATAATGGGGGGGGGGAAACCCAACAAAACAACTCTAGAGGAACGGCCGTGGTGGGCGGCCGAGCCGCTGGCGGCCGCGGCGCCGGAGCCGCTGTGCCCGAGCCCGGCGCGCTCCTCGGGGGCGGCGCCGCCAGCGAGGGCGGAGCTGCGGCCGGACCGGCTCCCGCCGCTGTCTGGAAGGAAAAAGGAGCTTTTCGGGGAAAGAAATGAAGGAAGGCGGTATCTGCGCCCGGGCAGGCGGCATGCGAAGTCGGTAGCGAGAAATAATAACAAAAAAAAAAAAAAAAAGCCCGGGAGGAAGTTTGGTAAAGACCCGATACGCTGTGGGAGGAGGGGTTCCTCCAAAGCCTTTAAAAGGCAAAACTTGTGTTGCTGCGGGTTTTTTAAACTTCACAACTTCTCTCCTCTGCTCCCCCTCCCCCTAGTGCCATTCCTTAGCTTAAGCATCTGACAGCTAAAACTCCTCACAACTAGCTGAAAATACTGCCCAGCTGTCTTGCGATCCCAAGGGCTCTGCCTGCTTCCTGCAGCAGTAGACCTGCCTGAAGCACTGCAGTAGGAATGCCTACCCTTCTGACACATGGACCAAGAAACTTGAGATCCAGAAGCACAGCTTGCTTTGGAAGGTGCCAGCCTGTTGTGTTGGGATTTCCCACCTAAAGCATAGAAAACTGGAGGTGCCAAAAACATCCTGAACCTTGCTGGAGGCAGCTGGTAGGAGAGGTCAGGCAGGATTCCAGAGCGACAGCATCATAGTTTTGCACTCTTACATCAAAACCTGAACAAACACAACAAGCTGCTTCTTCCAGGCAGGAATAGGTATTGAGAGGGAAGAGCAGAGGGCAGATGTGCCATGCTTTGTGCCCCTGTGTGCCAGGGCTCAGGCTGAGCAGGCATGGCTCTACTGATGCCACAGACTGGTCATCTAGACTAAGGCTTTTGGTAATGGCTTCTGTGCCACTCCTGTGGGCCATTTTTGGACAGGAAGGGAGGGTTGTGGCCACAGCAGAGTATTCACAATCCCACCTTGGGTTGTGCCTATCTAGAGGGTACTGTTGTCCAGGGGCAGGCCTGTACTGGCTGATTCCATGTAACAATCAGCTGGGATCATGCAGACCCTGGAACCATCCTGGCAGAAGGACCTCAGGACCTGGTGCCAGAAAAGGACCAGAGCCCCTCCCTGAGAGACTCCCTCCACCACAGTGGAAAATAGAAAACTCTCCTTCACTTCTACCTGCTCTGCAGGAACTGTTCTTCAACTACAGCCTCACTGGAATGACTAACAACCTCACAACAAGCCTTAAGCACACAAAATTTTCCTGCCAATGACCTCGAGCACCAAGGTATTTTCCAGTACATAAGAATGAAGGCCACTGTAACTCTATTTCCCTCTTGCTGTGCGTCCTGTCTTTCTTTGACTTGGGTCTTTGCCTATCTGGGAGCTGCAAGGGAATGTCTCGGGGGTGCACTCAGGGCTCTCGTGCCTGTAGCAGGGAGATAATATGTCGTACACAAAGCAGAAACCGCAGCTGCAAGCCAGAGAAGGAAAAGGTGGACAGGAAACCAGCGGGGACACCCTTGCCTTCTGCACCTCTTCCTTTCCCTGTTTGTCCCTGCCACGGCTCCCGTAGCAGCAAGGTGGCTATTTTGGCTACCAGAAGTGCCAGGCAATAAGAAGGCATCAGCTTAGGGCCCGAGTGATTCCGGAAACTTGCAGCAGGGCTATTCTGAGAAGGCAGGTCCTCGTTTCTCTGCTTTCTACTTTGTACTGCATCTTTCTTTTCTAATCCACCCTCACACACCATGCCTGCCTTTTGCCCCATGGGCTGGCTGCCTCCCACCTGATCTCAGCTTGATTTGGGCAAGCAGAAAACACGTAAGATGAACATGCTCTTTACTGGCATTTCACTGTTCATGTGGCATCTGCCCAGATGGGCAATACAGGCTCTGAAGCAGGAGCAGTCCATATACAGCACCTGGTTCGCCAGAGCCCAGCTATTGGTGGGTTTTAAAAGTCATCTTAAGAAAATCTTTAAGACTCTTCTTATAAGAAACTAGGAAACATCCTAAGCGTCGCCTTTCAGCCCTAAATTCCCGCGACCCTCGGGAGAGCTGTTCACTGCGAGGAGCCCGGCGGCGGGGCGTGCTGGAACGGCGGGGCCAGCGGGGACACCCGGTGGCGGGGCCTGGCACGGCGTGGGGAGCTTGGGGCGGCGAGGGACAGGAATGCTCCGAGACATCGGCCGAAAGCCGGAGAGCGGCGGAAAAAACGCGGACGCTGTGACGGCAAAGGCACCGCAATAAACCTCACCTGGCAATGAGGCTTGGCTAAACCAGCGCGTGGCCATGGAGTCTGAGACCGAGAGGAGGGTTTGGAAGCAAGTTCGTAGCTCTTGTAATTGCAGCCAAACTTTAAAACATAATTAAGGTGCAATCTCAGCTCTGAGAAAACTCTATGCCTAATTAAAACATAATTGAAATAATTATTGTGGGGGAGGCAGGCTCCACCCCTCTCCAATCTACAGTTCCAGCAAGGTTGAGAAGGTTATCTTTAAGAAGTTACTCTTTAAAAACCCATACATCTATGCATACTCACTGATGAATTATACATGCAATAAATATTTCACAAAATAAGACTGAAAGCCTCATTCTTAATAATCACAACACATCAATTCCTATAAAGCAAAGGGGGAGATGTGCTGTGGGCAGTCTAGCTCAGCTCCAGCCCCTGCTTCAGTCAGCAGCAGCAGCAGCAGCACTATACTGCCAGTCGCACTGAGCCTTTAGTTTCAAGTAGGGAGCTTGGCCTTTGGAATGTAGAAGAGTTGCAGAGATTGGGAGGGGGTGGAAATCTGTACAGCCCACTTGCTCTAGGTGAGGGATGAGGAGATGCTTGTCTGGGACTAGAAGATTATCAGGCAGGATGCATGAGTGTGTGACTGTGGTCATGAATAACCTGGATGTCCCCCAGCAAAAAAAGCATCCATGCCCTTGCTCTAACAGATGCCTGAGTCAAAGAATGGAGTCACAGAACAGTTTGCATTGGAAGGGACCTTAAAAATCATCTTATTCCAGCCACCCCGCCGTAGGCAGGTACACCTTCCACTAGACTAGGCTGCTCAAAACCCCAACCAGTCTGGCCTTGAACACTTCCAGGAATGGGGCAGCCACAACTCTGGGCAATCTGTTCCAGTGACTCACCACCCTCACAGTAAAGAATTTCTTCCTAACATCTAATCCATATCTCTCCTCTTTTAGTTTAAAAACATTCCCCTTGTCCTATCACTATCTACCCACGTAAAAAGACACTCTCCATCTTTGTTATAAGCCCATTTTACTGAAAAGCTGAGTCACAGGAGTTCTTTGAGGAAACATCTCCTGTCATCATACTCTAAACACAGTAATTATCTGCAGTGGAGTGGACAAGAAAATATTAGGGCCCTGACTTGCTGCATCTGAAGCTAAGGCCATTAGCAGTGTGCCTGCACCATGGGCCAAGAGCTGTCCTGCCCAAAGCATGCAATGGAAGGGAAGTCATCTCAGTCTAATGTCAGGATGACAAGGAAATCACTTCTGTCTGCTCCTAAATACACCGTTAGACAGTCACCAGGCATAGGAGTTCCCTTCATACGAAATCTAAGAAAGCCTGTAAAAAATTACTTTTATTGTAGAGGGGAAATAAGTTCTCACATTTTGACCCAGCCTTTCTGTGCAAAATTTGGGGTGAAAGATGGAACATAATTTTTTCCCCTGTCTCCAGTGCTCCCTCATACCTGCAGCAGCTATTTAATTTTCTAGGTTCTTAGGTTCTCAGACCTAACTGAAGGAAACACATGACAACTAGGGGATGTAAACTGCCATGGCTTCATTTTGGGTCAACACAAATGCCTGGCCCAGACTGCCCTGGAGGTCTGTAATGATGAACAGCAGCGACAATATTTCTCCCATAATAACCGGTGCTGTTTCCTTCCCCCATCTCATATACAGGGAGATGAAAAATGTAATAGCTGTCAGGAGCATCTGTTCATTACTTATGCAAGTCAATCCTACATTGTGCTTTAGGGTGTAAAGTGATCTCCGCAGAAAATCCATCCCTCTGGGCACCATTATGATAGAGTAAGATGTATTATGGCTGATTTATTTTTTTAATCCAATGAAACTTAAGTATTAGCTACTCCTTTCTTAGGAAAGAATTGGAAACCAACTATCCAACAGAAATAACTCATGGATGGCAAAAGGAAGATGGATTTTTACAGTTTTAAAGAGACATTTAAATATGTGATGCGACTTGCAGAGTCATATTCAGATAGTACAAGGAAAGGCATGAAATTTAAACTTTGTTGATAGGGAAAGCTAGGTACCTCTGCAGAGCAATTTAGACAGTGCAGAGAGAAAGTAAACATGGACATTCTCATAGACTGAGAACTAGTCAGGGAAGAAGTAGTCCTTACCAGAAGTAAGGACTTAACAGAACTTGCTTTCAGATTATGGTCTTGTTTCAGTTCATTGAGAAATCAAGAGGTACACAGCAACTTCAGGAGCCCAGTAGATGCTACCTCATTAGTTTCATTACTCATTCTCTCACTTGCTTTCTGGGTGACTTTAGGGGAAAAAATTACCATTTCATGCCTCAATTTTCCTATGTGCAATAAAAGGATATTAGCATTTCACATTCCCTTTAAAGTAGTCTGAAACAAAGATTAGACATCTCAAACTGAACAACAAGAAGAGTTGTTATTGTTAGACGTATCTTGAAATGAGAGTGGCAAAATACGGCTCTGATATTATTGGCCTTTAGAGTCAGTACTAAAAAGCACTGTGATCAATATGTGTTGCCTATAAATGCTACTTGCAAAACCAGGCAAATCTGAACAACTGGAGGGAAAGCAGATTGGCAGAGTGAAGCAGTCCTTGCTCAACCAGCACATTTCAGTACATTATTCTTGGCTCTGGCTCCAGCTATTTTCAACAGCACTAAACATTCATTAGATTAAATCAAATGAACCACATTCTTTAAAAATAGCCAGAGCCTTGTCGTGCCAATTGGAAAAAACAACAACTTTATTGGGTACTAAAACAGATAAAATAAATTAAAAATAAATAAATAAATGGAGTCATATTCCTTCCTGGCTCAAGAGAGTACAACTCGAAGGAGAGATTTTTGGCTCCTCAGTTCAGCACAGTGGTAGGTAAAAAAAGAACATTCTCAACTAGCTAAACCAAACAAATTAAGAAGAAATATAGACAGTCCAGCACAACCTCCACGCTGAACTGCAGTGTAGGCATATGTTCAGCAAATGTTAGAATATATCATTCCTGATCCCTCTGCTGTAGATGTCAGCATGGGATGGATTTACGGCAACTTAGCAGAGTTGCCATGACCTCATAATATCCTGGCACACCAACTCCACTGTAGAGCCTTAAAGGCCACAGCCAGACCTATCTGCTCTGCAGCGATGGACCTCGCCTTTACAGACTGCTCAGCCCACCCCTCCCAGACATCAGAAGCCCCCTACTGACACTAGCCTAACCTTCTTTCATAATTTACAACCCATCTTTTCTGTTTCTCAGCATCCTATGAAGAAGGAAGAGTCTATGGAAGAAGAGAAATCGCTTGGAGACTTATCTCCAAAAGTATCTTAAAAAGTTCATCAAGTAAAGGTGGATGGCCGTAGAGCAGACCACAGAATGAGATACATACACTTGCTTTCATGTCATTCAGTCTGTTTCAAGGCAATTTAGAGTTGCCCCAAAAATATTCAGGTAGGTATAATCTAGAATATTTTCACCCACTCTCAGGAGCAGAACACACCTGCAGAACACGTGCCCCTTCAACTCCAGCCTAACTTTGCCTCTCAGAGATCTCAGAACAGATTCCTACATTGTCCAATTCCTCTGGTTTCCTGGCCACAGGACCAATTCCACTATATATACAGCTTCTTCCTAAGCAGTAACCATTTGCTGGCAGCGAGTTGCTTAAGAAAACAGTTACAAGCTGATGTAAAATACAGTCCCGCTACCATCCTCCAAGACCTCAGGGTAGGTTCTGCTGATCCTGGACTGGCTCTACTGCTTCAGCAAGGTCTTGTGTGAGCAGAGAGGACTTTTCTGACTGACCACCAGTACCACCAGATCAGTTATGCTCACATGAGGCTTATCTCACAAACTAGTTTAACCTTCGAGGTCCAGTAAGTGAAACCATGTAGCACATTATGTTAGTATGGTATGGATTGATTGCTGGAGAGGTATGCTGGAGGGTGGGCACATCCTGAACAAGCTACTGGTCAGAATAAAAAAAACCCCAACCCTTCAGCAGAAAAGAGTGAAATAAAAAATTAAAAGCAGGTTGTGTGTTCATTTCCTGAAGCACTTATCTCCATTAGAACACAGACATATCTTTGGGAGTTACAGCAATACCCAATGACAGAAGACAAGAAGCATTAAAGCACTGCCTTTTGGACACGTTTTGGCTCCTGTCTTACTGTGTTGGGTCTCAGTGGGGAAATCATAAGCCTATTTCAGCCCATCATGGTCTGCTTTCCAAGACAAACAGGAGCCTCACCCACTTGTGCCTGACAAAGGTGAGTTGTTGTTTTAGCAACTACAAACTAATAGTGTAACAAAAGTATTCCTGGCCTGCCTGTCTCAACTTGCCTGAGGTTGTTCTATTTGGATGGTAGAAGCCACAGCTGATTTTTTCTTTCAATGGTATTTCTCCTTCCTTAGAGGAAGTTGTCACCTGTTTTATTTTACCTGTTTGTTTGTTTGTTTAATGAAAGAGTATTCAGACTATTTTCCTGAGATGTTCTGCAGCAAATTGCAAATTCTGTTCATCACCTTTCCTCCACCCAGTACCCAACACAATTATGGTTCAAGGCAAGTTAAAAGAAAAATTTAAAAACTGGCACACACTGTTTGCTAGTTAGAGAGAAAATTTTCTGTCTTTTGCCAATCTGGAGGAATTGGTCTGGAATTAAAATAAAATTCCATGTCAATATTGTAAAAGATTTTATTTATTCAGGCCAAATTACTACATTCACTGCATTTTCCACTTCCTTTTTATTCTAGGGTAAAAAGAAAACAGAGGATTTCTTACCATTCAAATGTTTAGGATGGCAAAGCTTTCTGATTTACAATACCAGATCTAAGACAAGCATAAAAGAACCTGTAAAGCTGTTATTGAAACTTACGGTGGGTGTAAATAACAAGGGCACACATAACAGCAGCCTGCTGTGAGGAGAACTGGAAAAAAAAAAGTAGTTTTAAAGCTATTTTTATCAGCTGGTGGAATGACTGGCTAGAAAACAACCCTTCCGCTTTTCTCAGTGTGGAGAACCTCTGCCTGCTTGCTTTCTTTGGTGTCCACATACTAGCACGGTAATGGCATTTTGAGGATGTTGGCTTTCTGAGAGGCAGGATTTCTGCTGATGTCCTGCCAGAAATGCTGCTCCTGGGAATGCCAGAGAGTGATTGCTGATCTGGCACCAAATACTCTAGAAATTCCCCTTCTGCTTGGTACCATCAGGCATTGCCAAAAGCTGGATTTCTACACACTGGCCTTTCCAGTCACCGCAGGACAGAAAAACCTCTTGTCTTTCTGTGAGAGGGACAAGTACATGATGTCACAGAGTACTTTTTAATTCCTATGTTCAGGCAAAATCCTGGTGTGTAACAGCTCCACATTACATGATAGTTCCATGAGCACTTTGAGTTGTCAAGAGCCAACAGCCCTGCCAAAACCCTCTGTTGCCTTTTCTGTCTCTCCAGGTGCCTGCTCCTTCCTGCCGCTTCCCCTGAGCCAACAGAAATGTTTGTGCAGCCTCACAGTGAATGTGACCCCCAAATGGGTCCAGGTTAAAATTAACCTAGGGTGGAAAAAAAAGAGTTTGTTTTAGCCCAGATTGGTTCCTTGGTCTGCCTTGGTTCTCCTGCCAGTATTGTTCAGATTTCACTGCAAAAGCCTCGAGCTACATGGTAGTTGCATCACCTGTACTGCTGTGCTCTCTCCTGGCCTCAGTGATCCCACTCACTGTGGTAGATCCTGGCTTCTCAGGTAGGCACAGGATACATACCCGATGCTCAGAGAGGTTCAGCCTCCCCATGTGAGACAAAACAGGTACTTTCATCTGGCTGACTATCTTTTGCTCTGCAGAGAGGGAGAGGCATCAGCCCTCAGTGCTGCTGAGTGCAGGCCCAACTCTGTCGTGCCTGAATGTCCTGTTTTATGATGGCAATCAGAAGCTGATGGGAGTGGAATGTACATTTTTGCATATTTAGGTGCAGAAAGGCACATCTTTGGAATAATAAGGAAATGCTGCAGCAGATTGAACATTGCAGAGTGTGTATAAATCCCAGGTGAAGGCTGTGTACCAGCAGTTATCCCATGGAGCAGCACTGTGTATGCACAGCACAACCACAGCAGATCTGTCTGAACAGATGTGCAATGACCATGAAGACTACAGAGCGTAAAACCTGAACTACCTTGCCTGGCCACCCGTGCACAAAGCTTTTTTTCATTAAGGTTTTTCACAGGTCAAATTGGCCTGTCTCTGCAGCAAGAGAACCCTGATTCCTTCACACTGCATGAAACCTAATTTGGCTTCTGCAGACAGTGAGAGGAAGAGTGTTCTTATTTCACTGAGTAAGTGTCATGCAGAGTTAATAAATTCTTCAGTGCTTTTCTGAAGAATGCCATTTGGTTTTTACAGCCAGAATCTGTTCTCTAGTACCTAAATGCAATTCCCATAGATTTCCAAGGAAACTGAGTATATATTTCTTGGCAAAATACAGCTATTACCTTAAAATCCTGAAGACACATGACATCTACAGAGAAACCAAAGAACTGGGTACAGTTTGAAAGGAGTAAAACTCAAACATACGAAGACCTAAAAATACTTGTTAGAAGTGTGTCTTGAGTTCAAAGATTTCAGTGTTCCTCCCTAGTGTAGAAAATAGAAAAAAGTCCTTGAAATGTGAACACTGGGTGCTACTTTAGAACTTGTAATCTTTTTGGCTTCCAAAAGAAACGGACAATAAAAACCCTGTAGTTTGGCATTAGGCAGTTTAATGTTATTGGTGAAAAAAATGGAGTGTTCACTCCATGAAAACAGGAGTCACCAACACTCATGAACTGCAAATTGTCTTGATTAAGAGAAGTCAGTGGTGCTTTATTACGTGAAGTGTATGATTGTTGTTTCTGTTGGAAGGCACACCTTAAGTGAGGGCTGGAGGCCATCCCAATCTTTCCTGCAATATGCAAGCAATTATCTCTATTTTTATGCTGTGTAAAATTTAATTCGTATTTTGCAAACTTTGAAAAGAAAAAAATAAAAATACTTATTTCACTGCTTTTCAATTCAGCAGAATCAATAACTGTTCAGTGAATTTATGAAGAATATATGATACATATGTAAAATAGCACCTTTTAATAAATGCCTAGGACATCCAAGAACAAGAATGGTTTAACCTCTGTTATTCTGTTCTGAATTGTGAGAGACTTAAGGATTTAAGGAAAATGTAGTCAAATACGGACTCTGCCTTAAAGAAAAGAAAAATAAAATTCCAGAGTCAAAAGCAACATTTTAAAGAAGAGATAATATCCTTTATAAGACCAGTTAATATGAATGGAAAAAGATACACTGACATTTATATAAATGACCTCTCGCTCTAGACTTTTAGACCATCATAGTGACAAGAACATTAACTTCACTTCCTAAAATTTGGGATTAATCTGAACTAAGCAAAGTTGACATTGTTTCGGGTGCTTCTGCAAAATAAGTAACCTGGGAACAAGTGCTCTGAAAAAATGCTTGTGTAAATGACAGGAAAATCAGGCTTCTCATGTCAGGATCAATATATCAAATCTGTGCAGCGGGCTGAAGCAGATACACAGAAACATAATTTCTATTACTGGAAATACATAATTTAATTCACATGTGCTTTGCTTCGCAGTTTGCCTGTCTCCAGCTCAGACCAGTCAGGGAAATGGGGTTTTTAGCAGAAGTAGTTCACTTCAAAACATGCTCATAAAATATTTGTTTAAGATTAGCAACGGAAGGACCAGCCCAGCAGTATACAGGCGTTGCAGGGTGCAAATGCCATGTTTAGGATTAGTCCCTTTCACTGTCTGGAAGCTAAAAGAGTGGGGAGGCAACATTTTGGGTAAGCCAAAATCATCAGTACTTACAATTCTTGCAAGTAGCAGTTATAAGTTCAATCTTTGTGTTGGTACTGTTAAAAAGTACATCTACAGTTTAAGTTAGTAGGGATGTCAGGCATGAACCCAGAACCAGCAGTTTAATTTTTCTTCATGCTTAAACTTGAAACATTTCAGGGAAAAGGATCAGGCAGTAACTTAAAGAACACTGAGCAAGGCAGAAAACCATGAGGTAATAATGAATAGTGGTGCACTAAGGCTGGTTACACAGCAAAAAGCAGATTCCACTCTTCACCCCACAGTCCTAGATGGATTATAGTTCAATGTCCATCTGCGAAAATGCTAAATTTAGTCTGGCCTCAGAGGAAACACAAGACACAAGTCCTGCACATGCTCCCGTTGATCTTTGAGGATGACCTTCCTGTTAACTCGATGGGCCAAGCGCTACAGAACAACTCCCCCCTTCCCACCACACTACATGTATTTCAAGACACACAGCTAAATATGAAGGAAATAAATTTCACTCAAGGAGCTATTTTTATACCCTTCCTCCAGGCTGCTTGTTTTTCACTAGTGTGGTGGAGGCATGGAGATGTTATGGCTGTTGGCTTTAGGTCAGAGCTCGTATAAAACCTCATGGTACAAGATGAATCTCTATGCTGCCTGCTTGCTCTGGTGTCTGCACTACACTGAGGCACCACAGCTCCAAGGAGAAGAAACAGGAGGCATCTGTAAGATTCCTATGCACTTAATAAAAAGAATATTCAGACCACTTTCAGTAGGTGTCTCCCCTGGATAACTCTGCAGAGCGTTTTGGATAAAACCTGACCTGTTCTCTTGAACCTCATTTCCACAGCAGGAGCCCAAGTCCTTTCTCAATACAACAACCACTGCTCAGACTCTGTGTGCACCATTTGTGGAGTCCCTTCAAAGGCCTCTCACTCTGCTTTGATCCTGCTCACATAAGGGAAGACTGAGCTCTGATATTTTGTGAACAGAGGTGCTGGGATCACTGGAGTGCTGGGGACTGGCTTGGAGTCCTTTATATGGAAGATGCTTCTAGTCTTCCCTAGGCCACATGGGATGCTTCACAGCCCACATTACCCAACAAACTATCTCACTTAATTAATTGAAAGTATAGTGTTTACTCAGTAGAACTGTCTTTGGCCTTTGTGATGTCCCAACAGCTGGGACATCAATAAGTGAGCTCTACAAATTAAAGCCTCCTTTTCCACCGTATCTTTGAAGTTGGTAAAAAGGGACCAATGCAATCTTGTTTGTCCAGGTATGCACAGCTGAAGTGCTCTCAGACTGTCCCCTCTCAGATGGCTTGTGGGGTCAGGAGAGGGCTGTGGCCACCCACTCACCCTTCACCTAAGCAGCCAAGTCCCAGCAACTGGGACCATCTGGGAGGTGGAGCTGAGGAGGGAGGTTCTCACTTCTCTGCAGGACAGGAAGAGGGACATACCTGGGTTGGCTTAACCTGGCCCTGGAAAGCCTGGGCTTCAACAGAGGCTGTGTGAGGAACTGCAGTCCTGAGCCTGGCACAGAGGGGGACTCTGCATAAGTGGTTCTTTTCTTTCCCGTGGGGAAGCATGAAAATGCCTTCCAACATTGACTTTACAAGCAAACTTCAGCAGGACGTAGGAGTTTTAGAGAAACATCAAAGAGTTGGGAGAATGCATGGTTATGTTTTGGCAACTCAGTTCTCCTTCCCTGTCTCACATTAAAATGCTTAGCCACATCTCCCTGAGTATTATTCTCAATACCTCAGACAGAAATAAGGCAAGAACAAAAAAAAAGCAAGAGAGGAAACAGGTCCAGAGAGGCCATAAGAGAAAGCCTCTTTGGAGCTGAGATTTGTCTTCCCCTGCCCTCAGTATCACTACTGAGTTTCTCTCCAGTTTCTTTGCCAGACCAAGTGCTGAACCCTTTGGCATTCTTGGTGAGCTCAGTGTGC
>JAYRBT010000181.1:9856275-9915263 GCA_036023395.1 Myiotriccus ornatus
CACTACTGAGTTTCTC
The DNA here is from genome assembly GCA_036023395.1 of Myiotriccus ornatus. NCBI lineage: Eukaryota > Metazoa > Chordata > Aves > Passeriformes > Tyrannidae > Myiotriccus > Myiotriccus ornatus. Next base: position 9,856,292 of record JAYRBT010000181.1, read on the forward strand.
TCCAGTTTCTTTGCCAGACCAAGTGCTGAACCCTTTGGCATTCTTGGTGAGCTCAGTGTGCCACAGCATTTTAAATTCCCTCCTGTTGTTTTTTTTTTTGGTTGTTGTTTTTTTTTTCCAGTGATAAAACCAGCACAGACACTGTACATTGAAATTTGGGATTAAGCTGACAGGGGACTACGTGGATAAATTTTACCCCCTGTCAGAAGGGGAAGCAAAGGCAAAGTAAACAAGAAAATTTGCAGGCCTTCTCTCTTTTAAACAAAGACTCCTCTGTTTAAAATAATAAAAATCCACCATACAAAAGCAAAGCAACTTCCCCCAAAATAGCCTTTCCTGTTTTATCAAAGCATTAGTCAAAATTGTACTTCTCCACAAAAATAAAGTCCCAGGTAGAGCACTGGAGGCCTTTTGCTTTGAGTAGATAACAAAGCAGCTGAACTAATAAGCATAATTTATATTACTGGTACCTGGTGTGTCCTAAACAAGTCCACATGGCTGAATGTAGGTGTTAATATCTAGTGATGCCATACTGAAAATAAGAAAAAATCATGAAACAGAAATACCACATCAGAGAAACAGGGCTTTTCACAAGCCATGAGAGCATGGCTCCAACATACATGGCTCCAACAGCCCGCCTACAATCTGGGTCCACATTTCCCATGTTTGGTCAGGCTGTGCCCAGCTTACTGAGTTACTCAGGTAGTACTTGGCATTGCCTCTTAGGGTTGACTAGGCAAGGATTTGTCAGTACAGTTTTGCTTTCCTGATGTGCCCAACAGGTAAAATCTCTGCTAGAGCTACAGGCATAGTGACTTGAATCACCCTACACAGCTATGGCTCATCCTCTCCAGGGCCAAGCCTTGACTTGGCCTACCCCTTAGACACAATGAAAATCAGATCTCATCACCCCTATTGCCAACTGTTGCTAAATATTTGTTCATTTTTTATTATTTTGGAGATTAATGGAGTCCAGGAGAAGGTGTAAACATGGATAACTCCAAGCATGGACACTTCATGGGTGTCTGAATTCTACAGAGGGACTTTGAAGAAGGAGGTCTGGTATCAAAATATACCAGTAGGTCAGGGAGTGAGGCATCATCGGCTCTCCAGCTCTGGGGCAGACATTGCCCACTGAGGTAGAAAACAGTGATATGGTGGGAAGAAACTGTGAAGGGCCATGAAAGTGAAGATAGATGGGCATTGTTTGAAGAGAGAGAGGAGGGAGACACAGTAGAGAGAAAAAGGAAAAAGGTGACTTGACTGAAATAGCAACGTGGTTTTGAGTTCTTTTTGTATTTCTTTTCCCATTATTTTCACTACTGCATAGAGCCACAGTTGTACACTGAGGCAGAGCAGTAGTCCTGAGCCGGGCTATGGCACACCTTGGTGCCAGCCCACAGTGAGCTGCCATGTCACACCATGCTGGCTGAGAGGCTTGTTTCCAAATGCTCTATCATAGCTGAAAAGGAGTGAAAACACAGCAAAAACTTTCCTGATGTGACTTTTGTACATAAGCCACGTCCTGAACTTGCAACAAAGAGGCACCAAATGCCAGCAGAAGGGCTCCACATGACCTGTCTTGAAAAACAGCCTATACTATGAAATTTTGACTCTGAACACCCTCTTTGGAGCAGTGATAGGAACAGAGGTGAGGGTTTGTATTTTAATTTAAATATTGCATATTTATATTGACAATGGGAGCCTGAACATTGTTTGTTTAATAGAAACCCCACGACCTGTTTATGTACCAATTAAATCAACTGTGTTACCTAATGAAATATTTCCTTTAGTTCAGAGCCTGGCAAACCTTTTAATCAACTGCTCTTCATTAGGACTTTCAAAAACAAAAACAATTTCTCAGCCTCTACAAGGACAAATGAAGGTTTAATGCAGCACACTAAAACTTCTGAATCATCCTCACATAGCTCCCCTGGGACGTCAGGAATCAGTACCATGGAATATGTTTGCAACAGAGATTGTTTAAAACACAACAGAGAAAATGTGTGAGCCAATATAGATCACAATTTAATACTCAACAGGAACAGGGATACAATAAAAGCAACCTAGATTCTTTTCCCGCACTAAAATCCAAGATGTTCTTAAAAAGAAACGTGGGAAGAAACAGTAATGCTTTTCCCTACACAGATGCTTCTTCTGAGATCAGTAACTGAAGGAAAGAGACTTTAAACACAACAAGAGCCGGATTAGCCTGACCAGCTTTGCACACTAGTGCATTAAATGATCTGGTCTTTCCCATAAGGAGAAGTTACAAAACTGCAAGTCTTAGTGTGCCCTCTTTTTCATTGATACCACCCTTCTCACCAGGTTAAATCCTTATTCTGCTTCCTTCTGTCACAGCCCAGCCTGCCCTCGCACCTACCAGCCACAGGCTCTCTCCGGGTGTAGGATCGGGTAGGAGACCCCCCCAAACACGTAAGCTGTGACCTGCACAGCACCGAAACTCCTGCCCCTCCTGCCCAAAGCCTGGTGCTCTCCCAGCTGATGGACCAGGCCAAAGTGACCTATCTGGGAACTGCAGGCAAGATGCTCACCCTGCTAACATACGCCCTGCAAGATCTGTGTCCCTCCTCAGTTGAAAGAGATCCAACTGTTTTTCTGTTTGCTCTGTTACAAGGACCCACCACTGCCACCAAAGCCCTCCTGTTAGGTGGCCGTCTGCCTGCAGAGCAAGATGTTTGCATAGCATCTTAAAAAAATATATTCCTTATCTCCTCCAGAGATGTGCACCAGACACAAGTATCCTGTGGGCAGGATCTGGTTCAGGGCCCTGAACGGGACCCTCCTTTCACATATCATCAGTATAAAACAAGGGGCATGAAAGCCTATCTTTTTTTAAACACTTTCTTTTTCTTTTTGTGATGGAGGTTGTTTAAAATTACTGCAAGATCTAACCTTTGTTTCTCTTTGAAATACTCTGTGTATTTGATGTTACAAGAAAAATGCTGTGTAAGGGGTAATAAGACAAAGACTTTTATGATCAAGATTTCATCTAATAGTTTCATAGGCCAAATTCAAATTTGGAATCACTCAAATTTAACAGGTTGACACCATGAATATGCCTGTGGCAATACGCTTAATGAATACTGGATAGGTCATTACACTGCTTTCTATCCAAGTGGATTGCTCTTTTAATTTGAAATGTATAGCTTAATACCTTAGATCTCAATTATAGGGTAAAAGAAAAATAAAAGAAATAAAAGTCACAGCTTTCCTGTAATTAGTCATATGAGATAGTTCAAACAGAGCTTTATTCCTGGTCTTTTTCCTTCCTAGGAATGCAAGTCAGAAGAAAAAAACATCCTGCAAATTCTGGAGTACAGTAACAGAGACTGCAGAGATCCTTTTATTCAATCATCTGTAAATCACTTGCAAAAGGTTAATTTCAGAAATCTGTTTGCCTTTTTATAGAGGGTCATTGCAAACACTGTCAGATCATCGGAAAGGAAGGACAGGCAGGAGGATACTTGTGTGTTGAGCTGAGAAAATCAAATGTGTATCCTCTAAAGGAACACAGCCAGAGTCAGACGGAAGGCTGGCAGACCAGTCCTTACAGTCTCTGCACTTTTACTGATCAACAAGAGAGACCTGTACAGATATTTCATTACAAAAGGTAGGAAGTGTTCTCTTCTAGGTTTGTTCTGTTATGTTCACACCCCATTTTTTCTTTTACAATATTTTATGTTAATTCACCACCTATTTTCAAAGGAGGTGTAAAAGAGTAAGGAAGAGCCAGAGCACATGTTCAGTTGTGAAGTTTGGTTTTGCATTTCCAGTGGCTTTCAGTTAGACTGTTTAAAAAAGCTTGATGAGGACTTGCACTGATACCTTACAAAATGTCCTGGTGATCCCACTGAATCTGTCAAGCCTTCATCTGTTCAGATGTTGGCTGACATATTGCTTTCTTTACTCTTTCACTTTAAGGACAGTAGGTAACTCCTCTAAGCCATGATTTACATTTACACTCCACAATAACTTATAATAGGACAAAACAGAGTAATTTGCTATTTCCCTCTATGCAGATGTAACTATGTTTTGATACTTGGCAAAACTCTGCATGTTTCTAAAATAGATGGCAAATTCTATTATTAGAAATGTTAAGTTTTGAGTGTAGGTACTTTCTGTTCTTGAAATTACAGTGCTTGTAAAAGCAAAGAATTATATGTCCTGGTAATTGCAAGCAAAATTCAGCTGTTAACCTGTTTTTCTGCAACTGCATATGTTTACATACTTGAAGCAGAGTGGGAACACCATTAATGTTGATGTAAGATATGCCAGCCTTTGTTCTGAGAAAGGCCAGAAATTTTGGAGGCCTGGACTAAGGACTTCTGTATCCAACCTGTGCTCAAAGCTCCTGGAAGCAGAGAAGGGCACAACTCTGAATAGGCAGAAGCCCTTCATCATGCTAATCTTTCTATCACCTCGTAAGACCAGCAGGCTCTTTCACCAGCTACTGCATTTTCCCCTTTAAACTTACCCCTCTTTCTTTATTCCCAGCATCTGCTCATTCAGTTTAAACAATTTCCTGTTTTCCTAATAGAGGGAGAACTGATTAGACACAGAGCCTATTTGCTGTACTCTAGCCAAAATAGTGGATAGGGTGGTTATTTTTATTATTTCTAGTTGCACTTCTGGAGATCCCATTAATACTGAGGCTCCCTGATACAGCTTTGGTATGCGCAGGAAGAAAACCGAGGCCAAGGGGGAAAGAGATATAAGGAAATAAAGGCCATGAGTACATGGCTGGAGCCAGCCAGCCCCAGACTCACTTGGCACCTGTTTAGAGATGCTGAGCCAAGAGCCAGCTCCAATCTGGAAGCTGTGGCAGCATTTTTGGTGAGGGAACCTGCCCACAGGCAGGCAAAACATGCTAGCAAAGGCTCAGTGCTCTGCTGACACAGCCTGGTGTCTTCCAGGCATCTGGAAGTCGGCTCTGGCCCTCCAGCCGCAGCCCAGCACTGTGCCCATCCTGCCATACCTGCGGTGCAATTGTGCCCTGGAGCTCATGCAATCATGCCAAAAGCAGAGTTCCCATGTCCCCTGGCAGCCTCCAACCCCTGCACCACCCTGTCTCCATCCTCAGGATTTCCTGCCTCCCTTTCCACAGCCTACTCTTGCGATTTTTAGATATATTTCATTTAAGCAAAAGCTCTACAACCTGGTGGACTCAAATGAAGTTTGAGTGGTGTCACCCAGTGAAGTGTCCTTCAGCAGAGGACACAAGCCCAGCTGCTGGACCATGCACCCAGCAGACACATCCCTGGCTTCCTGTGAGTCATGCCAGGCAGTGACTGCTCTTACACAGGCCAGGCTGACTCTCAGCTTTACTTTTCTGTTTATTCCCAGATTTAATTTGCATGTAAGCAACTGCAGCACTTCTCAGTGGAGAGCTGAGGACCCGGACAGGTTCCTGTGGCAGCAGCAGCAGCAGGGCAGGGCCCCAGGCATGGGGCAGGGAGGAGAGGTGGCAACAGGTCTAAGAAGTGCATGAGGAGTTTGCAGTTCACAGCACAAACAGAGCTGACAGCTGAGGGGATCGAGTCTGAGAGGAGAAGCTGAGCTCTCCTCCCCTGAATTTGGTTCAGATGCCTCTTTAAGGGAAACTGATAGCAGACCCTGGCCCTACAGTGCTGCTCTGTCCTGGGCATGTGTCCCACTCCCAGCCTCCGCAGTGGGAGGGCAGGCAGGGAACAAGGACAGACTACAGCTCAGTTTCAGTGCTTTTTCTCCAAACAAACAAAATCACCAAGCTTAACTTGCTTAAGCAACAATGATTACAATTCTATTTCTCTTAATGCAGAGGGGGAAAAAAAATTTTAAACGCCAGTTCAGGTTGCAGGCTTCAAGTTGTTATGATAGGAGCCTTTCCTACCTGGACCTTCCTTGCATTGTGCATGGCCAGAAGTGGGGCCACAGCCAAAAGGAGACCTGTTCTGGCCACACTGTGCTGAACCAGTTCTGGTCTATCAGTCTGGAGCGTCTCCTAAGCCTGGTTGCATGGATGCTATATGTGGGACACACATTGCTCAGAACAGAACGTGAACTAAAGAGGCCACAGACCTCACAGACGGACAATTTCACCATTCATTGTGGGTAAAGCCCAAGCTCTCAGGACGTGTTTTGTTCCACCCTAATTGTATTCTTTCCCATCTTACTGTGCCTTAGACACAATGTCTCCAGTTCAAAAGGCAGTAGTATGTACCAGTACTCACTGGTGGGCTCTTTGCAATTACAGACAGGCAGTAGAGTTACACTAAAAGAACATGAACTTGTGTGCACTGTGGCACTCACAAAATAACATATCCACAATTTGGGGCATCCTGGGTTTATATACAGCATGACTTCCCCTCCCTTTAGGCCATTAGGCACTGAAACAGTCAGTCCCTTTGTTGTTTAAAGCTCTTATTTTTATCCATATTCTCAAGACAATAATGGTTACCACATAGCAGAAGACGCACACATACAAACATTGATTCATGGACATGGAGTCGGGCTTGTGCTGTGCCCATTCACAGAGATCTGGGAACAAAACTCACCAATGACTGAACAGCCTTTTACCCACGCCAACTGCAGGAGCAGCCCAAGCAGCTTTGCACTTACATGATACAAAAGGGAAAATCCAAAACAGTCTCAAACCTGTCAGAGTGTCGCCTACCTTTTCCTGAAGGGAAGAAGCAATCCATCTCCACACTGCTGCGGGAATGGGAAATGCAGAGAGCGCTGCTGGGGACCAGACCCTCCTGAGGTGGGCTCCGCTCCGTGGTCCGGACCAAACACCAGCCTGGCCTTTCACTCGGCCTCTCCAGCAGCTCCACTGTCTGCCCCACCTGAATGCTCAGCTCGCTGCTGTGGCCTGCTGTGAAGTCCTGGAGCACCACAGTTAGTTCACACCCTCCAGACAACTGCCCAGGGTCAATAGAAGAGAAAAAAAAAAAAATGAAAGGGAAAGGAATAGACGTTAGAAGAGGTTAGATGAAAGCAGTCATCTTTGCATCATATTTACACTGGCAAAGACAGGATTTGTATTCCTTGGAAGCCAAGTTAATAATTTCTTTTGTCAAAGTTCAACGTGTTGTGGCCCTGGTTTCCTTCACTTCTTATTGATTTTGCTGGGCTGAAGTGAGACACCACAGCTACCCATCCACTAACCTTTTGAATGCTAGCTGTGGGGGAATTTTTGAGCTGTGAATTTTCTAGCTGTGAGTGTCCATCAAAAAAACCCTGGGGTTTTTTTTGTTGCTTTAGTTTCTGGGGTGACTTTCTAGAAAGGCAATAGCCCAGGCTGCCTCAGTGCTATGCCTCATGGCAAGACAAATTCCAGCTTGCCCCTTTACAGCTTGACCTAGACACATTCCCACATGCCACCAGTGCAGTGAGGAAACAGCTTCTCTTTTCTTGCAAGACAAGAGACATACCCTCATCTCCCCAGTCTTGCTCTAGGGACCTCTTGGGAGACTAGGAAATCCTGATGGGGCAGATCAGAAAAGCTCCTCCCATGCTCTCTGACGGAACCCAGAGGTGTAAATATATAAACACAAAGTGACTGATTATATGCTGACTTCCAGGATTTGTACCTAAGAATAAATGTATCATCTTACTTCCGTACTGAGCACTGGCAACCTGATGCTTTCCTTCAGCCTCACACCCCGTGACTCTGGATGAACAATTCTGGTCTCTGTGTAATCACAGTCTCTCTATAACCAGAGACCGGATATATAAGCACTCGTGCATACAGCAGAGCAAAACAGAAGAAGGGATTGCACAAGCTTGTTTCTAACAAAGCTTGGGTTTTTTACAGATTTGGATCTCAGCGCTGGATTCTTGTGTGTCTAAAAAGGTGTGAGAACAAATCTAAGTTTTTCTGGCATGAGGAATCTTTCTTAGTGCTCCTCTGCCATGTGGGCTTCTTGCTGTCTGCCCGTTGTTAGGGGCCCTCCTTCTTTGTCCTACATGCTGCCTACTGCCCTGAAGTATCCATAAATCTTTGAGGTCCTTATTCCTATGTCAAATTTGATAGAAATTTTGATGGAAATTAGTTCACTGATCCAAAAGTTATTAAGATCAGAACAGTAAACAAGCTAATTCAAAACAGAATAATACCATAAACCTAATTTTCTTAGGACATGAAGCTAAAACAAAGGATAATATACAATGTTTTTAAAGGAACAACTTGTCAATCCAACTGAATTGGAATAAATCTTGTAAGATGCTGAGTAATTGCAAAATCAGTGAAAACTGGGGTCTGCTTATCAGCTTGAATGGGGGAAACCCTTGAGGAGATCACGTTCATCTCTACAGACTTTATTCTTCAGCTGGTACAATCTCAAAATCCCTTATCTTAGCCCAAGCAGCCCCAAATACACACTCCCATGGGAACAGCCTGTCTCCCCACTCAGTGGCGTAGGGGTTTGTGTGTCCAATGCAGATGTGAGAGAAATCCCACTCACAGGGGTGATATTCACAATTACAGAAAGGGGTCAGTGGACAAGGACTGGTTCTCACCTGTCCTGTGTCTCTGCCGTAGACGAAATGCTAGATTTGGGGAAGAAGAAGGAAATATTTCTCTGAAAGATTATTTGTAAATAAATAGAAAAAAACAAACAAAACAAACCACGGCAGCTGTTCGAGGCCATTCAGACAAAGTGCTGGCATTAATCCTGACAGAAAGAGCTCAGTGGGTTGATGAAAGCACACAAAAGATCATTTTAGCACCTACTTGGGCAGTTTATCAGCAAACCCACCTCTTGTCACACTGACATAACCTCCCCATAACTGGAATAAAGACATTCACAGATATGGCAAGAATAAGATATTGCTATAATATTTGCTGAGGTTTCTTTGCTGTGGACTAATTTGAGGAGTACAAAATCTTCGTGATCCAATATGATATCTGATTTTGTATGGCATGGAATATTTATGACACAAGAAAAAACCTGATCACTTCTTGCTAAATACACGGACAAATCTTACCAAATGTGATGATTTTCCCCTTAAGTCTTCCACTTTTCCTTGTTAGGTAAATTTTTTGTCCCCCAAATTATGCTACCTATCATATCTTCTCTGAAAATAATCAAATCTCTTCTTCTTTTAGGGGAAAACGTGAAGAAATACTCTGCTATATCAACTTAACACCCAGAGAGCTATTTAGAGCATTTCCATGCCCTGTTCCCGAGTACCACTAGGTGTCCGTGTTTGCCATCACACAGCAAGTGAATTTGCTATAAAGAATTAACTCTCGCTTGTCTTCAAAGTGCTTATCTAAGGATGAGGTGCAGTGTCTGGGCATGAAGGAGCTGGTTCAGACAGGATCCCAAGACTCACTGCTTTCAACGATAAAGGCAGAGGATGTTACAGAATATTAAAAAATTGTCTTCAGAGGGTTCAGATTGAATTTTAAAAAATAAGTGATTTTTATCGCTTAGGCAGGAAAAGTGAAACAGCCCTGAAATAATCCAGGGGGAAAGGTCTGGTCAGGACAGCACGTGGGGAAGTTTGGGGCTAACAAAGCACTTCCTAAGGAGCATCAGCCTGGGAAGCGCTGCCCTAAGCAGGTCCCTGCTCCATGCCTGTGATACTGCTGTCCTTACTGGGGGCTGAGTGGCAGCCAAGCTAACAGGCCTTCTGAAATAACTAAACATCTGTGACACGAACAGATGCTTCAATTTGGGCAACACCTGTAAACGCTATCCCAGAGGATGCAGGTGTGCCCCATGACCCTCAGGTACCATCCAGCCCTGTGTGCCTGTTTGCTCTGACTCATTAAAAATGGCAATTTAATATAATGAGAGCTGGAAGCAATCAACCCCTGTAGGAGCTGCTTGGCACCTGGCGTGATCAAGTTCTTCCTCAGCAGGCGAGACATTCACCCCCCTGGCTTTAGAAGTGTACCTTTGATGTGTGAGCGAGGGAGCCAACCTCCCTCAGCTTCCTGGAAGCGGAATGAATTTATATCATCTGCTCCTCCAGCATTCTCTGGATAGAAGTGTGGACCAGGGGTTTCTGTATGCTCCAACTCACCACTTGGAGCCAGTACTAAAATAATGCATTTTCTGTTTTACAGGTAGGTGCAGGTAGTAGGTACAAGGAGCTAGCTCAGGTAGATCATTTTTAGGCGCCACCTGGAAAGAACAGAAAAGGAGCTACTTCCTTTTGCCCAACGGCTTCCAAGTGTTTCTCAGGCCTGTTCTGTGTCTTATAGACCACCACACCACAGAGAACATTTACTTAGCAAATTAGCCCACAGCGAAGTAATCTCTCTAGAAAACTTACAAGAAACTAATACATATACAATTTGTAAACCAGTGAGGAATAATGCAAATATATCTGATTCCCAAAGACAGAAATCCTTTCACCTATGAAGTGATGGCTCAAGCTATTAGTTACTTAATTTGTTTTTAGGGAGCAATTTTCCAGTCTCAGAGAAGTGCATCATGCTTCTCTCTATGTTGGAGCACGCAAATAGGAATACAGATAGGCTGCTGGTTTCTCACACATATTGCATTTGTTTTGGAAAGAGAAAGAAAATAGAGAATGCACTTAAGGTTGAACTTCACAGGTAAATGGCTTCATATTTTAACATGTAACGTTCACTTTTATTATTCCTGTGATTAAAACCACCATTAAAGCCACTGACTGGATATATTTAAAACCCAGACAGCACCCTAATCTGTATATGGCACAACAAGATCGGTGAGACACATTAAAATAAAAATAACAATGCAACATGCCTTTGCAGAGCACAAGGCATAACTGAAAGATCTGACACAGGGACAGATCTAATGAATTGCCCAGCAAGCAACAGCCTTAAAATCAGGAAGAAAAGGAAATGGAAGAAGCAAACAGCAAAATGTAATGAGGAAGCAAGAGGGCCCCAGGCAGTCTGGAGTGAATGTGCTGAATGCCCTGAAAGAAGCCAGCAGCAGCCCCAGCCTGTCTCCTGCCATCAGCAAGCCATCTCCTGTCCTCTGCCTTCACGTGTTCCTGGGCTAGAAAGCATCACTGTGCATTCAGCATGCAAGTGTTTCATGAGGATGTTCTACCACAGGTCAAATCTCAGCTAGAAAGGAGCCCTACCCTATGTCACCAGTGCAGGCAGGGACCCAATCACACCACTGACAACTCCCCTCTCTGCTGCAGGACGTTGCTCACACACCTCAGAGCATCGATGTGAGCAGTTTGTGTCAGACACCAACCCTGGTGAATGAGCTCCATCACTCACATGAACCTTTTGCCTCTGGGAACACCCAACAGAGTGCCCATCAGCTGCAGGAGGGTGAAGTGCAAGCAACCAAAGTGATCCCAGGCATGGTCACATCCTGCTGCAGGGGCATCCAGGGTGCTCCAAAGTGAAGGAGCCAGCTTAGCTCCAGGGACCAGCAGGAGTACCAGGAGAGGGTATTTCCTGAATCACAGTGTGTGTTTATGGCCACTGCTGCACCTGCTTAGTTTTCAGCCACAAAGCAGCAGCCAGAGGAAATAAGGCTGAACACCAGAGGCATATTTTTCATCAGAAAACACCTATCAGGTCACAGGCCGTCCTTCCTTCTCCTAAAATAGATTATAAGTAGTACTAAATCCAGTCCAGTTGAAAGTGAAGTGGGAATGATTAGCTCTCTAACAGGGTGAGCAGGTATTTGGGAGGTGGGTGTCTGAAGTCTGTTTAATTATTTTGAAATATGCCAACATTGTTGTAGAATACCACACTAGTTGGTTATTTACATCTATTGAATAGCACACAGAGCTCTGATAGTTTAAACAAAGCATCCTGTGTGGTGCAGCACTGTGGCCTAATATAAATTGCTAGTTTTCTGTTGCTTTTAGGCTTTCTGCCCATCTGGTTTTGGATGAAAGCCAGTTTTGGATAGAAGCATTTAGTCACCATAAACAGCCTGTTTCAAGAGGGTGAGAGAGGCAGTAGGAGCAAGAATGGGATTTGCATTTTTATCAAGAGCTTTAAAAAAAGTGAATAAAACCACTTAGATGTTGTTTCTGTCTCTGCTGAAATAAATCCAGGAGCTGTCACTCTAGCTGGAGGACAGGCATGAGAAATCTTAGCCCCCGCAGAGCTCCTTGTGAAAATTTCTGTAATATTGTAGAGATTTTCTTTTTTCTGGGAGGTTAGAGAGTGAGAGATCAAATTCAGAGAAAGCCTTTGAGGAATTTCAGTGCTAGAGAATTCCTTTAGTTTTCTTACTCTGTAACAGGCTCTGTTTGGAGTGTGAACTCTGAGTCACCTATGTTCCTGCCTCTAAAGCCTCTGCAGCTCTAAAGGATGCTGAACTGCGAGCTCCGGCAATTCTGGTGACTGCTTTATTGCATCCGGATGGAGGTGTTTCTGAGGGGACAAACTGTATTTCAGGAGCTATGAGCTGAACCAGGAATAACCTCCTGTGGTCAGTAGAATGGCTCTGGACTGAGTTCAGAATTGGAAATTCACTGGGGAATACCTGGCTCATCTCCGAGTCTTTCTTAGTCCTCAGGCCGCTCTAACAATTTTCCATTAAGATGGAGTTGGTGCTTCCCACTCTTTCGGTGTTGTCTGACTGAACAGAGAGGATCACTGCTTGAGCTTCGCAGGAAGGTCTGTTTATATTTAGCCAATTAGTCAAACACATGGCTAGGATAATGGTGACATCCTGTAGTCCAAATGTACCATCTTTGCTCTTCTCAGCAAGGAGATAAGAGAGGCATCTGGATGTGCAGCATTATAAATATAAACACAGCAAGTTATTCCACAGCAGGAAGAGACAGAGATGGCACATGGGACATATAAATATGCTAACAGAAAGGAAATCTGGTGTTATAGTCTCAAATTGCACATACCTTTCCTGTCCAGCATCTCTTGCTGGAGTCCCCACTAGACAACCATAGACTGTGCTGGATTTTGGACTCTGGCATATGCTGACATCTGCAGAACAGCTTGAATGGAGCTGTCTAAATTATTTCTGGAGCCCTTTTTCCAGAAAGTAAGACTAAAGTCGATCCAAATGAAACAGCACTTCTAACTATAAAAAATGCTTTTGAAGATAAAGACAACCAGATTCACTTAGTTTCACTCAACAAATTGAGCAAGAGCATGTCTGCGTTTGATCCTATCAGATTGACATTTTCCTCATGGCATTTGGCTCAAAGAGCTGGTATCCAAATTCCATTCCTTTTCCTTCCCTGGAGAGGCACAAAATGCAGCAGATATTGTCTGTGCTCCTCAGACACACTGCCAGCATGACTGGCTCCAAAACTCTGCCAGTGCTGCAGAGGGTAAGAAAGGTGAGCAAGGCAGATGGGTGAAACCCTCCAAGGTAAACCCTATCTGCTGTCTTTTGCAACCAAGAGATGTTCTAAACCCACCCAGGGTTAATAAAAATGCAAGAATAGATTGAAATCAGGAAGCACCGACTAGTTGCTTTCTTTCGTACGTGCACCACAGTCTGAGCAATCTTGACCTGGAGGATCGAGGGTTCCAGTCACAGATGATTCATCAGACACCAATTCCCAAGACATTCCTAGCAAGTACACAAAATCTGATCATGTATTCTGGCCAGGAACTTCGTGAAACACCTTCAGGTATAAACAGCAAATGCAAAATTTGCACAGTAAAAAGTCTTTCTTCACAGCTGATGAGTTTAAAATAGAAACGCAGCTGCCTCCATCACATACCTGGTGCTGGTGGAAAAGGAGAATTTGAGTCCAACAGGAGCTTTAGAAAAACAAGGGGCAAGATCATGAGCCCTTGCAAAGGGTGGGCAATACACACATCTGTCTTTATCTAACTGGGGCATTCTGCCCTGACCAGAGTTTTGAGAAGGGAGGAATCAAAAAATCTTACAGAAGACTTGTTTGCTCCTCAGTGGTCCCAGCTGAGTATGATCCCCCACTAATTGTTTATCATCAGAGAACGTACATTTTCCCTGATATCAACATCAGGGAATAATTAGGACCTACAGGTCCCTGATTAGCCACCTCAGCTTTTAAATTACAGCAAAATGAATACAGTTACCTGAAGAACTGGAAACAATGGCTCACAGTAACCAGAGGAGAAACATCAGAATGATGCCCCCTTGGGAAGGAAGCAAATGATACTCAGAGGAAAAGCACAATAAGATCGCCTAGGGATGCTGTAGGACAAAGTGAATCTCAGTTTGTGTGCTGGATCAATTTGGCTCAATACACATATCCTCAGATTATATTTCCCTTATAATCTGGATAATTATTTTAGACAGGTATATTGCTGTCTGTACAATTACACTTCTAATGAAGTTATGAAAAGTGATACAATTTCAAACAATACCTGCAACTGATCTTCCCTCCGCTGTTCAAGCAAAAATCAGATCTTTCCAAGACAAGAAGTTATAGATTGCTTCAAAGCTATGTTTTCCTGGTCCTAATGTAAGAAGTGAGTGCTTGAAGGCAGAAAAGGGATAATCTTATATTCTCTTCTTTACCTCTGCTATCATGGAGGAATCAGGATTTGGTAGCCAAGAGCCACTGTGCTTTAGATACAACTCAGACTGATCACATTAGATAAATACCCTCTCCAGTGGACAGCCATGCCCAGCTTCCAGCAGACCCTCTGCTGACCTTAACTGGCCTGCCTCAGGTGCTCTGGACCCACACAGCTCTGCAATAAATGCTGGATATCTGAAGGCACGGATGGGGAGCACAGCACACAGAAATGCAAAAGCCTGCACTGATTCTTGGTAGCATCATAGGAAACCCCAGCACTCCTCCTTCAGGGATATTAGCTCCTCAAAATGGGTGAGGATATGAACAAAGAAACCAAAACCACAATGAAGTATTTAAAATATCCCCTGATGTTTTTTCTGCTCAAATTGATGAATTCACAGAACAAATGTTTTACATAAAACTGGCTTTGTTTTTAATTGGAGGAGATTATTTAAATTATGTCTCGGCCATATGGTACTGTAAGTCTGACTCCCCTCTGCCATTGCTGAAGAGGCTAGCTTGGCATCCCTCTCTGTTTTCAAGTCATTTCCTTTTTACAGATTTAATAGCTGCTATTTTTCTTTTTTATTGTTGGTTCCTAGGTCCCTTTACTATAAATCAGGGCCTTAGGCCCAAAATTAATTCAAAGGTGGATTTGGAAAAGTTGCTTTGAATGATTTTCGGTGGTAGGTTGGTCTAATAGAAAATAAAGGTAAATTCAGATTTGAGATACAGAAGAATGATGACGGTGAGTTCATTGCCAAGCTGTCAAAGGAAGACCTGCTCCTGGCTGGAACATTTTCCTACTCCTTCTCCCCTTGCAAGTGTCACACTGCAGAGCTGCCAGGCAAGCTTCAGGCTGGAAGAACAAGAGATGGCTGAGGGCAATTCCCTGCCCCAGCACTGCACTGGGCATGAGGCTGAGCTCGGTGCAGCCTGGACATCTGGGGCCTATTTCTACTGCACCCAATGCAGCCCATGAATTTTCATCAGTTGAGAGGAATAATACTCCTGGTAAATTTAAATCACACTTCGAGAGACTGGGGGTGCAGTGTAGACTATGGATGCTGTTTGGGTGAGGTGGCTGCAGTTAGTCTGATAGCAGCTGGAGGCAACCAGGCAACCCCAAAGATCCTTCTCCCTCTCTCCCAAGCTGTTTTCTCAAGTACCTGTAGTTTACTGGTTGTTTATATTAAAGTATCATCCTAATGATATGCTTCACCTCAGTGTTCCCATTAATCACCACATAAAAGCAGGCCACTGCTGCTTCATGGGTGAACTCTGCTTGAAGCAAAGCCAACTTTGAGCAGAGGAGTTTGCCCTCAGAGAGTGCCCTTGGCACTGAGAAAAAAGGAACTTGGAGAGATGATTACTTAAGTTTGAGTCCTTCCTATTTCTTGCCTTGTCCACTGCACCCACTGAGCCTTTCCAGGACTACTGCATGATCTCCAGCCCTCACAACAGTTGCAGTTTGAGTCCCAACAGTTAAATCCTGGGGCTTTCATTCCCTTCTCCATAATACTGCTATTTATACCGCTATAAATGAGGTGACCTCATTTGCCAAGTGATGTAACGGGGTGCACGATCGAGCCTGGCACGTCTAAGCAGATGTTTTCAGTGGACACAGAAACAGCATTATGAAAGAAAATATTGCCTAAAACCTGAGCAGCACAAGAGATTACAATGGCCTTTATGCAGATCAGCTTACCTAAAACAGTGTTGAAAGGCCTTTGGCTCCATCATACGCTTCCCTTCTGAAATGAAAGACTGTTGCTTGTACTACTGTAATGTGACTCCCAAAGGAACCAGCAGCTGCAGGTTTTGAATTTTATCATTCTTGGCCACTCTGTTTGATAGAGTTGACTGAAGCATGCCCAAAGGACACTCCTCCCATAAAATTTTCTTCTTTAACTACAATAATAAAAAATGATAGCAACCTTTTTTTCTTTGGTGTGTTTTGTTTTAGTTTTTAACAAGGTAATAAATTCTATTTCTAACAAGAATATAAATCCAAAGAGTTTGATAGTTGATCTGACTTGCTTTGTTTCAACTGAAAGGAAATGCTCATTGACTTTGCCATTTACATTTGCTGTCATGTCACATTATCAGGGAGGGCTAAATATGGATCAATGAAGTCCAGCTCAAACAAGTAGAAGATTGAGAGGAGCCTGAAAGAACTTGCTATGTTCGTTTATCAAAGGATGAGCAGAATAATAAGGTCTATTGATAAGCACATTCCCAGCTCCTGCTTAATTTCTTTCCCTGCAGACACTTCCAATAAACTACTCTGGCCTGTGCAATCACTGTTACATGTGAATTGTTCCCGGACGAATATGTTCATTTCTGTTCATGCTAGACTCAGTTCCATCAATATGGAGGCCTCAATTTTCACAGACAGATGTCTATGTTTATCCACAACACTCATACATGTGTTCTTTTGTTCCCTAAAACCACATTTCTCTTTCGCACTCCACAGATGCAGAGGAAGGTGATATGACCTGAGCTTAAAACATCCTCAGGGTATTTGACAACATGTAATACAACAGTGTCCAGGATAAACAAAAGATTCTGGTAGAGGAGTGTAACATTTTCAGCCTGAGATCCAAGTACACTTAGTGTTTGACATCACCATATCCAGTGTGTCTATAAAGCTGTGTGGAGGACCCGTTCAGGGCAGCTCAATTAGAGTTACTGCTGGGGATTTCAGAGTCACAGAGGAGGGCCAGAGCATGAAGTCAGTGAAATTCAGTGTAAACTGAACACTAACTTCCTCTGGGTTTCTTTTGAAAACTCTTGGCTAAATCTCCATCTTATCCTTAATTAGCAGATCTAAAGATGTGTGCTCAAGGGAACAACATTTGATTTTTTGCTAGTAATTGGGAAGTAAAGATAAACTGAGTAAGAAATTCTATTACGGTGAATCCAATGGATCTGAGTTGCTTTGTTTCAGCTGGAATAGCAAGGCATTTTGTGGTATCCTAGGGCCAGGCAAGAGGGACAACAGGAGTCTGTGCGTGGAGGGATAGAGGCACTGGAAAAGAATAGGGCTGTGGTAGAACTGGGGCTGCAGAGATGGAGGACAGATGGCAACACGGGAGCCTGGGGGTAGGCAAAAGAAGATGGTGAATACCAGCAGCAGTGACTAGCCTTCAGTGCTGATCAGCACTTGTAACAGAACCAAGCAATTCACATACAAAACTTTAATCTGAGATCAGATTCTCAAACTGCATACTGAAGAATCCTAAAATGAAGCAAAAAATTATTAACCTTTGCTGCACTTGGTTCAACTTCACTTCCTATTACTCTTACATCCACAACCTGCCTGCCATACTTGTGCTTGTAGCTATTAACCTTGTATTATCTCATCTACTTAACCTGAATGTCCAACAGGACACTTTCTTGGCTGAATATTTCCTTTTTCAGTCACAGAATTATTTTCCCCCCAACAAATTCTGTTTTACGAATTCACCATTACCTCATCTATGCTGTAAGATTTTTGGCATAAGCATCTGTTTCCTTTCATAAAACAAGAATGATAAATAATAGGTAAGGAATTTCCTCTATCCCAGGCAATACAGTAGCAGAGCTGTGCATTCAAACCTCATTAATCCCCACCCAATCTAAAGAAGAATCTGCTGAAATGCTCTGGTTGCCAGAATGGGCCCTAAGTGGAGGGAAAATATGCTTGAAGTAAAAGGGAATGAATTAGCCTTTACTGCATGAAATAGGAATTTATTGTTGCATCACCACGCCTAACACTATGGTTATAAGGTGGTGACTCTTCCAGTGATAAGTTTCTGCAAGAAAATGATGAAAACACAATGCAAATCATCCTTCCTGCTCAGGGTTCACATGCAAGGCCTTAGCAAGTAGTAATCCTATTAAGAGCATGTACCTAACTTATCACAGCCTGCACTGTTTCCTTCTCTTCTTTCTGGGTTCCCTTTCTGTCCCTTCAGTGAGAAAGAGGAACTCTTTATCGCCCTGCTCTGTATTGTACCATAACTAATGTCTGGATGGATCAAAGGTGCAGATAAATGAATTTGCCTCTCCTGTATCAAAGGTATTTTTGTCAGTAATATGCACCATTGAGACATGGGAAAAAAAGCAAAGAGAGTCTGAAAAGTGAGTCTGAAAAGTCTCAGTATTCAGAGGCATGTTCGCTCCTGGCAGACAGACAGAGGTTTTTGGTCACTGCTGTACCACTGTCCAGCTGCAGCAGCAAGATCCTTCCTTTTTTCCTCCCCCTAAATCCTCAAATTGCAGAATTTTAAGAGAAAGTTTGGCATAGAAAGCCAGAAAGAAATGTAAAGGGGTAAACAGACATTTCAGTATGCTGATAAATCTCTCTCTTATGCTCTCATCTGAAATTACAGTTTGATGCGAGAGACACAAACTATAGGTCTAATTCAGAAGAGCAGCCACATTTATGCACAAGCTTAGTAAAAATCAATAGGACTTACATTGCAAAGGGTGCTATTCTGTGAGTCAGAACTGATGTGAGTACTCGCAATCAGGGCAAAACAAGCAGCAGTCCAAAAAAAGGAAGAGGGAATTAAGTATATGATGAGAGCATTTGATCACATGATTCTGCAGCACCTTACAGGGTGGGATGCTCTGTTATTTCTGGGGAGAGGGATGTGGGTCACTGAGAAATAAAAATCTTGTTCCCATTCCCCAGACTCCATGTCTCCATTTATTTTCTTTGTGTTATGCCAAGCACATGGCAACTTTGTTATGGATATGACAGTCATATCTCATGGATATTAATGACGAAAGCAAGAGGAGCACCTCCAAAACTAGACAATAGATTCTGCCATGTCTCAGTTTCCCTATCAGTGGTAGTAAAAAATTATGAAGAGTCTTATTTCAAGATTGTCTATAATGCCTTTTTGTAGCCTGCCAGGTAAAGTCCCCAATAAAATGGAACAATACTACAGAGACTTTAGATCACACAAAATATCTTCATCAGGCTGAAATCACCAGTAATGAGCACAAAAAAAAAAAAAAAAAGTAGATGAATGTGCAACATTTTCCAAACTGAAGCCAGGGGAATTATAGTTCTTCATAGATATTTCCAGAGTATTTGCACAGACCAAAAAGGCAATAATACTAATGTAGCTAAATCTTATTTCTTTAATGTGAAGGACAACATCTTCTACAGAAAACAATGTTTATCACCCAGTTCTATTTTTTTTTCTACCTCTTCGAAACTTGGCAGGCACTTGACATCATCTGTCTCTATTAGGATGCCATGGGTTATCAGCATTGCCTATTTGGACGATTACAACCCCAGATGGTTCTCTTGCAAAAATTTTTACCGCTCACTGGCACACCTACATACAGCTGGACTCTATTTGTACAGTAATTTACTTTGGCTGACTCCATTTTCCTTTTCTGATCACTGTCGGTCATTTTATGCCATTCTTTTTTCTCAGCCTCAATTCTACTTTGCAGCCCAATATAATTGGAGTTATCACCCATAAAGTAGGCTCTACTTTTCCTCTTACAAACTATACGATAGGAAATAGCCTGTATTATGCATATTGTTTAACAATAACAAAGGCATACTTTAATTTACGAGAATTATCTGTGTTACCATAGAGAATAAATGCAACCAATGTAAATTCATATTTTAGCCATGGTAACTGATCCTGCATCAACTATTGACACAGTGAAATACTTTAACTGATTTGAAGTCTTCTGCAAATACATCTTCTATGATTTTTGGTAAACATGAACATGCCAGAAAAAAGGAACTGCTTTCCCTGCTAAACACAAAGGCATAGCACCTGCCTGAAAAATAGGCAGGAAAACTGTCATTCCAAAAATGGGCTACAGTCCTCGGCTATACATCTACAGCTATAGATCTGGCATAGTAAATAAAAGTTCCATTTTTTCTTTTTATAGAAGTGTTTGTGAAAAAACTCCTTTGGCAAACACTAGCAAAGCCTTTACTCTCAAGCAAGCAAACACCCTGAAGGAATTTTGTGCTGTTCTTTTGAGGTACAAGTCTCCTCTCCCCACCCTCCAAATGGATACCTAAAAGAGGAGGATTTGTACAATTGCATTGCTTGAGCAAATGCCTCTTAGCTGGATTTCTCCATGAGTGAAAACTCCAGCACCACCTGCTCACAGTATGAACCTGCTACAGCTCAGGAAAACTGCCCTGGGACTTGAACAACACTTTCTAAACCTTCATTCACAGAAGCTGTTTAGAATCAGGGATGGAAAATGTAAAAGCCAACATACCTTCCTCTCTGGCAGTTCAACAGGTGTGTGCTACATTAACCAACCCTGTCTCTGTGCCACTGCCACCTTGACGTCATTGTTACTGGGTTGACAAAAGGTTTCCATGACAAATGAGAAAGCTGATCTGTTATCTCCCCTTTGGAGGAAACTAGAATGCCCTCTCTCCCATATTCTGCTAGACCCACCCATCTTGTTTTTGGCACGTAGCACAGAGGGTGCGTTTTTGTGATTGATTTAGATTTCCCTCTGTTCTGGAATTGAGAACCCAAGTTATTTGTTGTTTTTCCCCTAACTTAAACTAGAGGGTGTCACCTTCATCCCACAGTGAACCCACCCACCTCATCCACAGCACAATCTTCTTTGCAGGCACGTTGACTGCCATGCTCAAAAAGAGAACAGATAACACAGAAAGAGGACAAACTTTGAAGCAAAGAACAAAACCACTATTAAGACATTTGATTCTCTTCTTGGCTATAATTTATTAGCTCTACTAACAGGCATGGCCCATAATAGTTAGCAGATGTTTGAAATATCTTGTTCTGAACTTTGCCTAAGATTAAAAGGATCTTGTAGAATTTAAACAGCAGCTGCAGAATGAAATAAGGTTGCCTTTCCTAATGTGACAGAAATGTTCATCCTAGCCTTAAACAAGGAGGACTGTTTTATGTTCTGTAAATACTGAGGAAGCTAAATTTCTGTGCACAGGCTCCCACACATTATAAATTTTATATGTGTCTAATTTGCAGCAATTGACATGGAATAAGCCCAGTGAAAAAGGCTGGTCCAGCTGCCTGAATGCTTCTTACATTTGCTACAATTAACCCCAGGCCTACAGCTCACCACAGGCAGGAGGATGGACTATTTCAGCCATGAACATCACATTAACATATTTGAAGGTACAAATTTATTCATTATCAACCTTGCTATTCTTATTGCAGAGATGGAGAACTCAGCAGTCCTCAAAGAGGATCATGCCTTGGATATGGAAACAAAACCAAAGAATGCTCCAGGAGCAATAAAATATGTTTCACAGCAGCTGTGCCATCCCATCAGTCTTACACCCACGCTGGCCCAGGCAGGGATTCTACCCTGTGCAGCAATGCAAAGTTGCCCTTTATTTAAGCACTGGGTCTGATGCTAAATTCAGCCTCATGGGTGTGGTCTCTGTGAATCCCCTAGGACTACTGATTCCCCTACCTCTTGTTCCTACAATGATTAAACTTCATCCAAATGCTAACTAATTAACTGAAACAGGTGGCTAAGCTTCTGAATTGAGGAAGTTAACATACAAACAGCTAATTTGAAAACAGGTTTAGATCTCAAAATGAATTATTCCTCCCTTTCAGACTGCGCGGTTTTCTTCTTTGCTTGACATTGTGAATACGTTCTGATTTTTCATTAATTCCCATACTTGCAGGTTTCTCGATGTACACAAAGATCTTTATGTGGCAGACATAAGTTCTGAAACAGATTTTGAAAGACCTTGCGTAGTGAACAAAGATGTCCCTAGCCTTTATGCATCTGGTTTGAGTTAATATTTTCATCCCCTTAGAATACACGAGATTTTTTCCTAAGCTAGGCTTTTCCTAGTACACATGTTTTAGTAACATAAGGTTGTAATATACTGCTCTCAAACAGATGTGATTTTGGACGCTAGCCTGAGGAGCACTGCTCACCTTCAGAGGGAGGCAAAGCCCAAACCAACGGTGTGCTATTGTCTTTGGGGAAGACAAAACACCTTCTTTGACTCCTGTTAAGATTACTTTAAATCCTGCTGGATGAAAGCTGCTTACAACTAATGTGGCATGCAGTAATAAAGATGTTATTCCTGAATATGAAAACAGCTAACACTTTTGCAAATCTAATCAATGTATTTAATTCATTATCCCAGTGAGGTTCACAACTCCTAAGATTTTCAAGCCAGTGCAGGACTTAAAAACATACACTTAACCTCAAGCCAGTGCTAACTCTATTCCTATGGAGCAGAGTACAGCATATGCTTAACATTAGGGGCATGTGCTTAATGCGCTCATGAAACACATCCTGGTTTATGATTCAGCACAAGCAATTTGCAGCTCTGTTTTCATCTTCCTTACAACCAGTAAGGTGTCTACAGAATTATGACAGGCTGGTGGCAGGAAACAGAACACTGGTCTCGTCAGTGGGGCCATTAGGCTGAATGAGCACAGCATCAGCACCAGACCAGGACAAGCCAACCCCCAGCAGTCCCAGTGGCAAACCCAGGCCAATATGTTCCATTGGCAACCAGAGAACAGGCGAAGGAAAACCATCACAGCTAATTAAACACCAGACCTGTTTAGCACAAAGAAACTAAATGCTGGAATAATGCCCACAGGTGTTTTTACTCCAGATTTACTGTAACTCCACCACTCCCAGCAGGTGTCAACACTCCTGACTGGGAGAACGCACCACCTGCACATATTTTTTATTTAATTACTATGATTTTCAGAAATTTGCTCTGCAGTGCTCAAAGCAGAGTCATTAATCTTGAGTAATCTCTTTGAACAACAATTTAAACTTTTCTGAGCCTGCAGCCCCTCTATAAAGCAGTGGCTGTATTGTCTGAGCAGGGGATTTTATGCAAGGCAGTTGCCATGGCAATATGACAGGGAGGGCAGAACCCAAACAATAACTGAGCATCAAAGAATTTTAAATGCAGGGAAAATTCAGAACCAGGTTCCATATTAGAGCCATAGGCTGTCCAAACTGCAGATTTTAAAGCTTAGGAAGGCTGGATATTATTATAAGCTCCCTTGGGAATGGCTGTATTCCAGTAATGCATTATCACTGATCTGTTCCCATTATAATCCATCCATTTCACAGAAAACGACATGTTTTGTAAGGGAGTGGAAAAGCAATCTGAAAAGGAACAATTGCACATCTCAGCTTTGGTAGAGAAAAGAGAAAGAGGGAAGAGGAAAAAAAGGTTATAATCCAAACTATATTTCAATAGAAAGCCTGGCTGTTGTAAAAATAATAATGGTCTTGGCTAGTTGCTTGTTGTGAAATAATGAACTTTGTGCACCTTTATAATATTATTGCAGGCATTCTATAGAGCACCCTAATAAAAATAGATGGCTAACTAAATGAGAAAAGGCTGCTGCCTTGTTTTATAAGGCAATAATCCAATTCCAGAACACATAAATTGTAAACTTCAAACCAAAGATTTTATACCAAAAAACCACAACACAACTTTATTGTTATTGTTACCCTGTTGCTCTTGTATATGCTGTTACAGATGTGTTTGCAAAATAATTAAAATCTGAAAGACTCAGCAACGGGACAGACTATAAGAGTGCTGAGTGCCTCAAGCTGTTACAAACCCTCATATAAGAAAGGCGGAGTCTCTACATTCATATAGATTGGTTTACCACTTAAAGATGGGAACATACAGATGTGGAAGGTAAAATAACCTAGCAGAAGCCACTGCTTGGTTCTAACTCCAACTCTCTTTTTTGGCCAGTGTTTAACTTGGATGACTCCACTCTCCTATATCTCTTCTGCATCTTGGAAACAGGGGTAGTGCCAGTCACCTTGTTATGAGACCACGTACAGGCTTGCATTTGAACTAATGGTTGTTTTTTTGCAAGAAACATGCTGCTTGGATTAGCTCATTTCTAGCAAGGTAAAAGCCACCTCAGTGTTGGTGAAGTCACCAGTCTCCTCAATACCACTACTAACCCCTGCACCTAAAAGCACGGCTGATAGTTTTCCCTCCGTGATGATGACACTTGTGTGTGTATTAGGGCTGGTCCTGTTTACCCACACCAAGCTTACTGCTCTGTTTGAATCAGCAGCCTGTTCCTTCTGCTCCTGACTGCTCACCCAGCTGCAGGCATTAGTGGCATACTTCTAATTTTTTTGGCTTCTCGTGCATAACTAGCAATCCCCATGGAGCAGGCCCAGTGCTGGCCGGCTTCCCACAGGGCTGGGCTGTGTGGTCACTCTCCAGACACAGTGGAAGCTTATCATGAGGGTCAAGCATCTATGAGGCCTCTCAGCCATATGGAGTCTTCAGTAGTATGTGTGTCCACAAATACATGTCTTCATACTACTGCATTTCTCCTAATTAGAGCTGCTTCTGGGTTGCTCTCCCTATCTTTTATGCTAATCTCCACAGAAGTTATTTTTGAGATCAGAAGTTTCTGCTGATTTGCTTGGAATTTGTCCAATGAGTATCAAAATTGTTAGAGGGCAGAGCACAAACAGATGTTGAAAACATGAAAGAAAACACTGTTTCCTTAGAAAATTAAGTTTAAAACTTTCTCCTTTCACAAAGGTAAGGACAAGTCTCTTCAGGATTTCTCTACAAAGTTGTCTGCCCTATAGTAATGCTATCATATCTATATCTGTCGAGTAGCCACGTTTCCATCGTTTAGCACATGCCATGTTTATTTTCTATTGTTCTACTCTGTCACATGGCCCAAATCAAATGGCCACAAAAGTCTATCACTATTTCCTCTATTAGCTGAATTATAACCTCATAAAAAATACCAAGCTACCCTAATTTTATTTTCTATAAACAGGTGCTAACTGGCATTACTTACAAGCACAAGGTTTAATCCATCATTAACTCATGCTCTTTATTTGTTATTTCATTGCTGTTCCTGGAGTCAATATTCCAGGTTTGCAATTCAGTGGTATGAGACATAGCAGATTTTGAGAACTGCATCAACTCACAGTTAAAGTGAAATGATCTGATACTTATGAATCCTCTTACTGTTTTCATTTTTTTGGTTAAACTCAACTTCTGAAGTTTCTTGGGATCTTTTCTATTACTTATATCTCATGCAGGAACACAGATACCCATTACTGTGTCATTAGAAACCATACTAGTTTTGACTTCTATAGGTTAGGCGATTCTTCTGTCATAAGAGATTCTGCTATTGGGAACTTGAACATATAAGGAAAAGCAGCTCTCTAATGGACATGCTAATGCAGCCCAGTTGTGACACAGATCTCCTGTCCCATTCCTCCTGGGCAGGACCAAACAGTCCCATTGCATTAACACCTGCAAAAGGTGTCTTGTAACAGAGGTCAAGGATCCCCTGTGTCTGTGAGCTGAACTGTACTTTAACGTTAGCTGTGAACACCAGAGGCTGGAAATGACTCATGGTGGTTACAATCTGGAGTTGCTCAATACAAGCATAGGTCCATGTCTGATTGCCTGCAGGCTGCAGTTGTGTTTTACTAACGCTTCTATTTTCTGTTACATGCTAGAAACAACCTGCACAGCCCACGGGCTGGAACGGTACTATCAGTGATTGCTCAGCACAAACCGTTTAGGGCTCTTTTTATGGCTTCAGGATAAGTAACTTCTGCTTAGACACTAATATAGTTCTTCCGGTGCTGATAAAGCAAGACAGTGTATGGTAGGATGGCTTGTTTTACTGTATTAATTTTTGATTCAGTATTATTTGGCTTTACTGTAACCAACTGTCTATGCATGTAGACATTTAAAGCTGCTTCTATCCCAATCTACTCTTAGCTGCCTCTGCACTAACAAGAAAGCACAATCTTGGATGGTTTGGCATGTGATTAATAACTGTTCAGATTGCCTTGGCAGTTTTAGCATATGCTAATTGGGTTAACAAGGTATTAAGCGCTCCAAGGTGTTACGAATGTGTTGTAAA
Organism: Myiotriccus ornatus; assembly: GCA_036023395.1. Taxonomy (NCBI): domain Eukaryota; kingdom Metazoa; phylum Chordata; class Aves; order Passeriformes; family Tyrannidae; genus Myiotriccus; species Myiotriccus ornatus. The sequence goes on from JAYRBT010000181.1 coordinate 9,882,661, forward strand.
ATCAGAAATGCTGCTGTCAAATACAGTCATTACTCATGGTCTGTAATTTGCTTGCAAGGAGCCTAGTCCGAAAGACAGTATTTCCAGTAATTTCTCCTACTCTTCTGTGAAAGACATTAGCACAACAGCACCAAGAGCATCTTTAAGTGATACTGTCTCATTCCTAGAGAAGGAATCTCAGCCAGCAGGCTCTCTGATATATTTGGCAAGTGTCAGATTCCTCCTCAGCTGCAGCAGGACAATCAAGTTGCCCTGGGGCCCTTGCCATGGGCTGCTCTAAACCCTGGCCAAGAACCATTTGGCCACAGGACACAACCAGTCCCAGAGGGCTGTGGACCTGATGGGATCAAGTCTGAGGTGAGAGACACCCAGCCACTGCTTGGGGCTGTTCCACATGCCTCACTCCCTGTTATTTTCCCCATATCAGCCTCTAAGCTTTATTGCTATTCCCATTCTCCTGCTCCCCACCTTTTGCACTTTAGGCATGATGCCTCATTCCGAGCTCTTGCTATCCAGTCACACTGCCTGACAGCGTTTCTGATCTTTGCAAAATAAAAGCCACAGTGATCAGACCAAAGGGTTGTCGCAAGCACCCTGTGCTCTCCATTTTACAGGTAAGATCAGACAAAACAGTCACACTGCTGTTCAAGCCTACAGAAGAGAGAAGAAAGTCACAGTATCACTTGTTCCCATTATCCACTTGCTGAAGCATGCCAAATTTATCCACTGACATAGAGACAGGTTCACACGATTCCTTCTGCTCCTTCTGCTAGTTCCTTCCTACTAAAATTCACATGTCATGATGTCATTTCTGTGGAACTAAGAAACTCATTCTTTACTGTCCTCCCTCTTCCTGTTCGTTTTCCATTCCATGAACATAAAGGCCTTACTCAACAGTGACGTTCCAGTTGACCCTGATTTCTGTTAAGTGAATGTAATAAGATAAACTCTGTATCTTTGTCTAATTATACTTGGTGACTGAGAAATACTGACCTGAGTAATTGCACCAGTCATTTCATCCACTCAAATCACTGAAATTAACACTAGCTGGTGGGACAAAGACATTTTCTTGACTAATCAGCCTCAGTGAACAAAGTTCCTGTCAACAAAGAGGTTGTATCTAAATGTATGGAGAAAAGAAGGATGATAAATTTAGCTTTTTTCTTCAAAAACCTGAAGATGAAGTAAACCACTGCACACTACGTAGCAGATAGGACAGTAAAAAATGAATATGAGAAACAGGTGAGGAAATAATCACCCAGTCAAGGGTTTGTTTGCATAAGACTTAATCACACAAGAACACGCTTTAGAGGAAACTGGGAAGGTGTGTATAGAAGATGACTTTTCCCAAGGAACAGCTGACTGTAAATGGTAGCAGCTCTTTATGCAATCCATACTTGTTAGTGGAAACAGGTGTGACAGCAGGAAGGAAATGTTTAATGTTTGGATGTAAAAACATGACTCTTCCTTGCTTGACTAAAAGATTAGTGTTGGCTCAAAGCCATTATCAGGCTCATAATGTTCTCTAGTTTCAAGTATAAAGGTTCAAGGCAATAACCTGCTTGAAAAGGAACACAAACTCAGGTCCTGCTAAAGTCAGTCCTCACATACTTAACAGAAACAGGGTTTGGCCTGGAATCATAACTGGTTTCTAAACCACTCACATGAGTCAGTTCTATATTTGCTCTATTGCAGCTGAAGAAAAGAGAAACCATCTATTTTTCCACACCTAAAAAATCACTGGGACCGGTCACACAATGGAAACATGCTGCCCCTCAAAGAGCTCTTGGAATAATCACTTGCATTAGCACATTGCTCATAATGCTAATTAAACAAAGCAAAAAAGTAACTCAGCATACCAACCACAACTTGGCAAAAAAAAAAAAAAAAGCACAAAGCGTTTAAATCTGACTGATTTCAAAGGACAATAAATATATGCCCAGCATGGAGTTCATATTGTGCTGAATCAAAGCTACCATCCCCTCTCTCTGCCTGCAGCTCATGAAACAGTTTGGTCACCTACCCTATGTGGTGAATAGAGAACGTGCAATTCAAGCTGCTTGCAGTGACTTCTTCCCTCCTGCTCAGCCACCCCGACTCCTGTAGCGTGCCATGAGGCTGGCTGCTGCTGGATAATCTAACACTCCTAACCCCTTTGGCTCCAGTAATTTAAAAGGAATGATCATAATTTATTTAATCCTAAAATCCATCTTGTCACATGAGCTAATGGTTAGATAATGCTATGCATAACATTCTAAGCATGGCGCCATAAATAAGAAAGCATTTAAATAAAAGAGTTTGCAGCAAATATTTAAATCCAGTTCCAAGATTCACTTCATTAGAAACCAAACCAATGTATTAATCTCCACTGCATATTTTAAAGCCATGAAGCCCAGATTTCAAGGGCTTCTGAGCACCACACGCTGCTTCTGCATTTTGAAAAGAAAGGAAAAATAACATTAGACTGGCCTTTTAAAGGCTTTTCCTTCCTTTGCACGTTCTCCTTCTTACAGCACATTTCATTTGTAACCTGGTATTCAGCACCAGAAAGGTGCTTTCCCAAAAACATTCCAGGAACAAAATAAGGTTCTGGCTACACTTTTTCTGGTCAGATCTGCAAAGCATCAAACCAACCATTGCCCAGTGCTTCCTTAAGAACGTAAAGTAACTGGAAAACAGCAGGCAAGGGATTCTCTCTCAGCCCCTGTGGCAGAGCAGTGGTGTCTGGCAGACTTCACAAACCTGACCATCAACAAGTACTGTCCCTTGATCTCCCATAAGAAAGGGTGCCCGAGGCTTCAGCACGAAGTAGGACTGAGACAGAACTTCTCCTTGTGCCGGGCTGCAGTGTGAGCTCTGGCAAATCTCACTGGCGCTCTGTGACCTGTTTTCTCAGCCACAAAATGACACTGACTGCTTTGCAGTAGTCTGAGATCTATAACTACAGAATATGAGATAGACACCCCATGCAATTGAATTTGGTTGCTCTTTTCCAGCTTGTCACCATATTTGTTAAAACAGGATTTACCATCAAAATAAAACGAACAGCAAGTGAGACCTCTCCTTTTAGTGATCATAATGTGAAAAAAGCAAAGCTCTTCCTAATTCTGCCATCATTCAGGGCTCATTTAAAAGCCACTAAGCTACTAATAGCTGCCAGGATTTTATTTCATTTTCCTCAATCATATATTATGCTGTCTTGGGACACTCAGAATCACCCCTTTATTGTCCCCCATAAAGAGTTTATCTCAGTGATTTAAATTTGCTTCTCTTTGCTAGATTTATTTTCTCCTCTAGAGCACAAAGACATTTAGCAAGAGAGACACAATCTGTTGTGATGAAAATGCAAAGCTAGAAAAGCGTTCTAGCTCTTGCAATGGTATATTTTATTGTTCCCCATGAGGGGAATTATCTCCATTAATGGTGATTACAAATCCCTGTTTACTGGGACATTAGCTTCCCTTATGCTTGTTACTGAAATGAAAAGAGACAACCAAAATATGACAGAGCTGTCATTATAAAGCACTTATCCTATTAAGTCACTTAGCCATAGTCTTTACATAGGGATGGGATGCCCAGAAGAATTCTTTGGAGAATTAATTAGTTATACAGAAATGCATTAGTTATAAAGAAATGCAAAGGAAAACTTTCATTCATTAGGATCAATTTTAGCAGTTTCTATATTACCCCTGTCAACAAAAATACCAGGTTCATGGACGCAAGTGGCCACCTTTCAGATCTGCACCTGGGGAGGCACATTGTGGTTCTCCTGCAATGCAGCAGTGCTGCTTTTTCTCTCTCTCACAGCAATCAAGGACTGGGAACGAGCAGATGGAAAATAAGTTGTATATTTGTTTAGAAGACATCCGCTTTAGCCCAGCTCTTACCGAACTATTTTTATTCATTTATCTCCTCCCTCACAGGGAAAGTGTTTTGTTCAAAGGCTGGAGGCAAATCCTGCTGTTACTGAAACAAAACCCTGACGAGCCAGTGGATTCCTGAAAGGCTGGATCTGGTGTGGAGCTACGAGATGCTCAAAGCCAGATATTCATCTGTGCAGAGTGAGGTGCTTTCCTTGACTTGGTGAAAGAAAACTGACTTACATATCACCCTGCTTGCTTTCCACGTCTTCAAATCACTTATCTTTTCTGCCTTGCACCTCTGACCCAACAGCTGCCTAACCCTGTATAACAGCTCTCACAAACCCCTTTCTCCAGTGCCATATAACTAATTGCATTTCAGCCTCAACAATGTTATCTTTTTCTTTTTCTTTTTTTTTTTTTTGTGCAAACGAGTGGCCAAGTGCTCATAAATAACACATGGGCATCACACAAAGAGAAGGTCATAAGGGAGCAACTCGATGAGCCTGAGAAAGGGTTGATTTTTAAAGTCCTTTCTCAGTCCTCAAATTTCTCTCCTAGGAAGTCTGAAGGGCAGAGGTTTTATAAAGGTAAAAGGTACCAAAGGTTCAGTTGCTGGGGAGGGGCAGCAGAACTACAGAGCTGTAAGAGAGTTTCTGCAAAATATCTGCCTGTAGCCCTGGGACCAGGACCTTTGCAAGAACATGAAACCTCTGAGATTTCAAAAGACAACCCACAAAAACAACCCCTGAAAGCCTACTTTACACCTCTTATATCTGAGCAGCAGAGGGAGGGGGGTTGCAGCCATGGTCTGTCAGCATTGCAACGAAAGCCAGAAGGTGATTCAGGAACAGCCCTCAGCCTCTAACCTGTACCCTGCGGTCAGCAGCTGTTTAAGCCAGTACAAAGCTGGGGGAGGCTGGGTCTGCTGCTGGGAAGGTAGGAGGGAAGCAGAGACAGGGTGCCATCAGCCTTTCAAGTGCCCCAGCAGCCACTGGAAGCCTGCACAGTAGAGGATTATCCATGACGCATGATGCCAAACTGGGAAGGTAAAGACCAGCCAGCTGAGTGGCGCTTTCCCCACTTTACGTGTAGCAACAGACACAGAACACAGCCCTTTACCCTTCTAAGGACAATCAGTTTAATTCATACAAAAATCAGTGCTCTCTGCATTGTCTGCAGCAACCCAGAAAGCTGAAGTTTCTGTGTTTCAATTTACATTTTCTTCTCTATATAAATGTCACTCTTCTAAATGATGGTTTAACAACAACTCCAGTTTTAAAGGAACATCACACGGCTTGGTTAAGTGTTTCTTCTGCTGGGTAGACTCCTGCTGTCCTTTCCTATTGACTCCTCAGGATCATGCAGAAAATATCAACACTGGAAAACATTTAGAAGTAACGATGCCAACTGAGGCCCAGGACCTGTGGGGCACAGCTGGCTCCCACCTCCAATTCTTCCTGCAAGCTGAGAAGGCTCAGCACTTCGAGAGATGGTGCCCTAAAGACACAACAACAAACCCAACTGACTCTTGTGAAAATAAATAACCACCACTCAACACAGCATTTCTCCACGACAGTGGAAAATACGCATGTGTGGTCCAACCATGTTCTTTCAATAACTGTTTATTTGCAAGTACGGTCAGGAAGTGATGCTGTAGTATCAGGAGAAGTGAAACAGTTGGAGAAAATGGGCTGTGGAGTTGTGCCATATGTTTCACACCCCTCTGTTTCTCGCCCACACACATTTGAGGAGGGTGAGTTTGATTTTGATTGTTTTAAATTAGTTTTAAATTAGGGCAAGATCCAAACGGAAAAATAAAGTTTGTCTGGATATCAGCAGCACTGTGATTCTGGAAACAGAGGCATGAGGGGACCTTTGGATGTCTCTCTCTCAGCTGTAGGCTGCCAGTAGCAAGGCATGCATGTGGCTTACAAGGTGGGGAGAATGCTGCATCCTGCAGCAAAAATATTTGGCTCCAGAATAAATACTGCTGCAGAACACTGAAAAGGCCGTGAGTTTGTGGATGAGCAGAAGTAAACAGAATAGCCCTCCCCGTAACTCAGAGCCTTTTCTTCCCTGATTGACGTAGGGGTGACAAGAGGTAAACCCTTACTGGGATTTAAGGGGAAAGAGAAGAAAAAATAATGATACATTATGTGGTGTGATCCCTTCCTCCAGTTCTCCCGGAAGCTTTCACCTCCCTCAGCCACTTGCACAGCTCTGTGCTTCCCTGTGGCTTGCCCTCCATGTTCCTACATCTCCTTCTATTGCCTCCCCCTCCATCACCTATGTTCTTGTGATGCTTCATGGTTCTCCATGGTCACAGCTGTACTCCACTAGGCAACACACAAAGTCTGAGGTTAAAAAGTTAAAATGAGTGGTCACTCTCCTTCATACACAGTTTTGTTCCCAATACCAAACTTCTTGCTAATGTTAACTTTGAACTCTCCATGTCCTCTAATGTCCTTGATCAATGAAGTTTACAGTGTTGTTCAAAGATCGGTTCCTAACACTAATTTCTGATCTTACTTGAACTTTTCTTCCTTTCTAGACAGTTATTCTGTGTTATCCCTATATGCCCTTTATAGTTGGAACCATATTGTTCCAAGGTTTCTAAGTTTTTTGAACAAACCTGGCACTTCTAATAACCATTAACAACACAAAAATGATGAATTCTAAAATAAAAAAAAAGTATGCCAAAAAGAAAACATATTGTTCCTCCAGAGGGATATATTTAATATTGTACAGCCAAATCAAACAAACACACTTTAATCACTAGAATGAAACCCCAGAAAGAACTCAAAACAACAGCACAGGAAAAATAAATATGAACTCAAGTTCTTTGAAGAACAGGAGGAGAATGATCAGATTTAGATGACGAATAACTTCTTGCTTAACGACAACATAGAAGGTAGAACTCGAGATGAAATTAAAAAAATAATAAAGTACCTTTTTGAATACAAGTTCTAAATACTGTTTGCCCCTTTCTTTCCAAGTCAAGCACCTTAGATGATCTAGTAGCCCAAGAATAGATACAGAGACAACCACAGAATACTGACGGACAATTCCTATTCTACTGATGTCCTCATTTTGGGGGACCACACAATCTAGCCACTTTTAATTAACTCTTTTGTCCATTCTATCAACAGAAAATTTGGAAAAACAGCATGATGCTGAGCTGGGAGTATCCACTTCATGTCCTGAGCAGGCTGGTTTCCAAAGTGGTGCTCAGATTTTCAGGAGCACGGGCCTGGGCAGGTGCCAGTGCACCCCTGTGAGATGTGACAGAGCAGGTCAGTCTGTGGGCAGGATAAGGAATCACCTGGGCCAGTGTCAGTCCAGGACTGACATCCTGTACTGTGCAAGAACAAAAGTGAAAAGGAATCGTTCATGAGAAGAAAGGGAAGAAATAAAATGTTAATTTTGATAAGCAGTAATGAGGAAATGGCCTTTAATGACTTACAGCTCAGCTCACACTCTCATCAGCAGATATTTAGAGGAATAAGGAACTCAGTCTCTTGATCTCTTAATATATATGTTGGTGTTTTTTTGTTTAGCCACCACAGATGGCATCTTGCTGGAAAAAATACTGTTTTTGACTAACATGAATCAGTTTTAACTGTTTCCCAATCAGTCAAAGATCAATTCAGAGCTAGAAACTTCTCTGACACCTGAGGTTCAACTCAGTTTCTAATGTAAGGTAAAAGGCAACAAATCTTTGACATCTGGCTCTTTGAAAATCACAGCACATTTATAAAACTCAATCAACAACTGGTCCTGGTTTAGAGCTGAAAAACAGAATATCCTTTCATTCTCCTGTGCAAATCATTAATTTATTTTTATTCTTCTATTTTAAAATGACTGGGGTTGGCTATGTCTTTGAAATAAAGATAGGGATTTTACTGCACTTCCTTTTTAGTCTGTTTTGATTGCTCCAAACTGATTCACTTAAACATCCCTATAACTTAAACATCCTCTTTCTTCACAATAGGCATCAAAATATCTTCCTTTTTGTTTAGTAATATAGATTTATTGATATGGAGCTTGATTTATTTCCTGCCATTTAAGACCATAATGTTGCTCACAGCCAAATTTCGGCCATCATTTCAAAGGCACCACCTTATTCTGTACATTTTTAATTTAATTCAGGAGACCTGCTATATGAACTAACTTGACCTTTATCTGTGTGCCTTGCACCCTTATGGGGAAGGTGTCCATCAGCACATTAGTACAGAACCTGATTTTCACACTGCTTGCAGGACTAGAAAGGAGAGATCAAGTGTTTCTGTGTTGCCACAGAAAATACATTTAAATACCCTCAAGATGGAAGTGTTGATATTCATACCTACAGGGCTTTAGTAGAGCTTCAGCCTGGAGGAGTTCCATTCACTTGTTTTGTTATAGACGGACTTGACTTATCTTTTCAAATGTTATTGATTTACTTATTTTCCACCAAAAGATGGATAAGATTGAAATCATCTAAGAATAAGACTGAATGTATACTGAATGCTGACCCTTATTTTCTAAATGAAAAAAAAAAGTATTAAAATCAATAACAAATGTTCTTTATGAAATGAGTAGCAATAGAAATGAATATTTACAAAAAAATGCACTTTATAAAAGAAGTGGAGCATACTCTATCTGCCCTGGGTGTAGCTGCCAGTTGTGCATGGGGGAGAATGCTGAAAATAAATCTTTAAAGAATCTCTTCCTGTAGGACTTCACTTTCAGGGTCTTTCAGTTGAATCTGTTTTCAGCATCTGATCACTCAACTGAATCTGGATTCATATCTGCAGTTATTTATGGCTCAAAGAAAACCAAAACCCTGGGAGAGGTGTTAAGAAAATATCTGCTGCTTCTTGCACTAGTCTGGAAATAAACTTGTGAGTGCTGAGCAAGTGACCCTGCACTGACCACCACAGGAATGGCTTTCCTTTGGGGAGAATTGTGCCCAAGCATTTTGAGAGCAGAGGTCCCACTAAAATTCCACAGCACTTTCAGAAATCCCAGCTGAGATATTTAAGATGCATGGCAAATTTCTTTTCTGCCTTTTACAAAGGTACTTTGTGGGAATATTACCCACAGAACAATATGATTGCTATTTCCATGGGCACTGTAGATGTTCCATATCTCTAGGTATTCATTCATTTTTGCCCATGAATTTGATCCTCCACAGTCAGCAAACTCCCCAGAGGCAGTTTGTTGGTGGTTTTGTTGGTTTTTTTTTGTTTATTTCCTTTGTTTGTTTTTTGTTTGTTTTGTTTTCTATCAGAGTGCTTTATATACATTAGAAACAATCGCAGTGAGATTAAAACTTTATCGATATAATACAATTAAAAATCTGGCATTATTCACATTACTTTAAATGTCATTTGATGTGAGAATGAAAGGTCCCCTTGAGAAACTTCTGATTCATTCTTTCCTTTGTCTTGGCTTTGCTACGTTTTCACAGTGATGAAGCCAAGTTTGTGTAAAACAGTCAAATCTCTGTGAAATTTCTTGCTAAAATTCAACTATCAGATAAAAAAAAGGACCTCTGGGGAAATTCATCCACTGTCATCATCTCCTCAGTAGGTGTGTGAGGAATCGTCCAGTCATGCAGTACAATAGGAAATGGATAATGCTCCACTACCTGGTTAGAGAAAGCCCTGAGTAATTACTATGAATTTTGCAAGTGCTTCCAGCAAGTGTTATATTTTAAAAGCAGCCGATCATATTTCACTTTGTTTTTCAAAAGAACACATACACCTTTTCCGAGAAAGCTCTTTGAAACAAGACAGCCTGTGGCTAGTGCTGCCTCCACCCACAGCTGCAGCAAATCCTTGCTGGCAACAACGGAAAGCAGATGTCCTTACTCTCAGCAGCACTTGCACCCTTGACAGATCCCTTCTCGAGGGAAACTCTGGTCATCTACTTGTTACATTTGGAAATGGGTGCCATAAAAGACAGGTAACATGTAATTCAAGCCAGGATTAAACCTGTCTGAAGATCAAGGTTAGTAAGAATTAATTTTTTGATTGTTTTGGAATCTGGTTCCAACCCAGGGAAGACCAAAGTCCATTTTTTCAAAGTTCATAGAGAAAAAAAAAGGGCCAAAGGCCCCAGAACTGTCCTGGGGGATATGTGTTGTAGGCAGAGCCAGTATTAATACTTGTTTTGAGGAGCTGGAGATCCTGTGCTACATGCATTATAAAACAGTAAAAAAAGAGCTGTTGACTGACTCTGCTTGCAGATGGCAGGTGGGTAAGTTCCTGTATAGCTACAAGCCATAGTGACTGGTGTAGAGACAAAAAAAGGCAGTGAGAACTATCAGCCAAGTCCCTAAAGCAGAGATTAAGTCATACCAAGGCAGAGCATAGGCCTAACACTGAGCATTGTAACTATTTGGATCCCCTATAGGGTTCAGAGTTTTCTGTCAGTGCCCGTGTAACTTTGCACAACAATTTAAATAAAATGTGTGTAGCACTTTAGTCCTGGGAAGACTTCATTTAGAAATCTAAAAAATTTAATTTATACTTTATCTGTTTGAGTGCGTTATATTTCACTCCAAGAGCCTCAAGTTTATTTTCCAAAAGACTGAAAAATCTCAAATGTAGACAGGCAGGTGCAGCTCTGCAAATCAAATGCTGGAATGTTTCATAATTCTGGCACTGCTGCGCTCCTGATAAGAAACACAGAAAGCAGAGGGAAAGCCCTTACTTAAACTCGGGAAAGAGAGGAGAAAGAAAAGTGCCACAGTAACATTAGTGAGCATCAATGATTAGAAAGGCAAGTTCATGCCAAAGAAAGCATTGCCAGCAGAGATAAACCAGTCTCATTTTATCAGCTCCTAGCGTCACTTCAATGACTTCAGTTTCAGGGAACCATTCACATTTAAAAAAAAAAAAAGTAAGAAAAAAAGATAAATATATTTGTACATTTTTTAGAGGGAAGAGTTCAATTTACAGGGGTCCTAGCTAAGATTCAGAGCAAGAGCTGAAAGGCAGTCACCCAAAACCAAAGGAAATACTAAAAAACTACCATTAGTGAGACATAGAGCGAAGGGACAGAGATGTCATCTCCTGGTTGAACAATTTATTTCCTTGATAAGACAAACATTTTGCTACTACATGACAGAGAGTTAACCACCTATAGCTAGTGAGCACTCAAGAAGGCTAATTAAAGAGCCAAAATGTTTTATGTCAGGTTTTCCTTTGATCACTATCATGTTTCCCTTTTCCACAGGTGAGGGCAGTAAGAATTCAGTGTGACAACTGCACTAATGCTAGGCAGCATTCGAGCAATAGAAACACATCCTCTGGGGCCATAATTCACTCCTCTTTATCATACCTTCACACGAGAAATTCACTTAACAGTCAGCAGTCATTTTCTATTATATAAATTTAATTTTACTTGTACCATAATTCATCAATCACTATAAGGAAGCAGCACTCCAGACAGTACACTGAATTCTGGCACATCACTTAACTGAACAGGCTTAGTGCAGAATAACCACAACAACACTTACATAAATGAGTCCAAATCAATCCCTTCCTTTGCCCTTTAGAAACTCACAACTGTTTAATCTATTGTAATTAATTGAGACTAAAATATCTTCGTTGGAGGAAGAAACCTCTTCAGGTCAATGCCCAGCCTCACTTGGCAGACACAGTGCTGGCACCTATCACAGGACTCCAGAAAATAGGAAGATTGCTAAAGAAATAGTCCAAATTTTGTATTTAAGTGACTACCTGCTTCACCACCCACTCCATATTCCCGTGATCATGCTCTCCCTTAGCTCTGCCACAGTCAAGAGTTTACATCACACCTTCTAATTTACTTTACATCAGCTACAATCCACAGCACCCACTAAACACTGACAGAGAGACTGAAACGTTGTTTACAGTTCAGTTCAGTCCCACTGCTCAAGTACTGCAGAGATCCCAGTCCACAGTGACACGTTTTGGCCATGCACAAGCACTGCTGGAGGCCAACACCTCCTGTCCCTTGACATTCCCCCTGTATTGCAGTAGAAATGTGTCTGTTGCACATAACTCAGAACTCACTGGCAGAGATAGAAAAGGCCAAAACTCAGATCATGGGATGCACACATTGTGTCATAATAATGCCAGAGGGATAGAGGGCTTCAGTCACCAGCTGTATAAATATTTTGTTAGAGCTTAAACATGGTTAAAAAACCCCTAGTACCAGGGGTCCAAAAGAAAAAAAAAAAGCTTCAGGAAAGTAAACTATAGAAGTGAAAGCTACAGAATACTTTAGCAACATTCATGAGAGACAGAGATCTGTTATGCAGTTTTTAATTCTGCTTGGTATGTCAGTTCCCTTGCTGAGAAACAAAGTAGAAATTAAATTGTCAGCTCAGTCTTAGCAAGAGTGCTCTTGTTAGCAGAACTAATGCATGCATTTTCCTTATGGTATTGCTTTAAATTTCTCTGTGACTTTAATTCCATCTATGAAAATGGGCATCCATCTCATTTTTAAACCATATCTGCCTTTTCTGTATTTGACAAAGTAATATTTCATACTTTCATAATTTTTTAAATGCTTCTTCCTTCTGTTGATGTTCTTATTTCAAGGGGATTTTCCTTGAAACATTACTGGCCCCACCAATTGTCCCTTCCAACTTTACCCATTCTGTGATTCTGTGATTTTCTTTGTCCTCCTCGTGAGGTATGCAACACAAGTTTCCTTTACTATTTAATGAGTGGACATTTCTGTTTGCTAATTTTTATTTTTTTTTTGTTTGTTCGTTTTTTTGTTTGGGTTTTGTTTTTATTTTTGTTTGGTTTTTCGTGTTGTTTTGGGGGTTTATAGGGGTTTTTTGATTTTTTGTGCGTGTGGTTTTTTTCTTTTTAAATAACACGCATCAACACCAAGTGACAGTACAAGGAAACACAACCTATTTAAAAAAAAGACCAGCATGTTGGTGCACAACTTCATGGAGTTCAAGCTCAAAATGATTAGTAGCCTCAAGAAAGAAAGAGGGAGATCAAGGCACTCCTCATATTTGTGATACTGGGAAAGGAAACTTCCAAGGAACTGAGAATTCTTCCTAATGAAGAAACTGAAGCAGTACTTCCTGCTGCAGCAACAATATCAAGGGGAGAAAGAAAGCTATTTTACCTTGATTAGAAGCCTTTCAGGAAAAGAGAATTTGCCCCTAAGTGACTTGTTCCAACAAGCCTTATTTCTAAAAACTCCCATCTTACAGCAATTACCTTCAATTAGAAAAATGATTATTCCCAGATTTTATATAATACCACCAAGATCTCAATCTCATGACTGCTCAAAGATGAGCTAAGTCTAGCAGCTAATGGAAAAGATAAAAGTGTATTGTGTATATTTATTTTTAGAGTAAAAAGTTTTCAGTTCACATTTCAGAGCTTTTTTCCACATCCAAAAACAACAGAAGGAAATGAGAACTGCTCCCCTCAGTATTCTGCAAAAGCCAACAAAAAAGAGGCCATTGGAAGATGGACCAGTATCGCCAGAAACAGCTGTTTCAGAAGCCAGCAGCTCAATGGGCTTAACAAATGAGAATGCCCTGCATGTAGCATTTTCTTTATGCAATTCCCCACTGCTTTGAATCCAAATATAAAGACTGAAATCCTGTGTGCCATGAATTGAATAGGGCAAGGATTTCTCCCCAAGGAGAGGTTTTTAGATAGCATGCTGAAGAAGGCTTACTGAATAGAACAAAAGCTCTCTCCTTTGCCTTTTGGAAAAGGATGAAGAAATTTTGCTTAGTAGGTTACCTAGGACCTGACCTGGATGCTCAGGGGGAATTACAACTGCTGTAATAGTGTTCATTATTTATTGATTCTTTAGCACTAAGTCTGGGTCATCAACCAGCTTTCTCCCCCCTATAGCAAACTTATACAATAGAAATGACAATCCAAATAATGCTTTGTATGAAATATTTTAGATTGTAGATTGCATATGGAAAAAGTCATGGATTGCAAATGGAAAACTAAACATTTTATATGTTTTCTCTTTCTTTCCTTTTATAAAGGTGCAGGCCTACAGACATTACTTCAAGTCTGTGTTTCTACTATATAATATTTAATGAAAATGAAATGTTTGAGCCCAGGGATAATTGCTTTATATATTTTTGAGAGAGAAAAATCCAAGAAAATTAAAGATATTAAAGACTAAGATCCAGATTTAATCAGGTATTTAATTTAAACAGACATGGACATGATTATTTTTTTCTCAGTCTAAAGAGTCTATATAATTACCTGACCACTGCCTGCAGCCAGAAAAGCCTGAATATTTAAAGGCTTAGTAACACTTCTGGAGTCAGGCATATAATTAAGAATATTTTTAAAGCAGAGTCTGCTACTATGAAGGCTGCTGTGAATTTCCTTTAATATACAAAAATAGGTCCAAATTTGGGTCTGTATCCTATGTTGGGACAACAGAGGGTGATGCTATAATTAATGTACAAATGTAATGTTTGCAAGAATTCCTGTCTCTCCTCCCCCCTCCCCCCCTTCAATTCCTCATCTAAACAAGGAAAAGAAAGAGGAAAGGGTAATGTGCCATCAAATATGATTTGTGATGGCCTCCAACACGTGAGTGACAGAGCAGAACTAGGACTCAGCTCTTCTGGCCCCCAGTCAAGCGCTCCGTCCTCTGAATCAAATGATCCCCCTGATAAATGTTGTGGCTACATTCAGCTGTCTTGAGAGAAAACAAAATTCTTGCTGAATTTACAGTAATGTTATTTCATTCCCACTTAAAAACAAAAAACCTTTTGCATTTTAAGGAGTTTGAAATGCAAAGGTAAAGCTTAGCTCCAGGGCTGCACTGGGATGAGAGGAGAGAGAAATCACTACTCACAAGTCAGAAGGAATTGACTTACAAATAAGTTGAAAGAAATACATATGACTTGAGGCACAAGGAGTGTTATTACAGCAGAAGTGCTACTTGAGATGGATTATCTTGGAGAAGTTGTGATTTTCTTTGTCTAAAATGTTGCTTGGCATTCTTGTCTGAACATTCAGCTAATGCATTAGGTAATCCTCAGACGCAATAGCAAGGTTTAGGGAAAGGACAAAGTGTGTCAGCTTGTTCTTTGAATTCTTTTGCCTTCAGAGAGTAATATCAACTCTTATACGTTACTTGAGAATTGTTTCTGGCACCAAGTTAACACATATATGGTCCCAGTGCAGCATTAATCTGCTGCCATCCTGGCACACTGCTAGCACTGCAAAACCCTGTTGTAAATAAGGCTGCTGTGAATAGCCAGAGTTTTTAAAGGTAAGGGCTCTTTCTATTGGCTCCTCAGGACAGAGATCTCACTGGGGCACACAGAGAGGTCATCTGTGGAGGCTACTGCTGTGAAAAGCCCCAAAGCTTGAATTTGAGCTCCTGGGGATAACTCTACTGATTATGCTCTATTTAAATAGGCAGGGAAACCACTGTTTGCTGAACACCTTACCTATTAGAGCTGCTATCAGTCCCACACGAGTTAATTACAGCATGTTTACCAAGCACTGTTAATTTAGCCAAGAAAACTGAAGTAGAGAGCGTGATATGATCCAGTCTTCCAGTGTCAATAACCAGCACCAGCCCATGTGAGAATATAACATTTCCCAGTCCAATGACATTCGCTCAGAGCAGCCTAGAAGATAAGCTCAACTACACTGGAGGAAAAGAACCCAATTTTAAACTTGGAGAGTAAAATAACTTCACTGGAATGACAGTGAATTGTTCCCATGCGGTAAAACTTCACCACTAGGAGTCTTGTGTCTCGGATCCTTGCACAGCTTTGGATCTGCTGACAGACAGATGTTTGAACTGAGACTGAATGCAGGTGTGTCTCTGTGCCTCTTCAATGGGAAGTAAGACAACTCAGCTTCATCTGTCATTAATTTGGGTAACATTGTGTATAAAAACCGAGAAAGAACTATAAGGAGATGCAGGGAGCTGATTTTCCTTGGAGCAAAGACATGATAATGCAGCAGTCTGGGAGCTAAATTCTACACAGTATTCTGACAGTGACAATAAGGAAGCTGTTCAGCAGGAACTGCCTCTCTAGTAAAGGATGATGCACTAGTATCTCAGACAAGTGTATTTAAGCCTTAGCTGCACACTCAGATTGGTTTCTATTCATTAAAAGTGTAGAAGGACACACAAACACACAGCCTCAAGACAGCAGGTGAACCTAACCACCTTAAAAAAGTTAAAAGGATGACATGACCCTTTCCCGGGTGGTAATAACTTCTTCCCTTTAAGATCTGGTACTCACTTTATTTCATAACATTCACCATTCAGTTCAAACAAGGTTTTGTATAGAAATTCCTCTAATCCTTTCCAGTCTTGCAACCTTAAACCAACTCCTGCCATGATGGGCTGTCTTTCAGGGTACAGCCTGACTTGGCACCATAGCCCGTGCATGCAGCTGCAGCATGCAGTATGGAGCATCTCACCTAGACACTGCCAGAATTCATGCAACTGAGTCAATGGGCTTGGGGCAAACGAGCAAAGCTTATGCAAATGCCTAAAATTAAACATGAGCTCAAGAACTTTACTAAGTCAGGGCCTTTATCAGGAATGATAAATGTGAAAAACATAGAAAGTAAGGCAAGTCCACTGAAGGGTTGAAGACACAAGAAAATAATTCTCAGACATCGGGCAAAGTATTTGCATACATTACAGTGGCCTTTGGATTGTGAGGATCAATACTTTTCTAAGGCACATTATTAGACAAAAAAGCAAAATCCTCGGGATGTGCCTTTAAGATAAACACAACAGGTGGTCTTACAAAGGTAATTTATTTGCAATTAACTTACATTTCTGAGGCCAGCTTTCAAAATAATGCCTGCTCTGAACCTTGCCTGTGGCCTTTATAACCAAAACTTGGACTCTGATTTTGTGAAGACACCCTTCTACCCTGTGTAAGTGGCAGCATAATTAAAGCCCTGATTAACAGGTAAATCCATAAAGGCATGGAAGAATTCATATTTTTTCAAGTTAGTGTGATTTCTAAACAAAACATGAAGTGAACACGGGCATTATCTCAGTGGATATGACAAATCCCATCAGTATAGCAAAGGTAATTATTAACCACCCATTTACTCCTAGAACCATTTGCTAATTCAGTGGAAGACCACAGCTGGAGGTATCAGGGTGACAAATTCAAGTGAGGCATCCTAGTGGAGCTGGGAATCTGGACTCAGATTGTCTGCATGTAAAACAATGAGTACATACGTGCCGACAGTGCGCAGCATTCCAACAGAATCTAGCGTGTCTCGGGGCCATCCATATGCTCCACCATATGTCTTTGAGGAAAGGGGTCTAGAATCACAGTCTCTGGAAAGGGTAGGTCTCCCAGGCTCTCAAGATACCAGCCAGGATCCCAGTGTTGCTGTATTCATTGGTGTCTAAGCACCTGTATTCCCACCAAACAAACTACTGATTTCAGCTCAGAGGGTAAATATGTAACATAACCAACTGTTTGCTGATTCAGAAGCTGGCTCTCACAGGACAAGTTCTACTGGGGCAGAAAAGGTTGCTCTGGGCTGTGTTTCTTCAGAGCCAATCCAGCCTCTATGTATTAACCACAAAAAGCTGCAGCAACAGAGATGTTACCGTGTACAACAGCAGTACTGACGAGCACATAGAAACAGACTGGAATTTAATAGCCCAGCAAGGGGAATACAAGTTTTAACTCACTCAGCAGATGACAGGTTGCTTTATTTTGCCTTCTATTCAGCTTTTCACTTATATTTTTCTGGGGGCAATTAGCTGCCGTGTATTTTCACATTTCAGTCCTACCTTATCACTGTCCACTGTGTTCTGTGACGTCCTGGATGCAATGGAAATGGTGTCAGGCTGACTGCTGCCATCCCCTTGGCTGTCTGCATCATCTATTCCATCTCTGCAAGAGACATAATAAGGGAGAAACGACGCTTACATAACACACCACCTTAGAATGTGCGCAGCTTTACAGGTGGATTTGAGAAGAGCAGCGTCAGCAGGACAGAGCTGGCTTTGTGCCACCGTCACCTCACTAATGCAGCCCATGATGCTGTTGAACTGCAATTTAAAATGATGTCACCCTTAGCCATAGGGTTGGGATTAGCACATAATCACAATATTTGTTGCTGGAAACGGGATGGCCACTGCCAGCATAGAAGACTCTGGTGTTCAGAAATAGCTGTGTAATGAGGGTGTCAGGCAGAAATTTTCCTTCAGTTAGATTTTTGCCCTGGCCAAAAACATTCAGCCTAGTTTATGTGTAACACTGAAGGAAAGGGCATTTCTCTTGCCTCACAGGAAAGACATCTTCAGAAATTTAATACTGGATATTTAAAATTTAAGTTTGGATAGCCATAAATATGCCATCCAAACAAACATAAAGACAGTGTAGAACTCTACAA
This sequence comes from Myiotriccus ornatus, assembly GCA_036023395.1. Taxonomy (NCBI): domain Eukaryota; kingdom Metazoa; phylum Chordata; class Aves; order Passeriformes; family Tyrannidae; genus Myiotriccus; species Myiotriccus ornatus. Next base: position 9,900,911 of record JAYRBT010000181.1, read on the forward strand.
ATTTACCTCTAAGAGGTTGCTAACAGAGGGTATTTTCTTCTGTTTTGCTGTATAGATAAAGTTCTAAATTTTTACTGGTCTTTCAAACTAAACATTTATATAATTCAAAATACATACTAAGGACATTGTACTAGAAAACTCTTGTATTGGTGCAGGTTCCCGGGAAGAAATATCTGGATCTTGCTACAGGTCTCCTGGGTGACCTTGGTTACTTAAGCTTTGAATGTCTCTTTAATACATCCTGAAGTAAGAGAGGCATAAAACTTGTGAGGAACTTGAGGTGCTCAAAATACAGGTGGCTTTTGGGAATGCCACAACAGAAAAAGAACAATTCATTTTGTCTAATTTCTATTTAATCCAGGATTGAAAGAAGGCGACAAGAAAAAATAATATTACTTCACAGGCTGAAATGAGTTTGTACTTGATGATGAAAACAGATTTTTCACTGTAATAATATATTGCCATGATCAACTATGATTTTAATTTTAAGCAATTAAAAATGCCAAATGGGGAAAAAAAAATCTGGTTTTATTCAAATGTGAAGAAGTAAAATCTACTTTAGGAAAGAAACATAACCTTGGACTCTGAAGAATGTTTACTGTTTGTTTCTCTCTAATACTTTGGAGTATAGTACAATAACAGATCTTTGCACATATATCATAGGAAAGCTTTCTAGCTACTTTTGCCGAGGCAACATATAAAAAGCAAAGACAATGAAAACTGCTTTGACTCTAGTAAAAACCAGTAAAAAGCCCACAAACACTACATTGCTGTGAGCTGAGAAAACACTCGTGATTTCAAGTTATAGGGAATGGCTGAGGTTACCTTCTACTGTTGTTTCGCTGCTTTGCTGGTGTCTTGGGGAGCTGAATTGGCTCTTTCAGAGCTCCCTTCAGATGAATAATCCTTTCTTGAATAACTTCCCGGATATTTTTGATCCATTCCTGTTTTGTTTCAATACTGGATGCCTAAAGTTCCACAAGGCAGAAAGACACAGACTTTATCATGTTCTCAGGATGTCACCTATGTAGAAGAATCGTGGTCAGCCGATGCAAATGCCTGATTAACTGTTTGTCCTCTCTGCTGCACTGGACTACCTGGTAACCCCCGGAGAACTGAGAGCATTTTTACCAGAGCCACTTGGCAAGCAGCAGCAAAGCAGCTGAGCTCTGGATAAGTGTATTCAACACTAAGCAATACAGCATGTTCTGTAGAGGGGCAATAGGTTATCAGTGCACAGTTGGGATTTCCTGAGGCAAAACAACCATTTCATGAATTCTTCATTAGAAACTCACTTGACAAAAAAGGCTGTCAGCACTGGAGGTTTGAGGAATGGGTGACTGTTGATATGCCCGGTGGCAAAGGACTAAGAGAATTCACCTCCCAGCCAAACACCCTGAGACATGCCCTGTGTCAGTGTGCAGCTACTCAACCGAGGCTGCAAGAGGAGATGCAATTCCAGCAAGGCTGCACAACCACACTGCCAGTTCCAAGTGGAGCCTTAGAGCTGAATTGCTCCCCATGCTGGCATGACCCCACTGACAGACACGGAAACCATGAGAATGTGAGGAGGGAAGAAACTGACCTCTCATTTAGTGTTCCCAAGGCCTGAACTAGAAGCTCTAAAGACAAAGAAAACAAACAGAAAAGACTTACTTTCAGCACTGTTTTGTTGTCTGAGGATGGTGTTCGTCCAGACCACAAAGCAAATTTGCAGGGATCTCCTTCAACATGTTCAGTCACTCCCAGTTCTGAGGTCTAGTGTGGAGGAGAGATGATGAGAGATTTTATATATACAAAGCTTCATGAGTCCAGAAAACTTTGGATTGCTGGGAAGAAGTGGAGTGGCTGGGATGTGTAAGGGAATGAGATCTTAGCTCTGCTTTGCTACACACAGATAAAAGAGACAAAAAACCACTGGGGATGGCAGGGAATTGAATGGCTTGAGTGATCCTGCTTGCATTTCCCACTCATCCTTCATGTCTCACTATCTTAAACCTCTCCAGACTCACTGCAAGCTGACTTCCAGGTGAGCCCTGCAGGACTCAGAGCCAGCCCTTCCAGGTGACATGAGTATCCCAAACCCAGCATGGGGACTTGTGAGCCATCTCCCAAACTCCACCTCTACCTACAGGAAACACAACACCCAGAATGTTTTCTTTGCAGCCACACCTACCAGTAACTTGTTCTTGTAAACATATTTTGTGTGTCCTGAAGAATCTTTGATCTCTTTGCTAAACACCAAAGAGATTTCAAAGAGAAACAAATGCCTCTCACGGCCTTTCCGAATGAGAGACTTGGGATCCCACACTTGGAAGGAATCCTGAAGAATCAGCTCTCCCTGGACGTCCAGATTCTCATCAAACCCTAAAACCACAAAACAGATTGGTTTGTATATATTCTTAGGACCAGCAATTCCCAGAAACACCAGAGCAGTAAGAACTCAAAATAAAATGGTCTTTTTCTTTTTTTTACACATATTCTGAAAGGACATTGATGGGCATCCACTGCACCAGCGAAAATATTTTTCTTTTTCCTTTTTTTTTTCCTACTGGAACAACATAAGTATTTCACCAGAGACAAATACATCATATGTGCTAAATGAGGCTGCTGCTAAAGTGTAGTAGGAATTACTTCAAAACAAATATTATTAAGGTTTCTGTGGTAGTTACTGTACACAGAACTGCATTGCAAGAAATCCTATGCATGTCAATACAAATTCAGAGAAATGTAGTGTGTGATGGGTAGAAGTGCCCCACTATACCATGATGCTTTCAAGCATGTCAACCAACCTTCAAGGGACAGCAGTGGTATGGGGGAGCTACATCTATGAGAGTAGAGGGGTATGGTGTCTGAAACAAGTTTTCCAGGAGGAAAACTGCTGCCTGTCAAACACCTTCACATGGATGAAGATCACAGGACTCCCTCCCTCCCTCCATATAACTGGAGAAAAGGGAGTCCCCAGTCCAAGATGCCCTCCAAGGTCCTGTCTCAGCAGCTGCTCTCGGCAGCTCATGGGTCACACTTCTCTGCAGAGCTGGGGACTGCTCCACCACCAGCACAGTCTGGTTGGCTCTGTCAGACAGTACTGGAGAGCAGCAAGCAGCCCTGGGCCCTGCTCCAAATATTCAGGAATAATGTCTTATTCAGAAGATAACTCTCTAAGTCCTTGGATACCCTAACAAAGTCATCCCTGCTTCTTCATTACTGTGTGGTGCTGATCAACTCATGAGGACTGAGCATCCAGGTGTTATTCTGGGAACCCTTGCTTTTCACCAGACATCACAGTTAAAACCATCTTCATAGCGTTTCTACCTATGCTGGGTCAGTTTGCCCTCCTGCAATTTTAATCACCTAGTCTTAATGTGCTGCCTAGCTACTGACACAGTTTCCTTTTTTTCACCTGTTTTAGTACTCCGCTTGTTTCTTGGTTCTGATTCAGGCCAGGCTGGAAATTATTTTTCCAGGCCAAAAAAAATTTGAGAAAATAAAGTATCCGTGTCCAGAATAAAATTTTCAAGTTTTAGATATACTCCACACATCAAAAAGCCAATAAAAGACTTTATGCCAATCAAATTTTTTTCTGTAATTTTATTTTTTTTAAATAATATTTTTTACATCTTTGGCATAATTATGCCAACATTTTGAAACACAAGCTGGTTTGACTCAGAAAACCAGAACTTTTGAAATGTTGAAACAGTGTTTAGAAATGTTTTGATCCAATAATGGTTATGGCTGCCAGCAGCTGAACTGATACTGTTTCAGGGGGATATTTTTCTTTTTCATTAAGAAAGAATGTTTTAACTAAATATATGTACACATACACTGTATACGTATACATACACACACACGAACATAAGAGATAAAAAAACCCCAAACTTCCTAGCCAGCTTTATTTTTCCAAAACTTTTGGAATAATACCAGAAAGGAGCCAGGAGGTACCTGAAAATTGTGATCAAACAGTAGTACTGCTACAGCACTAACTTTCCACATAAGTTACAAGCAGGCTCCCTCCCTGTGCATCCCTCCCCTGCCCTGGCCGCCTGCCCATCTGCTACCTTCCAGCATGCTGACGTGCATTGCGTCGTTGGCCTTCTTTGGGACACTGAGCATCACTTCCAGACCATCTTTGAGTTCCCCTTTGCCCTCCTCGCAGCAGGTCAGCAGCTCCTAAGAAGCAATGCAGAAACGCCCATAAACAAAGCCTGACCAACATGCTGGCTTCGTGTCTGACCATGTTACTTGGTGTGTGAAACTGCTTCCCTAACAGTGACAGGAGAAAGCTGAACTGCAGCAAACCCCACTGTGGATGCTCACACATAGGGGAGGATCAATCCTAGGTTTTCAAAGTCAGAGTCTGTCTCTTCCCTTATCCCCCAGAATTTTTTCTTCTCTGGCTTTCTAGTCTTGAAGTGAACAGTGGCTGGTTAAGTTAGATCTAAAATTAACCTATGCAGAAGATACTCGAAAAACCTGTAACAAATTTAAAAAAACCAACACTGTTGTGGTTTTGTTTTTTTTTTAAATGGGAAATGTTAATGTTTCACTTGGAAGTCCTTGCTTTGTATATGGAACTTTTCCCTGATTTTTCAAACACAAACATGTTAGCTCTCAAACAGAATCCAATGCCAATGAAGGAGTCTCAGTCAAGAGTCAGTGAAATTTCCCGAAATTCATTGCTACCATCATTGAATCCTTTAATCAAAATACTACGTCACAAACTTAGCAAGAAGTGAAGTAAACAGTTCTGTCATCCCTTCAATTTTCCTTTCCCCTTTGTTGCTTTTGAGAATGAAACCCACTTGGATGCAAAAAAAAAAAAAAAAGAAAATGAAAGCCAGTTGAAAAGGGTTTTTACTGGTTTGTTGCTTTTGGTTTGATTTTTTTTTTCTTTCTTTATGTGAGTCTTTTCCTTTAAAACAGGCAACCTGATTTCACACTTTGTTGTCATGCCCAGGCCTGGGAAGTAGGAGCAGCAGCCCAGCAGCAGCTGCTGAGGGGTCATAAAGCAGCTCCCCTAAGCACAACGTAACCCGCTACACCTGGGAACTGCTCTGCATGAGCTGATTTGTGCAGCTCACTAAGGTACCTTCAGTAGGAGTTGATATTTTGTGATCCTCTGGACAGGCTTGATTAAATAAGAAGAGATGGAGTTGGCCAGACCATGTCTTTGCTGAATTTCCTAGAACAGATAAAAGCAGCAGTCAGTCATGGAAAACTATTAACCCCCTGCCAGACAGAACCATCCATAACTAGTTTTAGCTGTGGATCCCTGCATTTCTATGTTTAGTTTTTTTAACTTTCTTTAAGCTCCCATGCTTAAAGTGTGGTTTCAGGGGCAATAAACTGCAGAGTCCCGCTAAGGCCACTTAAACTGCAGGGTCCCTCTGCAAGTCAAGCTAAGGCTCTGCTGAATAAAACTGCACAGGCTTCGATTTAAATATAACTTACCTGTCATGTCATCTGGTTTCCCCTAGCTATGAAGGCTGAAAGCAGAGTCTTAACATTCAATTAAAATGAAGCGACATTAAATTAAATTCATGCATAGGGTGTAATTTAGCTGTCTAAACACAGGCATCTAGTACCATCTAAGAGCCCTGGGGTAGCTGAAATATCCCCATGTGAGTAACAGGTCTGACACAGTGCTGACAGACCCATGCTATTCTGAGGTGGCACCTGGGACCCAGGAGATACCTTTATGATATCTGTGACAGCACTGAATACTTTCACCATCTGAACCTCAACCAAAATATCTGGGTTGATCAGTGTGATGGGCTCATGAATTTCTGCAGACATTACAGACAGGGACTTGGTGAGGTCTGCAAAGGGCCCAGCTGCCTCCCTCCAACAGGTTCCAGGGCGAGTTAGGAACTCCTGAAAATCCTACAGGACCCTAATGCACATATTTAGCCATCTAAAAGACCTCAAACTCATTCCTTAGAGAGGCAGATTTTCTGCTGAAATAGAACAGGTTGGAAACCCTTCTGTCGCCACCAAGCCCTGGGCATACCTCCCCTTGTTCCTGGACATCAGGAAATCTGCAGTTCCTAAGGGAGCAGATGAGAAAGGGGAATGGGACTTATCTCCAGCTGCTGGAGGGTAAATTTGAGACTGTAAAGGGAAGAAGTTACAGAAAGTGAAGGGGAAAGAGCTGTCAAGAACAGAGATTTTCTTTCTGTATACAGTTTGATTTTCTGCTGAGTACTAGGGAGGTTACTGCTTCTTTTTAGCTCCAATGTTTATCTGTATGATGGAATGCAAAAATGTCCACTTTTCACACCATGTTCCTTTTTCTTTTAATTAGATGAGTTTTTTTTAAAAAAATATCTCTGGTGCCATGAACAAGACCCAAAAGGGAAGGGGCTCTGTTTGGGGGTTAATGGAGTTTGCATGAAGCTGAGTCATGGCCGGCTTCACACAGGAACTGAGCCTGCAGAGCACATGGCCGGGACTCAGTTCGTAACTGCAGGAGCCAGCAAGACCTCAGCCACATCTGTGAACTTCCTGGAGCTGGCAAAGTACACTTGTTTTTGTAGGATCCAAGTAACCAAGTTAGCAGTACTCCTTCCTCACAGCTCTCTGAACAGCAGGCCATCTCTCAGCAAGATGCCTCCCCTTTGGGCATTCCTTGCTCTGCCAGGATGCTCCCTGGTCAGACTGTGTGGAGACAAGTGGAGTGACATTTGTCCCTGCTGCAGCAACAGCACTGCTACAGGGCAATCAGACAAGTACACTGCTGGGAAGGGACAGTCTCCCTGCAGCTCCTCCCTCCGGTCCCTGAAGTATGGGAGTAAGAAGGCAGCCTGCTGGAGTGTGTCTTGGGTTGGCTTTGTAACAGCTGGAGAGATCTGGAGTCACTGTGAGTGGTGATGGAAGTGAGAAAGGTCTGTGCAGTGTAGAGCCCAGCAGTGCAGACATGTCTCACACACCTCTGGGAAGAGGGAGCACAGAGGTGTCTGAGCTTTGCAGCAGCTGGCAGGTTTCAGAAGCAAGCTGACCACAGGCTCTGTGCTCTCTACTTTGCCCTGCTTCTTGTTTAAAGCAAGCTTGTCTCACGTTATAGTCCATCACCACCAGACACAATTTTAGTTGTTCCTTGGGTGGAAAAGTGTCACAAGAGCCTGAAAGAAATGAAGACATTTGACAGGCACTGTGTGCTGGCAGTTGTGTATTGCAAACCAGATGAGCTGCAGAGCAGGATCAATGTGTAGTCTTGAGGCAATGACAGAATCCCAGACAAGCACCAGAAATATCCTCTGCGTAGGGCAGCACAGGACGCTCAGAAGTCCATGGATGGACAACATGGAGACAGGAACACTTAAATACAATGTCATACCATCAGGACTGCTAAATTTGCCATGAAGCAGTGACAAAGTGCCTAGATTTTCTATCAAATGTCTAAAGAGATTCACAAATTTGGATGTCATCTAATCGTGTACAGTTGGTTGGTAGGAGGACAAACTGCATCTTGAACTGGGTGTACAGACCAAAGACTTGCTAAGTAGACTGCTTCAGCACCAAAACTCTCATGAGACATTTAGGTTTTGTGATGCATGACACAAATCTCATGAGCAATTTCAGAAAAAATATTAGTAAGCAAAAGCTGAGACCCTGGTTGTGCTTCTGCTCATCTCCTAAGGAACACTCCAGATCAGTGGAAAAACTATTCAAGAACCACCACCCGCGCAGAAACACAGTGTTTTGCAGTGCTACCAAGGTCAAGGAGTTTTACCATGTTCCATGCTGGTCATGCAAACCAAAAGTGCCCTGGGGCTTCTTGAATATCAAAACTCATCTTTTCCAAGATCTAAAGCAAAAAAAATGTTTAAAATAGCAGAAGCATGTATGTGACTGAATCAAACTCTTCCCGAGGACCAAAGCTTGCTTAAATAATAGATATTAAAATCAACTTGATCACCTCAATAACATATTGATTTCAATCAACTTGAGAGCTAACATATGTTGGCAATAAAAAAAAAAACCACCTTGCTAGCCTGAAGTTTATAGTATTACAAATATTAAAAAAAACTCTAAACATGGTAGGCATCATTTATCTTTGAAACTACTGAATAAAGTTTTAAGAAATTCTCAGATAATGAACAAGACCGACACAAAAAGCAAAAGACCCAAATTAATGCTTACTGCAGTTATATCAGAATAAGCACATTAGTTTCATTCCCTATGCAATTTCCAGCTAATATATCCATACCAACAACTTCTGAATTTTATAAAGAGAGAATGATCTGTAGGGAGGGAAGACAGTAGTCTTTATCCTTCATTGAAGAACTAAGCAAGTTTCATAATTGAGGGTGTGAACATATTTTTCCAGCTGTCTCAGCTGGTCTAGTAAAAGAAACTGCTTTGTATCTATACACATGGCTTCACTTACACCCTTAGAACATCCCACCTCTCATAGCAACACTAGTAGTTCATGGTTTCCAGTAAGATATGTCACTTTGCTCCTTCTCCTAGTTAGCTAATCCTTGCAGTTGAGCTCTGAAGCTGCAAGTTTTCCATGGTTCAAACAGGTCACTGGGACTGCTTGTTTTCACCTCAAAGGTGTCTTTCTAGGACAGTTTATGCCATTTGAGGGCTTGTACACTTGTGATCTTCAAGCAAACTTCTTACCAAGGGTGTTATTCTAAATAACTCACTCTCATCATTAGGGTGTTTTGGGAAATTCCAAGTTCTGCCTGGAAGAAAAGAACCAGCCATTTCCTCTGTATTCCTTGTGCCAGACTATCCTGTGCTGTCCCTGAAACACTGCCTCTCCAAGGTCAAGATAAGAAGGATCTACAGGTACTTTGCATTACTTTAGTCACTCAGATTGGGTGACTCCTTGGGGATTTTTTGGGGGGATAGCCATCTTTCTCTTTTTGCACAGGCATCACTGGTATAGCCCAGCACCAACAGAAGGCAAACGTCTCCCCTTGCAAAGCAGCAGATGCTGACACATGAATATTCACTACTAAGCAACATCAGTGAGGTTTCCAGCCTCAATACAGAGAGCTGGAGTGGAAAAGCTTAGCAGAGAAAACACTTTTAACTTGTGCAAACAGCACTGATGGACACCTAGGGTAGCTCACAACCCCTCACGACTCACCGACCTTTATAAACCATTCAACAGGCTCAAGCGCCACCTCCTGGAAAATTCCTTGCAGTTCCATTCTACTTTTGGACCATTTGGTAACCAGGCAAAAAACAAGCCAAACGAAAAAGTTGTTCATCACTTTTCTTCTGGCTCTTTTGAGACCTTTCACTGTCGAGTGTGATTGAAGTGCTACAACCACTGGCACATACAAACCCCAGAGGAGCTGATTTATGTCAGCTGCCAACCACATCACAGCTTGGATCCTGCTGAGTGGTTACACTTGCAAACAGGCTTTCAGTGCTTTGGAAAAGAGGTCTTAGCTTTTTTTTTTTTTTTTTTTTTTTTTCAGAGAGGCAACTAATTAAAGCTATAAGGTAGCAGACAAGTCTGGCAAAATGGATTAAGTTCCACAAATAAGAGGAAGAGTTTGAAGGTACTCAAAAAGTCTAATATTTTTCTCAGCTTACAAAATTGGAATTGGAGCCTAAAAATGTTTCTCACCAGGTGTAATGCTTGTTAGGGACATAGTCTAATTGCAGTCAATGGAGTTTCTTACCAGCATGATGCAGCAAATCTGTAATAGGCTGGGTAAAATTTGCTGAACATGCAGACAGGATCTTGTTTTGGACTGAGGAGTTTCAGGCCATAAAATATAATAGAATCTGCCTTACCACTAAACCCAGAAACAGAGAGTACATCTAAACCAGATTTTTAGAAAGGATTTAGTCTGAAAAATGCATGAAAGTTCCCATAAGACTGTGTGTCTCCATTCAAAACACCTTGCCACACTGATGAAGATCACACATCACACCACAGCCTATCAGTTTTCACAGCATGTGATATTTGCAGTGGAATGAAAACCCCAAATGCCAAAGCACAGAAATGAACCCATTGGTCAGATGTAAAGGAGGTGTTTCAGCTGCACTAGTGTGTGGAAGGAAAATGGCAATGGCTGCTTACATCAAAGAAAGTCCCTGCATGTTCCAGGATGAGCTGGCTGGAGTCAGGCTTGTTTTTGCAGTAGGTGACATACATCTGAAATTTATCCGCCTGTGAAAACAAACATCAAGGGAAAAGCAAGATAAGCTATTTCTCTGCTCCTGCAGTCTTTTATTAAGGCTTATCAGGATAAATAAAGGTGACAACACCCTCCCACACACCCACTCCCTACCACGGAACACGAGAATTGTAAAAAATTAAGAACAGAAGACTTTAAAGTTCATACCTTACCTGAGCAGTTCTAAGGGCTTCGAGAGGACAAGTATCACAGGGAGAAAGCCTAAAACTTTTAATCCAGATATAAAGTAATTTCTAAGTACTAGGAGTGTTTTGCATTTTATTTCCTAATTTATCTACTTTTAAGAGGAAATAAAAATCAACTGTGCACTCCCACCTCATACTGCTGTACTCTGGCCTCAAGAAGAGGCAGGCAAATGAAACAGGAGGATGGCTTTCTTTTGTTACTATTGTATTTTTTATTCCAGGTATCTAAATAACAAGACCATGCAATTGGGCAGGCAGCTTTGTATATATGTCTGTAACCAATACACACAGCTCTGGACATTTGCTGTTGCTGAGATGATGCTGCAGTATCTTAAAAGTACCATGAAGATTTTGCACAGCATGATGCATATTTTACATATAAATCCATCCATTTTTCCTATATATATAACCTTTTCTTTGTAAACAACATTTCTGAATCCATTTCATCAACACTTGTGACATGTTTTTAAATTAAAAGCCCATTTGAAATCATCCAAACATGCTCATTTTTTTGATAAGTGAAATCATTCCATCATTACTCTTAAAACACTAATTCCTAGCTTTGAAATATAAATAAAACCATCAGAGTAAACACGAAGATGGCTGGCTTGACTATTAAACATTTTGAAAAGAGAACAGCTTTCATACAGATAAATCACTGTAGCCAATTCCCAGAGCTTCCTACGCCCACAGAGATCCTTAGCATCAAGATTTCAAAGTCCTATTGGAAATCATCCTGGCACTCGGTAATGGAATGAGAGAGCATGGTGGCTCAGAAATTTGACACTAATTTCTGGAGAAAAATGTTGATAAAAGATGTTATTCATGCCTTCGTAAAGTTCTCATGGCATGACTAAAATTCTTTAGGGAAGGTATATGAAGATTTTTAATGTCTGCCCTCCCAGGGCCTTTCACAGGGAAATGAACGTCACCCCTAAACACAGGTTTGGTTTGATCAGTTCCTGTTAAACAGAAACCAGCAGAGGTAGAAGCTGGTAGAAGGGGAGAGGCTCTGAAAGCCTTCACACTATTCAGAAGAGTTATGGGAGGAACCTTTCACCCAGAGACAGGAGAAGGACAAAGCAGCTGTAGTTCCAGGCTAGCTCCCAATCTCACTTATCACTAAGGACATAACCCTTGCACCTATTCCCAGCTTGTTTCCATCTGTGCTGGAGGAATTACTGTGAATAAATGATGAGAAGAAGCAGCCTCATTACCCAGGTGACGAAGCAGTGGCCCACGTCCTCAGGCAGTTGTTCATATTTCTCTAGCTCTTTTAGAAAAATGCTGAAAGAGGAAGACACCAATGTAATTAGTTACACTCAGATACCCAGGAGATGCAGAATGACCAATGAGTTAATCAGTACTAATGATCAATACTTGTATCTTGATTATGAGGCTAATCAAGCATCCTGCCAGTAGAAAAAATTTCTCTTGCCAAGGTATGCTTTGGTTTTTGAGTACAGTCATGTCTGACTCCTCTAGAAAGGAAAAGATGGCAATCCCTAGTAGATAGTCAGTGTTTTCAGGACTTCAAGGTGATAATCAAGGACGTGAATCTTGAAAGAGTTGTTGTGTAGTGGTTCAGAGGAAGAACAAAAAGAGAAGCTTAAAGCTGCCAGCTGTCCATCACTGAACTCAGCATACTGGACAAAAACTCAGCATTTCCTAGGTAAGTAGTAAATTCCCAAAATACAAATTTTTTAAATCAATTTTCGCCCAACAACTTGTACCACAAGTGACATCTCTGTTTGCAGAGGTATCCTGTGACTTTAATATTGTTAATCAGCTGAAGGCGAAGTTTAAACTAAGTTGCAAATCATTTTTGTAAAAGAGACAAAACAAGAAATCAAACATTATTTTGCAAATCTGGATGAATTACTTTACACTCCTGTGTGCGTTGTACTGTAGGTGTTCTCAGCAGGCATCACAGAGATGCACAGGTGCCTATATGTGCCTTTGGTTTCCTTAGTCATTAAACGTTAACAAAACTGTTAGGAAAACCTACTTGTTATGAAAGTCATATATCTCCTGAATATTGCCAAAGATGATGTGTTCTTTATTGAGGATCCCAGCTGGTATTTCTTCCACTCCACTTGTCATTTCCCAAAGGTAAGTCTGGAAGGCATCAGAAATTCTTAGTTTTGTGAATAAATGCAGTGAAAAAAATAGATCTCCCTGGTTTATTGCCAAGGGCACAGGCTGGCAAGGGACCTATGTACTTTGAGATTAAACAAACAAGCTAAGAAAACCCAGATTTTTCAGTGTTACAAAAAGGTCTCCAGAGAAATTCAAAGTGCTGACGCTTAAAAGTTGTCTGAGGAAAAAGCAGAAACAAGTCAACAGCACCAGTCTTTGCTGTCCACCTGATGGTGTCCAAATACTGCAGGCAGAAACAGCTGAAAGATAAGCCAGATTTGCCACTTCAGGATCCTTAGATACATAAAAATATCTTTTGGACTACAGGGATGCGAAAGCTGAAAGATTTCACTAAAATCTGAAAGATTTCAGTGAAATACACTCATTTTTTTTTGCCTTGAATATCACTGACCCTTTCAGAAACACCCTGCTGTACAGCAAGGCAAGGTATTTGACTGTGCAAATCCAGACGGTTCTCTAGCATGAGAGTATTGAAAGGAATAGATTTGAATTCATACAAAACTGCTTCAGGAATCCATTAAAACAAAAAAAAAAGAAACCAACAAGCTTGGCCAATCAAGGCACACTCAGGTGCCCCTGGAGGTGCAGACACAGCCAAGAGTGGAGAGAACAGGGCACAGTTCTGCCAGCGGGAGAAAAGCTCCCACTGCTGCCCACGCATCTTCTACCCCCAGCAGGACACGGCTCTGCAGCAAACCACCAGGGGTGGTACCTTCACACAGAGTCCTGCCAAGATCAGCCCGTGCAGTAAAGTGAACATCACCATTGCAAAGGATAACGTGCTCCCAGGGAATACTGGAGACTTCCCAGGCCGTAACTTACCTCTAAGCATTCATGTAAATCCCTGACATATGCCTTTTCTGTCTGAAGCAGCTCAGCCATAATGAATCTGAAAAAAAATTAAGTATTTTGGGTGTTTGGAGCATTATAAGCATTTGTACAGTGAACAGAAAAGGAAAACATCCTCCTGTTGTCTTGGTAAATACAGGCATTTCCACCCTAGACCTTCATCTGCCTTACTTTGCACCCTTCAGCTCCATGACTGAAAAAACACTTCATACCCCAGTCTCTTGAAGGGCTTTTATTTTCTAAATCTATTTTCTGTATAAAATCCTAATAAGTTGTATTTCTGCAGCCCCGAGCTGGGATTTACTATCTACATGTCCATCCTTAATAACCAACCGATTCTCAAAATATTTTTTCCCTCAGGAGTAAGGACCTGAGATTCACCAAAAATGCTTGCATCTGCTGACAGTCAGGGGTAAGTCACCCCAAAACTTGACCTTCAGTGGCAATACAGATGGATTTGGGGAGACACCACTACTTCGAAGGCTCTTCGAGAGCTTGGTATCTGACCAGAAAAATTCCAAATGCTGGGAAACCCATCAATGGCATCTGTAGTGCCTGAGGCTGGGCACCTCAAAGTTGAAATGCCCAGTGTTTTGAAAATAAGCCACAGGCAGACCAAGAGTAATGGCATTCTGTAAAGCAGAAATGGTTTCTTATCAAAGTTATGCACCATAGTGACAATTTCAGAGGGCTGAAAAGGATACATACAAATACTTTCCAAATAGTGCTATGTAAAAATCAAGACAAAATACTATGAAAACACATTGTTTTTAGATCTAAGTACAACAAGCACTCTTCAAGTATTTCCTTTAGTATGAACTATTTCCAGTTCTCTCAGTTCTATACTGACTGAAATTTGAACCTAAACTTCAAGTGTCACTGAAATCCTGTTGACTCCTCTAGTTGTCACTCAAGTTAAAAAAATACTTACACAACTAAAGATGCTTTTTATTTTTTCCTGTTAATTTTATTTTTCACATACAGGCAAAA
>JAYRBT010000181.1:9928987-9977553 GCA_036023395.1 Myiotriccus ornatus
TCCCCCCTCCTTCTTCCCCCTGCCCCCCTTCCCCCCCCACAGTCAGGCATCTCTTCAAACGTCCATAGTTTCCTAGTTTAAAGTTTGGTTTAGTTTTCAAACATATAGGGATTCTGCAGCATGTTCTTTGCTCTGTAAACAGCTAACAATTACCATAACCTGGGAAGCACACACACCTTGTGAAACAGGAATGGGAGAAAGCAATGGAATCTCGTTCTAGCAGCTCAAGTGAGCACACCCTGTGACTGTGGGGTTTGTTGGTAATGACAGAGATACATGAAGTACTGATCTTAACTATAAATCTTGTAGCGTCCTACTCAGAGGAGTCCTCAGCCCTGCACGACTTTCTCATTCAAAGGAAAGCAGCTCAGATCAGGTGTTAGTCCTCCTGCCATGTCCTGGCCCTGTGAGTGAGGCAAATGGGTTGGCTCGCAAGCAGTTTTCAAGGGTCGGGTCAAAGATATGTTGTTACTCCAGTGCAAGAAGGGACAAAAGCAGTTTAGCAAGCAATTCTTAAAAATTGCCCCTCTTGCCTCTTTGTCAAAGTTATTTGAGGATAAGAGTTTGAATGAATTTCTTTTCTGCTCTCCACAAAAGGAGAGCTGAATGAAAAAGATCTAGTGTGAGAGCATTATCCAGTAACAAAGACATTCATAAATGAATGCTGTGAAATGTGCTGCAAACTGTGGATGTGGGAAGACACTAACTTCACAAACTTTTCCCATTTCAGATCACTTTGTGAACTTTAATCTTAATTTGTTATCAAAGAAACAAATATCAGGAGATGTATGAGTGTTTTTTTCCTGAATGGAAAGGCTGATATCTGACAGCAGAAGAATTAGCTGCAGGTGACAAATAATTATTTCACTGTAGGCTCTGGCTACATTATCAGTTTAATCATAAGTTGATTTTCTAAAGTTTTTATTCCTCCCCTTCCTTCAAGCAATGACCGATGCTCAAGAGAGAACCTTTTGTATGATGTTCACCTGGGAAGGAGAAACAAAGTAAACTCCTTGGTGTTACCTCAATGGCCAGCTGAAACTGCTCATGCTCCCGCTGGAGCTGCTCAGCTTCAGAGAGGGAGCTCGCGTTGACAAGGCTTGCGTTCAGCATTGATTCCCCATTCCTGATCCAGCCAAGCACCTGTAAAGAAAGGATGTGCTTATGGAAAGGTTGCTTCAGTACTGAGGTTTATGCGGTCCCCGATCAGAAAATGCTTCAGCCTGGCTGAGCAATGTGCTCTACCCAGTGTGGTCTCATGTTGAATCTGTGAGCAGAAGGAAATCCTAGGATAAGGATGACATACGTTTTTACAGGGCAAATAATTTATTGAAGAAGTTATTGCCTGAAGAATTAAACTTCCAAAGCATTTACATGGATATTTGGATAGCAAAGGGCTCTCATTTCCAAGGTTTGATCACAAAAGTCAATGTTCCCGTCAAATACCCCACAGCAAAACCACAAATTATAACGAGGGAGATTTTAATTTAAACAAAGATATTTCTCTCTTTTTCAAATTTCCAACTGGAATCATAGATGTTGCAACACCTTTCTGCTCCACTTGCCTGTATTTCTTTCACAGAAAAGTCAGAGCGTAGGGGTGAGGATGGAGAATAGAGTTAAGATGCAGCTGGAGTTCCCACCTGCATGCAGAACTAGGAATAAATATCAGGTCCTGCATTTTCTATTTAATCAAGAGGCTTTACTTCAGAGATGTTCAGATTATTTGTAGACATGCAAACCATGCTGTAATGACTACAGAATCAAATCCTAAATATACATAATTAATCTATCAAGCTTGTACTCACTCATTTAAGCAACAGCATTTTCTGCCATTTTAAGATACGTGTTTGGGAAATTAGCACCCAGAACACACGTGCAAGTTCTTTTCTGTGTTGTCTCAAAGCATATTTTCTATCTGTGTAGGTGTAAAATTATTCCAGTAAAGCCAGAAAGTTGCTGAATCCAATTCATGGATGCACAGGAAATCCTGACTGCTCAATCACTGGCCTAAATATAGCTCATGTTTTACGAAGTTCCAAAATTGACTTTGCTGCAGTATTCTACATAGTAATTTCCTTTTTGTGCTATCATTTTCACCAAGTGATCCATTAAATTGCCTGAGAAAAATAGGAATTTTCGGTTGCTTTGGTTTTGCATCCCGACATCATGTATCACCCCAGTTATAGCCATTCAATTCCCTGTAGGGTAGGAAAATGAGTTTTCCCTAGGCGAAAGAAAGGGGAGCCATCTACACATGTAGCTGACCCTAATTTGTAGAAAATTACATTCTGCTCAGTACAACAGTGTGGAAGATTTCATTTGTCAGCTTTCTTTCTTTCATCATCAGGTGTAATTGTTCCTGTGGGAAGTGCAACAAAGATTTACAGGAAAAGAAATCAAGTTATCATAGGACAATTATATTGGTTGGTATTTTCTATAATCCATCAGACCAAAAACCTACATTATCATCAACTACCTGGTACCAAACACTGAAGTTAATCAAAGGATCACTGTACCTCGGAAAGACTTGAAGTGAGGACATAAAAATGCAAGGCAGTCTTTCACATTTTACATACCACAATACATTCTGCCTTGAATCATTTAGAGTGTAGAAAATACTATGCATTCTAAAAATATAGCATTCCCCCCCCTCAAATTTTATTTCAGCTGAAATTTTCCAAAACTGCAACAGTTTTGGAAAATATCTGAGTAAAAAACAGGAAAAAAAATCAGTGGAAACATCAGTCTTAAAACAAAGCAAAGTGATTAGAAAGAGAGACCACACAACTGATCTGACAGATTTCCCCCAGTGTTATCAATACACATGCATTCCTCTGTACAACTGTCTTGCAGACACAAAAATATTCAGGGTAAAGCAGTTCAGTAAAGCTCTGATGGGCCCCATCTTGTCAGCAAGGATCACAGCACCATTCCTGATCAAGGCTGCTGCCACCCCTGGGTGGTGCTTCTCTCTCCTTCCCCCAGAGCGTGGAGTCAAACACTCACTGTGGGGCTCCCACAGTTCCCTTTCAAGGCCCAGCGAGCACCCAAAAACTATCAAATTTTGCTTGGAAGAACTTACACAGCGACCCATTCTACTTCCAAAAGTATAACACTTAAATGTCAGAGCCTCATCTGGGATTGCATCAGCTATTTTCATAGTAATGTCTTTCTGTTATTTATATGCAGTAAAAAAAAAATAAAAAAATAAAAAAAAAATTCAATCGCACTACCAAAGCTTCTCAAGTCTAAGTGCAAAAACCAGTCACCTGCAGAGACATTCACTGTGCCCCTGGTTTAGAAGTAGAGGGTGAACTGGCTAGAAGAGAGCATTTACACATCTGTATCTGGTTTACAAGACCTGCTCACAAGTTGACTCCTACTCATAAAGAATTTAATACCTTGTCTTTAAAATACGTAGAGAAGCTGCTAATACAGCACCAAGACCCTTCTACGATCATTTCCCGTATTAACAGATTCACCATTATCTGGCAATGCGTTGTTGGGTCAACAGAAAAAGATGACTTTAAACAGACATTTCCTACAAATTACAAATTTTATCAGATCTGTAGAAGAACTGATTAAAGAATTCTGGAGTTAAATAAATCTCCAAAGACTCTTTTAAAAAGCCTAATTTTTTTCTTTTAATAGCAGAGAAGCAGAAATACTTTTACAGCATCTTATATAACAGCCAGTTGACACTGGAGAACAGTTTCTCTGCAAGGAATGGGTTATTTAACAGGGCAGCCACCACAGTTCTGAAACAACTTCCACCTTTGACTCCAATTTGCTTTAAAGAGGCTACGCTCTTGTACAACAGCTTGTCTTTAATTAAATAATAGAACCAAATTCTTCTAAAATTCATAATTTTTTCCCTGGAACTCTGCCATCTTCACTGAGTACAGAATCAGATTCTACAGGAAAAATAAAGATTGAGGCACCCTTTGTGCAGCCATCCTTCGGGAATGAGAGCTCTGTATCATGTAGTACTTTTGTCTACTGTTTAGTTTAGTCCAAATGCCTTCCTTCACGTTTCTAAAAAAGACTTAAGGCCTTGCTATGGATACCTGTCAAGTTGGATAGGAAAAGATTTTTAAGTTTAAAAGATAAGACAATGTAAGTGAATCTTTTACATCTCCAGATCCTTTGTAGCTTCTTTGACAGGATTGTACCACACAGACACAGTCATCAGCAAGGACAGCCTCTAGAAATTTTAGCCATGTTCAAAACTGCATCAGGTTTCCAGGAGCTATTTGATGTTAGATTAGGATAAAAACAAATATATTCAGTCTCTCAAATGACTACTTCTCCTCATCTTTTGGGCATATACATATGGAAGCAAATCTAATGCCAAACAGCAAAAGTAGATGGATAACAGGCACATCAAAAGGACTAAATACTCTTCAAAACAACATGGAAAGCAAGTGTAGTGGGACACTGTGAGCATATCTTGAAGAAAATTAGATCAAGTTCAATATTTATCACAAAAAAAACCCCAAACCATACACAGATAAAATTAGGGGATGGGGAGCCAAACAGCTGTAGGCACAGCATTAGAGTTTGTTTTCTTTAAACTGATCTCCACAAATCTATTCTGCTCTTACTTCTACGTAAGCCGTCCAAGCTCTGTAGTTTCTGTCAGAAATGAGTGGGATCCAAAGGAGGGAAATCAGGCTTGGGCAGGATCTTCCTTAATAACAAAGAGTTTGTGAATTACTGATCTTTACCATTTCCACTCTAAAGCAGTTCACAGAACATCTAATTTGGAATCATTCTGCTTTAATGGTCCCAAACTTCAGTTCATTGTCTTGGCATTCAAACCCTTGGAGCATATGATATAAAGCAGAAATCTCTGGTAAATTAAACTTAAATAGATAAAGACAGTTAAAAGACCTTTTATTTCCATGAGCCATTATATCAAAATGCAAACACATGTACATGTAGCAGCCTTGACCAATTTTACTATGTCAGCAGAACTTAACACAGCTACAGTAGGTGTCTTGCAGCAACCACGTCTCACCCCACTCACAAGAGCAAGAGCAATTTGGTAATGAGATCATCCATCGTCTCAGATGCACTAAAATTAAAGTGAAGGAAACCTGGACCAGATTGGAGATGAACTACAAGCCAAAATCAATATATTTCCCAATCTCACTAAATGGTTGGGAATATGATTCATCTACAGGAAACCAAATAGATAGGACACAGAAATATTGTAACTGGCCTCTTTCTAAGGGAAACTGTAGCTGTGGTAATTTATAGGTTAACAAGCAAAGGAGCCCTTAGTATTCAGCTGAACAAATAAAATGTTTTTTTCACTATTGGTTTGCCAAAAGGTCGCTTAGTAACGAGAGCTCACATGGTCCCAAGTTCCATCAAGGAAATACTAATTCAATGCAGCTGTTCTCTCACAGTAAGTATTAGATAGCTCAGTCCTATAACCACTTCCTTTGGGTAGTTTTTGGGTTGTAAAATACTTAAGGCCTGGCAGATACTTGATAATAAGGTAGGTAACATCAAGTACCTGCAGAAGTGCTGCACTGCCACTGTAGGGCTGCAGCAGCAGCCACAGGGCTGATGCACTGCACTTCAAAGTGGGCAACCTGCATCTTTAGCACCTCTGCTACACGTATAACCTCCTCTTTTCTGTCATAAAATGTCTCTACTTCATCATAAATCTATCACAGAAAACTCCAAGCTTAGCTAAGCTGTGTGTAAGAAACTTTGGGAACCTATGGAAAAAAAAAGGTTACAATTCATAATCATATTATGGTGGTGATTATAAATATCACAGAGCCTCTTTTTTTTTTCCCCCAGAAGAAAGCCAAAGCGCCCTACAGACCTCTAGAACTTCATGAGGAGTTCATCTTAAATAATCACAAATGAAAAATGACTACATTTAAAAATAAAAAATTAGGATAGTTTTATGCTACTTTTAGGTTTTAGGTAGGGTTGCAAAATATTCACATCAAAATAGACTTAGAAAGAAAATTTATGCAATGGTGTAGGTGCTCCAGCTTCTAGCCTGAGTGTTGTCTGAGAATGAAGGATTTTTGTCCAGTGATGATGAAACAATTCAGACAAAGTATCACTTGGCTATTCCCTCTTCAAAAGTCAATATTTATGATAATTTGTACTAAGGATTCAGTATATATATACACACATATGCATGAATATATATATATATGTAGAAAACAAATAAGTAAATTTTTTCAGTGAACACCCTGTAGTATTTGGACAGCCCTCCCACCCATTTGTATAGGTAAAATAGGAACCTCAATATTCCAGGTATCTGAAAAGATGTTCTTGGTTCTCCTAATGAAACCAAGACCATTCCTTTGAAACCCAGATATACACTGGAGTGTGAAGCCACCTATGGGTTAGGAGCAGGAAGTGTAGTGTCACCCTGTGCAGCAAAGGAAAACAAAGAAACATGAGGCATCCAAATTAAATATTGGGGAAAACCAAGGGAGGCAGAACATGACTGCCTATACTAGGATAAAAACTGAAAGAAAGGCAATATAACAATACTGAGATGTCTAAACAAGTCCTTGGATCTAGAGAACACAGGCAGAATTTTTTGAATCACCAGAAGATGTTAAAGATTCCTGAAGGTCAACAGATGTATAGCAATAAATGAAAAGGTGAAACTACTATAGTTTCATATTTAGACCTCACAGCTCAACTTCCTTTGCTTTGGGCCAATTCTCCACCTCACAGCTTAAGTCTGGGTCCCAAATCAAATAATTATATTCCTAGAACACTTGGAGTTTGATACATTTTCTCCAGTTGAGAAGTTACTGGTCAGTTCTGCGCAGACTCCCAATATCTATTCATGTAACCTGTCAGCAAATCAAGTATTGTTAAGCAAAGAGGGATTAAGATTGTTCTCCTAAAGGTATGCCACTTGGCAAAAGCTGGTTTAGCAGTTGCATGTATATAATGGCTGAAAACCCACTTAAGCTTCTTGTGGTTGTTAAAAACTCTCACCTGCTTGACTTCAGCCTGTAGGTGCCGGAGCTGTAGGCACTGCTCTAACCTCTTGTGAGTTTGGTCAGCATTAAGCTCCAGCTCATGCTGTTTCTCATGAAGGAATTCCAGCAGTTCTTGAACCTGCGTTGCAAGATCAATGTCTTTTTCACAGATCAGCTCAATACCTGTAACATGCAAAGAGATATCACTGAAATTTCAATTTTGCGTAAATGTGAACTTCAAAACTTTTTGCCACCTAACACATTGATTTGCAACTATCTGAGTAATTATTTCTCACTAAGTTTTCTCACATGTAATATCTGGCTTTCCCAGTTTGCTACTCTGCCTCACTACATTTTTCCATATAGTAGTGTTTCTCTGGTGATCGTTGCTCATCTCACCCATCAGCATCTGGTCAGTAGGACATGATTTAGCCACAGTCTTTCTCAGAAACTTACATGAACATCAAATTTATAAAAAAAGACAGAAAAAAACTCCCTTTCTTACAGTAATTCATTAACTTACACTTTAGAAATGTATGTTGAAAAAAAACCTAGAATAGAAGAGAAAAGAGACGAAGAAGAAAACGCAAAAGTGAAATACAGGAAGTAAACTATAGTCACCAGATCTACAGTAGGGCTACAAGTGCAGGGATCTCCACAGTGCAAACTTTTTCTCCACCTGGACACAGGGGATCATTAAAAAATGAATTAGTTTAAACCATCCTATAGTTCATTCAGAATTATTCCACAGACTGGCTTTCACCCAATCATCACATACCAGAGAGAACAGGTGGACAGGTACCACATTCTGGGTCCCTTGCATCCTGCATGAGATTGATAAACCCCCAGTCTGATTTCATAGCTGGCCCTGACTTGATCGGGAGTTTGAAAGAGGGACCTTTTGAGGCCTCTCCTACCTCCTGAATTTTCTTATGACATTTCGAGGCTTGTGTGGAGTCGTTACATGAAATACAACGCAGACCTTCACACCTTCCTTCTTGATTACACCCATGCAATAACATTGCTGGGTATGTTACCAGTGCAGTTGGGGAAGTTTGGCCTGGAGGAAATATGACGTCATCCCATGTTACTGTAATCCCTGTGACTGTAAACTAATAAAGACCCAACTCTTCCCTCATTGAGGTCTACCGGAATTTTGTCATTGGCCTCAAAACAGGAAGGATCAGGAACCTAATACAAAAATAATCTAATTGCAGTAATGCTGAGAAAACACTGCACTTTTCTCCAAAGCCATTTGATTTCATGGAATAATTTAAGATTTAAAGAGAAATGTGTTAATTAGAAGCTGCTGAAAAAAAAACTTGGACACTTTTAAAAATCCATTTAGAAAGTTGTCTTGGCCTCCTCCTTTATCCTCCTCAGAGACTCATAACTTTCCTTCTCTCTCATAACGATATCTACAGAAGACAGTGCACAAAATAAACATGACCTCATTTCTAACCCTATCCCCTTTTTCCTGGTTTCTGGTTCTATCAGAAAAAGCCCATGGGAATGCAAATGATTGGCTTATTCCCTTTCCCAGCCAAAACAAAACAGTTCCTTCATTACCAAATAAAGTGGAATGGCCCCTGGCTTCCCATTTAAAACTGGAAATTTAATATACGTTTCTATTCTTGGGAGTGAAGTTCCTTTCAATTGCCAGACACCAGGCATTGTTGCTGCAATTAGCCTGCATATGGTTCTGTATCCTCGGGACATGATGGCTTTTTGTATGCTTGACTTCACTACACCTATTGGATATTAAATGCACGGTTTTCCTTCGAGCACACTCAGCTGGTCTGGTTCTGATTGTGCTAACTCATCAGCAGCAACCAGTGAACTGCCTGGGATGCTATCCAAGGGCAGCCTGCACTCCCCATGATGAATGATCTGCCCTTTCTTGCTTGTCATATGTCATGCAGATTTATTCTACAGTGCCAGCACATGCGGTGAGAACGCTGATTCTTCTCAAGAACTGGTTTGCAAAATAGAAAGCTTTGTTTCCTGAATAATTTCATACATATTATCTTTACATTGTGCTTTGACAGCTAGAAAAGCACAGGTGACTTTCTGATAAACCCGACTTGGTTGCCATTTTCTTCTGATCTCTCAAACAGTGCAGCAGATGTCAAGAGAATGATGTTGAATTGAAAATGTTTTTTAAAAAAATGCCGCAGAAAAGAGTACTGAGCCACACTAACTGGCATCCTACAAAACATACATTAGTGACACCTGAACTGTTCACAATGTGAGATACAATTCATTCTGAGGAAAGGTTATTGCATTTTGACCTGTAAAAAACTGTTTTGAAACAGGTTTGAACCTGCTTTAGGCTGAAATATTAAAAGACTGCAATAGTAGTTTACATTCTCTTCTTTGCAATACAAACTATAGTTATAACTAACTATAAAGGACAATGTAACACTGGGAGAAAAGGTGAACAATGTTAGCTTGATGATCAGGAACCAAAAGGGCTTTGAATTTTCCACATACCAGGTTGGGACTGAATAAACATCCCTAACTTCAGCTTTACAGTATTTCAGGCTTGACTTAGACAAATTGCTTCTAAGATACAAAAAGGGAGCTCTGTAAACCATGAGAGACTCCCAGCTGTGGGGTTCATTATGACAATGATACTAACAATGGAAATAGACTTTAATAATCAAATAAATTTGTGCGATCAATTAACTAGCTATTAGAGTGTAACTACTTTTAATTCCTAGAATGAGAATTACTAAGTTGCATATACTAATAAATTACATGACTGTGTCATCACTGCAGCTTGGACCAAAGTGCTAAATCACTACTAAAATATTATCCTAAACTTTCCATGGGAAATGGATTTCTCAGAAATGTCCAAGCTGCCACTTCTGGAAATGCCAGGACCCTTCAACATACCAAGTTAGGCACCCAAAAAAATCAATATCCATTTTTGAGAATATTTGCCCACATATTTAGCTTTGCTATCAGCAGCAGAGCCACAACCAAACTGGAAAAATAGCAGATAGGTTTGTTGAAATAAAAAGTGCTGGCTCATCCAAAAGTCCAGTCTTGTTAAGAACACTGTTATAATATTCTCTAAATGCAAATAAGGTTCATTAAAGACACAGATTTTAGTGAGATATGGAGACAATTTGCAAGTACTGCAAATTTTCAGAAAACACAACCTGACTTCCGGATCTTAGATATCCCCTAATAAAGATAAACATTTCTTTGGAAAATAATTATTCTGGTGGTGAAAACAGGCTAATCCAAAGCAGGCTCACTCACATGCACTGGAGTAGCGGGTGGAATCACAGGAATATAACCCTGAGCTGTATGGAACTTTGGAAATCCTGGACTTGCACCAATGCCTGATGTGCACAGATGCCCTCAGCATCCACACAGAGTCTGATATTGTGCATCACAGAACTTTTGGACTTATTGCAACAACAGGAGCATGTTCACAGGAATTTCCAGACACTCCATAGCCCTGTAAGAATCACTGCTCCAACTCTGCATCGGACACGCAAAAACTGTGGGCAAATGTCTAAAACCTTCATCTTCTATCTCCACAAGACTTCCAAGCAAAAAAGGCATCATGCATGGAAACACCTGGATGTGATTTTATCTGACAGACTTGCTGGCTTAAAGACCTCCAAGCCAAATGACAGAGTGATCAAAATTGAATCAGTTTCCTGTGTGACATGTTAAAAAGAATAAAGCTCAAAGAGATTTAAAGGGAAGGGAAGAAACTTGGTCAGTTAAGGGTGACTGGTTAGGTAGAATGGCTCTGGAAAATCACATTTTTTCTGGCTTTATCTTCTATGGCTACAGCTGAGTTTTGATGGTAGGAGTGGTGACAGTGTACAATAGGAAGCAGCAAGAGCAGCTGATTTCCCAGAACTCCTGCAAGTTTGCAGCTCTGACAGTGAAGAACAATCATCCCTTGCCTTATACACTGAATGACTGTGATAAAGGATTCAGGAAGAAGGAGTAAAATCAAACCACTTTTTTATGAAGTATAACTGTCCTTTTTTGAAGTAAGAAACAGTAGGCTCCCACAGGCCATCTCTCTCCCTTACTTTGCTATTCTCCCAGCATTTAGCATTCCGTGCATGGCAGACATGACCATTATCTTTGATTAACTACAGTTACTCTACATCCCTATGGGGCTTCTGCTTCCTTGCCTTTGGGAGCAGTGGATTTTTATTGGGTAGGGTTCATAGAAAGTGATCTTAGATAATCTTACAAAAACATTTTACAAGTCACTTCATTTAGTCGCTAATCTTTTGTCGACAATCCAAAATAATTTGTTTTTAACTTTTCGAGAGACACAGAATTTACTTATTTTTTATTTTCTAAAAAATCTTTCACTGAGACTCCTGGCTTTGTTGTGGATCATATTCTTTACCTCCCACAGATTCTTACTCATATGACTCTTCCAGGATTCAAAACAAACAAACAAACAATCAAAAAAACACAAGCATCTTAACCAATGTATTAGAACAAGTTTTCTGTCCCAGAAAGCAAGGAAGCTGAAGCGCAGGGCCAGGCATCGCGTGGGCAGATCTCAGAAAAGCTCACACAGACGGTTCACACAAAGCACCGGATTGTCTAGTTCACAACATACTCTTGTAGCAATCCTTAAGCCTCTGTTGAGTGCAGCTTGCCAAATCAGGCTGAGTACTGCCTGATTTTTTTAAAGGTAGGTACCTAGAGGTAAAATGTTTGCCAAAGAATAAAATCATAAAATCCTTCTTATTTCAAAAGTGCAAATTGAGAGGGAAAGAACTGCTATTGCTTTGCACTCTTTCCAGACATTTAAGAAGGTTAAAGCACTTCACAAGTAACATTCACTTCCGGGCTTGACGCAGGGATTAATCTGAGTTACAATATTCCTTTCCCAAATGCAAAATGCAAGGATACAAAAATCCTGATTCATACGATGTATTAGAAAGAGGATCCAACTGCTGAAAAGCAGAGTAAAAGTATTAGACAGACTCCCTATCAAAATGAATCAAGTCTTTAATTTAAGAGCACATACCTAAGGGTTTTTTTTTTTACATCCAAGTTGCTACCTTTAACTTTCAAGTGCACTCTGAAAATTCCAGTACGGTTTATCATGTTCCCCTTTTATACAAAATAATTCCAAGTAGAACTAGATGGAAACAAGAGTTCCATTTCATGACTGGTTTCAAGGCTCTCATATTTGGATTCTTTCCCAGAGGACTCTTGCATAACTAGTTTCTTTCTCCCCTCACTCCTCTCTCTCTTTCCCTGGTGCATGTCTGCACCCTGAAATGTGGCACAGGGAACAGGTACTCAGGTCTCAGGAGAAGGAAGCCAGCACACCTGGTCAGTCTGACTCTCAGTAAAGTCCAGTTGCAGGAAGGTTAACAAGCTTAGGAGTCTAGAACAACTAGACTTCACCCAGACCTGAGGTCTGACTGCCTGGCTCAAGGATCTCTAACTCATGACTCTGCAGTGCTTGTTTCTGAGCTGGTGCAACAACAAAGAAATATCACTGTAAGTTGTCTAGCCCTCCCCTCTCCATCCAGTTTGGAGTCAATGACAAACTTCATCCTGCAGTTGTGAAAATTTCTGAATGAAGCTTGAAACTCAGCTTCATTTCCTCAATGAGTTTCAGTCTCAAAGAAGCACCAGTTTTTAACATATAATCCTGAATCCAATAATTACCAAAACTTGTGGAACAACTCTGATTAGGAGAAATAGGTATTGCTCATAGTTATGTTAAAAGCTGATGTATTTAATATGTATTGGGCTATTTTTGTTTGAAACAAATTTTGTGGGGGTTGTTTTTTTTCTTGTTTTTGCTTTGGGTTTGTTTTTTGGTTTGTTTTTTTTAAACTCCATGTAAAACAGAGATCAAATTGTCCTGCTCACCTGAAGCCTGGACCTCCATGATGTACTGGTGTAAATCTTGCCCTTGCTGGATGACTTCAAAGGTCATGTTGTTCATGGCCAACTTGCGCTCAGTGTGACGCTGCAGTCGCTGCTCAGCCAGAGTGAGGTCTTCGGTATTGAAATCATTCATTTGCCTCAGCAGATCTTCATTCCAGGCATCTAACTCTGCTGTAACCTTCATGGGCAGAAGACAAACACCTGATTCACTCAAGAGCAATGAAACACCTTAAACTGGATCAGAGAGTACTTCACATTTTGACTCTGATCCAGAAACATTCAAACCACAGCCTCAGTACACTCCAGATCCTGCCCACTTAATGGTCACACTTCACATTTTTTTTAAGTCAGGATCCATAACAAGGTTATAAGTCCAACAAGAATTTGGACACCTCCTTTTTGCCTTACACATTTCAAAGGGCACTGGAAGAGAAGAGCCACTATATCTGCATGGATGGTAGAGAGAATGTTTCTGAATAAATTAAATTTAAATGAAAAAATAATGCTTACAGTATTGCAAAACAACCAGTAACCACACAATCCCAAAACGGCCTGAATGTCTCTAAAAACATTTTGCCACATGCTATTTGTTACATATCACAGATGTAACACACAACACAGAAACACCACTCAAGGGCTAGGAGAATCACCAGTAAATTCATGAATGTTACCTGGCTGTAACCAAAGACCTATATAACCTGCCAATAACTCGTGGGAACATACAAAATCTTCTCTTGCTTTCTCTGCTTCCTAATTGTGACACAAAGTCTGATGATTTTAGCAGTCCATTTATGGTACCTTCTGTGTTTTACCTCTTAGTCCACAAGCAGCCAACTGGTATCAAAGTTCTTCTCCCTTTTTGCCTCTACAGTTGAAGCAAGATCCATCAGCCACCCAAACATCAGTCTCACCTCAACCTAGATTCTGCTACTTCAGGCTAAAAAGAGGGAATATCCTAATGACAATGATTGAGAGATGGGGGAAAAGGGAAATGGGAATTACATCAAGCACATAGGTACTGTGCAGAATACAATTTTTAAAAGGATTTAAAATTATTAAATAAATGCTTCAATTCTGATTAATAGGTTAATTCCTCATAGATAGATTCAGGAGAGCTAAAACTAGGTATCTACATTCCCACTTGTGCATTATGATGCAGCAAAAAGTTCCATTTCTCACTTAAAATACTCTTCAGTGTCTGTGTGCAGTAAGATGCTTAACTTCCTAAGTAGCCAAGACACAAAAATTCCCACTCAGTTTTCCTTTCCAGAAAACATACATTATATCCAACACAGGCTTAGGAAGATAACCCAAATAGACCAGTTCTCAGCCCTTCTCATATTAGAATAGACAGTAGTACAGTTTTGTACTAGGAGGAAAAACCCCAGTTTTTAGGCTCTTTTTTTTTTTTGAGAGAAGCAGAAAAGCAGACTCAATCAAGAACCTCGGACCTCAGCTGCAGGGTGAAAGGCAGAGCATGGGTATCCTGAGGGGCTTCTATTTTTCCTGAGCTTGTTCCTTTGCCCATTCCACTCAATTACCTTTAAATAATAGCTATGTACACTGTCTTTGGCCCCATTCCTGATTCCAGCAGCCTCTGATTCATTCACATATCACAGCTGGAGTCCCCAGACAGAGGAGACTTACTGGCAGGTTTAACAGTTATGGAGAAATGTTCAAAGGAGATGCTGGAGAAGAGTTTTACTAGATACATTTACACTTAGAGACAAATGCTCAGCCAACAGTAGTCAGAACTGAGGTGATCTTGACCTCGTTTCAAACGACAAACAGCAGAACAAATTTAGAGTGAACACAGGTTCCTACAGCCATGACAGCAACGAAGTTCAATGCAAAACCCTTTCTGTTCTTTTTAATGGAAAAGCACGTGACACAAGTGAATCAGAACTTTATTTGTCATGAGCTATATTGTCTGTTTGAATTCATTGCATTGATTGCCAGGCTGCTAACACATAATTATTTGAAATTTTGCAAGGATTCACAGACTACTTCCCAATTTCCCTTGACATTTTTATATTTGTGCACTCAAGACATTTAAAACCATTTATAAGTGACAGTAACAGAAAAGATTAAAACAATGAAATAATGTGTTACATGAGTTTGTTCTGAGAGCCATGATTTTATGATTGGGAGTTTCTGAACAAAACAAAATCTCTCCATCCCGTTTACTTCTATGGACATCAAATCCAGGTCAGAAAAATGCAAATCTTTTGGAGGGCTGAACTGTCAGGGGAGTTAATGATGGACATAAGAATGAATCAACAAAAGTTTCCACAAATATGCTGAGGTCCAGTACTTCCTGGGTAAACCTTTCTGCTGTGGTGCTGCTCCTCCTCTTCGTAACTTATCCACTTGGCTGTGGAAGGGACACTGACAAGGGACACAGCATTGTTCTTGTCATTAAATCTACAATCACTTCCATTTGAGCATGGGGACATGGCTGTTCCTGACTGCACTGGTTCTTTGTCCCTCAGGCCTGAGTGTCCAAGACATGGCTGTAACAGAGAAGCACCTACAAACACTCAGGAGAAGATTTGCTCCCAGGCAACCAGTGCTGCTCACCTTGGTGATCGCAACCAGCTCCCACCAGGATCTGTACACAGAAGGAGATGCACCTGAATATCTATCTGTCCCTTGTGGACAATGGAGCACAGAGGGGGTTTGCTCCATCATCCACGCTTCCCAGATCAAAGGAGTGGTTCCAAATAAAGAGGAAAGGACAGTACCAGCAGTGATGACACAAGCTGATAAACTGTGCAGGATGGAAGGTCAGCCCACGGTGTTCCGTGTTACATTGTCAGGACTGGGAACAGAGGCTGAGCCTCACCTGAGCTGCTCTGGACAGCTGGACAGGTCCAGCAGGGTTTGTTGCCACAGTGCCAGCTCAGCCAGGGCCAAGAGCACAGCCACCAGTGGAGGGTAGAAGGAAGGAAGGAGGGAAGTAGCCTTTGAGTGGGGGCTGATGAGGGAGTTCTGATCATCCCATGTGCTGGGTTAGGGGAAAAGAGGAGGGGATCAGGCACAGCAAGAGGTGGAACATCACTGAATTTCTCAGGCTAAGCGTGTACAGGAAGGCTGGGTACATTGCTGAGTAACAGACTAACAGATGGCTAGAAGGGAATCTAAAGCACACTCAGGCAAGAAGCAATTGCAGAGCTGTGATAACAACACAGGTTTCCTGAATCCCCATCTGGTGCCCTGTCCCAGAGACCACGCTGCTTTGCATACCTCATTAAGACATTTCCTTTTCTGTCTGTACAGCCAATGCCTCAAAATCCCAGCATTTTCTGTACTTCAAACTGGACCATTTGGAAATGTTCCCAGAGTCTGAATTTACAGGTTTGACTTGGGTATAGAGAAAACGATTTATTTTTCTTCAGGAAGAAGCTGTAATTAGGCAGCTCTATGAACTACACATGTATATTTTTCAAATCTAAAAAATGGATGATTTCATAGATTGGTCAGGCCTTGATATCTATGATAAAATTTGGACTGCATCTAACAAAAGTGTTCTGTGTCCTGAGCTTTGGTAAGAATGCACTGAGCCTGTGTCAGAATTATTTCATAAATGAATATCACTTGGCCATGAACTTGTTTTATTCCCTTTTGACACAGAAGAATGGCTGACTAGAGTTTACTTTGATTATCTGCTAGATTTTTGGTGGGAAGAACTGACAGCACTTATGTTTACTCACTTTACTTCCCAGTTTGTCATCCTAAATAGACCTCAGCAACCTCACATGCCGTGAGAGAAGAGAAGCCCTGATGTAACAGAAGTCCTGAACTCTGTTTTGTCTTGAGAAAGAAACTGTACCAAAGCAGAAGGGCCATGAGAGCAGCAACAGCAGCAGTGCACAGGTCTACACTAGCACAAGCAGCAGACTTGTCCCCTGGTTCCCACACTGTTCCAAGGAAAGCTGCACACATGTCAGTCACACTTCATCTGAATCCTTGGAAGAAGCCACACTCCTTCTTTGAGGGTCATATAAACTTGGGGCCAAGAAACAGGCCTTCCTTACTTAAGGAAGGTCAAATGACCCAAGAATACCAATGAAAGATATGGCAAAGCAATTGATTACAATGAGCCTGGGAAGAACATTTCTTCCTTCTTCACCTGAAACATATGCTCCTGCTGCAATGATAGTGGGAGGAGAAGAAATTTTGGTAGTGAACCCAATCCAGCGTTAAGTGAGATACCTGAGATATCCTTATCAGGGAAATGGAGGAAGCAGGTGAGCAAATACTGGGTCTGTGTTAGCTCCATGTTACCATCACAGAGCTATAACAGATATACAGACTGTGTCAGCCAGGTCTGCTTTTCATGCAGACACAGTGACCACAGTCTAGACCACATTCTCTTTAGACAGGAATCGTCCTAAAGCAGCAACTTAATATATCCAAATTCCCACTGCTGCAATACTGCTGCATTTGCTGGATTTATCAGGTTGCAACGTCAGCAGGAAATGTGACCAAATGGAGAGAGACATGTTCACCTTCAACCCTGGAGCAGAGTGAGAGGTATAGAGAAGAGGTACACAGCTGAAAACTGTTAACAACAGGAGTAATCCAGGCATCTCATGCCTACATTGCAGCTTGCTTGTGAATTAGGCCAAAGAGCCTGCCAGAGCTGTTGCAGCTGCTGTGCAGGCAATTGTATGTCTCAAATAATTTCTTATCTAAATCCTTAGGTATATATATATTTTTTTTTGAATGCTGCTGCTGAGATTTTCTACAAAATGGTGCTGCTGAGCCTTGAGTGCTTCTTGCTTGGCCTTAATTCTTGACATCCAAAGTCATCTTGTTTAATGCCAAACAGAAAATGTTGTTTGCCAATTGAAGGAGGTGGAGAGGAGAAATGAGGAATCAAGGGATAGAAAATAAATGCTATGTGGCGAATGAATCACATAGGAACTGATATTCCAAAGTATGAGCCAAGGAAGGGCATATGAGGAGGAGGGAAAGAAAGTTCTATCCAGGGAGCAGAAGCTATGAACACAGAGGGTGGGCTTGCAAGAGGGATCAGAAAAGGAGTAAAGTTGCCTGGGAAGAACAAGCAAATGTAGGAGACAGGTTGCAAGAAAAATGGTGGTGCAAATAGGAAGAGAAGCAAAGGCAAGAAGAGTGGGTAAAGCATGGAGATGAGACAGGACAGGAAGAACAGGCACACAGGCACAGCGCAGATCTGTATAGAAAAGGGAACTTCTACCTCATTTCAAGAGGAAAACAAGTGGCAGCCATACAGCTGGAATTACCAGAGAACGAGGAGGGATGAGATGAGGTGTTAGGTACAATCCAGGAAGGAAACAAAAAAAAAGGTAATTCTAACTCCTGGATGCAAAGGAGTGTCTGTGAGTGCAGAATGGAAGGGGTTATAATGGAGTAGGAGAGGCACATACCAGACATCAGGCACCAGGAATGCCAAGGGCAACAACACTTGGCTCTGCCTTGGAGTTCAGAGCAGGCTGAAGGAGCAGAGGTCTGGATGTGACAGTATAAGCGGATCTAGGAGCAGACTAATACCAGAGGTATATGGTAGTGGAGCTTTAGGTAGGAAAGGGTAAATGAAACTGTCACTTCTGGAGATCATATGAGCAGAAAGTTTGCTGTTCTTCCTTCTCAGGCCTTGATTTTGGCTGATGCTGTGCAGTATGACAACACTGTCACCCTTTTTTTTTTGACAACAGACAGAGATGCCACACTGGCTTAGTAGGGACCTGAGCCACTGAAGTGTGAAAGGACTGTCACAGTGATGATTCTGCTCTGGTGCTTTTCACTCCTGAATCCCAAAAATATCAAGAGAAACAATGGAATTCCACTCCAAAAGACAGGGTGCCCAGAACAGCTCAGAGCATTCCTTCCCTTAAAATGAAGTGACCTGCAATTTGAAAACTAAGAATAGATGGAAAGGAGAAACAAAACTCACTAAGCATGAGACATTATAGGACTCCAGCTTATGAACAGGACAGGCTAAAATTCTTCTCATCATTCTCTTTCATTCAAATCTATCTCAAACTCTCTGTAACACTTATTTCTAACAAAAAAGCTTACACCTGAGTGTCAGCTCTAAGTCAGTGAGGGGGCTATAAAACATCTTGTACCTTCACAGAGGCAGCTAATTCCCTTGAAAGAGTCTGTTAGTGTTATAAACCTGGAATGGGAAACTCAAGTGAGTTGTAAATAACAGTGAAATAAGCTACTGTGAAAGCTGGCTCTTGTTTCCTCCTAAACTCATGCTCAGGGATGGTTGTGCACAGCCAGAAGAGCCAGCAAGAGAAATCAAGGCTGAAAAATTCAATTAGCAGATGAAATAAAGCCAAAGAGATTGAATAGTGGAAAATTAGATATCCAGCAGGTGAAGATTTTAGTGATCATGGGGCTTTTTGAAATATAATAAACAGCATACAAGATCAAATTTATATTGCATAGGAGGAATCTCCTTAATCCCTTCTAGCACTATGTCTTGGTGTAGGAACCACATCACTCTAAGACAGTGCAGAGGCTCTGTCTAGCATTGAACAGAACCCTACACACTGTAGGAAAAAAACCACACACACAAGAGACGCAGCTGAGCACTTGTTGGAAAGAGAGAGGGAAGTTTCTTTGGAGGTAATCAACAACTGCTGCTAGACAGGCATAGGCTGAGATCATTCCTGTTTTCAGTCACAGCATTTTATAGAGGCCTACAGGTGAATTTGATCATCTTTCTACAAAAGATAAGGAAAAAATGTGCAGAAAGACTCTGGATGACAGTAATTTTCTTAGGGGTTGCAACTCGCTGCATTTTACCATTTGGCACTCAGCATTTTACTGTACATTAGCATTCATTCAAATAATGGTTAATAAGCCTTAAAATTACTATTTCTGAAGCAAGGGACAAAGTATACTTGACAGAGCTTCCCGAGGATATAACTCTGGAGTAAGACTGCGCTTTGTATGTATGACATTCTCAGTGCACTGTTGCTGGTGTCTGCCAGCTACTGTCCCTTGAGCCTTACACCCCATTTCCTCACAGTGGATCAGCTACCACGTTCACATTGCATGAAATCTCCCGAGTTACCTCTCTGGCTGCAAGAACTCAGCTGAAGTCTGTATCATACAGAAAGACCAACCATAAAATCCCGATGATCCCATCTTGTCTTGAAATGCACAGTGACTTGGTTAGGGAATAAAACACACCAGGCACCAGAGTTAGACACGTTTCCTAAATAAAGAATGGGTTGTCATTTTATGGTGTTAAAACCTAAGGCAGAATAGCCTCCCATAGGGACAGCCAGGCTCTCTCATGTTTCTGTTGTGTCTTATTCCAGGTGTTGCTATAGTTTAGGTTTCGTAATTTACCCCAAGAACCCAGAGTGTAAATATCAGCCAGTATAATGAGATTAAGGCAAGAAAGAGCAGGCAGCACATGCCTTGTGCCTGTGGGTTTGTATCCAAATTCATATCTGCCAAACCTGCCATGACTCAAGCACAAGACAAAAGCTGCCTGTGAGGGTTAGAAGTCCTTTAAAAGTCCTAAATGAACACAGCTGGTCTGCCCTGCCACAGAAATAGGCAGGTGGCTTCTCTTAAAGTAAAATACTTT
The DNA here is from genome assembly GCA_036023395.1 of Myiotriccus ornatus. Classification (NCBI taxonomy): domain Eukaryota; kingdom Metazoa; phylum Chordata; class Aves; order Passeriformes; family Tyrannidae; genus Myiotriccus; species Myiotriccus ornatus. Next base: position 9,949,469 of record JAYRBT010000181.1, read on the forward strand.
TTCTGAAGACAAAAATGCAACAACAGTTGGTAGATTTCATTGAAGTACAAGAAAAGGTCCAATAATACCTATGTAGATGGAAGTAAGTGTTGCTTATGCAGCAAACATTAATCCTGAAGTTTGTCTGGACTCCAAATCTCTGTCAAGAAGAGAAGATTATAGAAAAGCCCCAAAACCAGGAGGGCTACAAAGCAGATGGGTACAGTGCAAGTTTAGGAAGGAGTGCCAAAGGAAAGGGTTATGTGATCTGTGGCATGAATTTTGATAGCTGGGGGGAACAGTCAGAGCAGGAAAGTTTCCAAAGAACAAATGACAGTCAGACATTTTCTAAATGAAACAAAAGGCAAATTACTCATTTGCCGTTTCTGAGCTTTTAAAAATCCTAATACTTTCAGTTTGCATTATTAATTAGAAAGAAGAGAGAGAGACAGAGAGAGATGGTAGCAGGGAAAATTAACAGATAAATCAAAACCCTTCAATACCAGAACTGGATGGAATGAGACAACACAAGAGGTAACTATTTTCTGAGGCTGAGCTCTAATGCACAGCCTTCCCTAGAGCTGTGGGGAGCAGATGGGCTCCTACTGCTGCATCTTTCTGACTTCCACCAGAAATATGCAAGTCTCCTTCTCACCAGAGTTGCCAGAGAAGGGTGCTTATCTTAAGGGATTCCCTGGAGCACAAGAACATGAGAACCCAGGGTGAGAAGACAGATCTGAGGCAGTAAAATCGGAAACTCAGTGCTTGATAAAACAAAGGTGTTCAAGCCTGGGAGGAAGAGGAGGGCCCACTTTTTGCAGACAGTTTGTGTGAGTGCAGGGAGGATTAACATGGCTGCAGCAGGTAGAGGGCTTTCGTTAAGGATGAGTTCAATATGGCACTGCCCTTCGGACAGATGGAAGGGCGCTTATCTAGACTAGAAGAGGAGAAATTCATTTGACAGTCAATCATACTGGTGCACATTATTTCACAATTCTTAATCTATGCAGGATCTAGGCTTTTATGGAAAATTAAAACCTAAATACATTTCCACTCATAGCTCAAGCTACTTGTCTTTCATAGAAAAAACACTTAATTCCCTGATTTAAATTTCCTTGTCTTTTTCCCTCAACTGCTTGGAATAGTCAACCATCAGCAATACTACATGCTTTTTAATTATGGTGATGAAAAAACCTTTTTGTTTCTCCACAATAGCATGAGATAATACTGTTAATTCTTGTTTCCTACTGACTTGGAATCTTTATTATAAAGCTGAGGCAACTGACTGCAATCTACTACCTAAGGATCATTACTGTGTCAGTTTGAGTCAATTCAGCTGTTGCTTGAAAAGCATAGCGTACATGTCTCATTTAATATTTAATTTCAAAATGCCTTTGTTTTTATTACCCATCAAACTGCCTTATTGTTTAAACACTAAATGTACTTATAAAATTTAAGATACTGACCTGGATATATTTTTCATTATGTTTTCAGTTATAAATTGTCATAATTATTCTAAAATAAAAATACTTTTTTCAGAAAGAGGGAGCTTTCTAAATAAAATCATCTGCCCATAGACTCTCTATGAAACATGTTCTCAGATTTCCCTGTAATATTAATCTTGCAGAGGGAATTCAGATGTTCATATGATAAAAAATAGCAAATCTGCAGTGACAACCAAGTGGTGATTCTCTTTAAAATCCTTTCTAGCTAATCTGATTTTAGAAGACTCTGGAGTACATTTCCAATTTTAAATATTTTAATGTATCACAGCCACTCCTTTCTATGAATACATAGAAGTAGAATTCATGCAGAATCAAAATCAGAGTTATCCACACAGTCTTCCCATTCTGGCGTCACATATGGAGGGGACTAGTGTAAGTCCCATCAGTAAAGTCATGTGGGGTGGTAACCATCTCTGAGATCTTTGATTGAAAGACTATTTACAAAGAAACAGGATTTGAGAACGGTGATTTATTTTAATTTTGGGGGTTTTAAGGTCTTTACTTAAATGAGCATAATTCCAGGTTCAGACCTAGAATCTGTAGTGAAACAGGCTGAGATAACTCACATGGGTTCATCTTATACTGTCTACAGACACATTTGGGTGTTTCAGAAGCACATACTTCTTCTTTCTTTTTTTTTTCCTTATTTTTGAAATCTTCTTTTAAAATACAGGACACGCTACTCTTATGGCAAAGTATATTTTCTGACATGAAATACATCCATACATTTATACTTAATACACACATGCAAAGGATCCTGTCTCTCAGTATCAAGGAGGTTGCATATAACTGGCAAGGAAATGAAACTATTCTAATTTACATAATTAACAAGCACTGTAGGACAGACTTTAGTACAATACTTAACTGTGCAGTCACAACAGAAAAGCTCAGATACTTCTCACTGATTTCTGCCTCTGGCATCCAGTTAAAGAACAGGACACCTTTCAGGAAACAGGACACCTCTGTTTCCAGCCTTTTATTTCACTACAATTCATTATGCTATATCTTAAACACAGAAAATACAACAGAGCACTCTAAGGCTCCCATTACTTACCAGTACCCACCTTGAGATTACCTACAGATTTACAAAAAATACCTTCAGGAATGTATCATCATAGAACACAAAGGTGCTCCATGAACTGAGCAAGCACCAGTGGGGTACAGCAGGAAGAACACGACCCAGAAAGGACACAAACACCGACATGAGTCTTTCATAGATTTTGTGGGCACAAGTTAATTTACATGTTGTTCTTTCTCCCTCATGTCCTAACAGAATCACAGCACATAATTACTGAGATTAACTGTAGTCTCTAAAGTTTCTCAGTCCAAGAATACCTCAATTATTAATGTTTTTATGAGTTTTCTATCCAGTGCTTTTGATTTCAAGACAGAACTGAAAGACCTTTTTTTACATAAGGACATAAAAATATACTTTAACTTATCCCTCTAATTTTTTTTCCTTTTTAAATAAATCCACTGTAATGCTTAAGAAACCCACCTTTTAAATATCCCTTCCTTTTATGCATAACATGCTTTTTTCACTCAGTGGTTTAAAGACAAGCATGTGTCTGTTGGTACCTGAAGAGACAAACCTCACTAAAAAGTGACACAGAACTTTGAAATCCCTGACTGACCTGTGTCAATAGAGACTTGTAACACAGGCACCTTATGAAGCTTCTCTGCAAAGCAGGCAGATACTCAGCATAGTCAGTCAAGTGCACATGGATCTATTTCAGTGCATTCCAGCACTATATCTTAAACCATATTTTTAGGCTCAAAATGCTGAATTAAAACATGGTTGTAACTCTCTCTCTCCCTCGCCGGACAGCTGAGCACAAGCAAACAGCTCCAGATGTATCCTAACAGAGCATGTTTACATGCACTCCCCTCTCCCACAGCTCTACCTTTCTCAGGTCACGCAGCCAGCTCTTACCTCAATGGTGTACTGTTCAAAAATCCGGAGCTGAAGGAAAATGTCTAGCTTGATCTTCCTCTCATGGAAGAGCTCTTCCATCTGTACCTGGGCCTCGTCGAGCTGCTGAAGGACAGATTCGATGTGGCTGATGGAGCTATTGTGCGGGGTCTTATTGTTGGAAACTGCAGAGTCCCTGTAGCAAGGCAGAGAGCATGGTTAAAGCTCAGCTTTAAGGCAGGCGAAAGAGCAAGAACTACACACTCGTGATTCTGCGTGCTGCTGAGAAGCACACCCAGGCACAAAGGGCTGAGGGAAGGTGGATGCAACACTCATCTCGCCTACTCGCCGAAAGCCTGCGGCTCCTGAGCTCGGCACAAAGTTTGAACAAGGGGATCATCCTTTCTTGTGCCGTGACACTGTGACCTTGCACGCTCAGGAGGGGTGGGGAGGAGAATGGTACATCAATCTCAATGCCTCTCTTGAGGAGACTGGCTGGCAATCCCCTTTAATCCTACAGAGTGACCTGCTCCAGCCTATGCTCACATCAAACTCAGAGATGCTATTTAGCCACTGGAACTTTACAAGCTAGTTTCTGCACTTGCTTTATTAGTTATGGACTAATTAAATTAGAATTATGAGCATTTTAGACCAAGGGGTATGGATACCTTGATTTCCTCTGGATTACATAGTATAGCAATGGATGTAGAATACAGTACAAAAAATTCCACTGAAGGAAAACACCTTTCAAACACTCCAAGAGATACTCTGACTTGTCATTTAATTGGGGTAAGTGAAATGAAACATGCCTGTAACAGTTCAGATACTGCTCCATTTACATTGTCCATATACAGGCAGCAGAAGGGAGCAAACCCTTTAAACTGATGGCCTAGGACCAAGAGGGAGTTTGTTGTACGTGAAAGAAGTCTTAGCATGGACAGAGGACAGTCCTGACAGTTCCTTTTCTATCTGTGCTCTCACATATATTAATAGGCTCACCTACAGTCTGTTATGTCCAAGGTAAATTATTTTCAGTGACTGTTTCACGGTTAAATAACCTTTGCAGAGATAAAGAGCTGAAATTTATCCTCAAATGTTCCACAAAAGGTCCCTCAACTTTCAGAAAAACCAGGAAACTCTGAGGCCAGAATTTAAGCTTGGCTTTGGTACTTTGGCTTGAACAAGACTTAGATGCAATGGTTTTCTCTATCCAACCTGCTCAAAAATGTGTGATAGCAGCTGCATTGTTTGGTATATTTAATCCAAGACAACAGAAAACCCTATCAAATACACTGTTGGAAAGACCTGTGTACTGGTAGGATGAGCAGGTCTCACCATCAATATTCCCTATCAATCTCCAGTTCTACCTTGGAGAAGGTGGGGAGGACAATTACAAATCAAACAGCACATATCAGACTATCATTGCAGCAACAAAATCCCACATGTGCAGTGACCTGGCTGACAATACTGGGAAACAAGTGAGATGTCAGGTAATGCTGCCAAATCACCACATTGTCCTGCAGGGACCACATGAGACTGGGAGCCACTCTTCTGTCCAGCAAACCTGGGCTGCTGAGGAGAGGTTCCCACAGTCTCCCCACTGGGGAAGAGTGCTTGCAATTTTTAGGTTTTTATTCCCCTTTTGTGGGTTGAATTTCCCCTCAATAAACACATAGCAAAGCATTTGTAGTTTTCTACAAAACTGGACTGAAATGCTCATGCTTTGCTCTCTGCAAAGTATCGTCACGTAGGGTCAGATCAAAACAACACACAGTCAACTTAATTTATCCCTGTCAGCGAGCATAACTGAGAAAAAAACAAGTATAATCTTTTAAAAGTGCTTTAAATTGAACTAGGCACTGACACAGAGTCATTTTAGCTATGTTCAAAACACACCTTTGAGATTCTAAGGCAACAAAACACACACATTATTCTGCTTTCAGTGTGACTTAGAGGAAAATAATAAGCATTTGCCTGAACATCTGAAGTCTAAGAATAAAATTAAAACTATAGAATACTATTAACTGCATAGTAGTTAGCTCTTTGGGTGTGTTTCCCTTCTCTTTCCTCAAATACTTGATGTTTGATACACTGAACCTCAGATGCTCATGTGTTATTCTGAAGCAACTACTACCAATTTCCCTTGCTTATAATTACACCAATATTGCTCTCTCCAGGTGTTATGGCTTCTGCTCCACTCTGTCAGTCTGTTTTCAAGTTCTTGGTGATCCCAGAGTCTCTCTCTGCCTCTACATTAGAGCTGTACAGAGGAAAGCGGGATGAAAATAATTAGGTGAGAGTTTTGAAACTAGAGCTTAATCTGAGGCTGCATCCAATCAAGTCCTGTTTCCTTCAGTCAGCACCTGTCTTCTATAAAAGGAGATGAAATATGTCTTCATTCAAATGCAGGATTATTACTATTCATATATTATCTAAATGACTCAATGAATTATTCAAGACCGGTGTTGAATAATCTCTCATGGGATCTAGAGACACACTTAGTTTTAGAAATTCTTTTTCATTAAACATTTCATTCTTCAAAACAAGCCACACTTGCATTTCAGTGACTGATGCAATATGAAGGTTTAAGAGTAGTAATCTTGTATTTTTTCAACAGTCCTGTCAGATAAGGTATTGACAATCCCTGGCTGGTTTGGTCGCCCTCCAGAAAAAAAAAATTTCTTAGATTGGAATGCTTCTGCCATGATACTTGCTCTTTCTGGTGAGAAATTCTGGGAGAGAATTAATGTAAGTTCCTTACTAGTCTTTGAAAGGTTATGGATTAGAGTTGTAAAATTCAAGGAAATTATTGGGGAAAAAAAGATATGAAAATAAACTTCGGAGAAGGTAAGATTGAACTCAGGACACTGCTGCTGAGTTTGTTAAAAATGAACACTGTGCTCCTATAACCACTTTCAGTGCTTTAACTGGGAGAAAGCTGAGTGAGATACACCCATTATCAAAAGCTGAACCACTGTAACAAAGGCTCTTCACTGGCTTTTATTTTTCCAGCCCCTAACATTCCTGCTCTTTCACACCTCACTGAAGCAAGTTATTGTTCTGCCTTTCACAGACGAGCAGAAATATCGCCCCCAGCAGCACCCCTAGAACTACAGTTCAAAACATTTCCCTTGCCTTGGCTGATGAGAACGATGATCACCTCAGTAAAACACTGATAGGGAAGAATGGAAAAGAGTTTCCAATGTTAACCATGAGATGTACAGAGTTGGTAGCCAGGCCTGTTTTATTCCTGACAGATGGGGTCTCTGATGTACTCACAGAGGCCCTGAAGACCTTGTGTGAAGAGCAGTCCCAGGCATCACATCTAGCTCAGGCAGCCGAGCTTTTCTTCAGCCCTCTAGAGGAGACACAGAGTGCCATTACACAAATCCTCTTCTCTTAACCAGTATCTGTTCTCTCAAAGATAAGGATAAGAAATGTAAAACTATCCAAAGCTCCAGTAATTTTATTGCTTTTAACCTGTGTTATGACATGCTTGATAAGAGCGATGTATTTCATTCCCTTCGTTGTTGTAGCGTTTGCAATCTTCAGCTATTCTTCACGGTAGGTATAAGGTGATCCACACTGAAATGCAATCTTGTGTTAAGGAAAGGTTGCAGCAATTCTAGTTTTTTCCTTTATCTGTGTCTTCTTTACTGTCACCAGCAGCCATTAAAGCTGTTAGAGTGGGCACATGCAGAGGCGGCTTCATGGGTTTTTTTCCACACAGTTCTGCTTCACTATTTGAAAGAGTCCAGGATCCCATCACAGTTAGTCAGAGTGCTCAAAACCAACACTTCAGTAAGACCATCTTGACAGTTCCGTCATGCAAACCGTTGTGTGTTTTGTCCTCCGGACAACGTTCCCTCTGTGTCTGGTCTTAACTTTATCAGAAGCACAAACATGCTCACCTTGTTCCACTTTGCTCACTGCCCAGAATACAAGCCAGACACCAAACCCAACATTTCTTTGTTAAACACAGCTGCCACAAAACCTGCCTTTGGCATTTTGCAAATATTTGGACATGACACCAATTCCAAAACAAAAGTCTCAAAGCTGAGGCCACTGTCTCTTTTCAAAGACTGAAACTAAGAATTGACTAAGTTTACATTAAGAAAAAGCTGAAGTCCCAAACACCATCCTGCAGTTCACCTCTTCCCGTGCTCCACTGACTTCTAGCTCCAGATATGTTCAAGCAGTCCTGGTTCTGGCTGTGGGATTGGACTAAAGGATTTTTGCCTGCACCTGAGTCAGCAGGAAACTGGCATGTAGAGTTTGGAGCATGGCCAGGATAATACCTGGAGCTCTCCAGTGTGGCTGTCCAGGGCTGAAAGGCAAACAAAATCTAGAGCAGCCCTCTCACACCTCTTTTCTGACCCAGAGGAGAACACTCTGCATCCAGAATGACAGGAAAAAGTATAGAGAAAAGCTCCGCACGTGCAGTAGTAGAAGGCTCAAGGACTTCAGGAGGGCTCTTAAGAGCAAAATCCCACCAGAGTCCTTCATTATCCATTTTGCTGTAGAGCATCTTAGGCTTTTCCTATCATGGCTCATGGTTTTCTGCACTTTTTGGGCGGGAAGTAAAGGCATCAGACTAGGAAAGCTCAGGGTGAGAAGGGTGCTGTAACTCTCTGGGACAGTCTCTGGTGAAATGCGTAAGACCTGGGAGATTTGCATATTATGTATGCATACAGAATGTGCACACTATGCACTTGTAGATAAGGGTAACCTGTAACAATACAAAGATCTAAATAATAAGTCAAGCATTGGACTTGGTTTGACACCCAGTACATCCCCTTAAGGCAGGAAAACTTCACTGCTGTCAACAAACTTGAAGGCACAGTAAACCACTGTAAGAATAAATGAGAGATATTTCTCAATTACAAATTCTGTGCAAGTTTACTTTGCAAACATTCATTTGATGATACTTGCAGATTAAGAAAGAAAAAAAAGAAAAAATCACCAAACCCAAACCCCAATTTCTTGGAGCGAGTCTCTTCATGTATTTTAAATCAGGCAAAATGAGCTGTTTTAATTCATAATGCAACTAGAACCAGCAGTATAAGAGCCTCTTTGACACTATGAATAAACCCCACATAGACAAAGATAAATAGAAGAGTGCTGCATGCAAAATGAAATAGTGAAGACTGTTAGACACGTGTGTATTTTATTAAGAGGAATACACTACTCCTAAATCAGGAATAACCATATAAATCATGAGGCATTGGCTCACAACCATTTAACAATCTTCTATAAATACCAACTAAAAATATTCACTTCAAACACATTTGTTTCAATTCACTTCACTGTGCCTATAAATAATCTCTCTGTCAAACAGAAAACCCATGCTGATCCACAGACTACTCTAATCAGTCCACACAAATCACTCCTCGCAATTTCAATGAAACACTCAAAGAATCTGAGAAGCAAAGAATTAATAGACTCTCCCAATTAATCCTAGCTTACAGTTCCCTATTTATGCACCCCTAAACCACAGCATGTAACAGATTTCTCAACACCTGTCCTCCAGGTGGATGCTTACCTGAGCTGTTGGATTAGATCTTCCCCTTCTTTAATAACGTTGAGGGTAGCATCCAAGGTGGCTGTTTGTTGCTGCTGAAACTGCTTGATAAGCTCCTGAACCGCATCCACAGAGTCAGCACAGACATCCTCTAAGAGCTCTTTCTGCAGATCTTCCATCCATGTCCACAGCTGGGAAGGAGGGGAGGGAAATATAAATCAGAGAGGAATTGAGATTTAACCCTTTTGCTCTCTAATTCCAGATCAATAGGCATTAAACAGGGCTGCATGTTTCACTTGAAAACTGACCTAAAATTTCTAAAACCGAAAAGATACGTTTGTTATTGTTCTGATTTAAAGCAAGAAAGCAATATAAATACAGTACGAGGTAGAGGGTTTTTAATTAATTTGAATTTCAGTTTATTCTATGACAATAACTAATTACAATATTCTGATTAACTTTTTACACAAGTAACAAATTACAGTCTCCTAAGGCTGTGACAAGCTAACCCTTTCAGGAGCTGAGTGCTATCAGCTGCTATTAATTTTACATGCAGCTGAAGCCTGTTGCAGAACAGACCTAAAATCTTTGGTATGTATGTAAGGTACTGGCTGAAGTCTAGCTGTGCCTGCTCATCTATGCCTTCCCAGGGCTTGGGCTTTTGTTTTGTTTTGGGTTTTTTTTCGTTTGCAACACTTAAACCCCCTCCTCAAAATGCACTTCAGACTCTGCATTTTAACTCTGGGAAAATCCAAACACAGGAGACAGTAATGTCACCAATCAACCCCATGCAGATCCATTAATTTTAAATTGTCTTGACTACCAATTTTAAAACCACAATCACAGCAACAAATCATTTGCAAGTGCTTAAATGAGAATTTCCAGCCAGCTGTTCATCAGAGGTCTGGACAGGGGCAGGCATGTCCCAGCAGCCTCTGGCTGGCTGCAAAGGCTTAAAGTGAACAGAGGTTTCCCCTTTAAGCTTGCTCTGAAAAGTGAGTGTAAAATTCCACCTACTGAGCTGGCAGCCTGCCAGCAAATCCTAATGACTCCACCAGAGAGACTGTTTTCTGTGCCATGCCTGCCCCATTAACCCACATTTTGCTGGTATATCCTGCGAGGCAGCAGAGAAGTACAGGAGTGAGGAACAACACGTTGCACCAGGGCGCTGGGAAATGTCAAGGGACGCGGTGCTGGCAGCAGCTTTGCCCACCATGCCAGGGAGCTGCAGAGCAGTTGGGCTCAGAGGGACCTAGAGGTGCACATGGAGGGGACAACAGACGTGTGTGGGTAGCAAAGAGCTGGTAACACCATTTGTGTTCAAAATGAGTTGCTCTGGATCCCCATCCTACAGCATTTCTTCTTAGGTGGTGAATTCTGCATGTCCACATAAAATGAGAGGAGGACAGGGACACCTAAGGCTCCAGCTGGCAAAGCTTCTCACAGCCCAGGGTCTACACCTAAGTCCAGTCACCAAATGCTACACTATACACACGCTAGGGACTCCAAGGATATCACCCTAAACCAAAATAATCCAAATCAGAACCTGTCCCAGCACTGCTCATGATATCAGAAAGGAGGGAGCCCAACACCTTGTGCTCTGTCCCCACCTCTGCTACTGACTTCTTGCTTGATGGACTTATAAAAACAATTTTTACAACACATGTTTAATTTGAAGGCTTTTTAGTTAGATTTTTAGGGTCAGCTTTGAATATTTTGAGTAAACGCCTCTGTTTATTCATAAATAGCACAATCATAATGGACTGCCCTACTATCGGCCTGAAATGGAATGTATTTGCTCAGGGTATTTACATATATTCACATTCTCAGGAAAAAATATAAAAGAAACAAACATAAGTAAGCAGTCAGGCTTGTGAAATAAATGAAAGAACAAAAACACATTTAAAGAGCCAAATAGAGAGCTTTTTCATTTGCGGCCTTAGATTCATGTACTGAACTTTGAGAAGCCACCATGAAGGAAAATGCATTAATGCCTTTATATATGAATTACATTCAGAATCTTTCTGATTTTGATCCAATCTCTGCACCTGCTCAAACAGTAGGGACAGCTGGACTATAACAGACGAGGACCAGGTTGTTGAGGAATATTACTTTTTCTGCTTAGCCAATCTTCAAGTAATAGAGGACATTGTAAATACAGAAGAGAAAAATGGCTGTGTGTTTAAACCATCCTCCTGTTTCGAGGTGGGAAAGCTAGCAGTTTTTAAATTTCTTGCTGTTCTTTGTCATATCTCGTTTTTCCATTTAAGATAACAAAAAAACCTCAGGGAATTTCCTTTACGAAAATGACAGTGAAATAAAGAACTTGCTTCAGTGTTAGGAATCTCTTGAAATCATCATTAGAAAGGGCAGAGGAGAAAGTTTCAAATCTCCCACTGTGACTTCAGCGGAACAACCTGTTTTCAAAAGTGTCTCTGGAACCCAACTTTTACCAGCAGCCAAAAGGTTTTTGACATTTAAGTCCTAAATCACTTTCTGACCACACTTCTAAATCAAAGCAGTTTTGAAATACTTAAACATAAACTGTATTGTACTCACCTGGAACCAAAACACTCATTAATTTCTGGAGCACTCAAATATATTAACTCATATTAGCTTCAGATGTTTCCATTAATGACCTCTGACTGTAAGGATTTGCATAATAAAAATCTATCAGAATCTAGGTCATCCTTGACTCAGAGGCCTTTAATCCTCTTGACTCCACCAATCACTGGGAAACTCTAATACAAAGAATCAGTCAATATTAATAAGATTAGGAAGATCTTTCAGGAATAATTCACAATAGGAACCTGATTCAAAAACCTCTCAGGTTATGTGCTACAACTAATAGCACCTGGAACTACCAAGCCCCTCTTGTGAACACCACAGCAACGAAAAGATGAACTCCACTGTCACTGCAACACCAGAGTCAGAAGGGCTGTTAATCATAAAACAGAAATCACATCCTGGTTGACACTGCTCAGGAAAATCACTCCCTATTAGCGCTTGATGTTTCATTCCACTGCAACTATTCAACCACTCAAAAAAAAAAAAATCCTGACTATTAAAGCCCCAAATCACTAGACACCTTGTGCATTTCCAATTCATGCTGTGACCTACTCTAAACAGCTAGATAGTCTAGACTGACTGAACTGTTTCAATTTTTCATTGAAATCTGACATATTGCCCAGCACAACTTTTATTTCATATGCGTAGAGACTGAATTCTTTTATTCTTAGTACAAGCAAAATTTGTGAGCACCTGTCCCATTCACCTAAATGCTCCAAACTTGATCCCGTGCAGGGAGCATATGTAGATACATGCAGACATACCAAATATTAAGGCAATATTTCCACATACAGCTGTGGTGACTTTTACTTCATTTTCCAGTGATACATGTATCCAGAAAAGAAGACAACTTCTGCACTGCATTATTTAACATGTACTAAAGCAAAAATACAGAATCCTGGAAAACAATAAGGAAGAAACAGAAAAATAATTTTTTGTTCTTCCTTTGATTGATCTGGGCTTTAGTATGATTAATTGGATATAGAAATAATAATGCATTAGTGGTAAAACCTGGACTGTCTATCAGAGAAATCCAGCCACAAATCTGACTGATGCAAACCTCACGCAAAAATATTATAATTATCAGCTACACAAAAATCTCAGGCAAATGCCTTGCCCTAAAAAGTTCATGCTGAAGATCGATAGAAGCTCCAGAATTGAGGCTTTATTTATCAAGGTAACATGGCTTTAAACAAGAAAATTAATTATCTTCTGGCTCCTAGAACAGTGGAAAAGAAGAACGACACCCCCTCTTTCTTTTGGGGAAGTATCTGGCACCTCTCATGCATTGTAACAACCTCTGCATCTTTCTTGGGTATAAAACACAGGCAGCTTCCTTCCATCCAAGAAACAATACTGCTTTTTATTTGCAGCTATTTTATCTGATGTAATACCCTTCATTTTACTCAAGTACTTAATGAGACCACTTACTGTAGGTTTGAAGGACATCTGTGCCTGTTATCTAGAAATTAATGCTTCTGACTTAGAGCAAGGGACCACTTTAAACAAAACCTAAAACCTAAAGGGACTGCTAAGAAAATCTTGACTGCATGATTGGAATAACTATTAAACACCCAGTGTTTATATGCTGCTATTTCTAAATGGCAGAGATGAGTTATACTCCCCTCAAAAGCAGTTTAAAAACACTGAGTAATGAGACCAGCGCAAAGCGAAGAACCAGAGAGTTCAATCCATGAAAATTATCGTTGTACAACATTTTTTGCCGGTTGTTCAAAACAAGGATGTTAATGGAAACAAGCAACTTTCCAGGGTATATGTGCTACCCCTTTACTATGTCAGAGAAGCATCATGTCTTGTAGGATGCTCATGACATCAAAAAGATGCTCATGACAACTCAGCATGTTAACATTCATCACAGCTATGAAGGCTAGAGCAGAATGCAGAAGAATTCAGTGAAATACAGGGACCCTGGTGCCACTCCATGAATTCCAACATAAATGTTCAGAGAAACAAGGGCAAGCTGAGGGGAAAAAACCCAACCAAACCACAAACAGAATTGCTACAACAGAATTGCTCCACGGAGAGTTGTCCATCAACCCTATTTGACTCTACTACTATCACAAGCTTACACAAACCTATTCTGAGCAGTAACATTTAACTTTGTAATAATATGCATTAGGAAGTCACAAACACCCCAAGCTCGGGCTAATTTATGGCAGGACTTCAGTCTGGGCTTATGTTTAAGCACCTGTTCAAGTACTGTTTTGCATCTGGTTTCACTGCACAACCTTTAGTAATTTGCCTGTTCTACTTTGATTTCCCCACACCAACATGGTGGAGATGCTAAAACTTTCCAGTACAATTACAATTAACCTACATCAGCTGATGTTTATTCACACTTAGAATGCATCCCGGCCTGTTTCAGTTGAAACAACTGGTGGTTGTTTTAAACTGGAAGCGTATTTCAACAACACTGTCCAAAGTCACATTCAAGGTCTCAAAATGTCAACAGAAAACACAGAAAATGATGGGTGTAGTGATGAGCTGCAAAGTGTCCACATGCCACCAGTGAAGTGTCACAAAATGACAGCACACATAATAAAACGTGACAGGATGGGATGTGACCAGACACTACACATGAAATTCCACAATACGTGACTTCCATGGTAAGACACAACCGATGAGACTCCCTCCTGCAAGAAGTAACGTCAGATACCACCAAACTGGTTGGGAAGGAACAACAAGTAGAAAGAAAGGGAACATTCTGTGAAAAAAACCACATCTGATCTCTTCCTAACCTCTTTCTTGCTTTTTCCCTTTTCCTTGCCAATTTCTTGACATTCATCCTTGGTTGGGCTGCATCTGGTGCTTCTGTATGCTGATGCTTTTTAATTAGTAACCTTGCCTATGGCAAAAGGATTTGCACTGCCTAAACATCTGATGCTTTTTCCAAGACCTGCATGGACCAGATTGATACAGGACAACATAATCTCCTCTCAAGGGAAACCTGATTTGGGGAGCTAGGCTTACATCAGGAAATGTGTAGATCCCCAGCCCAAGGTCATGTAAATGTAATTCAGGGACTATTCGCTCTAGGAGGGAAAATTGGCTTATAACTGAAGAATCAGATGTACATGCTCTGTGCTTCTTCTGCTACCATCATAAATTGTAAAAACATGTTCCTCCTCTACTGTAATTTTAATATGTTATTTGTAATTATGAATCTGGATGTAATTAACTTCAGTAACTGTACCAAGAAAATTCTGCACTGGATCATACTGATAATAGGCTTAGAAAAGTTCTTCCTGTATCAAAGATTTACTCGGATTTACACCAGTGTAATACAGTACAATTTGGTGCTGGAGAAGCTTTCCACACTACAAAATCAGCAATTTACTAAAACAAATGCAGGTACCATTACATTCTCTAATTTTTCATTGGTTCATTACTTTTTTACTGTTTCAGGACTTCTCAAATGGAATTTGCACCACCTTTTTCCTCTGTGCTTTTTCCAGTGACTGGCCACTTGCAGTCTTACCCTGATCTGCTGCTTTGAGCCTTTTTTGCAACTTTGTGCACTATGCCCTAGGAATCTCAGAAATAAACCATTTGTGACAATTCTGAATCATTCTGAAACTTGCTAAGGATTAAACAAACTGTAGGGCCTTTCTTTAAGGAAACAGTCTCATTGGATACATCGACTTGAACCACTACACTGACACCCTTTTAAACTTGTTGCATAACTCCATTGCACACGTGTACTTAAGGCACAACAGAACGTGTCTTTGGAGTGATGAGTGAGCTACAGGAGTGTCTCTGAATGGCTTTGATGCAGATTTACTCAGTACACAAGTTACTGCAGGCACCAGCTGCCCGCTCTATTGCCTTTGTACCCAGAGGTAAAGCCCAAGCACTGGAGCTGAGGGAAGCTCATCTTCCTCAGCTTCAGGACAACGGGCAGTCATGTGTCTAATAAAAGGGTACTTTTTGAAAGTTGGCACATTCTATTTAAAGATGCTCATAAAACTCCCTTCTAGCTGCAGCGTGAACCAGTGTTATCCGGAGAACAAGGCATACAGGCTGGAGACCCATCTCCATAACACACGAAACACGTGCAAGGGCCCTCAAAAGCCATTGACAATGTTTGAGTGGAGCCATCATTCAGCAACAGAGCTGGTGAATGACCTGAAAAATGTGGATAGCAAAGTGTGAACTTAGATGCAGTCTATAGGAATCCTTTGGCTAGCACATGGCAGAATGATGGAAAAAACTTCTCTTCCATATGCCTGCCCTCACTCTGTGGCAGGTTTGACTACCTGACATTTGGTTTAAGTGGCTGCATTTACAAGCATTTAATTCTTATTACTTTGATTCTGTTCCACAACTTTTTGCCATCACAGATGGCAGAATTTTATTCACTAGTGGTCTGGCTCTGCTTCAAACTCCCCTGCTCAAGAGCGGGATGTGCTGCCAGGATACCACAGCTCTTTTCATTCCCAGCTTGTTAATCCTTCATAAAAAAAACTTGCTTTTAGGCAACAAATGGACAGCAAAGAGGGGCACCTTGCACCACCCCAGCTGTCCTGCTTCCTCAGTCCCAGGTCTTTAGTAGTTTTACAGACAAGATTTAACTCCGGAAAGAAACACCGAAGTTAATGACTGATGAATGTTTCCATTTTGATCAAAGCCACAGTTTACCCTCTAGAGCTGGAGAGAGATTTGCTTTTATTTTGATGCTTTACA
The DNA here is from genome assembly GCA_036023395.1 of Myiotriccus ornatus. NCBI lineage: Eukaryota > Metazoa > Chordata > Aves > Passeriformes > Tyrannidae > Myiotriccus > Myiotriccus ornatus. The sequence continues at coordinate 9,965,658 of JAYRBT010000181.1, forward strand.
TATCTCACACAAAAATAACACTTTTTATAGCAGCACAGCCCTCTCCACAGCCACAATTATCAGAATGATAACAGTAAGCTGACAACCTATCTGTCTTCTCCAAGGGATCTGCCACACAGGCAAGGGATGGCACACACGTAACTTGTATGTGCAGCTCTGGCAGTTGAATTCTACCTCATTCTCTGCTTTCTGCCTGCAAATCCACCTCTGAGGGGAACATTAGAATGTTTAGGAACCAAGCATTTAAAAAAACAAAATGAAAACCAACCAAACAAAACCCCCAGCAGTTACTTAGAATCACAGAATCATTAAGGATGGAATAGATCTTTAAGATCATTAAGTCCAATCATCCCCCTACCACCACCACCATGCTCACCACTAAACCATGTCCTTACATTCCATATACAAATATTTTTTCAACACTTCTAGGGTTAGTGACTCCACCACCTCCCTGAGCAGCCTGTTCCAATGATTGACAACCCTTTCTGTGAAAAAAAATTTCCTAATACCCAATCTAAATCTCCACTGGCAAAAATTGAGGCCATTTCCTCTTGTCATGTCACTTGTAACCTGGGAGCAGAGACCAACCCCCATCTCACGACCACCTCAGGGAGCTGCAGAGAGCAACAAGGTTCCCCCTGAGCCTCCTTTTCTCCAGACTAAACACCTCCAGTTCCCTCAGCCGCTGCACGTAAGACTTGTGCTCCAGACCCTTCACCAGTTGTCCTTTATTGTCCTTCATGGGACACACTCCAGCACCCCAAGGACCTTTTCGAACTGAGGGGCCCAGAACTGGACACAGCACTCAAGGTGTGGCCTCACCAGTGCCGAGTACAGGGGATGGTCACTGCCCTGGTCCTGTGGCCACACTATTGCTGATCCACTGGCCTCCTTACCCACCTGGGCACACTCTGGCTCATGTTCAGCTACAGTCAACCAGCACCCCCAGGTCCTTGTCCATGGGGAAACTTTCCAGCCCCAGCCTGTAGCACTCCATGAAGTTGTTGTGACCCAAGTGCAGGATCTGGCACTTTGGTTTATTGAACCTTACACAACTGGCCTCAGGCCACCAATCCAGTCCCTCCAGATCCCTCTGCAGAGCCTTCCTCCAGCAGATCAACACTCCCACCCAACTTGGTGGTTTGTGAACTTACATAGGGTGCAATCAATGTTAATCCTTTATAAAAAAAGCATTTTTTTTCATCATCTTAACTTGTGATATCTATGCTTATAATACTCTCCTAATCAAACTACACTGATTCAGCTCCCAGAAAAAAATAATGTTCATGCTTACAAGAGGCATAAGTCTAAGATCAGAGGTTTCACAGCCCTGCAGTGAGAGATATTTTCAAAGTTTGAGTTTGCATGTTACTGTAATGTTATGCCAACGAAGGAACAAAATTTCTAGCTTTTGAACAAGGCACATAGTGCTTCATTCTAACACTGTCAAGTGCTGGGATGTGAAATGGCCACTCAGTAAATATTTTAGGTGCACAGAGACAGTTTGGGTCATTTCAATTTTTCATCTTTTCCTTTTTTTTAAAATCTGGACATAATACAAGAAAAGCAACAAAAGCGCTGTTTAGGACAGGAGTAGTGTGTAAGTGTGTAAGACGAATACTTCATGGTAGACATGTTAAGAGAATAAGACCTTTCCAGAACTTTCAGAAGTTGCCAGGAAGTGGAGTTGCAAAACTGAGTATGCTCTACACCACAAATCTCTATTATCTAATGGGTGATTGCTCTTAAAATGTCAATATTAGCAGTAAAAGTCAAACAACAGCAACATTAACTTTGAATCCTGGGTCAATTTACAATGAATGACGGGATTACACTATATATCCCAGAACCACTGTCATGTTTGCTCCATGATTAACTTCGATACACTCTGTCAGCTCTTCTGAGGAGAGTCAACAGCAGCCGACCTTAGCCCCAGGAGCTTTCTGCTCCCTACTTCCCAGCAACTCTGCCTCAAAGTGAGGAACAAGCCCTGTCAAAATTAGTGATCTACACTGAAATAATCTCCTAATCACAATATTCAGCTGAAGCAGAGAGAATTTAATTTCACAGGTCTTGGTTATCAAGTAAAATAAAGTTAGCAGTGCCTGCAATAAAACGCTGTTACTGTTCCTGACTGACAGGGCAGACCCACTCCATTACTCACTTGAGTAACCCCACTGATCTCTGTGGGGTGACCAAGGTGACCTGCTGACCACAAATAATTTGGGTTATAGTATAGGAAGTTGTCTGACACTTAATGGTCCAGGACTTTGCTCTCAGTTTCTCATGGTCTTATCAGATAAGCTGTTCAGAGTGAAACTTTCCATACCAGGTATCTGTCTAAGGCTGCACTTGATGAATTTTGAGGTAAAAGGTCCAGAATGAGAGGAAGAGGAAAAAGAAGTTACTTTGCCTGTGTTAGGAGTCTTATTTCTTCTCAAATGAGATGCTCCAGACCCTCCATGCTTTCAAGCATGGGTTTGAAATTTTGCAGGGTTTAGCCTTAATGTCAAGAATATCCATTAAGTCATCCTTGCGAAAATTTTCCCAAATTTGGTCACTCAGAAGACCTCTGCCAAGTTCCAGTTTGCACATGTTCAGCAAGAACCTGTTAAGAGTCTGGCAGTTCATTGTTCTCAACATAAAATATTTTCTGAGCATACTCATCCCCCCGTTCTGTGGGCCAGGTAGACCTGGCAGGCTCCACATGGAGCTGGAAGCCCTGAGCACCTTGTCCTACTGCTCTTCTGACCCACCGATGGCCATCAAAGCCCAGGGCACATGACCTGACACCACACTACTCTGCCTCTCTGCCTTTTTCCTGCTGGACTCAACACAGAAGTGGAAATCTGAAGCCCACAGAGAAACAAGAAGCCCAGAGGTGGTAGAACATGCTCTTCATGCCCCACAGAGCTATTAAACAATTGCAGAACTGATTTGTAGTTCAGTTAAGACCGATATGCTGTGAAAGGATCCAAATACAGTGAAGTTCCTTCTTGTTAAATTAGCAACAGTATTATCAGCCAATACAACAAGTAACACAACAAACCTAAATCATCATTTAATCAAGCAAGAGTATTTTAAAAGTTTTTAATGATTTGGAAATGGTGACAGTGCTCTTTCCTGTCTACATTCTAATACTTGGAATTATAAAGTACACTCCAGAAACATAAGTATAGAATTGTGAGGCACTAAATTATTAAGATTCAGACAATGAATTACAAGATGTTTTTATTAGTTGCCTTGAGGTTTTTGACTCTTCAGGGTGTGATTTTATCACATCTGCAACCTCTTCTCCAAGAGGCTCAAAAACTATTTTCTTTTAAACAAAATCAAATGCCAGCCAAGAACCCTGTATTATCATTTGATCCTAGCAGCTGAAAGCCCACAGAAAAACATCCACTATCATGAGATTTGTGATAAAAGTGCAAGATCTGACAATTCTGCCAATAACTGATTCAGATCTGAAGTTAAAACCTGAATTCAATCACGCTTAATCCTGAGAGAAATTACTCAGGTACGAGAGTGTTGAATGCATTTATCCCACTGATAATAATTTATAACTTTGCCCTGCCATCCAGATAATTGGATTTGATCCCCAAGGTATCAGGTTTCTGCTCACACCATCAGGAATGCCTTGGTCTAAAAGGGTGTGAAAATACTGACTACAGGCTAAAAGAACATAATGAATACTGTAGGACAGTGGGACACACAAAATCTCTTTTATAGGCATGGTAATAGGACAACAACACTACTCATGAGCTATGACACTAGCAATCACTTAGGGAACTGCTCTAAATTTATGCCTCTAAAATGTTATTACCATACGAGAAAGTCCTTGTTTCAGCCTATTGCATTTATTGTTAAGTAAGGTCAGTTAAATAAATATCAAAATTATTGTTAGGCTTAACCAATTTTATTTTTCATATTCCTTCAACTGTATAAGTAAGTGTTTAGCAGAAGGAATTGTCTTATAATGCTTTCACATGAACTAAGCAGTGATTCAAGTCCACTGTAGTATAAAAAAGCCATTCTTACCTTTCATTGCCCATGGGATATCTATATTTAAATGACTCCCTAATGGTGAAGAAATTCTAGGAAGACAGACTACAAAGGCAAACATTTCTTTGATAAAATCACTTTTCAAAAATAGGAGCTGTTAAAAGTTTATCAGGTGCTGGGAGTCTGAGTAGTCTCATGTAGAGATGAAGAGGTGGGCAGAGTAGAGGTGAAGCAGTGAGAAGTTCACAGTCAGTGAATTCATCCACACCTGGGAATTACCACATGAGAAACGCAATTCATCTGTGATAGGAAGACTGTCAGAAGAAACATGTTCGTTTTAGGAAGATATTTAGAATATTTCCATAAAAACAGTGTCAGCAAGATGGATTCTTTCTAGTTAATTCTCCCTTTCACCAGTTCTGTCTCAATATATTAATACAACATTAAAAAATGAGGATTTGTGAAACTTAGATGAAAAATACATCTAGGCCATAGTTCCCTGCATTAGGGCCAAAAAGGCAGAATCACAGAATATGCTGAGTTGGAAGGGACCCACAAGAATCATCTAGTCCAACCCTTAGCCCTGCACAGGACCATCCCCAAGAGTCACACCACGTGCCTGAGAGTATCACCCAAACACTTCTTGAACTCTGTCAGGCTTTGTGCTGTGACCCTGGGGAGCCTGGTCCAGTGGCCAAACATCTTCTGGGTGAAAAGTCTTTTCTTAATATCCAACCTAAACCTCCCCTGGCATAACTTCAGGTCCTTTCCTCAGGTTCTGTCACTGGTCACCACAGAGCAGAGATCAGTGCCTGCTCCTCCTCTTCCCCTCCCAAGGAAGTTGTAACTGCAATGAGGTCTCCCCTCAGTCTCCTCCAGGCTAAACAGACCAAGTGACCTCAGCCACTTCTCATAAGAGCATGAAAACAAAGCCCTTCACCGTATCTGTTGCCCTCCTTTGGACACTTTCTAATGGCTTAATATCTTTCTTATATTGTGGTGCCCAAAACTGCCACAATATTCAAGGTGAGGTCGCCCCAGTGCAGAGCAGAGCAGGACAATCCCCTGCTTCAACCAGCTGGTGATACTTTGCCTGAAGCCCCCCAGGACAGGGTTGGCCGTCCTGGCTGCCAGGGCACTGCTGGCTCATATTCAACTTGCCATTGACCAGGTTCCTTTCCTGGTACTGCTTTCCAGCCTCTCATTCCCCAGTCTGTACATACATCCAGGGTTGTCCCATCCCAGGCGCAGAATCCATCACTTCCCCTTGTTGAACTTCATATGGTCGGTGATTGCCCAGTTCTCTAATTTGTTGAGGTCTCTCTGCAGGGCCTCCCTCTATCTGTTATGATTTAAATGTGTATCTGTTTTTTATTAGTATTGAAGAACGATAATTACACTGGTTAACTCGCCATTTCACAATATACATGAAGGGCCAAACAAGGCCAAGCAATGAGTCATTTCTACTTGAGCCCATCTATTTATAGCATAAAAAAGCAAATACAGACCCAAACGTGCGCTCTCTTGTTGTAATGCTTTGCCCTTTGTACCAGTTTCCCCCTGGCAGTCTGCTGTTACTTCACTGTGTCTGTGGGGATCCCCTCAGCTGGCAGACAAACACTAAAACCACAGCAATTTCCTCACTTGTTATTTTTGGCAAAAGAAATGAGGTACTGAGTTGTGTGCCTCCCACCAGTGCAGAAACGTGTCCCTGAAGGAGGCAGGTAGTGACACACAGTGAAATTCATTGAACCTCCAGAAAATCAGTGTTTGGTCCCCACAGGAATGAAGTAACACAGGAATAAGTAAACAAAAACTTCCTCCTTGCAGAGCTACTGGGCACTCTCAGATTTTGGGGAACTGTTTCATTCATTCTGACTGGAGAGAGAATTATAGAACTGTAGAACAGTTTGGGTTGCAAGGGACCTTTATAGGAGAGAGGTACCCAGAGTTTGTCCACTCTGGACCTCCTTAAAAGTGAAATGAACTAATTACTGAACTTTCCAAAAAGGCATGACAGCACCCATCTGTCCCATGGGTAAATGCTTATGAGGCAGAGATTTAGCACTTACTCTCAACACCTATAAAACAGCACTAATGCTCTCACAAAAGACTATTTTTTAAAACAATTTTCAAAAAATGTTCATTTTTATACATCTGCATTTCTATTCACCAAAACAGAGCTCATTAAAACCAGGTGTTTGCAGCAGGCAAACTCCCTTCTTGTTGAAGACAGAAAGGAGCGAGTATAATGCACTGCAATCCCAAATCCTTAATGCAGGGAAGCTCTATTTCCCAAACCCAAATTAGGCTACACAGCACTACTAATTATCAAAAGAAATTTTGATGATAGTACACATATTATTTATACCAAAAACTTTCTAGACTCATGCCTATCCTTTTTTTTTCTTTTGACTACTCATCACCTGCATAGGTGAAGCAAGGTTAATCACAGTAGGAAATCGTTAAGAAATAATTTTTACTGAGGAAATAACCAATTAAGCTTCCCCAGTGGCAAACCAGCATAGCTGCAAGCATTTGAGCTGCTTTGCAAACAACAGCAGTACTCACAAGCTGAAAGTTAACTATATTTTACTATAATGAAGAAATGGGATGTAAAAGGAAAACCTTTGTGTACCAAGAGCTATAATAGATATGCTGTAAGTCCATCTTCCACATACATAAATATGAACACATGCACACACCTTCTACTTCAGGAGGCTCCCCAACACACTGAAGCCTCCTGTACACAACTGGTATGCAACATGTAAATCAACAAACACAGGCATGTTTGCTTTTGCAAACAGATGTTGCAGAGCATGAAAACAACCATCCTGACTAATTCCATCTCTCAGCAGAAACCCTATTTGTAAAAGTCACTCACCACTGAGTGGCCTCTGGTCTGCAGAAAAATTTGAAGTATGCTTTAATTACATCCCCACTGGCCTCCCATTTGATGTCCTGTCCACTGTATCTCTGGCAAGACAGCCTTATCTCTGGATATTTTTCAATTACACTAAACAGCATTTATTCAGGTCCTCACTGATTCACTGTATCGGTATGTGACTATTTGCTCTTTAAGAGTTATTTTGAAAAGTGAAGTCTGCCTCATTAAACAATGTAAGATTTCCAGTAACACTTAATAATGGCTAAATTAATTATCATTACATTCAAATGGAATCCCTCTGAGGATATGTATCACGCTGCTGGCATGCTGATACCTAATGTGTTAATATCAACCCATGTTCTTACAAGAGAATTCTTGCTTTCTAATAATACATTCTACTCATGAACTAAGTACCACTTAATTTGCTGTCCTTATACTTTAGTGCACTGTAATGCTCATATGTTTCAATCACATTTTATTTCCTCCTTGCAACAGTTAGTCATCTGCATGAAATGAACTAGATAATATCAGCCCTGTGTGAAGATGCCTTTTCTCTGCAATCTGAGTTTTCAAAGTCAGCCTCTTGCAGCACCCTACAACACACAGCAAAATTTCCTCATGCACATCTTACCTCTTTGGTGTGGGTATGGAAGGAGACTGACATGTCCAAGAGAAGTTTCCTCTGTTCCACCCTCCGGACAAAGTCCTGAATCCGTACTTCCAGATGCCGGGCTGCTTTATAGATCTCTTCAGGGTCACATTCCCCAGTCTGAGCCAACTGCTCTGCAGCCTCCAAAAGCTTGTCTGCATTGGTGTATGTATTCTACCAGCAAACAAAGCAAGAAACACAGTATGAGTAATACAACTGTGGCAAGTAAAACCCTGAAAGAGGCTGTTTATACTCTCGAAGGCATGAATTCAAGTGATTACCAGAGTTATAAAACAATAGTAATATTTCCTACTGGCACTGCCATCTGTGAAAGGAGAATGTATAAAGCCACATAGACTAATCCCTAAGTACACGCGAAATAATTTCTTATTTGAAACACACCACCCCAGCTCAATACTGCCAGACACAGAAACAGGGCTGCCCACTTGTTTACTTCCAAGTTCCCTGCAATTTCTCAAAGATAACGTAATAAAGCAAACGGGACTGACCACCTCAGAAGCCTACAGTGCCTCATGTGACACTCACCCACCAGCTCATTGCCACGGCCTCCCAACAGCTCTCACATTACAGCGTATAATCACGTTACACAGCGATGTCTCAGCCCCAGGAAATACTTGCCTTCCACTGGCTTTTGTGAGATAGCTTGAGAAGACCATGTCTTCAAGCCCCTTCTACTTTTTTTCCTGGTCTACATCATATTTCTAAATGGAGTAAGTCTGTGTGATTAGCTGGCAGCTGCCAGTGTGTAATGCTCATTTCCAGTTTGTCCAAGGCACTTACCTGCCCTGCATTACACAAGAATTTGATCACTGCACCATCCTGAATAGATTTACCCCATAGCCATGGACTTTGCTGTATGAGATGTATTATTCCTGCTTAACAGAGAGGGAACTGAAGAACACAGAAGTGAAGTGATGTACCCAAGACATGCAAGACTGTTGAGGAACAGAGGGGAATTCCACCAAACTTACCTCAGGTTTCAAACTACTTATCCACCCTTTCTCTCCTACTTTCATGTTTCTGGAAAACTCCACTCAACTAATACACCAGAGAGTCCCATAAATAACAGCAAAACCAGACAGGGAGTGCAGTCATCTTCTCCATATCCATGGAGCCATGGTTTAGTCAGTTATGCTCAGCAAACTAAACATAGCCAGCCCTTGCTGTTATAGAAAGGCTCTCTTCACTCAAGATGAGGCCACTGCCTCTGTGGTACTCAACACTTAACAAAGAAAAGGAGAGACAGTGGTATCAGCTTAAGAGTGTTTCCAATACTAGGCAAGTTCTTCAGAACTGCTCAGCATTGGCCTAAGACTGCTCCCACTGGGAATTTTAATCTCCACGTCAATAGAAGCAGAATTGTAGCACTTTCCTTTTCAAAATCCTCCTCATTTTAAAGGTGTATTCAATTGATCCATATAACAAACCACCTTTGAACACTGTGGACATGCACGTACTGCTGAGCATTAAAGGCACAGTGTCAAACATTAAAGCCATGAATCAAGTCATGTTGTTCCTACTTACATAACATCCTGCTGCAGTCAACAGTTGTTGTTTAAGAAAATATTCAATACAAAGTGTTTAATGGGGGAAAATATTTCCAGTTATATAAAGCAGAAAGAAAACAGCTCATTCACTGTTCATTTTCCCACTTTCAGAGGGCTGACTATAAATAAACAGTATTCGCATTTCTTCTTTTGGACTGTGAAGAACATATTCGAGACAGTTTTGTTACCAATAGTAAATTTTTTATTCCCTTAATTTCAGGCTGCTCCTACAATGGTTAGGCTGTTAACAGCAGCAAAATGTTATGTTTTAATAATCATTTTCTGGAAAGCTCTTTAGATGAGAGTTTGTAAAAAATGTTTCATATAATGTGAACTGACTTAGGGTCCAGTTTCACTTAACAGCATCCTTTCTGAATGATCCTCTTCCAATAGTATTTGGAGCAAATGCCAAAGCTAGCACTATTTTTCAAAGTCTAGTCCACTCTAGGGTTTTTCACAAATTACCACTACAACAGCTCAAACACCAGTCCAGCTCCCTGAGTAAAGACTGTTTCTGCTTTTATACACATTATTTAGTGTATTTTTAAATGCCTTCAGTCTCTCCTTATTGCACAGATTTGGGATGCAGAACACCTTTGTTGAAATACAGTATGAATACAGCTTTGCTGTGTTTGTCCCTAATACACTTATGTCCATCTCTGCTGAAAATCATTACAAGTTTACTGACTCCAACGTGTGCTCCATCAAAATACACGTGGCTAAGGGAAGTTCACTGATACAATGACTGGATATAAATACATTTGTGAAAGGGGTGGAGGATGAACCCCAGAATGTGGGGGAAAAGGAGTGCCGTCTGGTCTCAACAAAGGCTCTGGCCACAGTGCACAGAAAATAAAAGATGCAGTGGTCCCACAGAAGCCCCTTTGCACTGAACAAGGCTCTCCAAAGGCAAGGGGGATTTTCTGCCAGGAGGCTGGCTGGGTGTGGAAGGAACCACACACAGTGTTTTCCCTGGGCTGTGACAGGCACTGTCAGCATACAGGCATGCTTCCCTTAAGCATTCATACATAATTTTGGACGTGGTTGCATAAATGTGTCATGCACAGAAAGCTTGAACACAGTGCATTTTAAGTATGGAAAAATCCTTGTTCACTTTTTCTGTCTTTGCCCACTGAGTTCACCGGTAAGTGTCTGGAGTTTAAAAACAGGTGCAGTTTATGATAGAAAAAACACTAATGGTTTTATCCCTGCCATTCTAGAATGAAGGCCCTGTGCTGAGAGATTTCCAGCTCTCTGCTGCACATTTAAGAGGCTTAGATACATTTCAGATAAACACCCACATTTGGGAGTTAACCACACTCGCCTTGCACTCCAGTTCGTTGTACTCATGAAAGAACTGTCACCTATTGTCATCTATCGAGATTTACACAGAGCACAGGCCAAGTAAGCTGGAGGTCATTTGGTGAGGGCCTGCTCTACTTCTGTTCATCTGCTTAAAGTGCTCATAAATTGTACCAGAAGTTGTTACACATACCAAATATTTTTACATACATGTATTTTTTTGCAGTGCTGAACTAATGCTGTGTTGAACCTGAGAGTTTCATATCCTGGTTGGTACTATAATGCTTGCTGCACTGCTTCCCGGCTCCCTCCATTTTCACCCATTTAACTCTTTTGTTAGTAAGCTCTTCAGAGTAGAGACCTTTATTTTATTTTTTTGAAGCACTTTGTACTTTTTTGGTGTGATATAACCCTGGATCAGGCAGGGTGAGAATCCGAGAGAGAATTAATTCTTGTGATGAGGAAAAGCATGTAACGCCTCCTTGCCCCAGTAACCCCAGCCAGGAGACGTTAAGTCAGATTCCCAGCCCTTCTGAGATGTAGCAGGATCTACCAGGAGCACAGGATCTAGGTGCATCTCCAAACTGGCATCAAGATTCGAAACTGTGGAAGAAGGTAAGACCTAATGTAACTGCAGGAGTAAATTTTTTCTACCAGAAAGACAATTGTGGCTGTCCTCTTCTCTGCAAACCACAGACACATGGAAGGTCTACTGAGGAAAATGACACCAAAAATGGCTAATCCCTCCGGGGGGGGGGAGATCCCATGAAGAATCTCTCCTCTGCATCTGTGGAAATGAGTTCCTGCCAAACAATAATAGCATAAGTTACGCAGAAAAAATAATCTACTAGTTATAATATTATATGTTTTCTGAAATTTTAGGGTTGTGGGCATTTTTTCCTAATATTGTATAAACCTGTGAGAGAACTGTCATGTGCAAACCTTGAGATTTTCAATGAGCTGCTAACTGGCATTACACACTTCTGTACCATTGCACCACTGCAAACCAACTTCCACCTCAAATCTCTTAACAGTCTTTCTATACCAATTTTTGCATAATGACCTATTTCAATCATGAAATCTGCAAACACGAGGAACTGAAGCTATACCCATCAGGTTCCAGAGTGGAAATGGCTGTAATATATGCTTTTGAAGTTAATTTTAGACGAAATCAGGAGGCTTTCATATGTCTTCTGTTTCTTCCAAATAACAGCAAAGAAACACAATTATGGAAATGAAATAGATTATAAAAACCTATATAACAATCTCTATCACAATTCCGGATTGGAGATTATTGGTGTCTTATCCTATGGGAATATTTACTAACAGGATTCCCTATAACTTTATCTCATTAATTGTTAAGTGTAGCAAGTTGAAAAGTAAGATTTATGAAAAAGCTGATGTGACATTTTCCTGTCAGGGGTGGACCAGAAGAGGCCTACAGAGAGTGGAGAGAAATGCACAAGAAAAGCTGCAAGGAAGGCTCAG
>JAYRBT010000181.1:9977653-10037042 GCA_036023395.1 Myiotriccus ornatus
CCTGAACCTTCTGTGTTCCCCAGTATATAAGCTGTATTCTTGTTTTAATAAACGCCATTTTGTGGGTCACACTTGTGTGTCCCGTCTCCTACACGAAATGTGCCACTGGGTCTGTCGTGGGACAAACCCCCTTCCGCGATATTTTCCTGTTATATTTATCATGCTTTCCTTTGCATTTCAGACCAACAAGTACCAAAATGTCAGGATCCATTTCCGTCTCTCATCCAGGTAGGAGACCTCAGAAGAGATTCCACAGTGTCTCCGGGTTAACGCACATGAAACCATCTTTACACTGGAAATGCACTATCCAAACACAACTCTTTCAGCAAACTGCTTCCTAAGAGATCTCCTTAAAGTTTAAACTAACATTATTTTGCCCATAGTCGTTGTGCCAGAGAAGTGTTTCAACAACTGTTCTCTTCAAATCTTTTGAACCCAGAGTAGGAGTTGCACTGACTCTCAGCATCAGAGAGCATTGGCTGCATGCAATGTGTGCTTGGCCTCAACTTATACACAAAAAATAGCATTGCATTTCGCAGTACAAGCCAACCAAAGGGCCCTAATTCTGGTTTGAAAGTATTTGTCATTTTTTTCCTAACTAAAAAAAAAAAATAATGAAATGAAAAGCTACTGGATAAGGCAGCAGTTAATTATTGGACTGATACAGGGTTTAAGCAGAAGAACAGTTATTTTGCCTTTATTATTTATGATATGTATGTCTAATATCTTAGTCACTTAGAAGCAAATTAGAATGGAGTGCAATAGTTCAGCTGGAAGGGACCGGCAATGATCATCTGGTCCAGCTGCCTGACTCCTTCAGGGCTGACCAAGATTTAAGGCCTGTTGTTAAGGGCATCGTCCAAATGCCTCCTAAACACTGACAGGCTCAGGGCATTGACCAACTGTCTAGGAAGTCTTTTCCAGAGTTTGACCACCCTCCCGCTAGAGAAATGTTTCCTAATATCCAGTATGAACTTCCCCTGGCACAGCCTCAAGTCATTCCCATGCGTGCTACCACTGGATCCCTGCCAGAAGGGATCAGCAACTCCCTCTCCACTTCCCCCATGCAGGAAGCTCCAGAAAGCAAAGAGGTCACTGCTCAGCCTCCTTTTCTCCAGACTAGACAAGCCCAGAGTCCTCAGCTACTCCACACGAGACATTCCTTACAGCTCTTTCACCAGCTTTATTGCCCTCCTCTGGACACCTTCAAGTGCCTTAACATCCTTTTCAAATTAAAAAAAGGAAAGTACCAATCATATATATATATATTTATATATATTTGTGTTTTCACTGACCCTTCTGCACATTTTTAAGGCAACAATCAACTTAGTGCAACAGTTCAGTTTTGACCTGACTGCTTTTACAGAAAATTATTCCATGTAGTTTTTATATACTCCTAGGAACTACACTTGTAACTAGTTTATTTCTGCATGTTTCTAGGCTGATTACAATGAAAATAGCTGGGTCAAATGCTAGCCCAGAGCAGAGTTCATGCCCTTAATCCGAGCAATTTTTTTCCAGAACAATCTCCCCTTGCACACTATTTTACAGCTGTTTATTACATTTGAGAGGTTTTCATAGTAACTGTCTCCAAGTTCTCCAGTGTGTTGTAAACCTTGCTCTCATCAGCCAGAGAAAAATGTTAGCTGAAAACATCAGGAGAAACATGAGGTAGGGGAACAGGGCAGGTGATCAGATACATCATCCATTGAACACAAACTACATACCCCAGACTTCACTTCCCAAGTAGATGTTGGGATATGCAGAAGGAGAATGAGGCAGCACTAGTCTGCCTTATTCAGTCTTGATTGGGTTCTGGGGCTGTGAAAGGCAGTTCCAGGCAAAGGTTCCTGCTATTGATTCAGAGAGCTCTGTCACCTGCGTTTTACCATGTAAAGGGCACGGAAGCAATGGCATCTCTAGAGACCACTGAGTACCAACCAGAGAGAGAAAGATGACTAGCTTAGATCTTACCTTTCTGACTAAAGACTAGTGATGTGAATCCCATATTATGCCTGCAGGCTGAAGCTTAGGGGACTTATTAAGCTTTCTCTGATGTGATATCTTCTTTATGTTCTTTAGAGTCGTGACTCGACTCTTCAACACCAAAAATGAAATCTCTGTATTAGACTCCTGCTGGGAAGATGGGATGTCAAGACAAAGTTCAAAGCCTGATCCTTCTCTTGCTGAAAACAGTAAAAAGGATCTTACTGACTTCAGGGAGAACTGGGTCAGCCTCCTAGACATCTACGCAGGATCGCAGGAGGAGACAAAAAATGGGAAAGGGCTGAAAATAGAACTCTGGAGGCTTTGTACCCCTGTTCTGTGCACAGGCAGAGAGCAGCACTCCTCCCCAGAGAAACTACAGCACAATTCACACTGGCAAAATTATAATTACGGAGCTGATTCTGCATTTCTTCTCAAGCCTTATAAACCATTGTTATCCTTCATTATGAAGCTCACATACTGCTATCAGATTCTTTGCTCAAGCTACTTTTTTAAAATTAAGTCCAGCTTTTAGTTGAGGTTAAGTGATCTCACAGTCAGGCTTTTGTGTAGAATTATATCTTTAGTAACTTGATATTCTAAAGCTAAAATAAGTGACCACAATGAAACATTTCTTTGATAAATAAATCCGGGATTTAAGGAAGCATCCATCTTTGTCAAAACTCCTCCTCCCTTATGAAGGGCAAAGGCTAAGTGCATATGATAATCTAATATGTGATTTTATTCTGTTTGAATTTTGTATAATCAAATCAAGACCTATGGTCTTACTTGTGCTCTATTGCTCTAATTCAAAACAGACTTACCACAAATTATAGTTACAGAAGTTAAAGGAAGAACATCCCTCAGATGTCATGCAGCCACTTGCTGTATCAGTACAGGACTGTTCCCTACCATATACTAGAATGGAAACTTCTTCAGACCTTTTAAAAAATATTCAGGCTAATGAGATTTCCATCACCTCCTTTTTCTTCAGACTGTTTTTTCCTTAAATGTGGAAATTCATCGTAAGTTTTTCCTAGTTATAATTTCAGCCCAGTTCTTGCACTGTCCTTCCTGAAGTTTGAGCTCTTCGAATACTACGGTTTGAAGCTTAGCTCTATTTAGAAACATCCACAGATTCGGGGAATGCGAATTTGTGTCTCACTTCAGGTGGCTCAGAGGTCGTATATAAAATCATGCTGATACTAATGACTGCTTCACACCTCCAGTAATACCATTGTTACAGTGAATTATATAATATCTAATATATTTATATATATATTCGATATATAAAAGCATAAGGGATCTTTCAGGATGAATTAGATATAAAATATTCTCAGGAATGATAAGGTGGATACAAAACAGAATCCTCTCTGATCATTGACAAGAACCAGATATTTTTACATGTATTGTTACTTACATTTATGATTTTCCCTCAGGGTTCACATACAAACCAAGATGAATCTATTATTTGAATTCAAAAGAGTGACAGTTACACATTACATCAATGCTGAAACCCCAGATACATTGACTCAAAGCTGCCTTAGACCTTCAAACTAATAAATAAGCAAGATTAGAATTAGTAGCTGGAAATGCATTAGCTAAAAGAATTCCTCTTTGTGCTATTTCATATTCAGTGCTTACTTTAGACTAAAAAAATGTTGGCTATGGTATATTTTATCCTCTCAACTGTTCATCTCAATCAGGAGTGCAGTCATACATGAAGTAGGGAATACTCCCATTACCACAATCTCGCAAATTAACTCCAGTGTGATCAAACCATTATTCAATAAAATGACAATGAAATATATAGTGAAGTAATGTTTTAAATTACAATTAAAATCACACAAAACATCCAATATCAATAAGTATGCTAAGACACACAGATGCACGTCTGTCCAGATGCTACATATACACAGAGAACAAGCTACCCTTTTAGCTCAGTGGGGTAAACTTAACTATCACTCCTAATACCATCAATGCAAGGAACTCACTTTGAATGCCACTAGAGCTATTTTATGCTTCTAAATCAGAATGTTCAAAGGCACGTTTGGCAAAGACCAAACAGTTTTCAAAGCTCTGCTTTGCCTTTCTTTTTTTTCCTTTTTTTTGTTTTTTTTTTATTTTTTTTTTTTTTTTAATGCTGTAAGATTAATTTGTTTTTATTGCAAGGGGAAAGACAAGGCACTTTATTCTTTTTGAAGGCAAAAAGATTACACACCCACCAAAGGTTGCACCTGCAGTCTGGCAAACTTCTCCTTTCCTCCCCAGTTTATTTTAATCAGTATATATGTGCAATCTCCTCTACTAAATAAACTATCAAGCACTTGCTTAACATGAGATGAGTAAACAGTTCTATCCTTTCCAGGGAAGCATTTGATCCTTGGTAATACACATGAAAAGAGCTTGGCCCCTTCACTTTGAGAACATCCTTGTACAGTGAAAGTGAACAACAGCAAATAGAGCAGGACAAAGAAAACGTAACAATAGTTCTGGTATCAAATGTGAAACCAAACTGGTCAGTGTTATGCAGCACAGTGAGTGTACCAGTAAAACAGTATTATCACTGCCCAATGATCTGATAATTGATTGAGACCTTCTCAAGTGACTGCCTAGTAACTGAACCTTTGACACTCAGCATAAATGAGGAAAGCATTTTCTTTTGTGGAAATGACAAGGGAGCACAAGCAGGCAAACTGTCAGCAGTAAAATGCACCTGCTTCTGAAAGCTTCTTAAATGATTAATATTACCAAAAAGACAGATAGTTCACAGCAAAGCTTCACAGGTTCTTTACGATAAGGGGAAAAGGCAATGCAAGTGGAGAAATAAACATATAGCAGCTCCAAGGTGAGCAGCAACCTAGAAGGGTATGATATTGTTTTCTGTCCCAAAGGCTCAGTTCACATCTTTTCTGAGCCCTACAGACAAAAGTGCAATCATGACAGCTTTATCAAGTCCTGGTGGTCTCCTGAATTGAAATAACTTCAGGCATTCTGGGTTTAATATCATGCTCACAGTTTGGAGATTTCGAAAACACAGCAACAACACTATTAGAAGGCTTTGGACTGTCAGCAGCACTGGGAAAAGCCAGTACCAAGTACAACTGGCAGCACTGTTGCCTTGAAAACAGAAGCAGAAATAAACCTAAGAGAATGTGAATTCTGTAAACTGCCTGGCTGTGTTTCTATTGTCTAGTTTTTTATTAAACCTACTTTAAATAAGACACCAAAGCATTTCCTCTCCCTGTTTCCCCCACAGCTACTACCCCGACACAGCCATGCTTTTACTTCCATTAATGTGGAGACAGTCATAACATCTTTCCTGAAGCACAGTTTAAGTGACATAGGACTGTTTATAGAATGATATAACGTTTAATGGAAGAAAATTCGGCAAAACCTTGACCCAAGTTCTCCAGAGCTTTCAGCTTAAGAATTGCTGTACAGCTGAACATAGAGACAAGGCAGTCTGGAGCATAACACGGTGCTGTGGATACATCACATAACAATCATTCTTTCTGTCTGGTAATATATGACAAAGATGCAACACAGGCTGCTGCAAAAAGGTAAGTGTAACACTAATGCACTACAGAACCTCAAGCTCTGCAGTAAACTCTATTTTGCCGTAAGCGAAAAGCTACCTCTGACAAGCAAACTGACTGTTGACAGAAAAAATACAGAGGAAGACACACCACAGCCCTTTAACAGGGTCAGTTCACTGCTGGTACCTGAGGAAGCATGGAGAGATTTATTAAATTTTTGCTGCTGCTTCTTTGAAATGCAGATAACCCTCCTGACATGCTGCATTGCATCTGCTCCCATGCACCAAGCCAGGTGGGAGTGGTACAGGAGATGCTCTCAGTGAGGGCACCACATCTTACGGTGCAGCTGAGCTGGTGCCATGTGCTAGCACTGTCTATGTTCCCTCTAGACTCAGAGGCAAGCATGGAGCCCCTTGGTGTTCTCCTGGATCCCTTCTATTTGTTCAGGTAAGTTTAACTCATAGTACAGAATCACTTATAAATTGATCACTTAAAAAATAAACCACTTTTCATCCAGAGTAAACCTCACACTCCAGTACACTGCCTGCTGGAGACAGACACACAATTAGGAAAAAACACCAACACTTTGGTTTCATTCACAATTTGGATGTTTCCATTTGGTATAAGGAGGTTTTCCAACATACCCTGTGAACAGCAATGGTAACACACCACCTGCCCAGCACTCAGGTAACCTCTACCTCCATCCCCCTACTCTCTGGACCTCAGATAATCTGATGCAGAATGCCCCTCTGCTATCTACAAGAATAAAAAAGTCTCCCCAGCTTCAATTAAAGTTGAAGTAACTTTTTACTTCATCTCCTTGTTCCAGCTTAGCATCGTTAGAAGCAGGTCAGCAAGACACTCCCTTTGGATTCAGAATCTCTTCACTGTCAACATTAATTCATCTCTCCACTGTGGTTTACACATTGGAATTTGTTTCAAATGAGTAGAAACCATTCTCTGAATCTTATTACATTTATAAACCAATTTTGCACTGCTGTTATTTCCCTGACATGTGAACTGTCTGTACGACTTAGCCGTCAAATTAGTCCTTCAGAGGTGCCACCAGAGCAAAACGGACTAAGGGCTTTGTCTTCCCTAAAATTTAAAAGGATTAAAATCTGTAACAGCTAGGGAGATGTATTGCATACTTAGAATGAGGAAAAATAGAAGGATGTTTCACTACCCTGGAAGTAATAGACCATTTTATTCATTTTACACCAGACTTATTCTTATACTTCAGAAAAGTTCCAGACAGGAACTAACATTTTTCATGTTGGCCAGAAATCATTCATATGGGGTGCATTTTAAAAATGTGTTCTACTGTGTGAATGAAATTCAATTCAGCTTATCCATAAGCACAACAAAGATTTAGAAAGATATTATATTTTTATTCCTGGCTCTTATTAGGGGGCCACACATGATCTGAGATAAATATATCTTAATAATGGCTTACAGTGAGAGATCTGGTACAGAGGCGTTCCCACCAGAAATCTTCATGGTATAAAATGTATTGATTTTTGGCAAGTAGTAGATCTTCAAGAATATTGCAGGCATATGAGATACTGCCCCTATGGTCAACATCTGCCAAATTTTTGCTATTAATAAAAAAAAAAAATCCTGACAGCTTTCTAGTGTATTCTTTACTTAGTGTTTCTGAATCCTTCCTTCTCCTTATCCAGTCCCCCTTCCTTCAGAAATCCCAAATCAGCGCCCAAAGGATAAGACTGGCCATGATATGAGAAAAAAGCAAAGATCAGAGAAATTCTATTTGAGTTGTCTTTTGATCTCTCTCTGCCTGCTGTCCCAGAGTCACAGTTTTGTGCCAAGCCCCAAACAGTAGGATCTGGGCAATTGCCCCAATCCTGAAGGCATATCCGGCAGGTCCAAGCAGCAAGTCACACTCCTCTCAGCATTCACATCCCAAAATAATCTCCTTTTTTCATGTCCCTGTGTTAACACACAAATCGGATTGTGCTCTGTGCTCTGAAATATCTTTTTTTTTTTCCCTGTCCCACATTTACATGCGACTATAAAAAACCCTCAATTTATGACGGTTAAATGACCCAGTGACCCAATTCCCCATCACACTGGGGTGAGACGGCTGGTATTTCAGCGTGGCTGCACAGCCCTGGCCGTGCTGGGAGCCTGTTTCCCTCTCATTTGGTTTTCAGTGCATAGCAGAGGAGTGAAGCCAGAGCAGCGCCCATCACTCGGTGTGCACTGAGGAACTGAGCTCTGGCACAGATAAAACTATGAATCCCTTGGGAAAGGGCCTGGAACTGGGAGGAGAGAAAGGGCCTGGAACTGGGAGGAGAGAAAGGGCCTGGAACTGGGAGGAGAGAAAGGGCCTGGAACTGGGAGGAGCAGCTTTCTACCCCAAGTCAGAAATGTTTACTTTTTTTCAAAGAAGGAATGGTGTGAACGAATTCCTGGCTGGGCAGTATTTGTTTGAACCACTTTAGTGGGGGGAACAAACATGTACCTCTGCTTTTTGAAAGGTTTCAACTAGACCCATTTTGAGCCTAAAACAAACCCCAGAAGACAACCAGAAAGTAGGACTGAAATTGCACCAGACCTCTCTCCCCCACTGCTGCAGGTTTCCAGTCCTTCCTGCACTCAACTTTGACATTTGGGAATTGACAAATCCAAGTTCTGGTTGTCAATATAAATCCTGGCCACAGGCAAAACAACCAGGAGCCAGTTGCCAAATCCCAGTGCTTTCAGCCATCTCCCCCCTCAGAAACACCCTTCATTCCACCAAACTCCCAATGCACTCGCTTCAGCTCTTGGGTTGACACATTTAATGTGAATGCTGCACCTTCCATTGCTGACAGTAATGAGTCACAAACACCCTTTTACACTGTGCACTTCTGAACTGAGCCTTTACATTACTCCAGGGAGGCAAAAGCTAGCTTGGCTTTGCGTTTGCTGCATAACTGTGGATCTCACCAGTGTCATGAGGAGTCACCTACACTGTGCAGAAAAAAAACACCATTGAGGAGACCTTATGCATTGGACAGAAGAGTCTAATAAAAACGAGGGTTGCATGTTGATAGGAGACAGTGTCATTGCTTTGGAGCACTTAGTGGTTTCTATTGTATTAGCTGCATACTAATACATGCAATCATACTAGAGTAACACGTGTGCACACAGTCACTGACAGCTCAGAAACACCTCCTGTCTCAGCTCCTGACTTCTTGCAAATTCTGCAATTTAATTCTCCCAGAAGTAGCTCCATTTTAAATGTAATGACATGAGAAGGCTGATCTTGCCTGCTTTTTGCATGTCAATCTTTTAATTTCTCTCCCTAGCTCAGCAAAGGGGGAGAGGCACCCGTGCTTCATCATGTGATGGTGCTCTGAAACAGACCCTAAACAAAGGTGCCTAAATGCCTCAAACCAGATCCCATTTCCATAGTGACACAAAACAGTGCTTCCTTGGGGCTTGGTTATGCAAAACCAGACCTCACAGACCACAGTTATGGAGGGCAATATTAATGGCTGGATTACAAGCAATGAATCAACAAGTGAATTATTTATATAGACCTTGGGATTTTTGTCCCTATTCACATACATGTAATTCCAAAAGACCTCTACTAAACTGCTGATGTTACCATATTTTTTTTATGAGGGAAGCTGAGATCAGAACTCTATCCCAGGGAAATAAATTTTAAAAATAGGTTTATATGCAATAAAATGCTGGTTGAATCTATTAATGTATTACCAGTATAAAAACTTTGCAATAGTCTCATAACGCAAGTGGAGTTTTTAGACAATTCAAACACCTGCCTGTGGGACTAAGGACATCCTTCATCTGGACAATTAGGGATCCGTGATAGGAAGAGAGGGACAAACACACAGCCAAGCAGCTTCTCTGCAGTGCACAGCCATGGAACTGGATTCTCCACTCTTTAAAACAAGTTAATTATAAGCAATTTATCTGAAATTGGAAGTGTGATTTTGTTCTAAGTCTTGTGCAGCAGAGTGATCAATCGGACCCAGTTAGTCTACTTTCAGAAAATGTGCTCAATGTTAATGAATACTTAAAACCTGACCTTGAAAATTATTTTGCTCCGTTACTGAATATAAATCTTTGATATTTGCTTAAGCTACACAAAATTTCCTTTACCAGTGTCTGTAAAGCAGCATATTTTTTATTTGTAGCAATGTTCTAATCTGGCTGGCCCGGAGCAGCAGCATAGCCATGGCCAGATCCTTCTACTGCCCTGGAACAGAATCAGAAAGCAAAAATGCTGCTATGTTTCACAGTGTCACTTTTCTCCCCTCGAGCCCCCTCACTATCAATAGCTACAAGAAATTGAAGAGTACCAGTCCACCTTCATTACAAATGAGATTTGGACATTGCTGCAATTAATCTTCCAGAATCAATAGGTACAGTTTGATAACCCACTGACCTGTCAATAAGAAGAGCACAAAGAAAAATGACCAGAGAGGTTCAAAAGCCTTTAGATGAAGATGGTTTTCATCAACATAGACAGGACACCCAGAACAGAAGGGCTCATGTAAGCAGGTATATTGCCGATTTTAAATACCTTTCATTTCAGCTGTAGGTTTATTCAGTTGAGACATCAGTACCACACTGAATGTATTTTTAGTACACGGTCTATAACACACAGTGTCATAGTTTTCCAATGTTCTCTTTAAGAAGTTTGGATTTTTCTGCTTTAGGAAACATTGTCTGTCTTTTCTGATTCGAAAAGAAATTAATTCAAAAGTCTCAGAATTCCCCACACAATAGAAATTCTATTTTCCAGAACCTCTAGAAATAAAAATACATATTTCTTAAATAGCTTCATTGTCTCCCTGTCTGCCATGGGAACAGAATTATGCATTTATAGGCAAATTAAAGGAACATATTTTAAAGACACAAAAATAAACCTACCCAAATAAACCAGTGATAAGAAGCTGGCTCCTGGCAATTGTAAAAAATGCACAGTGTTGCCAAGCCTTGAGATTTTATATGGAACGTTTAAGATAGTGAATCATGCTGAAGGAGGTTTAATGAAAAGATCCAGCTGTCAAGTGATTTTGGAAGAGAAGAAATAGGAAAGAAAATCACTTTGAGCTGGAGGAGAAATACACTGACATTCAGAGACATGGTATAACAGGCACATGGTGGCCAGGAAGATTTCTATAGTATTATAGAGCCTCTCTAAAGACAGGTCCCCCACTACCACTAGAACATGGAGTACTGATGGCTACCAATTCAATTCCATTGCTTCCAGCAGATCAGCCAAGGTGCTGTTTCAGCAGCCCAGGCTAACAGAGTCTCAGTTATGCCATGGAGCATGGTCCTGATATCCATAGTGTCTGAAGAGTATCACACTTCCTCAGGGAAAAAAAATGACCTGCTTCTGACTTGGGTCTGGCAATCGGGTCTTCCTTAGCCCCACATCCAACACAGGCACTCTGCTCAACCATTCCCAGCCTTTCTGGTTCCTGGCTCAGGTTGTGCAGGACCAATTCAGTACCTCTGTCCTTGCAATGCAGGTATGTCCTGAGTCACCCAGAGGCTTCGAGACTTCCTGCACAAAGTTACATTATTGCTTCCATGACAAACTATTGGCTCTTTAGCTCGTTGTTAGAAGGTTTTGGGTCCAGAAGTCCCAAGATAACCTTCACGGACAGCCCGTATGTTGGCAGGTTCACTGATCTCTGCTGCCTGTGACTGCCAGATGCATCCTGCTGCCAGCCAGGAGATGAAACCAGGAATTCTGGAGCTCCTGTACCGTGGTGCAAAGGCCTGTGTAATCTGCCGCCAGTGTAGAAGTGAATACATTTACATAAATGAACAGGAAAAATGCAGATTATAGCTTCAGAACTTTCTAATGGCCATGCAAAGGATGACAAAAATAAGAGTAGGCCTGATAATTTGGCTGCCTGCCTCATGCTTTTGTTCTTTTTAAAAAGATTTGGCATTACTGAAAGCACAGTTATTATTGCCAACTTTGAGCATATTTCTTACCAGGTTTAATTGTCTGCTTTCGCCCTGTTTTGACCTAATATTTCATCCTACGTCAGACTTCCATCACCCAACCCAAAGGTGAAAATCCAGTATGCCCAGCAAGCCATTCCTTTCAACTACCAGGTAGGTCACAAAATTTTAAAAAGTGAAACAAAATACCAAAATAGTAATTAGAAAAACCACCCAGGGACAATGCTTCCTAAGTGCTTACTGGGCTCCTAATTTATTGCTAGATGTTTTACATCAGTACTGAACTTCATGCCAAACTTCAGAACAATGACATCCAACAGAGCTAGAATTTGTATGGGAAAGCACTAGGTTTTTATTCTGAAGGCCAAACAAGTAGCTGTTTGCAATTCAGCTTTGGCCTGACTATTGCATTTCCACACTTAGTTTTTAAGCAGTTCCAGTAAAACTATGTGGGACTGAGAGATAACAGAATACCACTTCTACCTGCAGGATTTCTTACTGAATCCACTCGATATTTCACATGACAAAAAATATAATCATATTTTTTCAACATACTTACAGTTGAAAGCTCTTTTTTATCTGCAAGAGCTTTCTGAAAACTCCAAACTGACAGTATTTTAGGAACAGCGCAATGGAGGAAGGGAATACTCCAGACAGGAACACTGGAGAACGAATTACTTCTCAGATGAAGAAAATCACCTGATCTTTGATTTGTTGTACCTGATACAGGCCCTTGGCTTTCAGGTCTCTGTTGAAAGCCTTCCCTTCCAGGAAATACATTTGCCTCCACAAAACAAATAAAAGGAAGAGTTGAACCTTAAAAGAACTATGTATATACACATAAGGTTAACTTTGACAGTATGAAGCCAGTGTTCAGGTGTTTAATCATCGTCTTCCAAAAGCTGTCTCAGAGGAAGGCAAGCATGGATACCCAAGAACAGGAAAACTGAATGGCTTCCCAAATGTCACACTGCAAAGTCCAGCATTTTTGATCACATTTTGTCTGGCTCTCCTTCTTTGTAGTAACTAGGGAACAGTCCAGTGCACTGAATGTATACCTGGCAAAATCGATCCTGTCAAACTTTCAGAGTCAGGAATAGCGGATCCAAACATACTAAATCAAAATTCTTTTAGTTACGAGGCCTGAATCAAGAGCTGCCACACTGGACACACCCCATGAACTTTGACGGCCACACACAGCCTCCAGCCAGCCTTCTTATGCGTTTGATAACAAGGGACAACCGCACACATTTTGAGCCAAGGCTGTTCAGAACAAATGCTTGTTGTGAGCAGGAGTTGTGATATTTTACCTTGCAAACATCAGTGGTTTTGGAAAACACACGTACTGTTGCATGCAAACACACACACAGGTACTAGATACAAAACCAGTTGTAGCTGTGAGCTTGATGTGGCCCAAGAGCACCTCCATAGATCTGAGAGCAGCTTATCCCATAAACACAGATGACAAACACCTCCTTGCATTAAACCAGGGATTGCCCAGAACTGCATGTAAAAAAAAATATATATTAAGAGGGTTGTTTTTCTGAGTGACCTTGAACAATGTGGGTTTTGGCAGGGGTGGGAGAACACCATGGGACAGCGAGCGAGCCAGCTCCCACTTCTGCTTCGTTTCACTCCGAGACAATGTTTGGTTAGTTTGGACGAGGAACACTGGCTCTGTTTACCATTAGAGCTAAAGGCTTTACAGCGCATTGCGAGTGCCATCTGCAGGTTGAAATCCGCACTGGTGGGAGTTCGCCTGCCAAAATGTGGATAAACCTTCCCGATAAGAAATCTTAACAGCACATCTGATGGAAAAGCTCATAAATGCAGAAAGACTAAAGAAATGCTCGTTTCAGATCATTCAAAGCATGAAACCACTCAGTCCTGCGGCAGCAGAATGCAAGGGATTAACAGAGAAGTTTCCCAGTATCTTTCCTAATTCTGCACCAGCACAAAGGCAGCAATGCTCTTTGTGAGCAGAGGAGGATGCTGAGAAGGCCACCTTAACCCTCTGATTGTTGGGAATGCCAGAAAGAGGAAAATGATCTGTGGCAGCTCTCTTCATCTACAAAGAAGGGCTTCCAACACGTGCAGCTCAGCTTGATAGTGCTGAAGTGTTGGGAGACTTTTCCAACTGGAAGGCATGATGTTTTCAGGATAAGAGCCCTGAATAAGGAAAAGTTAAAGAGTCTAAAATGAAATTATCTTTGGATATACAACCATGACTGGCTGGACTGTGGTTATATGATTTGCACAGAATAATTCCAGCCAAGCAAAGAGCCCATCACTGGAACACTGTAGCTACATTCAGAGTGATAGTCCTTTGGTCATATCTCGACTACTAAACTTCACTGCATGGTAGGCACTGTGCTGTGCTGAGGTTGGCATTTTCAGGGTGGCAGCCTGTGAACAGTATCAGCACTGCCTGAGAAACAGTTGTAGGTATATACAAGATAACAACCTCCCTCACAGGAGCTCAGGCTTTTTAATCCAAATTCAAACATTTGCCATCTGTGCGTTCCATGTAGTATAAATACGGTCAGACAAATTGCCAGGGCTTTGTCTAAACAGCAGTTATGAGAGCAGGGGCCCCCAAATTATATTTCCTATTGCCCACAATACAGTGCTGTAAAATCACTGACATTTTCCAAGCACAGCTGTATACAGGAATGTGATCTATTTGGGCCATGCCTGACTGAATCATTACATCCAGATTTATCAATCTGTGGAGCTTCTAATCAGACATAGAGGGAGCACATTCCACCTCTCAATCTAGTGCCTTGGCAGGTCAGTCAATCAGAGCATTTCTCAGCACAGCAATCCTGGGTACACAATTCTGCTTTACACGCAGACTGGTAAAACCAGGCATGTTTTGCCCTTTTTTGAAAATATCAAGAAAACTTATGAAAATTGCTTCTAGTCTGACCTTTGTAAATGCCTTCCTGAAACAGCAGGAGATAATACCAAATATATCAGAGCCAAAGGAAAGTATATTTTGGAGAACAGATTTATAATGTATGGCAGGCTAAGTGTTTTTATCAGAGAATTGTCAATAGCAAATACTATTGCTTATACTGTCAATCTCACCAGGTCTGTCAGGATGACACTTCTTATTATTTACTTTTCTTAAGGAAAAAACCTTGAACTCTTTTTATTGCCATGAATGTTATCAGTAAACATCCTGATGAGAGGAATGGGTAAATTTGATGGTTTGGTTGAGCATGTTAGCACACGGGCTTTATTATATGGCTATACTGGGAATATGTCCTGCCAGTCATCCACACTAGACATGGCAAAGATGTCTGATAGCTTGAGAAAAATGGCAAATATTTAAACTTAGACTTAATTACCAACCAGCTCTAAGCAGTTAAGCATCGAGAAGGGAGTTAAGAAGAATAAAAACTGGTCATAATCAGAGCAGGGAGGAGATTTATTCCCCCAAATCGACCCCACTAGAAGCTTCTGCAAGAGAACTCCAGGTGTGATAAATTTATGGCCTCCCCTCTTACCCTCACTATTACTCTTTCCAAAGCAAAGAGTATTATATTCTCAAGTCCTTGACCTCAGATAAAGCCTGAGATTCCTTTCACTTCCCCTCACTGCATGTCCCCATGTCCATTTGCCAGCACCACATTCCAGTGTCACACTGCAGACAGGCCTCATAAATTAGCAATGATATTCTTGTGAATCCACCAGAGGAAACTATTCCTGTCAAAGCCGTTGGGATGTAACCAGGTTCAACTTGTGTCAATTATTTCTAATTAGGAGGCACCATAAACTTCATTCTTAGAGTGCAGGGCTGATCATGACTGTTCTCAGCTGTCCAGACAGAGCAATGAGACACTCACTGATGCTACCACATAGGATGTAAAGGAATCAGATTCAGAGGAGCCCAAGAGGTTTTATAACCATGCAAACTACGTTTTTCTCTTTCCTCTCCATCCCCCTCCTTTGAACACATGCCGTGAGCCACTGAACAAGATTCATTTGCTCTGAATTTGGCCTCGTGAAGTGAAAGAAAATGTGTCTAAAGTTATTCACAGACAGACATGCTGAAATAATATAAAAGGAGAACTAACAGATGGGTTAGAAAAGTAGTGAAATAATTATATTCTGCCTTAGTACCTACACATGCAAGCTGCACATCTGTAAGGTTCCTCAATCCTGATGAGGGGATGTATCTCCTAATTACATCAGCCAGTGGAGCAAGCCTTAAATGAGCTGTTGTTTCCACATGCAGACAGTTACATGGCTTGCTCTCATCTCTATTGTCAAGACCATGTTACTTTTCTGTCTTTTTTCACCTGTTCTTAACTTTTTTCCTACATCTGCAGTGAAATATTCTTAGAGAGGAGGTAAAAAAGAAAAAAAAATGCTAATCTAATCCAGAAATAAGAGATGTAACTGAAGGTTTGAAGCGAATGTATCAGAGGAGGGAGATTTAGAAAATATTAATGCCACAAAGGACATGAAATCACCTAGTTTCAGCTCCTTTATATTCCATGATCTTCATTTTCATTTGCTAGCCCACGATGGTATCCAGTAACAGCTGACTCGAGCACATATTCTGAAAAGGCATCTAATGTTGATTTCAGGATGAAACCTCATACCAGAAAACCTCACACTGGATGAGGCCTTGTAGTGCCACAGTTTACAACCTCCAGCCTAAGGTCCATTTTAATAAATTCGCAGATTTAAATTTTCAGAATTTCAAGCCTGTTACCAGAAGGCTTAAATCCACTGGTGGTCCCATGAAATTTTAGAAACCCACCAATCTAGAACTGCTGCTCTCAGGCTGTGTGATTTGTCAATGGTATGTAAAGATTTCCCATCACAGCTGAAAGGTAACACCAAAGTTCATTAGCAAGTCATGCAATTGGATACTCCATCAAGAGGTGAACATTTAATTTAAAGAAGAATGTTGGCAGTCTGAATTTCCAGCAACACAGATAAGAAAAGACATTTAAGGGATTGGCGAATGAGAACATGCTAGCAGAATTAAATATGTTTAATATGGTTAAGAGGCACATAAGAGAAGACACGCCAACATTCTAGAGATATTTCAGGGTTATTAATTCATCCCTTTTCCTGGCATTTATCTCACTAATAGGGATAAATAAGACCAAAGGGATATAAACAGGGGAATAATAAAAAACAAAAGAGTGAGAAAAATATAAATTGAATATGAGGGAGAGGAGAAAAAATAAATATCTAGTCAGTAGCTGCCATCAGGCAGTGAAATATTTTCCCTGATGAAACAGTGAAAGAGGCATGTGCCTATTACTGGAAATATCTTCAACTAAACTAGGCCATCACATGGGAATGGTTTGACAGAAAAACAAAACAAAAGTCTAGTAAATTTTTGTCTTAAGACACAGTGAAACATTTGAGCAACAACCTGCCTCATGTGCATCAGCAAGACAAATCATTTGATATGTTCTGCTTTACACAATCGATCAGGATTTTAATGGAAATACCCAAAGCAGAAGTACCTTTACAGATTATCAATTACAGATAGAAGATGATTCAAATCTAAGCCAAAATGTTGTAACACGATCTGACAGCCAGAGCTGAGACTGGATAATTTCTGGCCATGGATATTTAGAGAAAAATAGGATGGACGGACAGAAGGGAGAAAGGAAGTAAGGAAGGGAGGAAGAAAGGAAGGTCTACCTGTACCAATTAACTCTCATTCCAAAAGAAGTAAAAAGTCCTTTCCACATAATACACTGTACTCTCGGAAGGAGTGGAAGGGTAGTTGTCCTCACTCTAAACACACTCTAGTGTTTCCCCTGCTTCTTGGCTAACTGCTGCTTCCCACCCTATGCTCAAGGCTCTCAGTCTCCACTGCAGTTAAAATTGCAGTGCAGGAGTTACAATTGATTTTTTTATCACTCTCTCTTGTAAACCATTCTCCTCTATGTCCCAACAGTTTGTGTTGCTTTCCTGTAAACTGCTTGCAATTTCTCATGGGCTTTGAGACCTTTCAGCGACCCAGTGTGGTGATTTTCTGATGGTAATTCCTGCCGCTGCCACGCTCTGCAGTGTGCACGCTGACTTCCAAACCTCGGAGACAGGATCCTGCTCAGCTCCAAACATTTGAAGTGAGCCGCGTGACCCAACACAGCAATAGCTTTTTCTCTGTGTACAGAAGGAGTAACAAAAATCACTCCAGACAGCAGAAGTTTCCAATTTGACTCTTACCTGTGCTACCTCTTCAAAATCATCATGTCTTTTCTGCAGCGCTCGCGCTCTGTGTAGGGACTTCCCCACGCCCGTGTGTTTGCTCAGAAAGGCTTCCCCGTGATTTTCAATCCAGTCCAGTACCTGCCAAAAAAGAAGAACATCCAGTTACCTCTCCTGTCTCAGCAGCACAGAGAAATCCTGTGAGGATGAGGATACAACAGCCGCAGAGGAATGCTCTCTGCTTGCTATGGCTGAACACTTGCAGATCCATCAAAGTCCGTTCCAATACACAGAAGATAAATGTTTATAGATGCTACTGTAAATTAGGTTTATTGAATTTTTACTATTCAATTTATTTTGAAGTGTAGCTTAGTTATTTGAGCCTGGCAGATATTAAATATTTACTTTCACATAAATGAATTTTGGGGAATGGGAATCAGAAATCTGGAATCTTTTACAGGAAGTAAAAGATTCTCCTCTGAAGAGCTCCTTGAGTAAATTGAAAACCAGCAATAACTGATTTCTCATGTCAATATGAGAGTGAGTAGAAAAGCATGGGAGAAGATCAATTAAAATCTATTTTTATGTGACGAGAAAGCATTATCAGAGAAAATGGAATGAAAAGGTTAAAAGAAACCTTCACTGCAGGCCATAAAATACTGACAGTGTGCACTCTCCAAGGTTTTCAGGTTTTGAGTTCCAAATGTTACTGATCCTTATGGAAAAGTAGGGTGACAAATCTGATATCCTAAGAGTTTAAGAGGATCTTTTAAAAATAGATAATTTCTATGTGTACATGTGGAGTTTCTTCTCACAATAACACTGGCACTAAAACTTAGATCAAACCTGTTGGGTGTCTACTGTAAGCTGGAAAAAACCCAATTTGACCATATAAGCTTGGGAAATTTCAGGAGGTGATGGCCGCACTTTCTACATCCCTTTCCCAATACGCAGAAGCTAAGGGAATAAATAGTACTAGATCAGCACTGGTATTTCTGTAACAGCAGCTAGGACTTCATCCAGAGAAGGAGCTCTGCACTTGCAGTGAGTTGGGGATCCTCACTGCTACTGATGCTGATGGACTAGGAGACAACAGCTGGGATTTCTGTCACACAAGGGATAAGACACTGCAAGCACCCCCAGGATAGTTATACTACCACAGACACTACTGGTTAAGCCCAGAAACCTAAGACTAGAAAAATGGAAGATGTAATTATTTATTAATTATTATTTCAGGCAAGTAAAACTATTTTGTGGCTTGGTTGTACAGAATCTAGACCACCTGGGCTCTCAGCATTTTCTGTATGTAGATCCCAAGCATATTTTTATAGGAAGTTCTAAGTACAAAGCTTTATATGCATATACTTAGGTTCCAACCCTATTTTTTTTTTCTGGGAAAAGCATTTTTTAATTAATACCCTGTGCTTACAACATATTTTTCATCCACAGAGTACAAATAATTACACAAAATGGAGTGTCAAAGCATTTTATGTCCTGCAGGGACAACACATACTTGTCACAAGTCACACTGTGGGTAGAAGGAAGCAGGACCAGATGTACTGGCAGTTCAGTCATTGCCTCCTGCTTCCCTTTGTCTGACCACTTTGTCTCCCATTTGCTCTGGGTAGAGAATCCAAGTACATTCCTTCAAACTGTTTGACAGCCACATGCCAACTGGTCTGCTAAGAGCTTTTCTGCAATATATTTTTGACCAGGAATCTCTGTATAACTTGTAATAACAATTATTGGAGGGTAGTCTTCTAGCAACTGTGTCATGAACACTCTGCAAATAATTCCATTAACAACCTCTTTCCTCCTTTCAGTAGTTTTCAACTTATCCATTAAAAATGGAACTAGATCCAAATTCAAGTTTGGAAAAAATCTCATCTAATATTATTTTTTAAATGGCGAATGGCTTTAATTTAAACAATGTTTCATATTAATTTAAATAATGTTTCATATTAAATTAGTGTGCAGTATGTGCTTTCTGTTTATTAATAATTGATAGACACTCGCTGTAACTACAGGAAGCTATTCCAGGAATTTTTTCATGCTTGTAGCATTGAAGTAGTAATTAAATAATGATAAAATTTTTTATCTGAATCAATGTTATAGTCTGTTTTAGTCACTGTTAGGTGACTGTTGACAGGGATTGACTCTTCCATTTTATAAACAGATGTTTTGTTACATGCCTCAATTCAGAGTAAGAAATCACGATACCCACTTTTAACAAAGATGAAAATGGAGAAAATGAATCTAGACCAGAGTATTGGCCAAAATAAGGATACTTTACTCTCAACAACAACAACAACAAAAGCCAAAAAACAAACAAAGTGATAAAACATTCATATATAAGTAATAAACCTTTGTTCCAGGACTCACATAAGAGCTGGCAACTCCTGCAGAAATGTCTTATGTTGCACTTGGGAAGTTATTCCATACTGCTTGACATTCCTCTACCATGAAAGCTTCCCTCCAAAGTTATCTATGCAGGTATTGATTAGGTTTCCAAATCTTTTAGTTTATAAATTTACATATAAAATGCTCCTCGAGGTATCAAAATTGTATATCCACTTAATAAATGAAATACTCGTGAGCAGACAAGATAAAAAAAAGTAATCTAGAAATCATCAACTGAAGACACCTACTGTGACACCCTATTTGATTACTTCTTTCCTATGTCATTTCTCTGCTTAGAGTGCCACATCTCAGATTTCATATACCCTTCCTTCTCTTCAAAAAGTTGTGGTTTAAATTAAGTCTTTTTTTCTGCTGCAGCAACTCCCTTAAGAAATAACTACAAATAATTACTCTCAGAGAATAACTTCTTAACAGCATGTTCTGTGTCTCAGAAAACCATGCTAACATATCTGACCACGCCAGTCTTCAGTGAATTTGTTTTCACAACCATCTTGTGAAATACATAAATGCTATAATTTAATTTTGCATAAAAGGAGAGGAAAATACATATATTACATACATATAATACACACACACACATATATATATGTGAAGACTAAGTGAATTGCTGAGGTGTTCCAGAAAGCTGGCAAAAGACAGTTTAGGATGAGGTTCTGATAACCTGATAGCCCTAATTAACAAACGAATTCTCAGCATTTACTGATGTGCTAAAAAAAATATGTTTCTCCCTCCATAAAGCACTTGCATCTAATAAGCTCACAATAATTTGCAAGCATGGAGAAATATCACATCTTTGTGTCCATCCTACAAGGCACAGAAAGTTTGCACTCAATGAGGAGTTGAGGTATGGAATAGCAGTGAGGAAAGCAACAGCAAGAACATAAATCTGGACAGACACAAAGCACTTACTCTGCAGTGCAAACAATGAGAAATGTTAAGCAATTAGTCTGTGGCAAATACAGGAACAACTCTGAAAGGTCACAGTTAAACCTGAAATCACCAGCACTTGTAAACATTTACGTGTCAGCGAATTTGGAGAAATTCACCCTTACTCTGAAGAGAGGAAATGTCTTTGGAACAGCATCACTGTGTAATAATTCAAGATAAGCATTGAACACTTTAATTGAGAGCAAAGACTGTGTAACTTACTCTGCTGCTGAAAATTAACATCTTGAGATACAGTTAGCCACTGAAGTTACAGTAACTTAGTTCAAATAATTTAATTACTCCTTAAAAACTTAAGGAGCTTCAAGATGTTATTAAAAATGCAGTTAAGAGTGTTTCCCAAATTGCATCTTCAAATTTCCTAATTGTCCTTTATTGCTAAGTTATTTTTTTTTCCAGCTAGGAAAAGGCTGTAAGTCATGAGTTCTTTGGAATTACAATATTGTGCTACAGATCCATCATCTCGAAACATAAAATTTATTTTTTAGCTCCAGTATATTCCAACATTCTTTCTAGTGTGTACCTACTACTGTACTCACACTAGTTTGAAAGCTACTTGAGACAAGGGGCAGGATCTCCCCCCTGCTTGGCAGCTCCTAGCACAGGAAAGCCTGATCCTGCCTGACTGCAATTTAAATCCAGGCTAGCCACTGCTCTGTGGACACATTCCCCATGTAGGCAGCATTTTCCAACCCAGGCTGCTGTCCATTAGATAATCCTGCATTAATAAAAACATAACTGACTTCAAACTTCAAGGCACATCTCCAAGCATGGTTGCAGTTATCCCTGGAAATCACTTAGGACACATCATAACTCACAGGCAGCTTCTGAAAGGATAGGAGGATAACAGTCTTGGTATTTTACCCTCAGCTGTGGCAAATTCCCATCCCACCCCGTACTGACCCCATCAACACAGCTGATTTCACTGGGGTAGCCGTTTCTGCTGTTCCTCTGCCCAGTCCCATAGGATGTCCATGGGAGGAAATAAATGAGCTGCTCTGTTTACTGTGATATTAACTTGCATGGGACTGCGGAAAGGGTGCATATGAGGCAAGGAGGTGAGAAGGGGGCTCCCTTTCTTTCCCAGATGGAGATTCCTTATACTGTGTTTAATTTCCAGTTAGCAAAAATTTATGCTGCATCAGGCTCAAAAGCATGACTGTTTGCTGGGAGCCTGTAACAGAAGCAGAACACAAACCAAATACTCAAGAAGCCCAGCTGATGTCAGCAATGTATATTGGTGGGAGCATTGCAGGACACACACACGTGCTAAAAAGATGTTAATCTCTCTCTCTCTTTTTTTTTCTTTTCTTCAGCTTGTTTAAGATCAAAAGTGGTAGAGGCAGTCTTTTCTTTCTGTCATGATGTGCATGTCCTGTCTCCTTATCTCCTTAGGGGCATGATTACACACCCAACAAAATAAACAGCAAACCCAGGTCACCAAGAAAATTAAATAAAACTCAGTACAGTTACAGCAAGCTGAGCGTGCTGGCTATTACAGTCATTATATGGCTGGATAACCACGAAATTCAAAATGCTACCTGGAGGAAGAATAGCCATAACTGTCCCTTTAGAATGATCTGTGTAACTGCAAAAATAATAATAGTGGCAATTCAGACAGGCTTCATCTGAGCACAGCACTGGGAGGCAGGTGCTTTGAACAGAAATGCTTCCAGAGCCCTCTCCACACTCCTTTTTGCTGACAATAGAAATTCTGCCTATGGGAAGTCTGAGATCCATGGCAAAACTAAGCAGGCAAAATAAATATGGCCCAGGTGAGGTCAGGGAAAAACCTTCTAGTCAGTCCATTTGCAGGGAATGGTGACTGTATGGGATAACATAGGAGAACATGGGAAGAAAGAAATGGAAGACTGGCTTTAAAGGGAAAAGGTTGAAGAAGCAATCAGGCAATAATTAAGGAAAGTTCTGGGATGATAATTGCTCTTCCTCTAGGCTAATTTGTATGATGGGAATCTCGCAAGATGATTGCATTAGTGCAGTTAAGGTCAAGTCTTTTAATAACTTAAAAAAAGTTAATTTGATTTTTAAATAGTAAAAAAAAAAAGGCAATGGGCGCTATTTTTAAAGGGCAGACTTTTCAACATAGCTCTGTGAAAATGAAGTCTTTCTGTAAGTATCTTTCCTAATCAGTAAATATGAAAAATAAGAAACATCTCATATGTTTATCTGATTTAAATTAAAACCTCCTTGTGAAGCAGTTCTTTCCAAGCAAGTTCTCATGATCTGCACCCATTTTACATGAATACAAAATTTGAAAGAAGTAGTAAATCCATTACTCTAAAGAACTATATCTGTTGAAGTTAGTTGAAAATATTTCTGCATTTTCACCTTTTAAACTGTATATCTTTTAGAATAAATGAATGAAGATGAAATGAGAATAACTTGGATATGAATCACAGAATCATTAAGGTTGGAAAAGAACTTAAAGATCACTGACTCCAACCACTAACCCAGCACTAAACTATGTTCCTAAGACATCAACATATTTCTAAAATACCTCCAGGGATGGTGACTCCACCACTTCCCTGGGCAGCCTGAACACTGAGGCTTGCTCAAATGTACCAGTCCTGACCCCTGCCCTTGTCCTACAGGAGAAGATGAGAACTGTAAGCTGGTGATTAAGATGCAGTTTGTTGTTTTAACAGTGACAGAGCCCCCGACGTCTTCATTTGACCCAGGCCTGTGTTGAACAGTTCCATTTCCTGAGCCAGATGACCCATTGAAGAGCCTCAGCCATGGGAATCATTAATCTTTGTAACTCTAAAACCCACTGTTTTGCCATAGTGACTCTTACAACTGGGCTACTCTGAAAACTGAAAATAAGTTACAACATTTTATACTGTAAGCAGTAAAGAGTCAGATCATGATCTCAAAACAGCACAAACCTGGCTTAGCTCAAAGGGGTTAGTTTAACTCTTGGGTAACAGAGTAGTAATAAATTCCAGAGCAATTCCACCCAATTTATTCAGCTATAAATGAGGCGTCATTTTGAATAGGTGCATAAGCACTGCCTAACTTCAAACACAAGAACAGAGCCTCTCAAATCTGCAAGGCTTATGCCAGTGAAAGGAAGCCAAGCAGTATCAAACTGCCACCACGACCACTTTACAGCTTGCTCTTGAGACACTATGGGCTAACTAAATTCTGGTGTGATACCAGGAATTCATATGGCACTTCAAAACTTGTGGTTTTATAGTCTCATCACTATTTCGATTCACAAGAATCAAACCTTACCTTTACCTGCTCTGTAGCTACTATTATGAAAGCTCAGTAACTCCAACGCCTTGCATGTCTGAAACCTCCCATTCCAGAAGCTCTCCGTTCTGCCAAGCCTGCTTTTTGTAACCAGGAAGTGTAGTTAAAAGGTTCATGTTTCAGATCATACTTTACATCCAAAGCTTACTGTAAACGTTTTGTTATACTGCACAGCAACAAAATCCAGTCTTTTCTGTCAAAGCCCTTCAAGACTGTACAAGCCTGGTAAGCAACACTTCCTGACTGTACTAGATTCTGCAAATACAAGACAGAGAATCTCTTGGCTGAAGATACTTCATTTTCTTCCAGTAAAAGAACTAGAAGCTCCACATCATACATGCATTTATGAGCAACACAGTTCAAAGCAGATGTGCTCTCAGGATACCCATGAACCATTCCCTTATTGGGAGGGAAAAGGGCCTCTAAGTGATAATTTGCATATTTGCCATGGAGACCACTAATCTGAGTGGAGGCAGTAGTCAAGGTGGTATTGTTAACTTTTATCCATTGCAATTCCATCTCCTGGACAATGCTGCTCCGTGCAGGCTGGCAGGGCCAGCCCAGTCCCTGGCCTTCTACCAGGCCCTCCGGGAGAACTTGGTGTCAGCAGCAGCACCAGGGAAGACAGAACTAAAACAAGGAATTGTAACAAAAACAAAATGAAAAATCCCCCCAAAACCACAACAACTCAAAGAGACTTAATAAGACCTAATCCCCTGTAATGAATAAAATGAACACAAAGTTAGATTTAAATCAGTTTCTTTTTGTATTCCAAATCATTGCTGAAAATAGAGTCCTTTTCCCTCCTATCCCCAGCCCTGTCACAGCAGGGTAATGTCAACTAAAGGTCTAGCTGAGAAAAACACAACAAAATACAAAGGAACTTATCCTCTGGCTTTTCCTGCTATTATTAATGGTTTATAATAGAACCCAAAACAAAACTCAGCCATTCTCATTTGTAGTTTTTTATCTCATAATAAAAACTGAGCTCATTTTTTCACTTCTTTCCTCATTATAAATTTATGTTGGTGGCACAGTAAAGTATTTTTGACAGATTTTTTAAAGATGGGAATCGCGTCTCATGTTTAAACCAGAAACACCATCTTTGGCTCCCATGAAATTATTTTTATTTTCAGAGGCATCTATATATGAGTCTGAAACTCAGATCTTGTTCTCACCAAAAGCCACCACAAAGTTTCAACTGACTTCAGCAAATGCAGATCAAAGAGCCCACGTTTGTCAGGTTAAAAGGCAGGAACTACTCCTGAATCCAGCAGACCCTGAGTCTCTGCACACACACCATGTTCTGTTTTCCTTCTGAACATGCGTAGCTCATATGACAGCCCGTCCCAGGCTGCACAGGTCAATGCAGGTGAGTGCGCTCCCCATGCAGACACAGCCCCAGCAGAGGCAGGAGGGAACTGCGCCTTACTGTGCTCGCTCTCTTTGGTTAAACACGTCAAATCGCGCAAGAGTTTTAAAAAATAAGCACAAAAAAGCAACAAGGATTTCATATCTAAAGCAGACCGGAATTGGAGTGATTTGGTTCAATGCCCAGCACTGCAGTTCAGCAAATGACTCAAAGTCCCTGCCTCCATTCGCGTTTCTGAGATGACATTAACCACATTTACAGATGAAATAAGCAAGGCTGAAAGAGGAAGTGCTTGGAGTGAAAGCTGCCTTGAAGTTTTTTTGCAGCCTCTGGCAATACATGGGTCCAAATTTGGTTGGGGGTTCTAGGAACCTTTTCTAATGCAAGAACATACTGAAATATAAATAGTAAGCAACATCATGGCAGCTGTGCAAAAGTAAACAGGCAATCCATTGAAAGGCAGGGCTTTAAAATCAGATGTAAGCTGCTCCAAAACCTCTGAGGTATAATTGCCTAATTGCTGACCATATACCTATAAATCCTGAAATACCATAGCTTAATCTGTCCATGTGGTAATGACTAATTCATCTTCAGAAAATAATATAGCCATCCTACCAAGTTCTTCTGCATTTATTTCAGCTGAGACATTAAGTAATAAGTCACTTCTTTCAAGCTGGCTTAAGAGGTGGTATATCCCACTATCACCAGACAAGCAATCTGAGGTTTCAGGGGTTTTATTGGGTGTGTTTGTTTGTTTGTTTTAAGGTGGAATTGAGTGACAGAGATACACTCATTAACATAGTCTGAAGACTGGAAGAGAAGGATGAATTTTGATTGCCTTTTCAATCCTTTCTCAAGGAAGATCTTTCTTAAAATGTTACAAGAGACAATGTTCCCTGAAGTCAGTAAAAAATTTTTTACCACCATTTTGCCTTTCCTTTTCACCACAACTCCTCTGTGTGGTATGTATGTACTCAGCTGTGCCTGGGTCTCTTTCAAAAGTCAGGGAACTAATGCAGCTGCTATTAAGTATGATTTTTTAATCACTCCCTGCTTTTGCTCTCTAATTGTAGCTATTCCAAATACCACCACGTAATTAAAGAGGTCTTTTCAAAAGAAAAAAACATGCAGTCCCATTTACCCTTGGAGGGAAAAACAACCTTACAGACCTATCAGTATTTTGCTGCATACTGCAACTAAATTAATGAGGGGAATTAAATACAGAGCCAATTAAAACATTTTTAAAACCTTCCTTTATTCCTTTGTCTACATTCAACCAAAAAAAGAAGTCCCCATGAGGTCAGATTGTAGGTGTTTTTATGAGCTTTCTGGACATTATGTGAAAGTTTCACCTCTGCACAATTTCTCATTTTAACAACAAAAATCTAATCTCTGTAGTTAAAAACCCCACTAGTCTGTGAAAACCAGAAATCCACGTTCTGTTCTTTGCAGTGGGGGCAGCCTTGAGAAGCACAGCTGATAGTAGTGAACACATCTGAGTAAATTATGCAACTCCTGGGACAAGTGGGTCCAGAAGAGTGTCAGAGAAGTCCTAAATATGCAAAAATACACACATATAGTCTTGTTCACACTTCTCACTGCTTCTAGCACCTACAATGTCCTACAAGCCCATCTGGAAACAGGACTGTAGGAGTTTATCCAGACAAGACAGTGCCTGCAGCAGGATCCTTGTTAATCAACAGCTTCTGCAGTAGAAATCTCTATAGAATAACAATTCCCCCAGGCACCCCCTTCTTAGAAGCTTCTATTGCAAAAGTATGCAAAATAGTTATGAAAAGAACTCCAGAGTATGATTAAGTGAAACCATCCTAAATATCTTCCATAGCAATGGCCTGTGCACCAATGAGACTGTTATCAACTTTTCTAGCAGAGGCTCAAAAGTTGATGGTGATCTGCTGCAGCAGTGCTCTTCCATTCCCCACCCACCTCCAAGAACTTTCACATTATTGTAGAGCTATAAACCTGGACAACAGTCAGAATTACTTGTCTGCTCCCAGATGTGTCAACCTTCCACGAGCACCTCAGCTGCTCACTTCATCCCATGAGGAGGTACCCACTGCCTCCTGCTCCACCTTAACTCATTACCTTTTCACAGGCTTATAAGGCAAAAAAACCCTTGTGTCTGCTTTCTGCAGAAGGCTGTTATGTCCCTGTACAGTTCTTTACATCTATAACCATCTCATGATGATTTGAAACTGATTCACATTTGGAGATTAGTGAGAATATGATATGCTGGAGTCCCATCCACCTTCATGTAAAGAAAAGAGTTGATCCCAGCTCTAGTAATTAGTGGGATGTAGGATTTATGTCTCTCTCGGAAACAGCACATTCCAATCAGGGCTCTGGCAGAGCTGGCTGGGTGTCGGCTGGGCATTGTCATAGCAGTACTTGTCCATTTCCTCTGGGCACTGGCTGAGGTCACACAGCCACAGCCTCTAGGATGAAACCTCCCCAAAAGGGAGTGGGAATATACAGATGCCTCTCCTACCCTGAGAAAGAACTTCTTTCAACTTAACATTGCTTTGCTTTGGCAAAGTTCACATTTATCAAATGTATCCCACTTATCTTTCATTTTCTTGATTAAATATTTTACTTCACAAAATTTGGCAACTGCCCCTCTAAAAACATTCCAAGTAAGAGAACAATAGACAGACAAATGAAGAACTAATGTTTCTTCCTTAATGCCTGGATTGCTACTAATGTTCCCAGAATATGGTTTTAAAGGAAATCAAAAGAAAAGAAAATACCTTCAGGTTAAAATCCTTGTTGTATTCTTTAAATGCTGAACTTCTTTTAAAGCAAATTTCAAAGCTGAGTGTGGGTGGAGAAGCTATAAGTAACCACATTTGTGCATGTTCCTTCTGCACAAGACACAGAAAGTGTGTTCTGCATCAGCACAGAAAGATGCTGCCGTGCTCTGCATGAAGCTTCTTGATGCTGGCAGGTAGAATATTTCTTTTGCAGTTAAGCTGCTGGTGTTGCTCTTTGAGAGTCTTTTCTCCAGCTCTGAGGAATCATACCTGGCACTTAGCTGTAGTGTGATCACTCAGCAATACAACTCATCCAATCTGTCAGTGTCTTACCAACAATAATATTCAGAAGTATTTCCTCACCTAGGACACATAGAAGGTTTTGGTTGTTGCTGTCCATAGCTCCAGTTAGAACAGTGCTTCTGCTCCTTCTGAGGCTGATACATTTTTCCCAGGTCTCCCTTTCTTGTCCTGTGTTTGTCCTTTCAGATCAGTTTTACAGGGCTGCAACTGCTGGGTCAGGCAGAGCTGGGGCCAGATCTAGTCTTAGGTCTGAGTCCCCCCATCTGGGCTGTTTGCTTGGTCATAATCAGAGTTTTCTGAAAGAAGATCCCAGGTCTCTCATAGCTTAAGAGGATGGGAAGAACATTATCCCAGACAGAGTTAGCACTGAAGAAAAGGCAACATGCAAAGCTCTTGATTTTTTACTCAAAGCCTCCATTTCATTTTCCTTTATGGTCACTTCCACCACTTTGGTTTATGCTTTGAAGTTCCACGGAACAGAAATACCTGAGCATGCTGGCCCAGTTCCCTCCTCATGTGCATTTATGTAGGGGATCTCTACAGCTCTTCAGTACCAACAGATAAAACAATATCCCAATTATTAGAAACCTCTTGTATGCTGAGTTAATGCTCAGACTCTGCTGTGACCATCTGTACTAGGGATTTTATTAATTCTTCAAATAATTATTTAGCATTTTGTGTTTCCTCCTGCCTCTAGTAACTTGCTTCCCTGGTACCACACTGAGAGAAAAACAGCATTTGCAGACCTGATAGTAAGAAGATACACATTCAGGACCCAGCTGATTTAGATTTCTAAGGTCATGACCTCCAAGTTGTTGTTACTAATGACATCTATGATCACAGCTAATTTTCATGTTTTTGAACACAGCAGCACAGTTTTGATTTTCATGTTTGTGAGGAAAAGCTTTCTGATCCTAGAGAGAAAATTGTGCATTTCAAAGTGTGTCCCTTTGTGGCTTGTGAAGTATTTTCCTTGTGTTTGTTTGCTTCAGGTTTTTTCTCAGTGGGAGTGTCCAAAACGTAAAAGGACCCCTTGAAATACAGCAGGCACACAGGAGGGAAAAGAGAAGCTCTGTAGAAAAGTACATTATCCTCAAATATGTAAATAGAACTATTGATTTTAACTCTGCCAATGACAGATGTGCCTGTGGTCTTCAAGAGAAGAAACAAAACAAAACTAATAGAGAGTGGATAAAGATTCAGAAAAAAACACAACTGTTCTTCACAGTTCCAGCCCTGATTTGCTTTATGGTCTCTTGCAGTGGCTCAGTTTGCAAAACAAAGAAATTCCCTGATAGATAAATGTCAGACTTAGATAACAGTATCATTACTTCTGTCACTAAATGCACATTTTGATAGTATCAACCTACCTAAATTGTTACTGGTTTAAACAAGATATTTAAAGGTAAGTAACAACTAGAAAGGACTGATAAAGGAAGGATGAGCTTTACAACAGACTAGTTTTTAATGCAAGCACTATGCTCCAGGCCCTACACGGGCACTCCCCTCTGTGCTTGAGTTGTCTCCTTCACCGCAGAGGAAACTGCTGACTGACCAAGATATTAAATAAAGCACTGCTTTGGGTTACTACTGGGAGCAGATGATTTAATCATCCTGGTTTAACAAGGCTTACAATCACAGCACACAGCAGAGACAGGTTTAGTAAGAGAACAAATCCCAGCTGGGATAAATGGGTCTTGGTACACAGTCTCACAGCACTACAGAAAAACCTCACCAGGATGGCACAGCACTGCAGAAGTCTTAGACAGCCCTGCCAGGAACAGAGCCCTTTGGGGCTGAGCATCATGCCAACAGCTACAAAAACATAACCTTTCTCCACAGAGCTCTTACCTAATTAGAGACTAGAGGCAAAATACAAGAGTGCAAACCATGTGGGACAGGAGAAGAAGGAGAACAAGCATAAAAGCAGTGCATATTCTTCATCAGGGAGTTTTCTAGGATCTCTTGTCTTTAAAATAAATAGCCAGATGTCCCAAACATTTTATCTCCCAGTTGCTGTGTGTCAGGCTGTGTGCAGGGAGAAAGGAATGCAGTGCAAGGCTGTGTCTGACCTGCTGGCTGCGCTCCCCTGACCAGGTCCTGCCCAGGGATTCAAGCCTGCACCACAGCTTTTCTCCTGCTGTAGGGCCACTGCAGCATCTCTTCTGCTTATGCTGCCTGTCTGTCAATCCCTGCTCAGGCAAACCAGCTGTGCTTGACACAGGGTGCCCAGGGCAAAGAAGTCACAGTTCAGTAGTGCAAGTGGGGAAAGAGCTGAGTTACTGTGGTGTGTGAGAAGCTCTGTGTGTAGCACACAGACCCCTTGCTGAGCCAGGCACTCGGTATGCAGGACAGAGCAGAGCTGAGATTAAAAGCCCAGGATGTTTGCATCATTATGTAATCTACGGCTGATTCTTCTACATGTCACAGCAGAAAACGATCCTGTGAGGGTTTCGAGGGGTGAAAGGCCAATGACCTCACAGATTCACCAGAGGGGGCCACGGATAACAGCAGCGAGGAGCTGTTTGTAGGAGGCAGATGAATTGATAGTGACTCCAGAGTGCTGTGGCAGATTAGTCATGCAATAATAAACTAGAATGTATGTGCAAGCAGGATCAGCTTATGAAAGGCCCCTTCAGCACGCAGCAACCTTGAGCTGTTCAAGAGAAAAGAGGAGCCACCTAAATGACTCCAGGAGTGAGAGTCATGGGCAGAATGAAGGGCAGAAATGTTTGGGGACTTTCTCTAAGAGCACCTTTTTAAAGAAAAGCCCAGTTTTCTCCAAACTGAAGTTTTCTGTGAAAAACTGCTTTCTTTCCTGTTTTTCTCCTAGCTCAGTGGCTCCCAGGATATGGCATCCCATCATCCTGAACTTCCTTCTCTTCTTTTTTCCTGACACCTTGTGCACTTCGAAATCCTGTGGAGGTAAGCAAGCAGTCAC
Organism: Myiotriccus ornatus; assembly: GCA_036023395.1. Lineage (NCBI taxonomy): Eukaryota > Metazoa > Chordata > Aves > Passeriformes > Tyrannidae > Myiotriccus > Myiotriccus ornatus. Next base: position 10,009,355 of record JAYRBT010000181.1, read on the forward strand.
AATACCCAAAATGCATTTTGATTGTGTAAAGTTACTTTTTGTTGGAGGGAAAGGGAAAATAATAATTAAAAAAGAAGTTTCATTTTGTGATTTCCCTCCCCCACAACTTTTCCTCCTTATTTGGGAAGGCAATTGTCTCAAGGTCAGAAAGTTTTATATGTTGCTGAAGCCAAAAAAAAAAAAAAATAAAAAAAAATTTCTCTGTCCCTCAACACACGTTCCATCCGAAAAAATTCAAAAGGCAGGAAAGAAACAAGTCAAAACAAAGGGAGTAGAAAGGTGAAAGACCAATGGACAGGCCTGAAATGTGTTTGGTTTGTGTGTTTTCACATTTGAAAGACATTTCTGTTAAAAGGGAACCGTAGCATAACATAAAAGAAGTTTATAGCTGTAACAGAATACAGGGGTTTGAGCCAACCAGCTCTGTCTAAATGTGCCTGAAGGGTTACCCCAGCCCAGGCAATAGCTTCCAGAACCACGATCCAGGTTACAGCTTCTAAAAACAAGCAAAAAGCTTTTAAAGTAGGAGTTCCCTATGAGGAATATGAAACAAAAGGAGTCGCCTAAAAGTCTCCTGTGAGCTAAAACACTCTGTTTAGTCCAAAATAGCGCACAACCTCTCTCCTAAGGACAGAAATACCTGAACTGTTCAGTCAAGTTGGTTCGGTGAGGCAGCTACAGAAACCAGGCACAGCCAAAGGACACGCTAACAGAGCAAGGAGCTGCTGGAGAGCACAGCCCTATGGAGCAGGGATAGGGAAAGGAGTTTGTGGCATGGAGTAAGGCAGAGCTGCCAGAAGGAGGAGCGAGAACTAGCAGGAATGACGAGCATGGAGAGGAGCAGCTAGCAGAAACAGGTAGTGGTGCCAGATCAACTCAACCTAAATTGGCTCTTGCTACCCAGCAAGACACAATAATCTCAAATCATGAGTGTAATTCATTACCAGAGGGGGAAAGTAACCAGCTGGCTGAGCAGCTGCTCTGTGGAGGAAAACACAGTGAAATTGTTATAGTTACACTTTGGGAACTAGCTATCATTACCCTCTTTGTTGTCTGGCAAGGGTTTTTCTCACGTCAATGAACATACCTTTTGTTGGCCATCAGTCAAAAGCAATATGAAAGAGGATTGATCACTCTGAGTGACAAGCAAGGCCACAAAAAAGCTGGGAGGCCATATGAGGAGATAATTGAAAGGAAAGATCAAGGGAAACAAATGGAGTAGAAAGGAATGACTATTTTGGACTCCTAAACCAATGCCTAAAATAGCATATTTATTTCTTAGCATAACAGACCCTTATTTCATTTTTAGATAGTCCCAAAAAATCCTATAAGACATTTCCATAAGGGGTAAAACTGGAGTAGCAATGACTTTGAGATTTTAAAGCAGGGATTTCTGAATCAGACATCCTGAGATGAAAAGTTCTAGTCATGAAGCTTTCAGTGACCTTTGGCAAGTTGCTTAACATTAACCTTTTAGAAAACCCATAATCCTGAAATGAAAGAAACCTTAATAACAAAGAAGAACTACTGTTATTATTACTTCTTAAAGTTAGAGGGGAGAAAGTTTTCAGGAATTCCAGTCTACCTCTATTCAAAGATCTTATTCTTCTCCATGTCCTTAGTGACAATTACTCACTCTAGCAGTTGTTTTCAAAAAATACACATATTTCTGGAGAAAACTCTATTTTATTTCTTTTCTTCACCACTGCAACCCTCCTATTTTTGTAGGGCTAATCAGTAACAGACAAGCCTAATTCTTTCTCCTCCTTTGCCATGACAATAAGAGCCAAAGACGCCTTTCAGAAACAATAAACTACACGATACTTTCAGGGATGCTGACACGCAAACAGTCCTGCGATAGAAATAGACAACGAAGACATGATACATGATGACTACAAATTCTGATTAAGTGTACCAGTAAATTTTAGCAGTTCCTTTAGGACTGACTTCCCTGTAGTTTTCTGCAAAGCCAATGCTGGATCAGGGAGACACCGAATGTCTGGCAGAATGGTTAGAGGTGCTTCACACCACACAGGATTTGGGCTCTTGCATCCTAATACATCTCACCCACCATTAGGTAGTGAACTGAAGGTCTTGTTTGAAGAGCCTACCTTATCATTGTATCCCTGACAGTGAAGAATAAGAGAGGGAAGTACCGAGGGTACAATTCAGATCTTAGACAGACTGAGTCATCCTCTGAAGATGCCAGTGTCTCTCTGTTGACTATAAAAGGAGACTACGCATTAGGCTCCTGACTTGGATGATTCAGTTACACTCCTAAAGACAGGCAGGATAAATACAGACCATGGGTAGTTACATCTACCTACAGAGAACTAACTGCATCTTTATATCACCTTCTCCATTTCTTCATACCATGAGTTGTTTCCTCTTCATCCACTAAAAGAGAGATCCAAAACTTCAATGAGTCAACCAGTAAGATTTCAGAGGGTTTCCACAAGGCCTTCTTAGCCTAAGCTCTCAGTTAGAATCCAAATATTTGCAGTTCAAGAAGTAGCAAAACAGACCATCTGAAAGTAGTAGGTCTTGAAGGACAGACAGTGCTCTGAAGAAGAAAACCCCTTTTTGACAGACAAAGGAATTTTATTTTTTAGTTCCTCTTCTCACTTCAGTAGGTTCAGAGATCAAGCTGGCTGGTTCAGATTTCTACAGATCCTATCTCCCAAGACAGCTGTGAAGCTCATCAAAGTGTTCTCGCACTGCTCATACATCAATGCAAAGTAAACTTCAGTTGGTAACTGAATCTGGCCCCTGAAGTTTGACATCCCTTGCACTACCGCTCTGCGTATAAATTAAAAAAGTGATCTTTATTATTTTTTCATTAGTGACTCTTTAAAAGCACAAAGAACAATTGTCTCTTGGCTTAATAACTACATAGAGGAAGAAAGAGGAAGAAAAAGACAAAGGTTGTTTCCAGATTATTTGAAGTTACACTTTAAATCAAATTATGAAGAGGATGGTGTATTGTTAATCAGCAACCTCTAAGGAATTTCCAGAATGATATCATTATCATTTCCAGAAATATCATTAAACGAAAATTTAAAACTATAGTTCTTCGTGATGAATTGTGGTACCAAAAAATACAAGATAATACTGGTCTAAATTTAAAAGCATTGTCAGAAGTTTAGAACAGAGCTCCCTCTCTCTCTCATGTAAGTTCGAAGTATTTAAAGCAATTCACTTCTTAACCTGACAGCCTAAGACATCCCAGGTGTTCTTACACCATGAAATGATCACTGGTTACAGAGTGCAAATGTGACTGCCTGGACAGAAACACAGAGCCTGCCTCTGTACCAGCAGCCACTGTCTGCACATGCTCAAGTATCAGCGTGCCAAGTATTTGCACTCTCCCTCAGGAAGCTCTGCTTGGCCCTTTGAAGGGCAGATTTCTTAGTCAGAGTTACTGGCAAAGAGGAAAAATGCACGATACTTCTTTCAGGTGTGTTCTCTTTTCAAGAACCCTTTCCTGTTTGTGTTGGAAACCCTGAGCACACTGTCTACAATTGCTCCGTGTCTTCACAAGCTGAAGGAACTAGGGAAACATCCATATGAAGTCACCAGAAAATAGGTGGGCAACACTCTCATTTTCCTTCCTAGCATGGCTGCCTTGTGCAGCAAATCCAACACAGTCTGGCCATTGAGCAATAGGGATGGTGCAGCTGTGCAGGGTGCTCTTATTCTACTACAGTTTGCCACCACCAGAGCTTAGAGGTATGTCTATAGCCAGTAGAAATCACCTGAAGCTCCTGCATAATCCTGTGCTACTGAGGGTCCAAATTAAGGAATGGCAGTCCTCTTTTAAGAGTTCAAAATAAGCAAATAAGCTAAGTTCAAAATAAGCAAATAAGTCACTCAGCAATGTTCTTGTTATTTAAATGGCCATGCTCTCATTAATTCCTTTCATAATATCTTCAGGATACTAATCAGCACAAATAAACCACCACTTTACTTTCAAGACAGAGCTGGTTACTTGTTAGTCCTCTTCAGAAGGATTTGTGGGGCCACAAATCTCTTCATTGCCTCCACTCGTACTCACATTGACTGAAAATGTGCCAGTTCCTTTGGCAGGAACAAAAGGAATGGAATGAAAATTGCCCTGAAAAAGCAGTTGCCAAAATGTTTTTTATTGCATGTTCTGTGCTGAAGAATGGATGGAAACAAACAAACAAAAAACCCTTTTACTACAATTGTACCATCCTTTAGTGCATAAATAACAGAACAGAGAAGGTTTAACAGAATAAGACGCTGTTAGAGACATACCTGGATTTGGAAACACGTGCACTTATTACATAAGTTGCTCCTTTAGAGCTCTGTAGGTAAAAGTTGTATGGTGATATTTATATCAGACAATAAACCAGGACATTGTGGCCTCACCAACTGCTGGAAGGACAAAGTTATCGAGAACAAAGGGATTTATCTCTAGGTCATGGATAACAAAAGGTTGTTTTCTCTCCTGTTTATCCCACTGGGAGAAGGTTGCCAAGAAATTTTACCAGTATTGATTCCTGAGTTCCTTTTTCATTAATTTTTGGGGGCAATACAAGCATAATTAGAACCTGTACTCACTGTCACTCGTGGCTGGTTAGGTCACATATAGCTTATACGCTCAGGGAATGTACAGCAGTAATACCTTGAAAATGTAAACATATAAGTGACAAACTTTAAGTGCATCTCATGACTTGATCAGTTTACCAAAGGGGTTGTGAAAATTCTCTAGGATGCTTTGAATTGTAATGTTTTAATTAGTGTTCTGTCAGTGGTAGCTATTTGCAGGCTAAATCTGCTCAGATGGCACACAGAGCATGTGATGTATTTCTGCAGGGTGCTGTGGGTGAAGTCATCTGGTAGTAAATATAATCTTGACTTAATGTTCTTTTTTTCCTTAGCAATTGTTTACGAAGAAATCTCCTGTTTTACAAGACCCAGCGAAAGTATTATTATAAACAAAGCACAAAAAGAGATACATAGTCTGATTTCTTCTGTCTTTGAAACAAACTATGACAGGTTGGGAAAATTCAGAATGGTGGAGAACTCTTCATTGCCTTGAAGTGATCAAATGATCAAAACAACTCAGTATGCATGTGCATGTGGGGAGGGGGGAGGGGGCATGTACAGACCTAATCCTCTAAAATCTGGTGTGAGAGCTAAATGAAACATGAACTGCCTCAAGTACCCTAGAATTCTTCTGCAAATGAACCACATAGATCACATGTATCACATGAAGTGTTCAGCATTCTCAGATAGTGTATGGAGACACGTAGATGTTGTCAGGACACTTTTCCATACAAATTACATCAGAATCATGCCCTGATCTGTCTTCTCTGCCAGAAAAAGCCAGACATGTTACAAGTTAAAGTGCTTGGTTATGAAGAGAGACAGCCTTTCCTCTGTAATACTCTGCAGTCTCCCACAGCAATGGCAGCTGGTAAATGTAACGTTATCAGAATGGCCACATGGCCTTTTTATCCATCACCAGAGGCAGATAACCACGCAAGGGAATCAAAACCATGTCCATTAATGTATCTGGGCATGAAGCCAACAGAAGGCAAATCCCTAAACTTAGAGAAATCAGATGAACCTGACACTAGTCCAGCTTGACCTTTTCAATAGCCAAGAGGATTTCAGACATCACTACAGCTGGTAAGGCAGCTTTCTTAGTACCCCTTAGTACCCCTACCCTCTTGTTTGTTTGTGTCATCTTGCTCTGTGCCACTGGTCTTCATTTGGCATGATGGGCCTGTTCCATTTTGCCATGCAGAGGCACCACAGCTCCCTCAACACTTTGTACATAGCCAAGAAAACCCCCCCCCAGCACCTCTACATTCACCTATTTTTCAGCTCTTCTTTTACAGGCAGCCAACACAACCAAGCTGAAGCAAGAAGAAAGTAGCACCAACCAAGAAGCACCCTTGAGAGAATTATGTGTATCTGTGGAGAAATAGGCTGCCTGTGCCAGGCTGAGTGTTTTATGTATGTATGGAAATGACGGAAAGAACTGAGAATTTCCATGAGAAGCAATAAGGCCTGGAGAAGGAGAGTGGCATTTTGACTACTCTGCCATGAAAGTGTGTTAAAATACCAAGGTCAAGGTTTGCCCAGACCATTTCAATAACTCATCTAATGGGTCTCCATTTTCCTTCTACTTTAACAGGTGTGCTTCAGGCTTTACCCTTCACTGAATGAGATTCTTATAAAGTAGAGAATTCAGATGAAATTCTTGACCATATGAAACAAATGGGATGGGGGAGGCAATGAGGTGAAAAACAGCCTTATAAACTTACTTCAGCTATTTCTGATGCTGTGTGGTAACATCTGCTAATGGTACAATCCTTATCCTACTCTTGCTGTTTCAGAGTGTTGATGTTCATGGGGGCAAAGGGAACATATTAGATGCATGGAGAGATGCATTCAGAGGCTGGCAGGATAAATCAGAATCTAACAGTGCAAAGCAGTGGAAATTTGAGACAACACGAGAACAATTTCAAATCTCAACAGCAATGGAAATGGTGTTAATTTGATGGTAAATAGTCTGCAGAAGGGGAAGACCTAGAGCAGAGAGAGGCAAAAGGGAAAAGGTAACAAAAACTGAAGAATCTGCAGCAATTAAAAAATACCAGTGTGAATGCCAAAGGGATTTTTTTTCCCTTCCCTGCAGGACAGAATGTCAACACCTCTTCCCACAGCTGTGTTCCAAAAGGATCAAACACTGCAGCTCTTCCCCATCTGAAACCCGAGAACTTCTAAAAAGCAACTGAGGCAATGAAGTATTTTACACACTTAGCAACCCAACATCTTTATAATGATCCTAAATACTTGTGGTGTTAAAAGACTTCCTTGTCAGTTCCTGCCTGTGTACAGCCTCATAACAGCTCACAAATTGTCTTAACTGCTATTGCTTTTCTGTGAACGGTGCTCTATTTCCTGTAAAGGCTGCAAATGCAGTTTCATGCCATTTATTTTCTTTCCTTCTTTAAAACGCTACATATTCATAACTCATTGTCCTTAGCACTCCATTATTTACCTTGGTTCACATGTGCAAATGGATGTTTTTGTATTAATACACAGATGTAATAGCAAACAGTCTTGTAAAATGTCTGATGGAGTAAGGTAGTGGTTATTTCTAATGATATTTTATAGCATAACATTTCTTACATTAATATTGTAACCTGGCAATCTGTAGTGTTTACACTGTTTTTTTTTCTACAGCACAACATGCATTTTGATTATGCTGTGACTGTAAGGATTTTGTGCAGTTCAAACTAAAACCCATCTAGAATCAGAAGTATTTCCTTGACAGTGTGAAACTATCTGAGAACACAGCCCTGACCCGCCGTAAGTACAGTCTGGCCTTGCAAATGGTGCAGAGCACACCAGGAATTATATGAATGAGCCCTGTTTACCACATCTTAACCCCTAAATCCAGTCCAAATGGCACACACTTGGCCTACATAAAACCTTACATCCAGCTAATCAGTTTTGCAAGGCCTCTGTGTGAACACTTGTTATTGATGTCCAAATACTTGATCCTTCTGGCAAGACTAACTAGAGTAGTTTGATGAGGAATTATTGATCTCTTAGGATTCATAAAAATCTCTTCTTGGAGATGTGTCTTTCCCAAAAGCTATTATTAGCTATTAAAAGCTGTTAATAGCAGACTGAGAGGATGCAAAATAATATTTGAGTCGGTATTAAGAACAGGCAAAACTACAAAACCTGTCCCTAATCACAACCACTTTTAAGACAACACTGATACAGAACAGGTGATGTGAAGAGAAAGGTAGGGATGAACAAGTGAGGGAGTGAAAGTTCTGACACAGAGATCATCTTTCACCAGAATTTTTACTGCACTAGCCAACAGCTGGAGAGGGTGAGCCATGGGACATCCTGACAGGGAAGACTGCACTTGTGAGTGCCTGATTTTGAGCTGCATGGAAAGGGAAGAGGAGTATCTCCCTTAGAGAAACTACACTGTATTATTACCTGTCTAGAAGACAGCAAATTCTAATTAACTCTCGGCTCTCCTGTCACGATTTGTTCTCCCACATGTTTTCATTTTAGACTTGAAACTGAAAAAACTCAGTTAAAGGTTATTACATTTTGACAAGTCAAGAAATTATTACAGATAAATATTGCATATGTTTAGTTAAAACATACAGGTAGAGAGCTTCATCTGCCAACTGATGGGCATTTAACAAAATAAGCATAATAGGAATTGCACGACAAATATACAGGTGTTTATTTTCAAAGCCCTCATCAGCATCCTCCGATATCTTCCTCCTCCTCATGGAATCTACAATTCATATTTCACATTTAGCTGATAATTTCATTTATGAGTTACAAAGCATTTATCTTGAATAGTACAGATGTTTAGTGAACAGAATGATTCATCTCTTCCTCTCTACTTTCTAAGTAGGACAAAGAGATGCCTCCAGTAAGTGTGTGCTAGGATGGAAACATGTCTGTCATTGGGTTGTTGCTTCCCAGATGATAACTACCCATTTAGAGAGAAATTTGGAAAGACTGCTGCCAACAGAACTCACACAGAGTAATGCTCTCTAAAGTTATTGTGCTCCAGTGACTCTTACTACTTCTTTCTTTTCCTCTCACCAAAAGTCACAGTTCATAAAAAAGACCTGTTCCTTCGGAAACCCAATGACACAGCCTCATTGCCTTGCATATGTGGGGAGTAAAAGTCTGAATGGGTTTCGTGAATGAATCTCATGAACACTTCTACTGAATTCAGAGGATGTAAGAGAGAAAGTTTTGGTTTGGAAAGACTGAAAAAAAAAGTACAAATCACCCTAGAGAATGAAGAATATCTAAGATAACATGGATTCTTATTGACATTATACACTACGATTAGAAAAATCACAAAATCATCAGAATTTACAACCCTTGATTTTTGAGATTGTAACTCTAAAACTGTATTAACTTTTGTATAGTTTGCACTCCAGTTATGGCACTAACAGGACCACAGATTCGCATATTGAATAAAAGTTGCCTGTCCCCTGTCCTTGTTGGTTCATGTCTACTTTGCTTGTGACAGTTTTGCTGCTCTGTCTCTGCTTCATTTTTCACTCGGAGGAAGGCAGTGACATGAAGAACCCCAGGGACATTAGAATGCTCCATAAACGTGATTAGAGCATTCAGCCTCTTCATTTAAGCAAGTACCATATTGCCACCAACATCTGCTTCGGGCTGTAATGGGGCCCTTAAACAAACCACACCATCCTGAATGAGCAGAGCCCTGTAACATCTGTTGATTGTGCTTGCATATTTGGCAGCTACAAACATGGCATCTCATACCTACTGTCACTTGTGCTGTTGTGATGGTATTCATAGGGATTCCTTTGGGAGAGAAAAGTTATTCACCTGGAGCATAAGTTCTCAGAGGTGAGCCTGTACCCTATACACTATTTTGTGAGATAGGCTCTGAACATTGGGGTGTGAAGTTCATTGGAGCCAGCAAACTCATAGCACAGGAACATCTAAACATTATCTAAACACCACCACTAAAATGTCTATGTTGTTTCCTCACAGGAAAGTGAAATACACCACAGTTCAATTGCTTTTTGCACTTGAAATTATTTTTTCTATTAAACATCACTTTCTCAGAAACAGTAGAGCACCTACAGCTAATTGCTTACTTGTGAAAATCTGAACACTGAAAATAGTGTCACATTTCTTATGGGGAATGGACTGATCAATAATCACTGGACTGACTGATGATTTCCAACATGAAACAGAGAGGTACTGAAAGCTGAATTAGGATTTTAGCACAGAGCTGCCTGTGAAATATTGGTTATGGGAATAGCCTCCAGATGAGTCAGCAATCTTTACAGGCTGCAAAGAAATGGTCATTTTTTATCTCTTTCAGTAATGAAATTACCTGTTGAACATCCTGCTGGAACACACAGAGCTGCAGCCTTTGATGCAGCCGGACCTTTCTGTGTTGCCAGATGCTTTCTAGGCGCCGCTGGTGATGCAGGACTTCATGTACCACATCCAGCACCTGGTGAACAGCCTTGGAGTAGTTTGCAGTAGCAGTGAGGGATTCAGAATTCCCAGGGCTCAGGGGACGCTGCAGAACATCCAGCAAGGCTTTTCCATCCTGGCTCACCTGAGTGAAGAAATAGGTCTATTTTACTGCACTGATACTTAAACATCCAATAGCCGACAGAGAAATTTTACCTCATTCTTTTTCCCCTGTATGTTTTCATTTAAGTCAAAAATGAAGAAAGACCTCATAACATTTTTTTTTTTGACCTTTACTTATGCATTCAGCACTTGCCTTTGCTTCCTAGTGGGCCTGCTGTGTCACTCAGCAGGAGCACAGGTACTGCTGGGACTGCGCACACACAGATCCCAAGGCTATGTTACATTCTGACACTCAGGCACTGAAAATCCTTGACATATCCTGGCTGGTGACAGGTGGCATTTGCAGCAGCAGGCCTATTTCTGTGAGGAGGTGGCGTTTTAAGAAAACCACAGATGGCAGAGTCATTCATATTCTGTATGATAAGGGACAGTCCTTTCTTCGGAGGATTACTAAGTATGTCTATATGTTGAGAAGTGTGACATTCCATTCTGTATTTCATTTATTTTCATTTAGTGGCAGTGAAAAATAAATTAGTATATGACAGTGATTCTTTTCTTCCCCAGGAATAGCTCAGAGGGACCTATGGTCTCCATTTTCAATGGACTACAGTTGGCTGGGAAATGCAAAGCCGGCCACACGTAACCTTTTTTTGAGAATATTAAAATACACTTACAGATGCAAAGGCATTTGGGTATTAAAAAAAAAAAAAAAAAGAATGACAGATTTTTTTATGCAAGATTTTTTTCCTGGAACATTCCTGGAGCATTTTCATATTGCAAGGGCAATATGCAGAATGGAACCATAAAAACCAAATTGCTATTAAAAAGTGTGTGCATACACTGGGTCTCCAGAAATGGCTTTTTGAAGTATTTTTCAGTTGAAGGTTACAAAATTAAAATATTTTTTGCAACAGAAATGGTAAATGAGGACACTATTGGAATCCCTCTCTTTTCCCGGCTCAATTTTTCCTTTTCCCTCTAAAACAAACTGCAATGAAAATGACAAGATTTCCTGAAAAGTGTTTTTATTTCTAAGCAATCACAATTACCAATCTTGCCAGCGAATAGAATAATGAATGTTTTTCATCTAGTTTAAATTTTGAACATTATCAGTCAAAGTTAAAACACATCTCAAGGATTTCCAAGTCTCATTTGTTTCTGTATTATAACTTGCTTGTTCAAATGTATCCTTAAATGCCCCAACTTTTTGGGCATTTTTTTGGCAAGTCATGTCACATCCTAGTCTGTTGCAGCAGTGTGTATCTGGTGCATTTTCAGAAATATCAGGAGACCCTTTGAGATTAATAGTGGCAAAAATTGGAGTCAAATCTCATCATATTTATGACTGTTAGGTGGGCTTAGGCAAATCCTTGCAGATTTTTTAAATATTCAAGGCAATCTGAAATAAGATCAGGAATTAACTGGCAAGTCCATAGGGAGTGGCCTTCCATACTAAATTGAGTCACTGCTGAAGATCAGCTGGAACAATTTTCACATGCTGGAGCCTTCTGTGGTCATAGAGGAAACAGAAATAGTGGATAGTGGTGATATGAGGGAGGATTTTAGGAGGAAACACTGAGGCACAGGTGCTACCTCGGCAAGATTACGGATATGGTATTATCTGCTACTCAGGAAGAAGCAGCTTCCAGACAGGTAAAGAGATAAGGCATAGTGCATCCTATTTCATCTGTGGGAAGACAATCAGCAGCAACTTAATGACTGGGAACAGGAAACCAAGGCTATGGACACATTTGGGTGTAGCTTATTAGACCAGAAACTCACTCTTTGCACTGGCTAAATTTCACTGTGTATGTTTACTACGGTCCTGTTACTGGGCTCTGGGATTACAATTGGTCTGAGTCAGTCCCTGGATGGTGCTACAATGGTTTTAGTACAATCCCTGCTGATTTACACTAATAGCAATCACAGCAGAATTGGGACTAACAATAAGGGTTCAAAGGTTTGCCTTGATTGCACAGATTCCATAGAAAATACGACAGACGTGTTTTACTCAGGACAACTTTCCTGGGAAGTTTGTGCCATAACACAGATCTATTGATACCTAGAGCTTCTGCATTGTCTTTTCTTTCTCTTCTACAGGATGTGGGCTTTGATCTGTTGCATGGCAATTTGTATCTGCTGTCTGTTTAAAAAGCCTCAGAGATTACAAGTTATGATTTTTCTCTGATGGGCAGCACAGCCTTCCAGTTATTCTCTGCACAGCCGGAGATAAACACAAGACTTTAAGGGCTTCTGTTGTCCTGCCAATAATCATTAATACAAATCAGAGGCTACTAGAATTGCTCCAGTGCCCTCCAATTTACATGCCTGTCCTGTCATACTGGACTAAATATACATCAAGGAGCATGGTGACAATGAGGTAACCAGCGGTACTCAGTATTCACTCAGTATTCAGGAATTACATACATAGTCCAGGGTTTCATATCTTCTGCAGCTGTGAAGTTCTTCAGATTAAAAATGTATTTTCCAAAAGTATTTTTGTTGTGAATATTACTGCACTCCCCATCAATAGGTTCAGAAGGTTTGTGCTGTCAAAGTTCTCCAATGAACAGATTTCAGAAAGGGAGGGAGCAGCTTCACAAATGGAAAAGCTACATATTGTGCTCTTGCAGTCATTTCCTTGTTCTCCTTATAACTGCAAAAATAAATCAACAAATCTCTTTTCATGTGAATCTTTTTGAATTTTTCAAGGACTGTGCAAGGAGACAAGCACTAAGAACCTAGCTTAGTCACATCACTTACATCGGACTAATGACATATTTTTAAGCATTGCAAAAGTCTTAGGCTGAATGGAGCCCATACGACTTGAAGTCCCCATAAGGTGTAAGTGCCAGTGTTGCATTTGTCAAAGCAAAATTGATTCTTTCTCACTTGTTTTGAAAAGTACAGAATTGCTGCTGGACTCTATGGGAAGATTTAGTTCACTACCTGACAGGACACACATGTATACTCCTGTCATCTGGTGATATTCCTGCATTTTGGCTTCATGGTAGGAGAAGGGTGGCCAGAATGCAAAAATTATGTGACTCTGAGTGAAGCAAAAAATAGATTTTATTGTGCTAGTGGAATAAGCTCCACAGATGCCCTATACATAACTAGGGAATAAGTTAAAATCTGCAGATATCCCGTACAGAGGGTAAGAAAGACTTCCAGAGCCTTGCAAGTGACTGGAATAATGGTGCCACCTGTGAAACAGCTATGATTGGCACTGGGGGAAAAAAATGGAGTTTAGAGTGAATATATCATACCTTTAGGAAGAGAGAGTGAAGTGCAGTTAAGTCACAGTGAACAAGATGCTCTTACCATCAACCATAACTGGAGAGAACCTTTCTCTCCCTCCTAACCTTATCTTTACCCCATCAGTGCAGTCCTCAGTAGAGGTGTCATAGAATCATAGAATAGATTGGGTTGGAAAAGACCTGTCGTGATTGTCTCCTCATCCACAAGAAATACTGGTGGAGCAACATAAATACACCCTGGCTAGAGAAATCAAGAGGAAATCTCTTTGCAGGAGGGAAAGCTGCCGAAGGGCATACACCTTGTGGGCACCTCCTCCCTCCAGACCCGCTCCACCCAAAAGAAAAGCAAGGCCACAGCTAAGTTCTCCAAAGGAAGAAGGCCTGTTCTGCCAGCAGCTTGGTTTAGTGCAGGATATTTCTTAGCTGTGGATTGCATACCACGATCTCCACCTCCACTGGTTCTGAGCTTCACTCAAGCTTATTAAAGGAAATAAGACAAATAATTATGACTACAATTATGGCAAGATGGATAAAAAGAGTGTCCCTAAGATTCTTTGGGTGGCTCTTAGGTTCCTGAAGTGAATCTGAACTGCTTTGTTATACTCTGTAAAAGAACAGAATAGGCCCATAACATATAGCTAGTGTTCTAATAAATAGCCATACTAAATGGTTATTTCAAGGAGTGATTACTCTTATTCCAAATCTTTTAGAATTATAGAAATAGAAACAGAGACTTTTCAGTGACTGCAAGAAAATAGAAACAGAGGTTTTCAATGACAATGGAAAGGAAAGAAAATGCTACAATTTTCATCCTACCATAGAGAGCTCTGAGGTAAGAAACATTGTTTTCTATGAAAAGGGGCATTATATAGATTGGAGAATAGACATGTGGATAGGAGGCAGGACTCCTAAGACTTTTCACCTTACCCCATAGCCGGGAAAAAGGATGAACATTTCTGAAATGAAAGACTGTAACCTCTCTGGCAATTCTACATGCCATTTAAAAATTTACTTGTTAGTAAAATACTATAGAGATGTTTTAAACAGCTGTACTTGTGACTAATTATAGCTTTCTAAGGAAACATCAGTAAAAGCAATATGGATGTTATGGCTTTTGGTAACGAGTTTTAAACAAATTTTGATTTCACAAAATCTAAGATTGGGGCTTATAAGCAAAATGCCAGTTTCAAACATTATTATTTTTTATTTCAACCCAATTTGACATAGTTTTTAGAAATATTTTTAAATGCAACATAAAAAACTTAGTTTCACCTGACTAGGCATCTGTAAGACATTCATAGTTGCAACCAGAGGTCAACAGGACTGTTGTGTCTTTGCTCACACAATCCACTGTTCCTAAGCCTAAGGACTGAGTAAGGAAGCACCCTTTGTCATTGCAACCCAGACTTGCTCATTCTAACTGACTGACTCTCAATTTCTTGCAAGCATTTGGGAAAGAAGAGGTTTATATCTAACATTCCTTATATTTGTCATAAAGGAATCTGCACAACTGCACTGTGTATGTGTGAGTGCCAAGCACCAAGCCCAGAAGAGCAAATCATTTTCTCTTCTGTTTGATACCATAGATTCTTACAAGGCCATGATGATCAGAACAAGGGCTGGGTATGTAGGAGAGCTGCTATGTTCTGTTCTGTAGTCTTCACTTGGTGACTTACTAAGAATACCAAACACTACCACAGTCCTCTGGTCCATCTGGGAAAACTGCAAGGAGCAAAATCCCTTCATGACCAGACAGTCAAGCATAGCACAGCACAGGGAAATGAGGAATGCAAATAAACCCAAGTGTTCGGGTAATTTGAGGTTTACTTTCCAACAAGCCTGAGTCCTGGATATATGTTTAACAGAATACAACAGATAACATACACGGCTTCCCACTCTCAGGGTAATTTGCAGGTTGGTCCGTGTTTGGGATGAACGTCTAGATTAGTCTCATTCCTAAAAGGATTCTCCAGATGCCAGAAAGGTCCTGAAGTCCATCTCCTGGACTTTGCATATTGAAGGAAAAAGCCTTTGGCATCCCCTTTGCCATCAGCATACCCATGCTAGAGCCTGGACTCATGCACAGGAGGAAAGCAAAAGCAGTAACGTTGCTGGTGGCTTAAAGGGGTTCCCAGTTCACCAAAGGCAGTGAAATGGCTCTTCTTTGGGTGCTAACACTGGTTCTATATTTCACTTCTGCATGGAGTTTGTCCCTTAGATTGGTCCTTTCATTCTGCCCTTACAAGTGGATTGCTGGGAGTTACCTACTACAGCCTGGAATTCAGTCTGACTCCATCTTTGGAAGGGCTGGAGAAATGGAAAGCAGAACCCACCTCATTTAGAAAGCTACGCTCCTAAATGCAGTCAGATGTCTGGTACCACTTAACAGATACTCACATTTTCTCTGGGAAGCACGTACCTCCGTGTAGGCCTGTGTTACTTGCTCATAGAGGGTCTGGTGATGGTGGATGGCCAGTTCCAGGTCTTGCATTTCTGAGGGGAGGCCTCCGTCACTGCACATTTTGCACCAGGCATCCACACCTGAAAGGAACTGAATTCCAGGAACCATGAGCAACAGTGACACAGAACAACATCTCATCAACATCAGACAACTGCGTAGAGTGCCACATATGTCTGCAGTGTTCTGAGGAAACTGGGAAAAACATAACGATTATGTAGAATTCCTTTTGGGCACCTTGGAACAGCGCATTCCTGTCACCTCTTCAGTACTCGAGGGACACCTAGATCCAAAAGAATATTTTTTTATTTCTTCTGGATTAAAAACAAATGCTCACTTAACAAGGCTCAGTAAACACCCATTCTAAAAGTCTTCGCATACGATGCAGGGAGGCCACAATATTGCAATCCAAAAAGGGAGGCTGAAACATGTTTAGAAAAAACCAACAGCGTGAAGCACAAAAGGACACAGTGACAGCTCCAGCTGTTTCTGGCATCGTCTCATCTGTCAGTCTTTCCTCAGTCATTTACCTGGCTTGAACACTACTCATCTGAGCAACAGAAAACTCCCTTTAAAATCACTGCTGACATTCATTTCAGTGAAAGGTAGACAGTCTGTATTCAAGGAGTTCCCAACCCTGGTCCAGCTCAGGGGGATTGCTAATAGGATACCAAGGCTTTAACCCCCTGGGTCTCACACGTGCTTTTGGCCCTGGTCAGCAGTGATGAGATCCCACTACCATCTGATGACTGCTAAGCAGCCAGTGCAAAATGAGCTGCTGGTCTTAGTCCAGTTCCTGGTGGGCAGGTATCCATGGAAAGGAAGAAAAAAGAAAAAAGGCATTGCCATTGCAATTGATATGGTTTAGCACCTTGGTTGGAAGCCTTAGCAGCCAGCCAGAAACTGAACACTTTGGGGAGCAAAGGGGTGGAAAAAAATATGTTTCCACTCTTAAAGGCCTCCAGAGCAGTGCTGATGCACTTTGGCAGAACAAGTTGGGGAAGCTCTCCTGCATGCTTCCTCTTCTGCAAAAGAAAAGAGGAATTTAGTCTCTAAGGTTCCCACCCTGTTTTTCTTTTAAGCAGGGCTTAGTTCAGTGACACAGCACACATGTTCATATTTTGCCCATACTAACAGCCTGATGCCACCTCATTACTTCTCATTAATGTTTTCTCTTCCTCCATTTTTCTTTTAAACCAGCCTCCCATACTTTGGGCTATTTATAAAAAAGAACAGCTAATTTTATAACAGATGCAGTGCCCTGTAGGATGAATGTATAATGCCACAAAACCACCCCAGGATCACCATTTTATCCACTCCTGAAGTGTTCACCTGTGGCTTGTTAGTAAAGCACTCGCAGCATGAATTGCTATGAGATTCAAAGCAAAGAATTCCAATTCAACTCTGGCATCAGCATCCTCTTTTATTAGTACTGTAAAGCTATTCACCATGCTGCTGTGTAATCAAGGATATAAAGTGTTTGCATTGTAAACACTTCAGTGCACAAAGATGGAGTGACAAAGAGTAATTCCTAAACATTTCTGTCTACAAAGTACAAATCTACCAGGGACAACTGTGCTTTCCAGAGGACAAGAGGAAAGGATGGCAGGTTCTCTCGGATTGGTTTGACTTATGATCTGTCAAATCTGTTCAGATGAAATCCCCAAACACCCTTGCATAAAGCTGAAGTCATCATATTTTGTGCCAAGGCAGTGGAATTCACGTAATTTCCTACACAGTTTAAGAGCACGGAGCCGAGATCAGTCCCTTTTGGGGATGTTCCACGAACCTCTTGGTCGAAACAATGAACAAAAGACCTTTACACCTCATAGACCAGCGCTCCTGCTGCTGGAATCACACTGTTACGGCTCTTATCAAAACTCCAGAATTCTACCAATTAGAGTAAAAGCTCTTACACTCATGTGACTCATCTACTGCCGTATCCCCGGACTGTGATTTGCACAGTAGGTGGGAGAAGTCTCAAGAAGATCCGATGCATATAACCACATGTCCACCATGTTGTCTCGCATCGATCTGTTGTACACAGACGATGTCACATCGATCACTTCGGTAATTTTGCTTCTGCCACTAGCAGGAGCAGTTGACATCATCTGCTTTAAAAAGTTTTAGGAGATGCAGCCTGTCAGCGTTTGATATCCTGAAACAATGCAGAGTGGTCTGTGCTGTGTGTGCAGAGTCATGTATGCAGAGCAAGGGTTTTTTTAAGGATTTTTGCAAAGTGTTAGTTCATGCCATAGGACTACTGATTTGGGTATTCTGAAAAAAGCAGCTATGTTAATTTTTATTATTTGTCACACACTCTGGCAGACACAAAAAACTCAGTTCAGTGTAACCCTTCGCGGTAGAAGCATATTCACATCCAAAAAATCACCACTTGAATGAGTTGGAAAAAGTTGCATTTAAAACTATAAAGTACTAACTGTTAGTTTGGAACAGGAGCCATTACTGTCCACTGGATACTCCGTACCATTTAAATTGAATGCTTAAATTTATAGTTAGTCTATAGACTAGAATATCTCCTGTTGGGAACATAAAAACCGCTTAAATGTGATCTGAAAGAATAATTGTCCGTGCTTTTCAAGGCTTCAGGAAAGATTGAGAAAAATTTCTCCCCAAAAATAAAGAAGTCCCTAGGGTATCTTTGTGCCTCTGATCCAATCCAAAAGTAACTTTAAAGTAATGACCTACACTTACTCCTGACTCACAACCTATTCACCTAAGCTTCAAACTCTGTATGCAGATTCTATCAGGTAATAACATATTCTCAGACCACTCCTTACTAACTTTCCTCAGAGACTGCTGTGCTGTGTCACATGGCTGCTCCAAAACACAGCTCAGACAGTTTGTATTCTGTTTTCTCCACTGTTTTTGCACAGTCCTATCGCTTGCTAGGCCTCTGTGTGGAAGCTGCAGGATAACCAGGGTGTTTCTCCTCTGACCCAGAACATTTAGAACAAAACTATAGTGTGCTTTCATGCTCCAGAATGGCTATGGGGAAAGGTGGGAAGAAGACCAAGAAGCCACTTTCCTCAGTGACTTTTAACACCTCTTGATACCCTGATTTTTTTGTATGAGGTTAATTCCATATTTCCTGTTGTTGTTTCTGGAATTTCCTTGTCTAATGAAGAAGTTGTCTTGGTCTTATGCCTGTATCTTGTAGATATCAATTGGATTTTCCTTTCCTCCCTTTCATCAAGTTCTTCCTCCCTTTTTTCTTCTCTTTTTCATTTCCTTTCCTCATATAGGGGAGTAGAGGATGTGCTTAGACAGACCTGGGCAGAAATGAGAGATGAGAACAGTAGTCTTCCTGGCTGGGGAGTAAAGTAATATGAAACAAATAGCCAGGGGTCAGTTTTCTGAGAATCACAATAAATGTCTAGTGTGTGCACCTACGACCTGCTACCTTAAAGAGTAACTCTGCTTGTGCACTTCTGAGGGTAGAATTCTGTCCCAGAATTAATTGGCTGAGATCTCTCAGCTGATTGAAAACATGATTTTGTTTATTCTGACAGGATCTGTAGAGTGAACATCTTATGAGCAATTTAGCACGTTTTCAGAGATTACAGCCAAGCAGGGGAGGACACCTGGTATTTGTGCTTCCCCATCTGGCAGTCAGGGAGCTGGAATCTCATCTGGAGTAAATCAGCACAGTTATCCTGAAATCACAGTGAGATAAGGCACGTTGTCCCATGTTCTACTGCAACTTTGAATAGTCTCAGACATATCTAAACATACAGAAGCAGATTCTCCTTTGCACTAGAATATCTCCATGTTAGAACTAGAAAGGGAGGGAAAAAGAAAAAAAAAAAAAAAAAGAAAGAGGAAAGAAGAAAAATAAGCAATCAAGAGATTTGTACCAGGTGGAATTATAGGACATTAGGGAAACACCTCCACTGAATCTGCTGAATGCTACCCGGACCTGGACACAGTGGTTGTTTGGAGTTTAGTTTACTGGCTTTTGATCAGACACATGTGTTGAAGGATCCCTGGCTGAAGGCTAACTTGGAATGGTTTGTTTTGTTTTCTTTCTTTTCTTCCATTTTTTAATTTTCTTTGCTGTTTTCTTGATGATGGCTTAGTATGTACAGGTTGTTCTTAAAAAAATTAAGGAAGACATGTGTCTGCACATCCACCAAAAAAAAAAAAAAGAAAGAAAAAAAACCAAAAATAATTTTAAAAAAAGCTTTCATCCAGGAATCCATTCAACTGAGTCCCATTCAACATGCCACATGTATCTGCAATATGAGCCAGGAAAGCAATGTGATTCTGAGGCACATGAAGACAGATGTGAGGATCAATTCCCAGCAGGATTGACTCAGCCTTTCATCCTTCCAAGCCAGACAAATTGTATTCCGTGCAGTTTTCTGTGTGGGGTCTTTAGGAAGAGACCTTGAAAAACAAGTTTCTTCCTGCTCGGCTTGCATGTTATAGAAATTGTAGCGCTTTTAATAAATCTCTGTCCCAAATCAACAGCTTCCTTGCAGGCTGGGGTGTGCCAAAGGCTGGAAGATTATGGTCCTAATAGACTTGCTTCCTGTTGGTATCACAGAGAACTTCAATCAATAGGAAGGAAGGAACAAAGAGACTGTAGCAGCTTATCACAGTGGAGAAAAGGGCAATCTGCACATCAGATTGGTGCGAGGGAAGCAGGGGTACAGTGTGGGAGAAATGGCTGGATCCACAACAAGATTGCCCTTACTGGCAGAACAAAGGGAGCAAAAACAGATTTGATCTGCAACAGAGGAAACAGTGGGTTTATCTACATCTTTGCCTCACAGATTTAAGCCCTATTTATTGTAAAATAATGAAGCCCTGAATTAAGTTTAAAAAAACAAACGCTGGGTGATGTGAAATAAAAAAGAATCACATTTTGAATGAATGTTGGGTAGATAACAGACTGTAATAGACCAAATCTCAAACACCTCCCTATTTATACTATACAGAGGTCAAATGACTAAATTACTACCCTTCAGGTCATTGGTTTATTCTACCAGAGTTACAAAGGTAGGACTGAAATTTTAGTCCAGGCTCATGGACACACTGACACCCACATTCCTTTTTTCAAGCAGTCTGAGTTCACAGGTTTCACATCAGCATTTATCTTACACTGAATTTTCTCTTTTTGCAAGTGAGGAGCAACTGCTGTCACAATTAGCAAATTGTCTGTTAGTAATATGAGACTGGGTTCTATCAGACAGCACAAACTTCAGTTTGTTGTGAGGAGGTGCCAAGGCAGGACTGGGTTTTTCAGACCCATCCATACAACTGTAAAGAAGAAAGACCCAAAGCTGAAAGTGGCATTACTGTAGCTCTTATTCAAGTTAAGGCTGAGGCAAAACACCCACTTTGAGAGTACTCAAAAGGTAGGAAGACAAAAAATATTCACCTTTAATTTCAGAGACAGTTCAGTGCAGTTTTCTGGTTTATTGCCTTTCATGCTGTGCAATACCTCAGCAACTCCTCGTAAGTAGAGAACAAGACTGACACTTCAGAAAAATAGTGGATCACTCAAAAAAACAAACCAAAAACATCCAATCCTAAACCACGCAAACAAGAAATAGCTAATTCATAATAAACCTTAAACATTTTCATTATGAACATAGACTGGATATAAGGGGGGTTTTGAGTTTTCTTTAAGAATACATGATTACTGACAATTATTAACATGAAGACTACTCCTAAACACTACAGTGCCTATTGTAAGGAGATGAAAGTTCTTGTACTGGGAATCTTCTTTGAGTGTCAGTCCCATCAGAGGCACTGAGTGTGGTTACATGAGTAAGTGCCCAGTAGGGTGAGTAATTGCTCCATGCTATGGCCTGTTGTCAATAGGAAACACACAATAAAGAAAAATCCATTATTCTACAGTCAGAAATAAACAATAAGGAAAATTTTTACTCTTTGAGCTAACCTTTTCTATACATATATTCTGGCTAAAGAGGCCAGAATATCTTACAATTTCTTCTTCAGATGCTCCAGGTATGGGTCATTTTATAAACATCAAGAACACCCACTTAGTAGCTTTGATATTAACCACTCTGAAAAACAAGCACAGAACAACACAGAAAAGAGCTCCAAAGCAGTCTTTGTCACTGGAAAATGAATGTAATCAACATACGATCGATGTTGAACCATCATCATTAGGTGGGCCTGGTTTAGTGTAAAAAAAGCAGAAGGTTTATTCACTGACATATTTTAAACCTTTTGTAGCTATGAATTATGGAATCATTCTGGTGGTTGTTAAAAACACAAACCAGAGTTCAGGGACATGGAAAATTTTCTTGAATGTTCCTTTCCCTGAAATCTCTGCTTAGTGAGGTCTAATAAGGTCTGGGGCTATGGATAGCACTGCAAGAGTAAGTGTTGGAATGAATTCTCTAAGTTTCATTAACAGGAATGTTCTTTGGCTCCTTGAAATTGTCTGCTGATATGGGTCTATGTCCTATGTGTGACTATTCCTGTGCATATAGCACATATACATATGGGTGCAGATACATATTGTCTTCCTGACCATAATAATCCTGAATTTATCTGCAGCACCAGTGAAATATTAGGCAATAGAAATGAAACAGCTTGTTACTCCACCAGTGCACTTCATTCATGATCAGACTCCTTCTCATTATTAAGGTGAAAATATAATTGCTTACCCACCAGGGAACATGGGCCATTTTTGGGTGGAAATGTTACTGTTTGTTTTAGAGAGACTGAGCCACTAGGAACAAGGCCCTAAACCTCACTGCACATAAGCCAAAAGCCATCAAGTACTAATTTCAGCATCATCATTATCACCGTGGCAGTGGATCATTTTGCCACTCACAAAAGCAACTCACCTGTTCGGCTTTCTGGTGGAAGACAGCAGACATGGCTAAGATGGTGCTGCGCTCATCCAGAGCTGCAGCAAAACTCTTCCACTCTTGATCCAGCTGGCTGGATATTTGTTTAATTTGCTGGGAAGCATAATGGCCTGCCTCGGAGAGCCTCGACGCAACAGACATGATTCGATTGATGTTGACATAGGCGTTCTGAAAATTAAAAAGCACACATAAATAAAGAGAAGGAAGAACTGTGACTACCCTCTCCCTTCATTACACATTCCAAACACCATCAGCTGGAGTAAAGCCAAGCAGTTCAGTGAGAGCAATCAAGCACCTGCTTAAATATGCGAGAATAGCAGGCATACTACCTTCCACTCTAAAAATGGATCCCTTTGGAATATTTTTGCTCATCTATGCCATTATCTAATGCTGTTATCTCCCCCTCTCTACTTGAATTTATTTATGAAAAACTAATTTGCCCTACTTTAGCTATTTACTCACCTGTTAGGGTCTACTCATTGCTTCTATCTTTTTATTATTTCTCTTGCATTACTTCATATTTCTGGATGCTATATCCATGTATTCATAAGTAAAATGTTTGCTTTCTGTCCTTTGAGAACTCTCTGATAATCCTTTATAGACATGCAGTGTCAACAAATGGAAAAGTCTCACAGAATTTAAAAGAGCTTATAAGGATATTCTATAGACATATAAGTGTTTCCATAGAAATGTCTATTACATTATAGGCTTCAGTTAAAATGTTATCTTTTCTGCAGGCTATTTTAAGCTGTTCTCCAGCAGAGATATTATTTAACTTCACTCTGCATTTAGAAGGATTCAAAAAGCCTACTAAAAGGGTAATATTTTCTGTTCTTTCATAAGAATTTTCCATTACAGTTTTTATTCATCCTTGAAGAAGTGGAAGAAGAGTTTTTTTTTTCTCAAACTGAAGTGTGGACAGCAATGTAATTGCATTATAATATACCCATTCTGCATAGGAATGCAATGCTGAAAATAACTAGCCATCATGACAATGTCTCACAAAGATGCACCCTCAAAAGACAAATGACAGCTGTCTTGCAGATTTTTGGAATGTCATTTGATGTAAGCACTTTTCCTTTCTCTTTTCTCCTCACCAGATGAAAGGAACATCTCAGAATTTGAGATGTTTTGCTGGTGTTGACTTACTGCTACTTGTCTCACTAAAGTATTTCAAAAGGGCTCTAGGAATTTCTGAGACAAGAATCTGTAAGACCCTTATGCACAAGGACAGACAACAGCCCTGATGATTTTAACAGTATTACTCATGGGCAAATAATAAATCAGAGATGGAAGTGTATGTTGGAGCAGGATCTCATCATAGTGAGTGGGAGCACAATGTGGAAAGGTATCTGCCAATCTAAACATGAAACACAACAGAGCACTGCCAAGTCAGGCACAGTTCCAAACTAAGTTGTAAAGCAGGGCAAAGTATGTCTGCAAAGTGTGTGGGATAACTATGAAGTACACTCATCATACCCGTGGGTGATAAAGGGGAAAAGGATGGACCCACATCCCATACAGCCACTCTGCTCTCCTTGGTAAAACCACGACTGTGAAAGTTGCCACCTAAATAACACAGATCTAAAGCAACACCCAGCCTTCAGTTTTGCTCTTTCCCCTGATCACAAAGACTTTTCTTAAAATCCGACTTGGCTCAAAATTGTCAGATTAATTTTAAAGAAATATATTTTTTTTCAGCACAATTAGAGAAACCAATCAAAATTGTTCTGGAGTTTAAAGTTTACTAAAGAAGGGTACTCTGACTTGAAATTTTAACCACCAGCCATAGTCAAACACTTCTTTGTGTCCCTCTAGGTTAGAAACTCGAATTCAGACTAAATATTTAAGCCTTTTTCCCAAAAAGTCTTCATGACTAAGCCTCAACCAAGATCATTTTGCAATATTTCAGCTTGGTGCTTCTGGTGTAAAGCAGTGTAACATGACTGCACTGCTACACTGTAGTTGCTAAAACTTGGATGAGTTGTGTCAAAATAAGACATGGAATTTTGCTGCGTTTGATGGAAAAGAAAAATTGCCAGAGAAGTTTTGATTCCATATAAAAAATGGTTGCTTTCATCCTGATTTTGGTTTTTTTTTCCCTTGCAGAATTATCTCAGCCACTGCAATGCAATGGGAAAACAACTACATATTCCTTGGTTCACTACAGTGCACAGACATGTCAACCAGCAGGAGGGTAAAGGTAAGATTAGTCGAACTACATCAGATGTTCTGAGAGTTTTTTAAGTCAGAGAGATTTATAGTTTTTTTATGTCTGCTTTATTTTTATACAGAGATGAGGATGAAATTTCTTTTCTATAAGAGAATTTTTCATGGAAGAGTACCAATTCACTAACTCCATAGCTTTTTGAGCAGAAAGCAAGGAGCAGTTTGGGAATCACCTGCGCACCCCTCCCCTCTTAGTGCACTAAGTGGAACAGGCTCAGGAAACAGAGACCCCTGAGCTTCCCCTGCTCCTTTTTGAGCAAGTCCGAGTTTCTGAGCATTCCAGTCCAGTATCACCCGGGATGTGCTCTTGTGTGGAGCTCCAAAAAGTCGTTCAGTGGAGATACCTCCACTTCCCTGACACATGCACCCTTGATCTTCATTTTATTTATCCCATCTCAGTGAAGCAGAGACACTGAAGTGGGGTTTGGACACACAAGACTTGTTCAAGGTCTCACAGAAAAACATGACAGAGCAAAGACTTAGGTGAAGAACTGGAACTCAGCACAGCACATCCTACCAGATATTTTACAATCTCAGGACCTTTACTCAGTGTCACTATTACTGGGAAAGATGAAATCCCTGGGAAAAACTGGAAAATATGGGATTTCTGTTGCAGATTCAGATAAAATGCAGTATGGCTTCAAGGCTGTCCATAATTTACTTTCAAGAGAAAAACATTTAATTGGCCACAATCCACAAAATGCAAGACATTTCTTTTCCACCTTGAAGAAGCACAAGATTGTTAAGCGCCTTTTTTTCATCTTTATCTGCCAATGTGTAATGGTCTGAGTAAAATGGAAAATCTATGCTGACAGAATTCAACTGTTCACGTTTCACTAAGTTAAACCTTCCCTTCCCTCTGGTTTGTTCACCTGTAAAAACTGAGTGAATAGAGATTTTTTTTTTCTGTCACTATTATACAGATCTTCTTATTTTTATATGATATAAATTACACAGAGCAACTAATGTCTGTGACTTTATTTTTCCTTTAGACTCAGAAAATACATTTCATCAGGTGCATGGAGAGTCTCACTTTAAACCTAATGTAAGGCCTCATGTTTGTTTTTTTTCAAAAGAGAGGTGTCACCAAAAAGGACTGCAAGGCTATATAGGACCACAATAGGTCAAACAATAAGAAAAGTATATATTGATGTATAGAAGTAAAAGCACTTCAGTTGACATTCTGTAGTCATAACACTAGGATACAGAAAATGTTTGGGTAATATATATCCTTCATCATTGAAAAACTTTATTTTACATGTATTTGCAAACTTTCCAAAAGCACTCCGTGTGTTGGAGTTCATTTGGTACTGGCTTTATTTCAACTTTGAAACTTTAGTCAAAAATAGGGGATTTTTGCCTTCTAAAAATCAGTGGACCGGCAAACAAAAATTTCCCCACATGTACACTGGCATCATGATATATAAGAGTTTCTTTTAGATTTTAGGAAGGCCTCGTGCAGTGCTTTGCCAATGAATATACCCCTCTTTGTCCACTGATTCTTGGTCCATTTCTGTTGCCTAACCAAGGCCTCCAATCTGGTCATCAGTGAGTGTCACACAGCTCTTCCTCCACTGCAGGCAAGCACCGCTGAGGTCCCCAGCACATGGCAGGATAAGAGCCCTCAGTCTCAGCAATAAGCACTGACAGCAGTGGAGTTTTAATTGTGGAATGATCTCCCACAGGGAAATACAGTAATTCAGCCCCGATCATTTCCTGGGCATGCTGGGAGACCTTCCCTCTTAATTAAACCCTCCAACCCTAGCTGGAACAATACCTTCTTATGATACACTTATGAAAAGAATACCTGACACTCACAAAAGAAAAATGAGCAGTGAGAAGAGCTAAATCTGCAAGGAATTTGGCTGTGTTCATCTCATTTCCTAGAGAACTAGTTGAGATATTGTGATGACAAGCAGCAAAGGTGGGCTGCTAGAGAAGGGTTTTGCAGATTAATTGAAGGTGAAATTTGATTGTTGAAGAGTTGTTCTTTAAAACAAAATTTTAAAATAACCAGTTTGCACTGTGTTATTGTGAGTTTAGAAACCATATGGGAAATGAACCTAACACATAACTCCAAAGCAGAATGTTTCAGTGACAAAAAAAAAAACTTAGGAGATATCTTTAAGACCTTTAAGTTTCTATAGCAAGGCCCATTACATGTAGCCTGTTGCAGAGTAATATTGGATGGCATTTTAGCTCTGCCTACATACAGAAAAATACCATTCATTTAAGACAGATGTTGGGAATTTTCGACAGACACTATTAGCCTTTACCTGATAACTGTAATGTGTTTGAAATATATTGTGATTTAGGACAACATGGATTTTCATGTAGTGTCAGACAGCAGGATAGGCAGCAATGACAGCTCTGAACACTGCCATTTTTATGCATTCCCCACAGAAAGTGGGAAGTCATTCTTCAAGGAGGTTAACAGATCCAGGCATAAAGACGCCCAGGCAAAAGAAACAGGAATAACTCCAGTTACTCAGGACAAATGGTACATAGACCCTGTATCCAAGTGCAGAGCTACAATCAGTCTGCTTTGTGCCATATTGAAACATCAGGGTTTTGTTCTCTAGTGAATTTATTAGACTATTGATATTCCTCAAAAAAAGGTCTGAGCTAAATATTCATCCTTGTGAAAAGTATTATTGCTTCAGTATAAACATCATCCAGCTGTGATAAAGACTAACATAATTTATTTTGAAACTGAAGTGAAAACAAGCACTGCCGTGAATCACAGGGAA
>JAYRBT010000181.1:10037142-10288992 GCA_036023395.1 Myiotriccus ornatus
AGACAGATGTTGGGAATTTTCGACAGACACTATTAGCCTTTACCTGATAACTGTAATGTGTTTGAAATATATTGTGACTTAGGACAACATGGATCTTCATGTAGTGTCAGACAGCAGGATAGGCAGCAATGACAGCTCTGAACACTGCCATTTTTATGCATTCCCACAGAAAGTGGGAAGTCATTCTTCAAGGAGGTTAACAGATCCAGGCATAAAAACGTCCAGGCAAAAGAAACAGGAATAACTCCAGTTACTCAGGACAAATGGTACATACACCCTGTATCCAAGTGCAGAGCTACAATCAGTCTGCTTTGTGCCATATCGAAACATCAGGGTTTTGTTCTCTAGTGAATTTATTAGACTATTGATATTCCTCAAAAAAAAGGTCTGAGCTAAATATTCATCCTTGTGAAAAGTATTATTGCTTCAGTATAAACATCATACAGCTGTGATAAAGACTAACATAATTTATTTTGAAACTGAAGTGAAAACAAGCACTGCCTTGAATCACAGGGAAAAAAAATAATCTATGGTCCTTATTTGAAAGAAAACTAACACACTACAGTTTATTACGTCAAATATACGATTTCCCCACATCCCACATTGATCATTTAAAAGGAAGAATTATTATTGTAACAAGCAGAGCAACAAATTGTTTTTCCAAGCAGGAGCTTTGGTCACAGCATGCCTATAGAGATGTATGGGAAGATCACGCGACAAAAGGCATGACCCAATAAACATTTGGAGTGTGTATTTGCTAGAGAAACTGAAGACAATATTTTAACTATTTTTAGTTATGCCAGGCTTAAAGAACACTAGGAATGGTTTAAAGAAAAAAAAACAAACCACAATTAAAACAAAACACCTTGAGTTCCAAGATTGGATCCAACTTCCACTGAAGCGTGTAGGGTTTGTCCCTGCAAAACATACAGCCATCCTTAGCCACTTTGTCCTCCTCCTCTCTCAATACTGACTTCAGTGTATTGACAAAAAAAACCCCATGAGCCATAAACAACTCCAAGCCCCACAACAACAAAAAAGCTCAAAAAAAGATAAATATCTGAGTTTTGTAATTAGCATGAGTGAGCTGAAAGACTCATCAGATATAAATCTGGTATGAATTAAATGTTTGGTTTATCTTATTAAAACTCACTAGAATCTTAAATTTTCAGATTTGTGTGGGTCACAGTACTCTATCTGGGACTGCAAACAAATTTAAGGGTATTATTATCCCCTTTTTCTGGTAAAGAAACTGCAAAGGATTCCCATCATTTTGTTTTTGCAGCCAAGTGTTACATGAAGAGATTGAGAAACACTGGACTATAAACACCAATGAGTACATAACCAATAGTAAATTCACCAGAACTACAGTTTTCTCTCTAACACCTTTTGCATTATGTAACCTATTCCTAATCCTTAACTTCACACATATTTATCAGAGGGTAACTTAATACAAGAATATTGTTGATATGCAAAAGTAATTGGTAATGTAGGAGCAGAGCTTTGGGAACCCACAGCAAGGCAAAGACCATTTCCTCCTCTGAAAGTGTAACGGTGGCCTAAACCTACTACTCTTACTGCAATATAAATACTATCAAACAATATCTGCTAGTTATTTTCCAACAGAAATCAGACAGCAGCATGAACAAGTGAACTAAGATGATGCCACAAAAATAAGACAGGAAAGGGTCACTTTAGTTTCAGTCTCCTCTCATTCTTCCTGCATGCTTTACCACCTGTGGAGTGACTAGTATGCAGCTCAACACTCTAATGCAGCAAAGTGATGTCTCCTGCATGCCAACACCCTCATGTTCACAATGCCAACTTGCAGGGACACTGGGACTCACTCCACATTTTTCTAGCAAAGAATCTTCTCTGTCTAAGAAAAAGTACATCACTGCTGACATAAGAGTAGCAGCTCCAGGTTAGTTCAACTAACTGCAGCTTAAGGTCATTACCCTTTTCCCACTATTTTCCAAATATCCTTTCAATTTGATACATCCCCAGCCTGCTATTTCAAAAATAAAAATGCAACCCCGGCATTGCAACACCCTCTGGACATGTTGTGCAGAAGCACTGCCCAAATACAGACCTTTCAGCAATAGGGAAAGTCTTTAAAAACCTGCTTGATTGTGAGGAATTTCAATCAATGAGTAAAGATCTGATATTTCTGAAAAATACCATGGAGGCCTCATTTAAACTGGGGGGGTTGGGGGGAAAAGAAGGAAAAAAAAAAGAAAAACATAGGCCTGAGCTGCTTCTGTATCCTGAAATATTTCTGTAGTCTTTTTTAACCTGACTTTGCCATAGTGCAGTAACAATACCACAACTAATCTCTGTTTGACAACTGAAATCTGTTGAACATTTTTTTTAAAAGTTCTTACTGAGAAAGCGTATCATGAGAAATTTAAAAATGGAAATTTAAGTTGAATAAACTGTTCCTGTTCTCTGTATGAATTGATGTCAATCCAAAAGCAAACAGAAGACATCATCCCATCATCAGAGGGGATTCCAGGTCTAATATTCAACTAGAGCTAAAAAAAAAAAGAAGCGTAATAAAAATGACATACAGCTGTACTGCTCTCCTTGATTTATATTCCTGCAGGAATATCTAAGAACATAGGATTATCTAAGAACATTCAGTCCCATTAAATAGGGCACATTGGGCATCATCTCTTACTGTACTTGGGGACAGATGGAAGAAGAATGGAGGAAAATAATTTTTCTTCCATTAGATGCACCATCCCTGTCACTTGCTAATTTTCTTTTAATAGCAATGATCCCTTTCCAAGCTTAACTTCCAGCTATTTTAAGAAAATATAACCACCCAGTACCATAAAAAAAGGATAAAGTAAAATTCTACAGCTGGACTGTTTATTGGTGTTTTCTGAAGAATTATGACCAACTTTGCATTTTTCGTAAGCCAAATGAATTTTAATGTACTAACCTCTAGGACACATTTATTTGCTAGAATTCTGAGAGCAGCAAGTGTTATATGGAGACAGTGCTATCCTGTATTTTGCTAGATGGCACTGTGAGGGCAAGCTTAACAATCAGTGCCTAGAGCCTGGTTTTCAGGGCTTCTTTCAGATATAATCACAGTAAATACATTAAAAGGCATTATAAACATTTACTCATCTCCCACGGTTATGCAATGCCCTAGTGGGGCACAGTGCTTTAAGTGGAGAATAGCCAGCTAGGTGCAAATGGGAGGTGGAATTCAGGTCAATGAAGTTAATTACCTGACCTGGAATTTGGCTGGAATACCAGGCTTAATGCCTGTAGCCTTATGAAAGCTGTGTGTGGTTTTAACAGCCTCAGGCAGCCAGGACCTCTTTTTCACATTTCAGACAACTGCTCTCCAGTACCTTGTCCTTGAGCAGCACAGCAGGTGTGGCTCTCCAGTGACCGACACCTTCAACTTTAACATCAACCACCACCTTTGAGGTCTCAGCCCCTTGCAGCTGTAGCCTGACCATGCACAGCGTGGGCAGGTTCACCTGTAGGAGCTGGTTTACTCAGGGCAAGCTCCGGTGTACTTGAGAGAGAGCCTTCAGAGAGGGCTCATCTCTGCATTGAGCAATTGCAGCAGGGGGTACACGTGCATCTTTCTAACCCACTGCAACAATCAGCACATCAATACACTCTGTCCTCATTTCTGTGCTGAAAGAAGAGCAGTTTCCAGAACAAACACCTTATGCCTGGAAGGTATAAGAAAATGAGGAAAGTACTTATAAATGTATAATTATGATATTTTTTTTTTTAAGAAAAAAGGTAAATTTAGTTACATTCAGAAATTCTGACTGATTAACAATTGAAAAAGGCAAAATCCTACTGTGGCCACAACTGACAGCTTGATTATCATCTCTTTTTCAAGGTTCTGAAAAGTACCTTAGCAGGGTAGGGGGGTAGAAGCATAAATAATTAAGGTGCCACCTACAGCTCTCAATAATTCCCCATCAAAGAAATGTCAAAGCTTAAAAACTATTGTATTTGCTCCCCAAAATGTAAACTAAATCCACAAAACTGTGCTGAACTTAAGGAAATAATCCTGTATCAGTGTCTGGGTGGACAGAGCAACACTCTGCTTTGCAGAATGAGGGCTGCTGCCACAGCCCAGCCTGACCTTCCTCACTTCACCTCTCACAGTTCCACGGTGCTCTCTGAACTGGAGGTGGCCCCCTGTGCTGGCCCTTTACTCACTCATGTGTTGTTCACACTGTGCCCTCAACTCACCATGGAATTCATGGCAAAGTGGTTGTGCTGGGTCTGCAGGTCAAGGGCGTGTTGGTAGCTCACACCGATCTCCGTGTGACTCTGCAGGAACAACTCTTTGTTGTGGCTGATCCAGTCGAACATCTACGAGTATTCACACAAAATAAAGGGGGAAAAAAAAAAAAAAGAGTTAGACAAGGATGGAAACAATAAGAGACAGTGCAAAATATAAAAATCCTGTTATGAGACAGATGTATATGCAACACAGACAAAATCACCTCATCTACGCTCCTCATTAAAATAAACTGTTGTGGAGCAATGGAAGCATTGGAGTTATCATCGTATTTCATTATTAACAGAATGATAGGCCCAGAAAAAACAATTCATAAAGCATGTTCCTCAGAAAGCTGATCCCATAGTTTTTCCTATAAGTAAAAGGAATTTCATATATAGGAAGATGGCAACAGAGGAAACAATAATCAGGGATTGCTTCACTGACCGAAGATCTAGCAGTTCATAAAGTACCTTTAGTCCACAAATGGACCAAAAATTCCATAAATATTATGGATGTGATTTTCTCAACCCCCTTTATTTTTCATCTGTACAAAAAGTTTCCAAATGTAGCATTCAAATAGCCAGTTGACTTCCTACACTTATATTTCCCAGGTCTTTGCAACTCCAAAGCCATAACCTTGTCTATCTTCCACTTATTATTTTTGGGAATGAAGAGAGAAAAAGAAAAAAAAAATTATATTAATATCTCTAAAGAACACACATTTCAGCTTCTTCCACTTCCAAATGTATTTCCAAGCAAAATGGATTTTTCTGTACTTCAGACACAGATAGAAATATATTGAATAAAGCTGACAAAACTCACTCCTTATTTTGAAGCACATTAATGTGACATTTCAATCTGCAGCACGTTCATGCGTTATAAGCTGTCACAAGTCAGGTAGGAGATGGTGGGTTTATGTTTTGGTATTTTGTGTTGTGTTAGAGACAAAATGCATTCAGAGTGAGAGCCTTTCATTCTTTACTCCTGACTACAGCTCTGCAGGCAAATACAATCTCACATTTCTTCTTTTCTGCAAACATTTTTGTTGCAGAATCCCTTTGAACCGTGTTCCCTCATCTCCATGCCAGCAAGGAAGGGACTGTCCATTAATAAGGACTCTTTCATAATAAAAAAATTAAAAAATGAAACCCTAAGTCATTAATTTCTTATAAGAAAAGAAAAGCTAATTACAGAGGCAGCAGAGCTCGGGTGAGTGCAGTCCTTGGTGTTGAGAAAGTGGTTTAGGGTCAAAAGGCAGTGATGCAGCAAGTAACCACCTTACTTGCTCAGTCACAGAATGAGTCCAGATCCTTGCTGTAACACTTGCATGTTCTCCAGTAAAGAGCTGGTTCGTTCTGTAGCCCTGAATAACAATTTTTGCCCTGTGACAGCTGAAGAACACTCGGAGCCCACTGCTCAGGCACGGTATGTTGCTCAGGGTCATGCCCCGTTCCCTGCAGAGATGGTGCTCCCGAGAGGAGAGAAAAGGCCCTGTGTGGGTCACCTACGACTCCTGCAGTAAAAGCAACATTTCATGCTGAGCACTCCATTCAGCACTGGAGTGCACTGCTTTGTGCAGGGGATTTGCAAAGATAATGTTTAATATCCCTTTCAACAGAAGGCAAATAAACATTGCAAGTGGCACCAGACACGCTACACTAACCTGGTCCCAAAAATCTGTCACATATGCCTGACTTTTTAATCTTTTATTTATGAAAATACAATTTGTAACTACAGAGTCTACACTAGCTTGTGTTTTGTGTTGATAAATAGTCCTAAAGGACAAATTTGGTTCAAGTTACGAAGATGCAAATCCAAAGTGATATCAATGACACAGTTAATTTCTCCCATTTGTACCCATGGAGCTGATCAGGCCTATCACCATTTTTTCAGGAAATATAACTAACAACATTTTTGCAAGGATGAGGTCAGGGGTTTCAAACACTACTACCAACTAAACAGAACGAAACAACCTAGTACACCTGAAGAGACATTAAATCTTTCTCACTGGATTCCTTTTTCCCACTTTATGAAGATTTAATAAGCAACATTAGCACAAAATAATTTGCCACACTTGAGTTCTTACAGAAAAAAAAAATAGAAAAGTCATAAAGCTAATAAAGGAAAATTCCATAACAGCAAAGTTCACGTCCCAACAACAAGATTTTATGTCTCTGCTGAGAGACCAACAGAGATTTCTTGTAAGTAGATATATGTTTGATGTGAACATTTTTTAATGTTTTAAACAATCTAAAGACATTCAGGGAGAAGAAAACTGGCAGCAATCCACTAAAAATAAACAGTAAATTTAATATTTTATGCTCAGCAAAGCCGAATCAGGATCTTTTTAAGACACATAATTTAAACAAGTAATCTATTGTTCTGTGGATAGGGAGCATTTCCTCCATCTAATCTATACACATATTGTTGGATAAGAATCCAGCTTAAGTTAAACCATGCTTCTGCCTTCTAAAATAAAATAATAAACTATCAGGAAAAAGAAAGGAAATTTAAGAGATGATTAATCTTTTTTTGTCTTTTTTTTTTGTTTTTTAATCAACTGAAATACACAACAACGGTTTAAAGGATGTCCTTCAAGAATTTTGAGCAACACTGAGCAACACTAACAACAGACCTTGATGATGAAATCTGTACCACCTTTAAAACAGTATGGTTTTCTATCCATGGCCAATAACAGATTTTGAAAGAGACTCTATTTCAGTTTAAACTTTGAATCTTTCTATGATATTATTCATAAAAATTACTTTGGTTTCAGACGCCCTATGCCTGTAGCAAATTATTCCCTACCAATACAATCTGGAGTCTTGCCCCAACTCTCTCACATCTCACACAAAAGCCCAGAGAATGAAGAGGTTTGCATTTCATGTGGTTTGGAGCTGGGAGAAAATCAAGCAAGATGTCTCGGAACAAGTGCAGAGTAAAAAAGATGCAGATTCAATACAGTCAAAAGTAGGGTTAATGATGACTTTGCTCTGTAAAAACATGCATTGCTCCTGAGTCTTAATCAAAAATAAACAGTATTTACAAACACTCTTGCTTTGCACAGCAGCCAGGGTTTTTCAAGATTGCAGACATGCCAACCTTAAGCAATGCAATAGAGTGTCTGAGATACCCAAACAAGTTCCAGGTGAACTGGTACCCCTGCATAGCACCGTCCCATGCTGTGTAGAAGTGCAAACTTGACCCTCAAAATGGCACAGCCTGGGCTCAGTACTGCTTGGATTTGTAACTACACTGATTTTGTTTCCGGGGCTGGTTCCTTCAGAGACTTCTCAAGCATTTCTGCTTAATGCTGACTTAACTGTAGACATTTTCCCAAGTACCCAAAAGAGAGTACTGGAAATCCAGCATCATGGAATACTTTGCATTTTCACCCTCCTAATCAAAGGTGTGTGGAAACAGTATTACACAGTCCCACAAGTCACAAGATTTCCTTAACAATTGTGATAATATAAATAAATAAATACCTAAAAGTGGGGTCTTATTGGTTTTTGAGATCTAATTGATTGTGTTTTCAAACTCTTTTCTCTGACCACAAAGTCTAAAATGGACTTAAAAAAAATTTCTCATAACAATATGACTCAAAGTTGAGGCGCTGAAAATACCAGATGTCAGGTGACTTAGTGATGCTGCTGTGAGAGTTTGCAGCAGGTTTGCAGTGTGTGGCCAGGAGGTTTCAATATGAAGGTCTGTCAACATTGTCTGGCCTGGCCCACTTTACTAGTAATATTTCCTGAAAGCTTTCAGGTTAAACTTGTTTTCCACATGAGAAACTCTGATGCTTCCTGTGTTCCTGAAGTGAGTGTGCTGCCTGGTTTGTTTAATTAAAACACCCCATTACGGATGTGAACATGGCAATGACCCAACGGTTGCTGTTTCACTCAACCCTGAGAGGACCACCCCAGTTTCAAGGGACTAATTTTGGCTCCTGAAAAAATGCTCAAGATCCTTTGACAAGTTTGTTTCCCTGTCAAAGGAGTGAGTTTTTAATACAGTAAATATCAAAGTTTGGCAAATGTGCCCTGTGAGATCAGCTTAAACCAGATACAATGTCTCAGCAAACTGAGATTTCCTGTGTCATTCTAACATTGCTACACAGCACTGTATCAATTGATCTCATACCATCCATGAAAAAGACTGTCTTAGCAAACCTAGCCAGTGATAATCATAAAATTATTGGATCTTTCATTATTCCTGTGACTTACTTCTTAGCTGGAGTTATGATGACTGCCAGTGACTTAATTCTTCTCTTAAGCCTTCTAATCATTCCTGCATTCATGAATTCACACCAAACAGCAGCACAAAATAACTAAGATTGGACACTGAATCGTTAAAAACACATGAACCAAATGCCCTCAATGTCTCCCAGCCTGGCACTTCTCCACACTGGTGTAGATAACCTGGAGACCACTTAAGTAGTTTGGAGTTTTCCAGTGACTGAGATGTTGGGGAGGGGAGTTAAGCACACGTAAAACAGAAGATCAGCTTTCAATGCGATTATCTCTTGTAGTCCCGTTTCAAACAATACATGAAGGAAATGGAATGCATATGCTGAGGAATGTTAAGTGCTACATTTAATTAAGGAAATTAGACTTCTGTGAGAGAGTCAGAGGAACTAAGAATGATCCAAAAGGCCTCTGCCCTCTGCTTTGAGAAGCCTCACTGCCATTAGTGGTCATATATGCACCAGTAATTATTATACATGTGGTCTTGAGGCCACTTCACTTGAGATTAGGGTATCCGATCACATCTCCAGCATCAGTCCTGCTGGCAACAGCGAGTATCTTAACCTCATGTTTTGTCATCGTAGTTGATGAGTTACTAGAAAATCCAGGTTAAGTGTTAGACCAAACAGCAGGTCTCAAGCTGGTCATGAATAAGTCCTGCTGAGGGAGAATGTGACTCCATACTTTCCCTGGATTTGTAACATCTGGAAGGCTAGTGAGTACAGGGTGAGAACAGCTGTTTGAGAACAGAGAAGAAACACGGATATGGAACAGCATGAATGCAGCCTGTGCACAGTCCAGCCCTACCTCAGATAAAATGAGATTTATAACATCATTTCAGATAAAACCCTCTGCTCTCTGGCTTTTGTCAGAGCTCGCTGCGAAGCATTAGCACTGGATTCTGGAACAGTGGTGCAGAGCACCGCAGGATGATGTGCCCAGGACAGTGCTGGCAGCACACCCTATGCAAAGTGGTATTGATGGGAGGATTAGAGCCTTCATGGCTTTGGCAGCCAGTGAACTGAATATATCCATTAATGAAATTGTTTATACATGCTGAAAATAATAAATCCCAAATCTATTGAACACTGTACGAGGGCTGGAATTAATTATGAACCAGCTTGTAGCAAATCATCTTCTCTGTAAGTTCTGAACCATAAATATCAAACTCATAAGGTTAATTAAGGGCAGAATGATAACCATTACAACCACACCGTCTCGAAGAACAATATGGGATACATATAAAG
The DNA here is from genome assembly GCA_036023395.1 of Myiotriccus ornatus. Classification (NCBI taxonomy): domain Eukaryota; kingdom Metazoa; phylum Chordata; class Aves; order Passeriformes; family Tyrannidae; genus Myiotriccus; species Myiotriccus ornatus. Next base: position 10,046,907 of record JAYRBT010000181.1, read on the forward strand.
AAAAGGGTCCCAAAGGGACATACAGATCAAGTCCAATCACTGCTTTTGGCAGCCAACCACAGTATAAAATTTCCTTTCATAAAGGGATGAAGCTCCACCTGAAAACTGAAATGCTTCAGCTCAGCTCCTCCTATGAGAAGCAGTTCCAGAGACTTCTTGCTCATTACTGAACTCATCATATACTCTCTGACCTAAATAAGACTCATGTCCTGTTTATACACATTTACCCTTAGGTTAATATTTTCCTTCAGGTTAAAAAAGTTCTTCTCCCAGGTGTTTAACCTTTTCCAGTGTGGACTAGGGCAAGTTCATTGCCTCTCCTGCTGGTTGTTTTACTAGAGCCCAGCTCTTTTAACTCATTTTAAGATACACAGCCTCTCTCTGCACTTGTTTTAGTTCTTGGATATCTTTCATACTCAACTAAGGTCCTAGTAGCACTTCGTGGAATGTTGATTTCTTTTAGCTGGAAATAGTCCAGCTGAAATCATGTAGGAGAACCTTTGCTTCTGGCATCAACTTTAGAAAAGAAGATACAAAAATGAAAGAACAACAAGTACTGGATCACCAGTACTTACCAGCTTTTCTCTTGGTAGCCTCCTGTGTAAATAGTATCAAAGACCAGTAGTGTTTACTGGATTTGCTCTGAAAAGAACAACTGGGGTGATGTTCCAAATAAGAGCGAGTTCAAGAGCACTTAGGAAAAATATGAGGCAGGGTCGTGAAATAAACTCCTGGCAGTCTCACATGTAATGCACCAGGCATAAATGCATTCTCCCACTATGGCTCCATATGGTGCTAACAAAGAGAAAAATATCGGTAATCTAAAAGAATGTCTTGCCTGTAGTGAGGAGAGGGGAGATCACTAATTATATGCCAGATTAAATCCCTATTAGATTAGTGCTTTTCAGTCTCTTCCAGTTTGTGGACCCCATAAAATTGTTCAAAGCAAGTGCTATAGCAAATTAAAGTCTTCAAACCACGAATCGGCTTTATCAAATACCTTTACCAACTACTAAGCTGGTATTTAATATCCATGATCCACAGGTTGGGAAATGCTGGAGATAAGCATACATTGCTTATTATTATAAGAGTCTACGTGCATTTTGGATTTTCAAAACTGTCCAGCCAGTGTTAAACTGACTAATCTACAACAGAAAGTGGAAAGTTCCACTCTGAGAACATCTACAGCTAAGCAAGTTCATTTTCATATGTTTCCACAATATAAACAAAATAATAACACACATAGAACAGTAACTGCCAGAGTCCCTCTCTTGAGGTTTACAAAGTTTCCAGCTACAAGGTCTATTCCTATCTCATTAAGGGAGTTCAAGTATTCACAACAACTCAATTAAACAAAAATGAAGACATGGTTCTTACATCCTTTGCAATTGAATTTAGCCAGCACTTGAACAAAAAATAATACTATGCAACAGATTTGTGGCACATACACAGTCTGCATTGACATGCAAGGGCCTGATCCAGGAAAGATTTGCATGTGAGCTATCTTTATAAAAGACAATCAAGAAAGTCCCCTATTGCATCCAGACTGGAATCGGAACTGCAGTTTAATTGGAACCAGTGTCTAGGTCACCTGTACATCTGGGAAAGGCCAAGAGAAGTGCAGCACCTCCATGAGGTGCTCCTGCTCTCATGTGCTCCTGCACATAAGAAATACCAACAGTCTGAAGAATCAGTACATTTACCTAGAGTACAGAAAAATCCCTACACTTAAGCTCTCAGTTAAATTCAGTGGAACAGAGGGCTGATTCTGGCTGTCCAGACTTGCTGCTCCCTAAGGGGACAAGAAACCAGGAACAAAGACCCAGCAGGTAGAACAGGGGCCCTCATTAATCAAAGCCTGTCCCACAGCCCCTGAGAGCTTATAGTAACCAGGTTTAAACAAGAGATCATCACACAAGTTCTGATGGCCAAACAAGTCCAAGCTTAAGCTATGAAGTCAATCAGCAGGTGAGGGTCAGGTTCAGTGAGGGTAACCAGGCTCAAACACAGCCCTGTGACCGCAGCACAGGCCCACAAGGATGAGGAAGGTCCCAGGTCATGCCACAAAAGCAGCTGATTGTTCAGTGTCTGGCTCAGCAGGCTCATGCTCTGGCAGGGCAGGGCTGTGGAAAAGCTGGAGGTGAGGTTGGTCAGGGCCATCAGTGTCCACCTGTGCCCACAGAGCCCTGACACTGGGCTGGGTACGTGAAGGATCACCAGGCAGCAGTGTAATGGCCCCAGAATAAATTTTGTACTTAAAGAAAACTTTGATAGCACATTTCATCTTTTTCATGAATCAACAAATTTGATGAAAACTGCTTCAACAGAAAAAAAAACTCAATCTGCTGTAATTCCTGTCGCCACTCTATAAATACAGCCTTAATGAAATCAAATTACTCTTAGCTTTAAAATAGAACTCGGCGTACATCTAAATGCTTTGCTAAGCCAGGGCCTAAATACAATGTTGTGTATGTTTTTGTGTTTGTCTCTTGTTTACACATGGTGATGGACAAGCCAATACTTCTGCCAGATCTTTCCCTTTCACATGTGTTCGGCGCAGTCCACAGCCAGGATAAATTGGTGTCGTTCCAACAGGGCCAATTTACACCAGCTGAAGATTCAGACCCACAGCTGTATTTGTGTAACCTCAATGCTGCATGAACACAGTTTTTCCATTATAAGTATGTGTATATGATTCATAGAGTACAGTAAGTTTAAGCTGCAGCACATTAAATTATTCCAGACAATGGGCCCAACTGTCAACCCACTAGAAAATTAGCTAGATGTGTGACGTGACAAATAGCTTTGTATTTATATCAGAGCACCATTTCCAACATAACCACACTGAATGTTCCCACTAAATGCCAGAGATCTGTGTATTTTTTTCCTGACAGATATCAAGCCACAGCCGTGCACAAAGTAAAGCATGTGATTCCTATAATGTTGAACAGAAAAGCAAGAATGTTACTGTTGAAGGTGGGAGAAAATTACAGCTCCCAAACAGATAAATATGACTAATGATATCTGGGCGTATTTTATATGTCTGTGTTGTTTGCTTGCTTTTTGAAATACTGCACCTTTCTACCACACCTAGAAACATCAAGCACTCAGGCATTTCTGGAAAGGATTTTCTGTTCCTTAAAACGGAAATGGCCTCTCCTGGACACAGATCATCTACAGAGAACTTCTTACTGTCTAAGTGCAAATTAATTCACTAGCTGAACACAAATTGTAATAATAAAAGATGTAAACAGAAAACAGTCTTGTGAATGGAAAACACAGTGTAAATTATGAAAACATCACAGTGGGTTCCCAGATGAGGGATCTTCCTCTCAGTTTTCAGAAGAAATTTTCATTTGGTTGTAAAATGCCATAGAAATTTGGTGACTTTATTATAGACCCTGGTTCTATTCCTGGCTGAATGTGTGACATTCCTGTCACTCCAAATAGCTGCCATGAAAAATAAAAACAGCCAGATGGATGTTTACTGTTTTGTACCAGAATCGTGGCATCTCCCCTACCAAACTTACCTGTGTCTAGACCCAAAGATACACCTGTGGTGTAATCACAGCTTTAAACTCCTGACATGGCATGGCACTTTGTGTCTGTAGCTGAGATCTCTGCACAGATGGAAAGTAGAGAAAGCAGAGAAAGCTTTCTGTTGGATTTTGGGGTGCCCAGCCCTCCCTACCCCTTTGTGCTGGCTGTTTCCCCATCCCATGGATCAATCGGTTCAATGTTTTCCTCAGTGCTGGCAAACCTGTGGAGCTGGGATGGCAGTGTCCTCACCTGGTGAGGGGGCACAGGTGGCTCCACAGGTGGCACTAGTTCTCACTGCCCTCTCAGCATCCCCCTGCATTTCATGAGGTGGCCTATCAGGAGGTCCTGAGCCACCCCCAGATGCTCCTGCCAGTTCTGGCACTGGGAGAGGCCCCAGCGGGGGGAACCACCACACACCAGAGTCTGACCGTGGTGCCAAAACACCCACCAGCCAGAGAACACCAGGATACAAGGTGCCAGGGAAATAAAATGATGGCTGCTGAGGGCTGGAGACACTCTGTGGGGTCTCACCTGGGGGACAGTGCAAGACAGGGCAGGGACTGTAAGGAATAGCAGATGAAAAGATGTAAGGATCAGAGAACAGCAGTAACAGCAACAGAAAGAAATTTATGCAAATATTATCCCTGATATCCTCCTGCTGCCCATCATCCCACCAGAAAAGTTTTGACAGACTGCGTATAAACCAAGACAAAATTGAGGGAAATTGAATTTGGGGAAGAGTTGTGTCCTGCTTTTTCCTTTTAACACCTGAATTAAGAGCAGACATTTGTGTTCATCAGCAAAAAATTGAGCAAAATTCCTCAACTCAAGACTCTTTCCTTTATGACACCTCTTCAGCACCTGCGTAGAGCACAAGGCATCCAGGACTCTGATGCCAAATAATACAGAGGAGCCTTGCAAGACATGAAGATTGAAGACAATATTTCTGAATTAGTTTCCATAATGATATGTGCGTTATATGTAAGACGGAAAGTCAGAATGATGCGGTTTAAAATGACACTGATACTCATGGAAGTGATCCACAGACCATGCTCATGGTTTTTCCTCTTAAACCCTCACCAGCTCCTGAGGAGGCAACCTCTCAGCAGCACACCCACCTTTATCTGTTCCCTATAAATAGATATGAAACATAATTTAAGATACACTTTTAAGATCCCAAGCTCTGCCAAGTGTGGGCCATTGAAAGCATTTCAGCCAGGCCAGGAAGACATTAATTTAGAAATAATCACATGGCTACATCTGAAAGATGCTGCACAGTAAGTCTGTGAACCTCATGCACAGTTTAATTACATTATTTCCTGACAGCTAATCTCTTATCACCTAACCTTTTGAGGATCAAAGCAATAAATTCAAAAAAGCAGCTTTCTTCTCTTTCTCTGTATGTGCTGACCTCTCTGATTTTTTCCTAGTCGTGTGGGCTTCGTTGCCCTTTAGAGCATTTGGGTCTTCTCGTCTTCATTAGACAATGCAGAACTTCGTGATTAAAATACGCTACAATCGTCCTTAAAAATGAGGTTTAAGTCTGTGTTCAGATGCCAAAACAGATTCTTGTGCCATACTGATCAGGGGAGCATTCCTGTGCCTCCCAGTGGTGCCAAGTTGGGAGATGCTGAAACAGCCTCGAAATGCTCCCTATCAAAATTGGCAAGCAAAAGGAAGAGGAAATTTCTGCAAATGCAAAAATACTCCATACTGCCTTCAATTATTTTTGGACCCATTTTAATGTTCATGGAGGAAGCAAGAGGAATAGTAACTGCGTACCCAGTGTCGGCAGCAGGAAACTACAAATAGCAGAGCACACCATGTTCCAGTTCCAGCAGCGGCAGAGCCGTTTCCTTACAGTCAGGAGTGGACGGGCTGTGAGGCGGCAGCTGCCAGAGCCTGGAAACATAAAGCAGGAACTACGCCATCCCTTGGATAATGTTCTGCCCTCTCACACCGAAAGGTCGGGAGTGTGTTGGATGATCCAGTGTAAATGGGATAGAAAGTGTCCCCCGATGCTGTAACTATGCTATAGGGCACACTTAGCACGAAGGAAATGCGCAAGGCTTCCTCATCCCGAGCTGCAGCAGCGGAGAGAGGCATTGTTATTGCTTTTACATTCCCACTGAAAAGACCAGGTTCAATTCCAAGTGCTGTGGAGGCAACATATTTAGCTGCCAGCAAAAATAATAATAATAATAAAAAAACCCCACCAGATTTGGCAGCACAGGACAGGGCAGAATGAATTTAAAAAGAAAGAAGGAAAGCGGTGAGATATCTATATAATACATCAGACTGGGGCTCCTCCTGCAGGACAGGCTTCCTGTGTGACAGGAGGCAAGGCAGTTAACCCCTGTGGTTTTTAATTCCCAATTTTTAGCTTTGAACTCTGCATCCTTTGTACTTCCATTTCGCTGCTCCAAAGCCAATCCAGATCAATAGAAATCAGTGTCTGGCAGTCATCTTCATGATGGACAGCTGTCCACATCTGAAAAATCAGTACAAATGCCTTCAGAAGATTCTTAATGTGCTTTGCTTCTGGAGTCTGAACTCAGGTCACGGAAGTGTGAAGGGAGACTGTACCCTCAGAGCTGTCAAACCAGCAACAGATTCATTGCAGGAGAAACAGAAACATCAGTGGTAGGCTCCAAAAGGGCTCCTGCCCCCTTCACCACAGGGAAAGAAATAATGGTTGCAGGAATGGTGGGTGACATTCACCACTAGAATAACAACCACAAGGAAGAGGATTTCAGATATATATTTACCCTGTTCCCTGTATTGCTCTGCTCAGCAGGCAAGGCAATCCCACACTTCCTCAAACCAGATGGCAAAACAGGGTTTGTAGCTGCTTTCAGTTGCAGGAGCAGCACAAAGCAGTTGGTACGTACTTGTGAATTTGTCCTGTGGTTATTAGCTTTGTCCCCAAGCTTTCTACTGATGGATGGAAAGGCAGAAAAGAAAACGTTCCCAGTGCTATCGGCGCACAGGGAAAGAACCCCTGTGGTCTTGACTGATAAATAGGAAAGTAGCAGAATACATGCTCGACACGGTGAAAGCTCCTTTGGAACATCACTAGTAATGACGACTTTTTGCTTTTACAGTCCAATTAGCAGAAATGAGCTCTGTTTGTGCTTTAAGGAAACTTGGAAACTCCTATAATTATCTCCTGATCTTGCAAAAATCTGGTGTTTTTTTTTTTTTTTCCTACAGGTACTAAGAACAGGATCTTATTAAGTGTGACCAGCAGTGGTCAAAATAATGAACACTTCCCACAGAGCCCACCATGATTACTTCTCGCTCCGGCAACTCTTCACTTTAGATTGGGGACAACAAATTGTGGATGGCATTAACAACCTGTCAGAAGCTGACTTCATATTAAACAGAGCAGATGTCAGCTCGCTGCATCTTTAATTCAGAGCTACAGCCTGCAAAGACTGCAAGTCCCGACATGCAGGTTCCTGAACTGAGAGATACAGGCTATGCAGGATTCATCTTCCTCTTAAAGATGAAGGGTTTTTCAAGTAATTTATCCTTGTAGATGCTGGAGAGGATTTACCCCCACAGTTCCCCCATGATCCTTTTGTTTCCATGACTAGGTGAGGGAAATTGCAGATTTGACACAGTTTAGCTGCCACTCTCAGAGCCTTCCAAAAGGAAGGTGCTGATCCCACTATGAAATCTCTTTAGCACATGACATGTACGCTCACAGCATCAAAAGGAACTGTCAACACACACTCTGTGCATAACCACCCCTTGTTATAACATTTTTTCTCCTTCTGGGCCAACTTTGTTCTTTTACTTGTTTTATTAAAAAAAAAAAAAAGAATTCTGAGACCAGGTAAACCCAATAATTTGGGAAATCCATGAGCCAAAGCCCTGTTATGCTACCACCAAGCTTCACAAAAAAAATCAGTAAAGGTGCATTCAAAACATCATACTGTCTGAACACCTCATAGTGGCTTACCCATGACAGGGAGCACTGATGTGCTTCAAGACAAAGCAGGAGCAGCACTCAGTAGCAAGAATTCAATTATTTTAAAATGCAGGAAGGAAAAAGGAAAAGAAACATGACAAAGAACACATTTGAATAAACACTGAAAATTAATGAAAACCTGCTACAATAGAGTTATTGCTACATGCTTTCAATTTTCACCTGTATTTTAGAGCCTTCTTTGTTCTAAGATGTGTGAAGTAATTAAATAAAAGTGATTAGAGCTGGCATACATTCATTTGAGGAAATAAACAGATTTTTGGAAATGAATATACAGTTTCCCTCTTTGATATGAACTTCCTGTGTTGATCCTTTGTGCTGGATTGGTGCTATCAGAAAAGTCTTGCTCAAAACAGCTGAAGTGAAGCTGAACATTTGCAGTACCATACTAAAGCAACCCAAACCATGTGTGCATATGTAACTGTGGAATGCTTCCATACTCTTAGTAGGATACCATTTCCATACCCAGTAGGAACGTTTCCATACCCTTACATCTCCAAGGGCATTTCACAACAGAAAAGCTGCATTTCTTTGCTTGAAACAACCAATACCACAGTCAAATTAAGGGCCTTATTATGCTACATGACATATAAACAAGCACTTAACTATTGTTTATACACTCAGCTCAGTCTCAATTTAAACTTCTTTTCCATATCAGCTATATAATCATCTTTCTAACATTTTAAGATCTGATATTGTAAAACAGTGTCTGCCAATTCAACAATTTAGGAACCTACCTGCACCTATTTTCTGTGGTCTGCCTGGTATTGAAAATTCTGTGTCAGTGCAAACACTTCGTGTTGAACATGGGGCTTGTCCTCTCTGCTGCTTTAGTTTTAGAGTGGGCTTAAGTACAAAGGATGGAACAAGAGGATGATCTTCTATTCACATGGCAGCTTATTTAAGCTGATAGCTGACTTTGCTTCACAACACTGGCATCCCAAGTTTGATTTTACGAACAGTTGTCTAGTGAGAATCTCTATGGCAAAAAAAAGGTACCATATGCTAAGGGAAACTTCAGATTATAAAAGAAGGCATTTTTCACCGGCAATACAAGAGAGAAGATGCCAGATTTGGAAACAAGGTTTCCAGAGAGAACAGACACTGTGTGCTCTGTTAAAGAGTCCATCGCATAAAAAGAGACTTAAAGCAACTTAAAATACTTGGACTAAATGTTCCTCTTGAGCAATGTCTACTCCAGATCCATAAATGTAGAGATCTGTATATTCCTTCTCTATGATAAAAATGAGAACCAATTGTGTCAGGAACACTTCCAAAGCTTGTTCTTCTTATATTAGGACTCTTTCAAGCCCCAGAAAATCAGGCTGCCCATGATGTTGCAAATGTGTACTAACACAACTGGAATCTGGGGAGGGGGGCACCAACATGGACAGATAAAAACATGGTCTTGTTACCATAAGCAGGTGGCAGTGGCTAATCCTGCCACCAGCAGGGCTGGAACCACAGCCAGGAACTGGCACCAGAGCACGATACACCCTCTGGCTCAGTCAGTGCCTGTCAGGGGGAGCTCTTACAGACACCACTGGTTTCAACAGAAGCTGAGACTCTCTCAGCTTTACAGGACTAGGTCTCTGTCTTAGCAGACAACTCAGGGAGACCTCAATCACCAACATGCAATCAGATCAGGGATACAGGTAAAACTAGGCTGAAACTGAGTGGTTTCACCCAGTGAAGAGGGAAGCAGATACTTTGGGCTGAGAGGAGTAGGTACCAACAACAAATTGGTCCTCTGAGAATGCCTTTTCTGAGACTATGGGTAAGATTTCATTTATGCTCAATGGTAAATTCTTAGTCACTCTTCTTATAAAGCCCTCTGCAAACACATGCCCGTTCACAAACATAGACCGACAGTTCAGTGCCTTTCCCAGACAGTACCTGTACCTCAAGGCCCTGTCCTTTCTCTGCACATACATTTGAAATGGGCTAAGGTTAAAAGAAACATGCTTAAATGCGCCTCACTTGGACCCTCAGTCAAATAAATGTCTGTGCAGAAGACATTAAGCTCCTTGACTCCTTTTACTGAGGAAGTCTTATGGAGCTTACCCCAGGTCTAACAACACCCCCCGTGCTCAAAATCTCCAGGAAAGCTCCTTACTGTGATGCTCACTTACTGTGCTGTGGTGATATCCATGGGGTAAGTACTTATATGGAAAATCCAGGGCATGCTGAGTGCTGCACACCAGTGTGGTATTCGCGTAACTTAAATGAAATCTAAATCCTATAAGAAAATCCATGTCTAATCCATGATTATTATGCCTGTATGATTATTACTGCTAACTGTTAAATACCATTCATTCAGTAACAAATCCTTTCACAGTGAAACAGCACACAGGACAAAAGTACTTCTCCTTGATGCAAGGCACTAAGGATGTGCTCTCATTCTTAATCTTGATTCTGGTTCTGTCCCCTCTTAATATGCTTCCTGCCTCCTCCCCAGTCCTAATTAACCACCTCCCCAGAACTCATTCATTTTGTATTCATTTCACATATGACAGCTCCCTCTGTCAGCTTCTCAGTACTCTCCTCATTGGCTTCCCACTCTCATTCCCTGGGACACATTCCTCTTACAGTAACTTCTAAGCCAATAATTCACATGAAATCTTGGAGGCAATTGTATATCTGGCACACAGCACAGATCAAAGAAACTGAGTGCTTCCTGCAGTGAAATAAGAGAGGAGAAATGATCCTCCACTAAGTGGATTTTATCTTAGTCAGAGAAGTCTGTCCCAGGTGCTGTGACTGTTGGCATTATCCAAATCCTGAAGGGTTAATAGGACATGGCAAACAGGAAAACTCTATCGTTTGCTTATGCATCACTTTGAGGGTCTCTTGACCCACCTAAAGGAAAAAAGAAATCGAGGTGATGGGGAATATAGAAGAAAGTTAAGATGTTGCTAAAAAGGCTATCTTTTTAGTCTTTCTTGTGCTGCTTTTCGGGAAAGTCAGCTAAGACCCATTTCTATGAAATGCTTTCCCACACATCACTTGACTAAAGGAACAGCTACAACTGCTCTACTTAATGGACTGTAGCAAAACAAACTGCCTCCTATTAGCAGGAAGGATCACACAATCAGATTTGTAACGCATTTTATTACAGAACATGCAGCATCAGAATTTTTAAGTGCAGTAGAGGGGAAGTAATGTACGAAACAGGTAAAGTGAGTATCATACAGACACAAATATACTGATAGTTTTCCTTCTCTCAAACATCAAGATATCAGTGTTTCTTTCTTAAAGTCATCTTTTCTCACCTAAACCACAGCATAAATTCCCACATTTTACATTCTATTATCCATCACAGCCATCTTGCATCTTTTTACACTAAGAGTAGCTTGCAGAGCATTCCTTCCTTCTGAGGAACATAAACCTTTGGCAGGTGTAATACTCCAGTAACAGTGTGAGCATGGTTGAAATACTCAAATTATATACTTCTCGAATAATCTTCTCCCCCCAGTGACTTTGCCGTGGAGCTAGAGCTTCTCTGTATTTTTCTAGACTAAATCTGTCTGGTCTTAAGTGACATTCTAAATGAGGAACTGCTAAATTTTGTCTGGCACTTCAGGGTGGGTACATTGTTAGTTAATGGCTATCTTGTGCTTCTGCTGAAAATCAGTAGGAGTCTTCCCAATACTTTAATTGGGGACTGGAATAGGACACTGGACAGAAATCTAGTCCAGATGACATATCAGTGATTTTCCTCCTTGAGAAATCAAATGCCAAATTATTTATTTCACTACATGGGGGCCGAGTTCAATAGCACCTATCCAATAAAATAACATATCAGTTCCCTTATTTGAGGAAACTTGACTGAGGAAGAGGCCTGAGGCAGGTGTGAGAAAGGAGGGACTCAGCATGTGCTGTTCAGTGCCATGATCTCACTGCCCACACTTGCACAGGGAGCAGGATGCAGGACAATTGCTGCAACTGTTACTAAGCCCTATTTCTCCCTCAATCCTTTTGCTTATAGCCCCCTCCAAACTTGTCTTCTATCTATGAACTTTGCATTGTTAATCACACTGCAACCACTCCTGCACTCACTGCCATTCCAGCTGGTCACATCACCTGGGAAATGGGAGCAACAGCTGCTGTGGGGTATGAGCTGAAAGCTGTCTTTGCTTCCCACTCCCTCTCACTGCAGCTGCCTGCACAGCAGCAGCACCACGGCAGACCCCAGCAGCCAGCACAGCTTCCCAGAGCCTGCTCCAAAGGGAAAATCACAGGCAGAGCTGTGTTTTTTCAAAGGGAAGCTTTGGTGTACATGAGGCAGTTGGTTTTGACTGCGAGCCTGATACTTCACTGCTCCTTGAAGACTAGATGTGGCCTGTGGTTTGCCACTAGACTTTCTACAAAGCTGGCCTGATCCAAATAAAATGCTTCTCCCACCGCAAACTTCCAGTGAAATTCACTTGTGGCATTTTCTAACTTCCACTGCCATCTTTTGGAGTTTGCCTTTGTGTAGTGGATGGGAAGTCAGGAGGCAGAAGGGGAGGCGAGGACAGAGAGAATATGCAAAGCCCCCTCTGCCTCATGTTGGGGCTGACCCCAGTGGTGTTAGAGCGGCCTTCTCTTTGCTCTGCTGTGCCAAGTTTACAGTGGAGACTCTCAGTTCAGTCCAGCTGGTGACTGTATTGTTTATACTTAACGTGGACAATGCTGATTACATCATGATAGCTGTTTTTCATTCACACACATGCCAGGGTAGTAAAATTGATAGGGAACCAACCCAGAATGATGTGGAAATTCCTACAAAAAGTCAAATTGGGTGCCAGTTACAAATGATTTCCAGAAAAGCTGGAAAGTACAGAGTGTAAGGATAATTTTTTGTCTTTTTTTGGTATTTATTCAAGTGCAAAACATGTGGACTCTTGCCTGAATTAGTCTCCCTGTCCAGATTTCAACTGACCAACTATCATTTCTCAGATAGTTCTAATAGTTGGATCTTCGCAGATCGTGGGTTTTTTGTTTCAAACAATATTCAGTTTAGACTGGGCTACATTTTTTAATGTTACTGGTGGCTAAAAATATTTTTCCTGTTACCCAGTAAAAACACAGCGAAGCCTCAGTCCTAGTTTCAAAATTATATGTATGTACATATGTATTTCTATATTAGTTGGTGAGGAATAAATTTGTTGAACAGTGAGGGTCAGGGCTATGCCAGCAGCTGAAATGTGTTATTTATCAGCAGATCATTACAGTCAGCACTGCACAGCATGTGAACTTCCTCACACCCCTCTGCCAAAGCTCCCCACATGGCTGACCTGCCTGCTGACTTGAGCTTCAAGGAGCTTCCAGTCTCCATCTGGGGATTCAATCTCACTGCACCGCTTCTGCCTCTTGGAGAGCCCCACTTTTCCTCTCCCTTGGCCCCAGCACAGGAAAATAAAATCCTAAAGGCCTGACTTGGAGACAAAGTTTCTCCATGGACAGCTTTGCTCTCTCCCACTGATTTGAGTGGGAGAAGCCCAGGCTGCGACTGCCACCCATTCTGCTTATTTGCCAATAGTAGGAGTTGTTCAGCACACAACTCTACAGGCTTCTCTAAGCTGTAATACCTGCAGCTTGAAAAATTTGTGTGTCAGGGGCAATGATCGCCATTTCTAAATGTTCCAATAGAGGGGATCTATAGGAGGAAAAAAACTGAATTGATTTGCTTGGAACATTTGGGGTATTTTAATTCCAAGGGGTTCAAAAATTAACCTACCTTAAAATACTCTTGTGTTTTTAATTCTTGTGTCCTTTTTTTTTTTTTCTATCCCAGTTTTAAGAACTTTTCAGGCAATGAGGACACCTGAAATATTTGAAATCAGAGATGTCAAGAAAATGGAAAGTCCTTGTCCATTTTCTCCTTATTAGAACAGGTTTCCTGAAATATCATCCAATGAGTATACAGAGATATTTTAAAAAAAAAAAAAAAAGAACTAAAATCTTGTTTATATTCAGAATTTTATGTCGGAGTTTGAGCTTTCACAGGGTATTAAGAGTCATCATTTGATTAGAACTAAATGACATATCCAGGTTAGATGGAAAGAGCTGTGCCTCTCCCTGGGAGATGAAGACTATCCTGGCTCTGCTACCATACCTACGTGTAGAGGTTAAAGAGCAATTGAGCAAATGGAGGTACCTGGAAACTCCAAAATTCAATACACAGACACACTGATGGCTATTCCTACAGTGGAGACAGTGCACAGACCGGATTTAGCTCTGAACATTTTATGAAACAAGTACTTTCCAGTCTGAGATGATCAGACTACTTCAAAGAGACCTGCAAAAGGCAGCTACACAGAAAAGGCACATCAATATTTTACATCAGTCTGCATGTGTGAAATGTGAAGTTAAAGGGTCTGCAACCTTTCCTGGAAGAAGTTTAGGGACTCTCAAAATGGGAAGGTTAAAAACGCAGATTTGAAAGTATAAAACAACAAAATATTTTCTATTCTTTGGGAAAATGCAGCAGTCAAGGAAAGGCAAGCAGAGACAAAGCAGAGAGAAGCCAAAGCAAGACTGTGTGTTTAGTTAATGTGAGGCAGACGAATAAGAGACGTCAAGAAGACCAGAACGCCAGTTTTATCACCCAGGAATCACTCAAGATGGACAATGTTACAAAGGCAGGAATCACATTCTCACTGCTCTTCCTTCACCTCAAAGGTTTCATCTATTTGTTGACTTGCCTAAACCTTACACTTAACAACCTCAGAATAACACGTGCAAAGATTGCAGCTGTCACGTTGCCTAGACTTACATCACACCATCCTTTTGTGCCTGTTCAGGAGGTAGAAAGGAAACATACTGGAGACTTCCTTCAACACTACAGAACGGTGCTTGGCAGCAAGAACTTCTCAGACATTGACTTGATCTGAGAGCCTTTCAGCTTATAACTTTTTTAACCATAACAACTTCCGAAATATTAATAATTTACTGATAATATTAGCAAATCACAATCAGAAATTTAAAAATTATGTTAGTAAGCAGCAGTCATCTGAATAATCCGAAAGAAAACGAAAATCCAAACTGGACCACTGAAATACAGCCACTGCTGGGAAGCACAGAATTGAGTGATCTCCTTATAGCACCTGACACACAAGGAAAAGGGAGAAGAAATTGGAGCATTTGGAATTAAAAATTCGGCCCTTGTGCATTCTTGAGTGATGCTGCAGCGACTCTTATTTTGGAGGGATTCATCTGAATTCAAGGTTTTCCCAACTGGAGGACTGATTATACAATGATGGAGCCTTTTCAGTGTTAACATGTCTTAGAGATATTTAGTACATGCACTGAGAAACAATGTCATGTGTCTTGCTCTGCACTACTGAAGATTATGTTTGTTTCAGCAATGTGGTTTTCCCTGATGTTTTAAAATAATACTAACTTGTAGCTGATTAAAAAAAAACCATCTTCAGTGAGATCCCCCTGGGTCTGTCCAGGCAGACACATTAGTGAAACAACTGGATTATACATTAAGTAGGGAAGATTCACAGACTGGCGTTTTTGATGGATGTTCAGACTAGATAAACACGGGTCTGAGAGCTCAGTACCTTCCACTGAGAATACCCTACCTCTCTGGCCTAGAATTTTAAGTGTGCAGCAAAGACCTCTCACAAAATCACCTAAGAAGGTGTCAAGCATTCTTGCATCAAGAAAGCCAAGACTCTAGCACAACACAATTTTCTAAAGTAAATTCCCAAAACCTGTACTTGCATGTGCTTCCAGAGGCAAACAGACAAATAGTACAAGTAGTAAGGAGCAAACTTTACTGTGTATTAGTGAAGTTTGTATGTGGTGCTGTTTATGAGACTTGGTTTGGGAACTCTGGCTGGTTTTTAGCCATTGTTTTCAACAAACATGACAGGCTGCTATGCTTTGCTTGCAGGGGACCCTTATCTACTACAGGTTCCTGAATTAGTATCTTCTGAAGAGGCAGGAAATGAGGATGTAACTCAGCAGTGGTAATGCACACCTGTGAAACTATAGCTTCCTAAATCTGTGTTACTGTACTGTACTTCTGCTGCTCTACGAACTTTTGTATATTGTACTGCATTTCAAGACACACTACGTGCCATTCAGGCTGATACACTACATTGCAAACACATCATAAACATGAAGATGTGATGAAATCTCTATGGGAATACTTTATTGTTAAATATTTCTCAAATAAGGTCTTGTGCTGGTGAACAAGAAAAGGGCACTGACTCAGTGTCAGGTATGAATTCAAATGCCATCCTTATGAGCTTTAAAATGCAAAACAGCCACACTGGGCTTTGCTTGTTGCTCCTACTTCAGAATACTTTCTCTTGGAGTGTTCATATGTTTACCCTAAACATAGTCTCAGATCTCTTCTGTGGAAACTGAGTGGCCACGGCCTTGGTACAAAGCCATTGCTAAAGATTTTACCCATTGCAAATCTTGTTGGGATTTCCTAGAAACAGGAAACTGAAAATGTTCCTTGAGGTAACAATTAGGAGCACTTAAACTACAAATTTCCCATAGACTCCACGAAGTGCAAACAATAATCATAGTGAATCAAACCCCAAAATCATTCTTCTTTAGGTGCTGTGACAAGTAGATAAATATATTCATAAGCTTAGCAAAAGAAATTTGAAAAAAAGCCCGATTCTCGTGCTAATGTCTACTAAAATATACTCTACTAAATATACTCATTGTGACACAGAAAATCAGATTTACTTTCACCAAAAGCGACACAGACGAGCTACTCTTGGATATCATTCTGTCTGCTACATCCAACAATTAGCTCAATGAATCTGGTTTACGAGTCACACGAAATACATCTGCTGACAACCTGAGATTTACACCTGTGATGAACACCTCATGTAGCCACTTAAAGGAAAAATGGTCACAGTGTCCTTGCAATAGTGTCTTGTTTAAACTACAAAAGGAAAAGATTGTTCCCTACCTTCTCAGCATCTTGCTCAAAAAGCCGGAGTTGGAAGCACTGGTCCAGTTTCAGCTTGCGGACATGCCACATCTGATGCAAGTGTTGCCGGGTGGAATGCAGCTTGTCTAAAAGGCTGGTGATCTTTGGCACAAGACTCTGAAAATCCGCACTTCCAGGAATGCAGTTCCTACCAGAAAAACCATCACTGGATCTTATGCATTGTAATAACCTCTGTCCCTCACGATCCAATTCTTCCACGGGAGCTTTAATCACTTTTTTCTTCAGCTGTGTGTGCTCATCAATCAGCCTTCTCGAGCCCTCAACATCAACTGGGAACTCCTTCCTAGCCAACATTTCCTGGAGATCCTCCAGCCTTGATAATAAATGGATAGCACTGTTGAAGAATTCTTCCAATGAGACACGCAACTCGATCCATTCATCGTGGTTGTAATCCAAGGACCCTTCAAACTCATCCGTCAGTTGAGAAGGATCTACAAGTTTTGCCAGGCCTTCAACAGACACCATACTCGTCTAAGGAAGGGAAAAGGACAGCATTTGAATCAGTGATGATCTAATCAGAAACAACAGTGCAATCCATAAAGCGATGCATGGTGCAGGAAGTGATTATTTTCCCCATCAATACATAATTGAAGGAACATTGTAAAAGATGTCGAAGACTATGTTTAATTTTGATGAACTAACTGGATAGAAAACTTCGCTATTAATGGCATTGATTTACTTATTTATTAAAAGACATTATATTTACTGGAATAATATCTACCTTTTTCAGCTGACCTGACTGTCAAAAACAGATAATGAGAATGCTTCTGCCACAGATTGCAGCAACACAGCTGGGCACTGAAGACATTTTACTGCAGCTGTTGGATATCTGGACATGGTTGTTCACTGAACAGGTGTTACAGGGATTCTGCTTGTTGTGTTGCACCCCAGACAGTGGCTATACAGAAGCAAACATTTTAGGCAGGTATTGCAACCTGCCAAAACGCACAACGTGTTGGGGTTTTTTCTTCCAGATTATTCCACTTGGCTTTAGCCACGGGCAGATCTCTTCCATATTAACAACTCCATGTAAAAGTGAGATGTCATTGGAGTATTAACAACTAGAATTTATTGCAAATAGAAAGTACTGCTCACGAATCACACACAGTCAATGAGAGATGGTTTTAATTCATTCAGACTCAGCAACTGGTGATAGAGAAAAGCACTGGGTGTCTGGAAAGCAGATTACAGTTTAAGGATGCAACAACCAATAGCTGTTCGATTTGTTTTAGACAAATTATTCTTTTTTCAGAAATACAAGCTTAGGGTTTCAGATGTAACTAGAGATTTTCAATGCTGTCATATTAACACCCAAACTGGCAGCCCTTAAAGGCCTGTGATATTCATCAGTGACTGCACATCTATCTCCTAAAGATCGGGCCTCTAAAGACCATCAGAGTCTGTGCTCTTCAGAAGTGGAGGAACCCAGTAATCACACCAACCTTGTAAAAGTTATCTACAAAGAAAAACACCTGAAGTCCTGATCATTTTCCTAATTATGTCCAAAAGAGCAGGCTGACCACTGGTTTAAATTTAATAATAGGCCTTTTCTTCCAATTTGTATCTACCTAAAAATATTGGGCATTTTGGAATTTCTTTAAATTGGGATTGTATTGAACTTATGCTCAGGAGAAAGATTATTTTAAGACTTTCTTGCATTATTCCTTGCTTTGGGGAAAGGGAAGGACAGTGGGAAGAGCCAACAAACAATCGGAAGATAAGCGTGTAGCTTCAGAGATTTTTCAAATTTTCAAATCTCTTGACCCGGACAATGACCCCTTGAAGATAATTCAATTTAACAGTTTAACTGCCTGTCAGGAAAATACTTCTGCTCATGGTTAACACTTGGGAATCCCCCTGCAGGGTGTCAACATAATGGAGGCACTGGTCTAATCATGGACAAAATGTGACATGAGATAGCAGAAAGGATTTTCATTTCACAAATTCTGCAGAAATTTCCTTAATTCAGATTTGGTTTTTTAAGGAGTTTTTTAAACTCTAATGAAAACAATCTTAATTAGGCAGGCAGGTGGTAACTGTCCTGCAGGTGTCATCCATCCTTCTTTTAGAAATCACTTTAAATAGTGCTGTCCGCTATTTAGACCCTTTTGGCAGAAGCAAGAAAATAATCTTGAAGGCACCTCTGAATTACTGCTAACTAAGCTGCCTGGTCCATTCCTCAAAGTGCCAGGAAGTTTTGGAGTCCACATACATAAACCAAACCCTTTCCTTTGTGTGAAGGTCTGTGGGCTTGCTTCACTCTGGACTGTGACACAGAAACACTGCTGGAGTCTCACCACACAAAATCCAAATCCTTCGCCTCCACTAAGGGTCCTACAGTGCCCTGGCACACACATAATGCTTCCATTAAGCTCAAAAGAGAAATCTGGCCTTAAAACTGACACTGGTTACTGCTGAGTTTGTGGATGGGGCAACTCAGTAGAGACTTCCATTGCCTTCCACTGCAGTGTGTTCCTGCCAAGGCCCTCGTGTTTGATCTGAGCTGTGGGAAATCACCAGGACAGTTCAGTGCAGAGAAGGTACCTCTGAGCTGCCCCACATAAATCAAATAAATGTGGGTCACACTGAACTGGGAAGCTTGTTTGATACTCAGTTCTTATGAGAGCACAAGCTGCCCAAGAGCCTGAGCTTACTGATGAGCAGCAGCAGCCGCAGCCCCAAGAATCCTTTAAAAGAGAAGTTCCTGGATTGCAGTGTGCATATTGCAGGGTGGACCACAGCTTAGGAAATCTTTGTTTGCATTGTGGAATTGAAGGATTCAAACCATTCTGATTCCGAGTGTCTGCAGGTGGTCTAATACAGAAAAAGCAGTGACACTCCTCCTCCAGTCCAAAATCTCATGACCCATCACAGACACCCGTGTGAACAGCCCAGCAGACAGGCTAAGGCTCAAAGGCACACACAACACACACAAAATTAAAATGCCCTTCATGTGTGCCAGCATGTACAGCAAATGAGTCCAGAGCTTTTAACACAATACAGACTCAGAGCTGTAACTATGAGAATAGCTTGATCACAGTTTACTCTTTACTATCATCACACCAACTCCACACAGCAAAAAGCCTGCAGAAAGTATTAATTCATTTTAAAAACAAACAAATGTTCTAAAAATATATATTTTAACTCTGTTACTTTACTTCTAGGTTTTGAAGCTTTTAGGAAGATGGTTTTGTTTACTAAAGCAGTGGAGGATTGAAATTCATTGTTGGATATACATGCATATCCTGTGTTTTCTTGGGCTACTATGGGACTGCCCCTCAGTGCCCACATATTTTTTAAACAGACAGTCCCCATCCCTCAAAACTATGCTATTACTAGTCTCTGCACAGGCTCCCTCCTGCTCCACATTCTTCTGTACCCATACATCTCCCTCCTCCTTCCCACTGCCCCAGTCCCTCTCATTCCCCACAGGCAGCTTTGCCAATCTCACTGCACTGTGATGGCAGCGGCCTCTGCCAGGAGCAGTGATTTCAGTGTCAGGGATCTCTGGAGGTAACAAACCCATGCTGGAGGCAGCCTTGCTTTCAAAGGGAAATATGGGATAGCAAATGCAAATTATTTTGATGGCTGAGTCCTCAAAAGCAGCCAAGGAATGTAAAGACTTGTTTAATCAAAGCAAAATTTATAAGTTGACTGGGTTTTGTGAAACAGGTGGGGAAAGTGTACAAATACTTAAATTGTGATAATAATGTAAAATTGTGTTAATCGTGTAACACCAATCTAATTCCCCATACCAATTCAAGAGTGCTTTAAAGAACAGGTTGAAAATAAGGATATATTTATATCATGCTGATTTCAACAAATCTTAAATATATACTTAAATACAGTCTTCCATTGCAGTAAACATTAAGAGCTATAGCCAAATTCTCTACTGAGTTCCAGAGATATGAAATCTGAGTGTCGCTCTGGAATTAATGGATTGGTACGACAGCCAAAATTATAATTGTTTTTCAGTGAATTACAAAAAAATAACACATGACTAAGTCATGGCTGGGCATGATTGAAGTATGAGTACTTCCTGCATCTGAGCTTTGTTTCTCTTCATGTAAGAAGCTGAAATTCACTGAAAACTAAAGTGCACTGCCTGAGGCACCTTATCATTCACATGAGCTGTTAATGTTATCCCTGAATTGTAAAGCTCAATTAAATGAAGGAGGTGACAATATAAAGAGGTGTCAATTTATTAAATGTCTTTTACCAATAAAAAAGTCACCACATGAAGCCGGGCAGAGGGCAACTAACAAACCAATACATTTGCTTCTAAAGAACTTTGTCTTTAGCATTTTAACTGATTTGGTGTTGGGTTTTTTTCCTATGAGAAACAGAGGAAAGACTTAATGCAACAGCTCCGAAAGTAAATAACACCAAAAAAACCCTCAGCAAAATGAACTGTGCGAACCTCTGACATGATACATGCAACTCATTCCACCAGTGTACTCGGAAAACAACCTGATGCCAGGGCATCAGCCCACTCCTGCCCCCCCTCCCAGTCCTCAGATGTATCTTTTGCTTTCAATCACAGAGCTTAGGAATTATCTTTTACCTGAAGAAAAGTTCTCATCAGAGACAATGCTTTACCATACATTTCTTTGTGGCTCTCACCTCAAAGATGAACTTGGAACTGCCGAAATTTGTTTTCTGCTTCTGCCAGAAATTATCAGGTTTTATAATGAGGGCAACATGAATCTCAGCAGGAAAGGCTTCTTGAAGAGTTTTTAGGAGAGGCTTGATCAAATCCCATTTGGATCCCCTCATATCGATAATAACAGTGAATCCTCGTTTACAAACATCTTCGCTGTAGGAATAAAAGCACATCATGATAATTAATATTGTGGGAAGTCACACTGAGACTTAACTTTGGTTGCTGGTGTTCCGTGCTTCACGGCAAAGCAAGGAATGTTATACTTTAAAATAAAAGACAAAATACCGCGCAGCATAAAGGCTTTAAGAAAGATTGTATTAATTATACTATAATCTAATTTATGTTAAAATTCTAGTGTCCATATTATGGTTTTATTTCTAATTTGACAAACACATTTAATGCAATTTTTCACTAAAACCATGCATACTTTCACACAATTGAAATCAGAATCATATATGTCTGTATAGAAGCTCTTTACACGAACATACAGTGGATTCTGCTTTCAACATATTGAATTCAACCTACAGCCAAAGGCAACAAGCAGGGTCCTGTGCCTTAACATTATTGGCCACTTGTAAATTTGGGTACCTTCATTCTCAGAGGTCCCTTTAAGAGCTTTTTCAAAAAGTGTCATTTCCAGAAAAGTGCCTGGCAATCATTGCCTGAAAGAAAGGTCCTTGTCACTCAGCATCTGCACTGTTATCACTGGGGCCCTTTTCCCTCCTGACTGATCTTCCAAATGCTGCTGGATCTTTTTCAATCTGCAGTCAGGCTTTTCTGCCAGCCTCTGCTCCTCCCTTCTGAGAAGTTCAAGACAGATATCTGGCCTGGGCACTGGCAATGCATGGGGCCCAACAACACCAGAGCATTAATTGCAAACACTTCTCTTTTTCCCCAAGAGGAGAAAGAATAAAAGGACATGTTGATTCAAGTCAAATCTGGGCAAATTTCAGCACAGCTTTTTAAGGGAGGTAGTAGTATTTGTCCTCAGGAAAAGAGGTATGGTTCAAAAGTGTCATCCTCCATCTGCAGATACAACATTTGATGAGACTTAGGAAGCGTCTACTCCTCTGATTGACGAGCTAACATATCTGCCTTGCATGGTATTGAAGTGTTGAGAGCGAGGGGTCTGCTTTAGGACACAAACTCTTGCACAAAATGCGTAAGTCCCCATTCCGAGTAATATTATCTGTATGGTAAAGGAGTAAAATTCGTTTGTGATGTACTGAAGATGCCAGAATGGTCTATATTGATCTAGTTTTATTACTTTTTTAAGGTGGGATAGAGGTCACAGCCTTTTCCTCTAAAAGAGAAGCTGTTGGAAGAAAGGAAGTATGGAAAGGAGAAAGGAGGATAAAAACAGAAAAAAAAACAATAAAAGAAAGATGAGATACATGGCAGAGCATGAACATATTTTGTATAGTGAACACAATGGTGAGGTACAGAACAGGAAATCCTCTTTAATACATGAATATAGAACCTTTGACTTTTCTGCAAATGGGACATCAACATAAATAGGATCAATACTGTATACATAGAGGCATATGTAACATAATTTATAATAGCAACTGATACTGGATATCACTGAATGATATCACTGGATTGAATCTGAAATATGCTGAGGACAGATATTATTACATACTGGTAAAATGCCGAAATTGTAAGACTGTTTAGCCTCCACACAAATACTTTCAGTGCACAAACACAGGATGATTTTCACTTCACTCTACCTTTTTAACTTCTTAAAACACTCTTTCTACTAATAAGATCCATCTCCTACATATTTAACTGAAAACTCTCTAAAGCCTACAACTAGGTTTCTGGGCTAGAACAAGGACTGGGATACTCTTCACAGGAGGCACACTGGATTAATACATGCTAAGAGAGTTCACTAACTTGAACAGTCCCAACTTAGCGCCAGGCAGGAACAGTCAAAGACAACAAGCTTGGTCCTCTGCCTTAACATTATTGGCATATCCAGAGCACACAGCATACAACAGTCAGTGCAAAGAAAAACTAGGGAGACCAGGCACTTCCAAACACTGTCAAGGATATAGACCTTTTTATTCCCCCTTTACCTACTGCTGAAAGGTCAGACATCTGATCCTTCCATAACTAATGCCAAAAAAGGCTGTAAAAGGAGCTTTGTTGGTGGTGCTACTGCCTCTTGGCTTTTGGAACAAGAGCTGAGACATGGAATCAAATCAGAAAGGGATGAATAGAAGGCATTTTGTGTTTTGTGTTATTTTTCTTGCAAAGCTTTATAGGGTCGTCGGGAACTCCTGCCAAGTTACTGATCCCAGTTATACTGAACTGACTTTTCCAAGGATTTCTTTTTCTTCAAATGCTTGACCAAGATATCGAGGAGCCATACAGGCACATGGAGAGCCCCAACAGCAGAGAAGTAACAGGTAAGTGCAATCTCTTTTCTGACATCAATAAATAAGCACACCACCACCCCAATGCAACTACAGGAAGGCATAGCCAATACGAGCTCCACTCCAACTCCCCATGGCTGCTGCCACCCCCAAAACTTACCAAATCTGACCTAAACCAATGAGTTAATGCTTGTTGATGAACGATATAAAAACCTGTTTCAGTAAGCGGAACAGGAATGTCCCGAGGGACTGAAGTCTTCTGTTCATGAACCCGAACTAAAGCCTTAGACCCCGACAGATGGAAAATAAAACCCTGCCCCCAGCTTTAGAGCACAGGCAGTGTGATACCTCTATATCCATGATCACCTACCACCATGACTAGAAGATCAGCTTGCGCTGAGACAGATATTCCAGGTGGGGAACTAAGAAATGTAACTATGGGCTGGAGTCTGTTGACCCCAGGAAGGGTAACAGCCTCTGCAGGCCCAGGAGGTGCAGAGAAGCAGTAGAGGGATCAGACAGGGTTTTGGAGACTTCACAGTATATTTTCAGCGGAAGAAGAAAAGGCACTGATTCCCAGCTTTTGCTGGTGGGCACAGGAGGACAACCATTGATGCTGCGGAGCAGGCTGGGACATCAGTCCAGGGTAGGGATCAAGATGCTTCCTGATTCTTGTCCTTGAACAAGCAGTTATTCAGTACCAGCCCCATTCACAGTGCTTGTAATAGACCAAATTTTCAACAACATTTATAGTATGAAACTGATAGGAAACAGGGATGGAGAATGAGGAAAGGAAGAAGAATAATCTCAGATTTCTTTGGTTCAAAACACATCAACATGTAACAACTCTTTCACTAGTAATACAAAACTCCAAACAATGCTCCTAATTGCAAAGAGGATTTCCCTACTTCACTCATCACTTAAGCCTGTAAGTTCCTGTATGAAATAAGTGCAAAGATGAGTACCCCTTTTAATTCTAGTGCAGGAAACGTACAAATGGACGGTATTTATCGCTGCAAGAAAAATCTAACTCTGTTTCAAGAGTGTTTTTCACAATCTTGCAGAAGTAGTTCTGCTTGCAATTTTTTTCTTTAATGTGATGAATGGTACTGAGCTGTAACAATATCTGAGGGTCTGTAGTCTTGTCTATACAATTTAATCTCCCCAGCACAATAATAACTCCACATTCTTCTGCTTCTGCAGAAAATTAGCACCTGATTTTTAAACCTGCTTGTCAAAAGCTATTATTTAATAGTGGTTAAACTGTTGCAAGACAGAAAGCTGTCTGCTCATTATTTCTGCTTTGAGTTGCCAAGCTTACTGTGGAGAGAGCACTTATGCTGTACAAACAGGTAGCTAGATACTAGTCAGGTACTAATATCTCAGAGAAAGAAGTGGGAGATAAGAACATTATGGAGATTGTAAATTCTTCAGGGCACCTGCCGTACTGTGTTTGTCTAAGGAGCCTGCCTTGGTGGATGGAGGTCTCCAGCTGCCTGTACTCATACTACAGTCTTCAGCTGTCTGGAATGAATTCCAATAATTCACTTTTCAGGAAACCATAGATGCAAATCCAGGGAATTAAAAATCATGAGTAATAATGGTCTGTGAAACCAAAACTGAACATGTGTGTGAAAGTATGAAAGATTTGCATAAACATAGGGACACCTCAAAGGCAATTTCATTAAAAAAACCCACCTAAAAATAGGCCAAAATTTAAGCTGCAATATCCAAGTATTCATAGCAATTGATAGGGTCCTAAAAAAGCTGGCCTTGTATAGACATAATGAAGCACTGATAAATTCTGGTGAGGCAATCTGTGAAGATTAGTCATCTTTGACAGTCAGTCATTTTTCTTCAGTTACCTCAGCATGGATTAAGGAAATGACCCGAGGTTCCTTTTGAATAGTCTAGCCATGCTTATTAACTTTATTGCTTGAAAGCAACAACTCAAACCCGTCCTAATTTAGCAATTGATCGGGGAAAGCATCAGTAGCAATCAAGCTTCCTCCACACTGTCCAAGCAAGAAATGCGTTATCCCTGGCTCCCAAGATGCTCCACCAAGACGTATCTATTACGCACAAGTAATCACTTTAGTATGGCAATTAATGTTGATTGTGGTGCTTAAGTTTCTCCGGTATTGATATTTGACCAGAAACTGGAAAAAAACGCTCAGACCAAGGTATTTGGACAATCCATCAGCCTTTTGGCCGTGCTCATCTGGACCAGATTTGCAACGGTGAGCACACAAAATATTTAATAGTTGATATGTCATTTCAGTTGCTACACTGCTTTTAAGAAAAGACAAAGACCAGCTTCTAAGTTTAATAAAAATACCCTAGAATGTTTGTGAAAACAGTACTTATGATCTGAATTTTTTTTAAAAAGAAAGCATAAAATTGAAACTCAGAAGCAGATGTGATAATTTTGTCAAAGTAAATGCCTCTATTTTTTTTTCTAGGGTGTTTTCATAAGGTTATTTTCTCAAATTTCCTCTTTAATTCAGGCACATTCTAAATTGTATTTTCTTTGGCAAGAACTGGTTTGCTGGGTACCAAATGAATTTAAGGACTTCATGTTTTCTGATTAATCTTTCAAATACCTATCACTGATTATGCGTATTTTTCATCCTTATGGTTTGGCCAAAGCTTCTGGCATTTCAAAGATTCAGCACTTGATTAGCTGAAATAACATAATATCTCCATTCCCATTTTGCAGTCAGGAGGTAATGATGAAGCAGCACATTTAGCACACCTGTTGGACCATTAAAAGCACAGATCTGACATGTCCAGCATCTCATTCAAAATATGATTTGTTAATGGGGAGAGCAAGATCTCTTAAGGTGGGTCGGTGTAACCTTGTCAGGAGACACTCTCAGCATAACAAGTAGCTCTTAAAGCATCAATTTGTAAGTGCAAAATCTACAGGAACCTAATTATTTTTGAGATCACCATTCCTTTGACGAATGTTGCTACAGTCAGCCACGATTCACAAGCTGATGGTGGAAAAGGGAGAGGAAGAGGAGGTATGTGAAAACCTCCAAGCACAAACTGTTATCCCAAAGGCCTCATTTCATACTGACACCAAGCTAACTCCACTGCCTAGCTTCCATATAAAAAAATGCACAAAGGATCACTTCTGTAATTTATGTGTTAATATTTTTTATTAATTACAATTTTTTATTCATTTTGTCTGTGGTTTATTTACTCAGCTTAAAAATGAAACTAGACAAAGAGGTTTATAATCAGCACCACTTACAGGGTTTCATACTTTGGTTTTACATCACCACATTGAGCCTGAATATCACCTTGTCAGTAGAAATAGTCATCTATATTCATAATATACTTTCCAGTACATTTAGAAGACCAGGTAAAGTCCTTTTTAATAGACCTGTTTGTCAAGCACTCCTGAATCACAGTTATTTGTTAAAATATTTAACTCTATTAAATACTCAGCAAACTCTACCTGGCTAATTATCCCAGATAACTGGTATGTTCCTGCACTGTCACGGCATCAGTCTGAGCTGTCACTCACATCCCACACTGACTGTGGCTGTTTGCTGGGATGAGGCAGATTGTCTTCTCGAAGATCCCTGGGCACCTGTGCCTCCTAATCCTCACACCTCCCTTACATGTATATCAGAGACCAGTAGAGGAACTTAGTGTGGCACATCCCGAGAGCGCCATTTCTCTGGAATAACAGTTCCCACCAGAGAGCTTCAGCTACTTAAAAGACTTTAGGTAGACAGTCTTTGTCCTAAATTTTCCTTCTTACATTTCCTAACTTGGTTTCACAATGCTTTTTTTGCAATTAGAGAAGAAACAGACACCCAGCCTCCTTTTCCAATTAATTCTTTTTTCCTCACTATGACCTAAATTTGGTTTTTCTCTTTCAGCACTGAAAAGGAATCATTCATTCTCACTTCTCTTTTTTTAAAAAGAGAAGGAAAGAAAGAAACCAAAGCCCATTTCACACTGGCTGGAACTGGACATAAAGCAGCAATATAGAGAAATTTCAGTGACATGTCGTAAAAAGAGTTGGAGCCAGCGAGGTCCAGGCAGAGACAAACCTCCTGTCTCTGATTTCCAGCCACTGCTCTTAGGGGACATACAGTGTGACTGCAAATGGCACAAGAATGCAGAAGTGTGGGCTGCACAATGTCCGCATTCAACCCCTGCCCCTGGCCCCAAGTCAACAGGAGGGAACAGAAAAACAGAAAAAAACCAAATACTTTGGCAGAAGCTAACTAGAGTCAGAATGGGCCCTCCTGCTACTCTCAAGCAACTCATTTTGGTATTCGATTTTTACTCCGAAAAAAATTACTCTGAACTCAAAGCAATTCTGTTGTAAAATGATGTAAGCTAGGAAGAACTCAGACACCAGCTAGGTGTAAGAAAACCTTTTCCCAATATGGAACCATGATCCCATGAGCTTCTGGGAGTTGTTTTAAGAGATGCAAGTCAGAATTCAGAAGGGTTGTGTTGTGCTCTCTTCTCCCAGGTGAAAATCCTGATCTACCTCATTACAGCCCAGACCAGAACTGGGATTCAGAGCTTTCTTATTTAATTGAGCAAATAAACATTATTTGAGAAGCTTCCTGTCTTCATGCAAATAGCAAAGATACAAGACACAGCTGTGTCCAAAAATGCATGATCACAGCTATTAAAGCCAAATCTGGAGGACAAATATTATAATTTTTCACATTTCTGTGAGGTTTCTGCTGGTAAATGATGCCTTCATCTAAACCCATTTACCCTCTTCCCCTTTTGTTGTTGCACATCTTCTATATTTGGATCAGTGTCTGGCAGGTCTTCCTTGAAACAGCTGCCGAGATAAATACGAAATTCATCAGGGCTTTGTTTTTGTTGAAGCAGGGCTACATTTAAAGATTTGTTACTACAACAAAGAAATATTTGAACAGTAAGTACTATTCAACTCTCTCTTGAGTATTTAAAGTCTTGTATTTGAGATGATTTAGCAGAAACAAAACAAAAATGCTTTACCAAATGAAGATTACACGTTCTTGACATTTGCTGGAAAAAATAAATATTAGGATCATGTTGAAAAATAAACACACCAACCATTCTTGAAAA
Organism: Myiotriccus ornatus; assembly: GCA_036023395.1. Lineage (NCBI taxonomy): Eukaryota > Metazoa > Chordata > Aves > Passeriformes > Tyrannidae > Myiotriccus > Myiotriccus ornatus. Next base: position 10,075,547 of record JAYRBT010000181.1, read on the forward strand.
GGTTTGGATGAGCAGAGGCTATTAAAAGTAAGTTTAAAGATTCAAATCTACTGGATTCCAGATGAGAAATAAATAGATATGGTCGTGCCTAGGACAACCAAACCAGTAAGATTCAAAAAATAAATTCAACTTTTTGCCTGCACTTTAAGATTTTCTTTTCATAGTCAAGCAAGGAGACCATGGAGTCCATTTCACGTCCAGTCGCTATGAAGTTTAGTCTACAGCCAACACTGCCAGATTTTCACATAAGGAGACTTTTCTCATCTGGGCAATGAGTGCTTGGGGCTCTTAGACACGGGATCCTAATTTATCAGTTCTCGACATCAGTGACTTAACAAGGGAGTGAACGGAGCATGGTGAACAGCTCCAGGAATTCCAGTCAGCACTGTAAAACACAGTCACCCCAGAGTGGAAAGTCTCCAGATTGCAAATACATCCATTTCCTTGAAATGCGTTGTTGGAGGCAGAGAAACCCATAGGGGAAAGAACTTTTATAGCATAAATAATCCTGCAAACATGTTCGGCTCATGCAAAGAATGATTAATGTCGGTCTAGACAGTCGACAGCAGCACCTGGTAAAATCCAATATATGTCCAGAGGCAGACACCATGCCAAATTCCATGCTGATGCAAGCAGGTATAACCACTCTGGGACCAGCACATTTGATTCAGGGCTCAACTGGGCTCACAGATGAGGACAGGGAAAAAAAACTCTTCAAAGATGGTAAAATCACTTTTTCTACGTGGTTATTGACATTTCTTGCAGTAAGCACTCATCAGTTCTCAGACACTGCTCTTGGCAGTGCAGGAGAGCAAGGCACATCCATTTACAGAAGTGCTGTAATTAAAATAAGGAACTAGGGAGAAAAGATGAGACACTGAGTGCAGGTTCTCATGGAACTATTACTGAATTAAAACCTGGAATAAAACTTTATAACAGCAAAATATTCTGTTCAGTCCTTTTCAGATGATTTTTTTTTTTTAATTTTGTTCCTTTTTTTGATCAGTCTACTAAAAAAAAAAAAAAGGAAAAAACCTTTGAATTTTATCAAAATATTTTGATTGCCATAGCATTTTAGAGGTGTTTTTGGTGAGAAATTTCTAAAGCTTTTGAATTTTTTCCTCACTGAAAAATCTGCATTTCAAACCAGCAGATTCTTCCACAACTTAGTGACTTGGCCTCTGCCCTTTTGCAGTGCAGAGTTCACCACAGGATTTGCACTTTCTATCTCCCAAGCAGAAGTGATGTAACTATTCTCTGAGACCTACAAGATTTGGCCAGAGTCCTCTCACTCCATGTTTTATTTAAGGGCATTTATTAATCCATGTATGGATTCAAGTATATCTGTTAGGAGGAAAGGTTGAGGAACACTCTGTGGTCCCTTCTGTGGGTCTATTTTGCTACAACACTACAAGAGCATTTAAGTTTTCTTTAGAATTGCACAATTAAAAAGCTGATGCCCCCTTTTTCCCTGGGCTGGACAATGAGGGCTGACCATGACTAATAAATGAGTGGTACTCTTTTTTTTTTTTGAGTTCCACCCATATACAAACAAAGCAGGTCTTTGTAGATACAATGATTTACCTAAAATAGTTCACTTATCAGATAGATACTTCCTGCCAAGCCAGGCTGGGTGAAGACTGCCTGTTGTATTACATCCAGAAGGGCTTGCTCTGAAGCTACAAATCAATCTATGTTATAAGATACACTTGTAAAATCAATTTTTGTGCATTCATTTACACTGCAGACTTTACTCATTCTTTCAAATAACTATCATGATGGCACTGAGAGCGGAAAAAGTCCTTTTTACAGAGTCCTCGAGAGACAGTGGAAACTGATGTGCTATTGACAGCCCAGCTACAAAACATCTAACTCATGTCCCATTTATTCGGAATCTGTCTCTAGCAAGGCCAGGTGCTCTCTGCATCCAGCAAGAGGGGCTAAGCCTTGCCAGTGAAGCTACTGGATGTGAGGTATCCCTTATTAGTTGTGGAGACATTGATGTGCAAGAGATCAAAATCACTGAGGCTGACTGAGCACAAACAAGTCGATAACTTCGTATTTCACAGGGAGTAGACGACCTGAGAGTGAGAAAGCTGGATCCAAAAAGCTTCTGGAAACCAAAGACAAATCCTATGTTCCACAGTCAAACTATGGAACCAAATCCTGGCAATAACTGTGCAAACCTCAGCTGAGTCTCTGAGCTAACACTATGCCTGTCTTCCAAAGATCATCTGAGGTGTTTTTCCAGCCTCAGACACTCTCACCTTTGTAGGGGACTGAGCTCCTCAGGTGGCTGTGTGTGGTCTCCTCAGGTTTACAGTCCATCATGCTAAGGCACTTTCCCACACCCATGGGAAATCACACACTGGTGTCATGGCAACACAGTTTTAATGTTGCTTCCCTCATGATCCTTTCATCACGACTGCAAGTAATTCCAGTTCTCCATAACTACCTCCACCCATCATTCACCTCTAATTGGAAAAACTCAGAGCAACTGTTTTATCAGCTAAAGCAGGTTCAGATAAATGATATAGTTTCAACTGCTTGCCCTCTTTTCCCTCTTAGCTGTATCGTATCTCTATCAAAAGCACAATAAAACTTCCAGGCAAGCCCATCTACAAGTACCACGTGTGAACACACATCACCCTATTCATCTCAACAACTACATTCCCCAGGTGATGCTTTTCTTGCTGCAAGACCTGAAAATTACATTGACAAATTAACATATGTCAGGATAGGAACAATAGGAATCTGCTAGTCAGAAACAAAACTCCTACAATTTATTGTAGATATCAGCAAGCCCATGGTAATGAAAATCAGAGAGAGTAGAATCATGAAACACTGCACCTAAGGATATCTGACCTAATACTGAGTCCCTCATTTGATCTGGAAGAAGCACATCAAACATACATCACAGGCCACATCTACTCCACCAGACTAATGGTTTCCTACCTGTCAAACTAATGCAACATAACATCCTGTGCAGAAATGGGCCTAATGCAGCAGGTTTCTGTAGAAAGATGAACCGCCACAGTCACACCTCCACAACTCCCAGAAAACAACTGCTGAAAAACAACAGACACCATTTCACAGTTGCTGTGCAAACCTCTAGCCCCACACTGGACACATCACCGAGTTTAAGAAAAGCCTACTAAGTGAAACTCCCTGATACTGAGATAACACAAACACACGTAACTATTTTCTTTTCAATTATAGCTTCACGCATGGCTGGAGCACTGCAGTCCAAGGGAGGAGACTGAGCCAGGTGAGCCTAACTGGGTTACTCACTTCTTTCTTATGTTTCTGGGTAACAGCTCAACTCTACCTCTGCATATTACCCAACTTTTCTTTATTGAAACTGGTGCATTCTTCCATTGAATGTATTATATTTACCATATCTTCAGACACAGGGAGGATACATAATTACAAGGAGAATTGCAAACACTCATTGGCCACTTCATGGTTAATTCACAAGAGAGTGATATCACTTAATAATCTAAGCATGTGCTTATTTATCCACGCTGGGATATATCCTCTGTTACACGTGTGCTGATTTTACATAGGAGTTGTTTATTGCTCTATACATATGCTTATCTAATTGTACTGAATATACATGCTTTATTAAACTCATAAATGAGCACATTTATGGGTCTGTGTGAAAGCAGAGCCCTTCATATTTTATTTATAAAGTGGGACAATAGAACGGCATTGACATAGAACATCCATTTAACTCAGAGGATTTAGTGTTGTCCCAAAGACTTTTCTATTTTTTTGCCAGAATCAAAGCTTTTGGGTTTTTTAATTAGATTTCCAGCCCATCTGCTTGCAAAGATAGCCCTGAAATATAAACTAATGCACATTTGTCTTGCTGAGTCTGCAGCCAGTGGAAGGAAACAATGAGATGAGGAGATCAGGGAACTTGCACTCTCTGTCTTATTGGGGTGATAACTAAAAACCCAATTCTGACAGCCTAAATACCACAATTCTTAACTATTTCATTTCTGTTAATTGTACCACAAATCTTCAGATACAACGTTTGTCAAAGCCATGAATTATTCACATAAGCTCTTTCCCATTTTGATGACCACGCTATACAATTCAGGCTGTCAATTGGGACCAGGCAAGTACCTGCCCAAATATTTATGCCTGCAATTATAATCAAGGAATTTGCTCTTTTTTTATTGTGTGGAGTAAAAGCAGCGATCACAGCATAATCAAACTATTACTAGAAGCCTATAATGGAAAAGATTGCAAGACCACGATTATTGTGGATTTGATGTAGAACCCACAGGAGCACTAATGCATAATTTTAAGTGCTTTATGACATAAAACTAAGGAAAACAGATTAAAATATCTGTTGCTATGACATGCTTTACAAACAGCAGAGAAAACAACTCAGATACACTCAGACTTTTCCTACAATTTGAAAACAATAAGAATGCTGCCCTGGTCTCTCTTATGAGAGTGACACTATAACAACTGATAGTACTTCCGTGCTAAAATCACCCACAAAACTGGCTCTAAGTAGAACTGACTATTCCTGTATTTTTTGTAATTACCAATTCCAAATGTAAATAACTGCTTCAACCTTCTCTGATACAAGCTCCTCTGAAATAATTATCAATGTGTGTTTATGTCCATCAGGCAAACTCACACAGGCTGTTGGTGTCTGAAAAGAAAGAGGCAAGATTGAGACTACGACAGTTGTTGCTGCCTGAATTATCCTGTTGTGGGGATGCTGCATGGATGCAGTCACATTCTAACACTGGGTTTTTTAAGGACAGCAATGTTCAGTGACCATATTTCTTTAACCCTATGGTCCATCTGATAAAAATATCTTCCATCTGGTTCCTGTTTGTCTGGTTGTGCCTCACAATAGAAGGAGCTTGATTAAGCAATTAAGATGGTGCATGAAGCACATGTTTACACTTGCTGGATATGGATGGACTTATGATCACACTTGACTGGTTTTCTGGAGGAGGATGACATTACTTAGGAATTAGGAAAAGGACATGGTAAGTAGAAGCCTGCAGGCCAGGCAGGCCTTTTACTGCTTTGGTTGACTTCTTGCATCAATTTCCAAGTTTATTGTAGTAAATTATTGTGTTAGCCTGAAAAAGTATTGATATCCTCCTTTCATTTGTGACTAAGAGCAGATATGGTGAATGCATGTTTCCACCTTGATGATTTCCTTCTTATGCCCCTGGCAACTTACACAATGAATAAATATCTTTGCTCTGTCTTAAGATGTAGAAAAGTTGTGCAAAAGTCCTAGGCTTGGTAATGGCTGCCTAGATAGATCCTTTCTAGTCTGTTATTTTGAGATTGATTTGTTGCTTGATTCTGTTTGCAGAGTAGATATATATTTCCAGTTCATTCAGATTCTGAAGTCAGCTGTAGCCTGGAAGAAGCAACAGGTGAATCCTGTGATCTTTACAGGAGGCACCTATCAAAGGTAGGAAGAACTGATAAATCAGTTGAGACTCACTCATAAAATTACCTGATACAAAAATTTGTTCCCAACTACCTTAAAATCCAGCCAAAAAATCCTGTTACATCATCTGGTGATAAAGACTTCTTTGCTCTTCTCTCTGTCCCATCTAACTAAAATAGTTTATCATTAGCTTTGTTTGAACCTGACAAATATTTGAACCCACATGATGTAGAACATAAAGTGCTGCAGCATTGGAAATATTTAGCACTGCACAAACAAACCCACACTACAAGAATGCTGTCATAACCTGTTGTATCATGTTAACATGTAACATGTTAACATGTAACATGTTAAGAAGGATCTTAAAGAACTTTGCCATGAGTAATCAGGTGTTAAATAAAATAGGATTTAATGTTATGCTTTACAGTATTTCACTTAACAACAAAAGCAGAGAAAACCACCTTTTTGCATTGGACTTCAACAAAGAACAAATTACACACCAGCAGATCTCTGACAATTTTTTTTGAAAAGGAACTTACTTCTTGGCCACGAGAACGAGAAATACAAAAAGAAAAGCAAGGACTCAAAAAGCTATGTGCCAAAAAAATGTTCACAGGTGCAGGAATTAGGCTTCTAACAGAATCCCTAATTACACATCTGACTTCTGGCATCTTTTCAGGGCAGCATGAACACAGCTAAAGTTTTCCATGCCTTTGTACCCTCACACACACAAAAAAAAAAAAAAAAGGAAAAATATGTTTTCATTTGTAAAAACAGTTATAAGTCAACCCCTTAAAGGGCAATGTGAGCACAATACTGGCAAGATGGACTTCAGCTTTGGAACATACTGACTTCTCACCAATTTCAAAAGCCCAGAAATGGAGATCAAGACAACTTTGCACTGGTACTGTATACAATACATTAATTTGATTTATATTGTTCCACTTTCTGTACCTTATCAAACATGTCTGCTTTAATTTTCCAAGTGCCCCCGGGAATGTATGAAATATATAATGAAGACAACGAGCACCTTATTCACTTTGACGAATATTTCTAAACCTTCTGTCAAAGTTAGAGCAGGTGGATTCTCAAGTGGCCTTTTTCTCAAAGGTATTGAGAGGATCTTACCTAACAAAAATTTATGCCTTTTTCATATAATTAATAGTGCCCAACAAGTCGTCAGATAAGTGCTGCTGATGCTATTATACCACAGATACAATTTAACAGCCCATAAAACTACAGAGGTGAAGTGTCCTACACAATTCATTCCAAAATGAAAATCCCAGGAAACCTTTTCAGCTGACCCTATTTCTCTGTCACCTACCATGTACAATCCGACACTGCAAAATCATTGGGGTGGCTGCTCTGGAAATTAAAGAGAAACTGAGATTTCCAGTAAGCCTGGTAAGTGGGGAATGATATAACAGTTGGGTTTTGCCTTGTGAACAGAGAAGAATGAAACCCTAAAAAACCTGCACATACTGCTTGTGTATTGGATTCCTAGCCTAACAGTTCATTAACAAAGCAGAGCTCCCAGACATTCTTCCTATGGGTAAGATTGTTCACTACTTTCCTATGTACCTGCTTTTTAATTAGATTTTGGAATGGAACTGCAGCTCCTACCCACAAATCTCCAGTGAGAAGCAAAATCTAAACTAATCTGTGATCCCAGAAATGTTTGCTTCTCCAGATGCAATTTCTGAACTAACTTACAAATGAAACAGAAGAATGGAAAAATAAGGGGACATAACCACAAAATTGGATGTGATTAATCCGTGTTGTATGAGTTCAGTTCTGTGCTGTGAATGGAGGAAAAAAAGAGGTCTTAAAGGAAAAGAACATATTGTCTATTTGATTAACACTTAGACTAATAGACTAACAAGGAAGCTTTTCCAGCCGTTCTTCCTAAGTGCAAGATCACCCATTAGTTAATCAGGCACCTGCTTTTTATTTAGGTTGGATTTTGGAACTATTGTTCTCCCCTGCATTCTTCTTATACTCCCAAAAATCACTGCATGGCAAAATGGTACATTTGTAATGGAGACGGGTTTTTCAAGAACATTTTCTCAGGTCAGGCAGTGACACAGTACATGGCCAATTTCTTACACAGTGCTCCCAGTTCAGCACTGGGAAAGGCAGCTTTACGGCCCTGTTTCCCAGAAATCAGAGGTCTAATCAGTGCATGCCATTAAAGGGATGTGTATTTCTGCCTCATACAGAATACCTATAACCAAACCACTCAGGGTTTTATAGCTTCAAGATGTAAAAATATCCATTAATTTGGTTTCCTAAACTGTAGGGAGGTGTCTTCTGTACAGACTGGTAAATTCAGGTTATACAGTTAAACCAAGGGAGAAGAAAACTCAGTGTTGAGTCCTGAACTAAAATGCAGGAAACTCTGTGTGTCTTCTCTTATGTTCTAGGATGGCACCTACCTTAGTGCAAATGTGACCCAAATGGGTGACTTAAACGAAACCCCAGGCTCCATGTGATTATTTATCATCTACAAAGATCGCAAAAGACATGAGCAGAGCTGCTAATAAACATAGTCTTTAGTCGGAGGGCTAAGAAGAGCTGCTAATTCTACTGAAAAGGAAATGCAATTTTAGTCTCCAATTAGGTCTGACACACAACAGAAAACCGATAGAAGTTAAAAATCTGCACTGCTGCATTAGCAGAGGACTTTGGCCTCTGGGGCAGTCAGCTGCTGAATCACAGGAGATTGGGACAGAAGAGACCTAACTACTCATCGCAGCCAGGGATGTTGTTGGTACTCAGCCAAGAAAGAACAATAATCAGTACCAGAAGCCTACCTTTCTTGCAGCTAATTTTTCAGTAGCATTAAATTAACATGCAAATAAAGAGGAATGATAGGAAACTATTTTAGATGTATAGTTTATAGCAATATAATTTAACAAGTATTAGTCTCCATCCACCTTGACTGACAGCATGACTTTTCCATATGACATACAAAATGTACGTGCACAGTTGATGAAACATGTATAGGAAGCCCACTTGGAGTTCTCTAAGGGGAAAGAACCCTTTTATTCCCAGTGGGACATGATGTTTGCCCACAGAGCAGCTCAATAGCATGCAAGAGCACTTTAGAACACAGCATTCAATCTTGACCCGAAACCAAGTGCTTTGCAGATCGTGCCTCAAGAACACCAGAGCCATGAACCCTGCCTTGCAGAACGGTAACCTGCAGGGAAAATGTGAAAACACTCCCTGGAGTTCTAAAGTATCACAGCCCCTGCATGGGTACAAGGTGTATTTTAAAATGCCATAAAGTTCCTGCGAAGGATCCCACCCATCTCCATATCAATGCTGTGTTGGTATCTGTATTATTCCATTCCTTAAATGGGTACATTTTATAACTGCTTGGATGCTGGACTCTGGTTTAGGAAGAAGGGTTGAGTTTTACCAAGCAAAGGTTTCTAACGAGTAATTCTTTCAATCTACACTTCAAAAAAGTAATATTTATTCAATCCTCAATGACAACATCAATAGCAGAAGCATCTGGCTTGCCAGATGCTCAAATAAATAATCTATCACACTTAAGTCATCCTTCTAGTGCAAGTTTGCTAATAACACTTCATAAATATTAGAGATTGTCAATTTTTTGTGTTCATGTGTGAAATGCAGGAAAGGCACAGGAAAGGCATATGAAAGCAGCCTGAATCTGGCTGGAGATGAGCTGCTGCTGCTACAATTTTCAGAGAGAGATGCAGTTATTCTACGAAACCGGTCCTCTGCTAGAATTTCTATCCAATGACTTCAACCAAAAGGAGCACTCAGCAAAGATGTCCCCTGTAAATGCAGCATCAATCCTACAGCAGGTTCCTACTTTCTCTTGTTTGTGCTGTAGCACAGGGATGTGCAAGAGGTGGAAGGTGTCTCCCTGAAAGCAGTCACAGGACAAGGGAGAGCTGTTCTGGTCCTTGGGCTTGTTGATGAAGTACCACAAAGGAACTTTCTAAAATACTATATTGCTGGGAAATTCTCCAGAGATTAAGGTTTCTCTTTAAAGTCAGACATAAAGTAAAGCCCTGTGGAACACAGGCAGGGAAACCAACACTCCCTTGCTAATAGTAGAAAAGTACCCTGTGGCACAAGTTGCAGACCAGACAACGTTTGCCAAGCCAAAAATGTTACACTTTTCTGCCTCTTATTAGGGGGAAAGAAGGGAGTCTGGAATTATTTTTCTGATTTTACTTTGTGTTAAAGTATTTCTTTCTCTCTATTTTTTCTCTTAATCGAAGTAGCCCAACAGTCTCACACCACATAGTTACAATCACATTTTGCTGCAAACAGCTCTGCAGGATCCACAGGGAGCTCTGAAGCAGTGCCAGGATCCACAAGGAAGACATAAAATACCACAGACTTGGTTAGGAGCACCTTGTGGAAAATGAGAAGAAACCATTGATGAGATTTACAACTGTCTACCAAACTTGGACACCAATTCCCTTTGCAAACAGCAGGGAATTGAGCATCCCAACCTCTGAGACAAATTTTGCCAGTCTCAACCCATACTTTCCACTTTATGAGAGCATCAGACTGCTCAATCCCACATGTTACCATGAATTGGTCATTGTTCTGTTTCAGTATGATCCAATTTTCTAATACCATAAACTAGCACGTGCTTTTATGAGCATGGGAACTGCCGAACCCTTGGTGATGGTTTGCACATTGATTCTCTAATGGTTAATAACAAATGTGCCTCTTACATGCTCTGGAGATGCCCCCACACCTCCAGTCTCTGAAAAGAGCTGAGTTCAGACCACCTTTCCCTCTCTGTGGACACTAATTAGGTCTCTTTCCTTGATGCAGCTGTCTATTCTCATTAAATTTGTAGGAATTTATTATTCTTGAGAGTCTTCTCTGACAGATTTGGTTTAACAGTACCTGACAGACAGCACGATGGCACAAGTTTTTAATCATTCATTTGGAGACACAGCTAAAAATATATCCGTGAAGATGCATCCTCAGTCCTACCCAAGCTGTAGACTGGGGAATCCAGACTTTGGAGCAGCATCCACAATACCTCCACAGATCCAGTGAGGATAAGGATCAGGCAGTCTGGGCAGAGACAACTCCACTTCTGTGTCTCCCATTACTTATTCCATATTGGCACACAGTAAAGGTCTCATCCATTCTCCGTGGGAGTTTAGAAGAGCTTTCCATTGACATTTGACAATATTCCCATTACAAAGCAGATTCCAAAGCACAGCAGTTGTTTTCCTGCTTCTAATGACATCCATGAAGAGGATGGCATAAGCCACTTTCAAGTTGTAATAATTTCTGAGAGTAAAGAGGATATAACACATACTGGAATTACTGATGAGGAACACAAGCATCCACAGTGGAACAGTCTCTGCAAAAACTGTAGGAAAGAGATCACCTAAAAAGAAAAGTTAGGATTGGCTGAGCCACTGCATATTCCACTGACGGCTGCTGACAGCTTCAGGAGGAACCACACACGGCTGGTGCCAGCTCTGCTGCCAGCACAGCGCTCCCACAAAACGTTTGCTAATTTTAGCTTTTCTGAATTACTGCTCACATTAACACAAACCTGCCTTCTCCAAGGAATTCTCCCAGTCACTGCTGCCTGGATGTCTCAGAGTACTGTGGAGCCACAGCTTTGATGGTTAAAAGGCCCACAATGACCAGGCAGCAGCTTTACATCAGCACTAGCACGACAAAGGCCAGGGAGGGCCGGACGGTGAGGTGTGCTGCAGAGACTCACAGACCACTTGTCAGAGAGCCACTGACAAAGAGAATGGAGAAAATGAGGCTCTGCCTAAGATTTATAGCAGGCTGTGGTGCCCGCCCGCTCCCTCACCAGCAAATGGGTGCAGAATATATCCTAGTGTACAAGTTTCTGCCTTTTCTCCATCACCTCAGATCCTTCTTCCAGGCAGTAAATGCCAGTACAACCAACATGCAAAAGCCATTTAGGACAGGAACAATGCTGATCTAATGCCCAGTCCAAGGGCCTGGACAGAGCTCAAAAAGCAGAGTGTGCAGCACAGCTCTACGTGAGACAGCTCAGGGGATGGGATTGGGCTCCAGACCCTGCCAGTGCCACCAGGTGTCACTCAGTCAGGGCAGCTGCTGTATCCTCACAGCAGCAGCAGCTACACATGGTGAGGGGGGTTGTTCTACTGTTTGCTCCAGATTTGGAGAAATCCAAGCAGAATCCTTCTCAGCATGAACCCTCTGTTGGAAACACAGTCAGGCACTACCTACAACATTGCTAACCGAGATACACAACACAGGGAGCAGTTGCACAGGACAGGCAACCATCCTGTGTGAGAGCCAGAGAGCAGCACCCCTAGCACATGCTGAGTTCCTGAGCAGAATCTGAGGCTCCCCTGAGAAGACAGCTGAGGTTTACTCTGGACCTTAGCAAAGCTCAGACCCTTGAGACAGACTCCTTGGCATAGCCAAGCAACCCTCAAGAAGGCTCAGCTGATGTTGCTGTACCAAATCACCACCCCTCGAGGAGGCACCTATTTCCAGGTCAGCACTGTCCACCCCCCCACCCCGTGGGAGGAGTACTGCCACAGGCATCTCTGACTCTTCTCAGAGGGTTTTAAGAACCATCCAATCCCTCCTCTCACAGTAAGAAAGAGAGAAGCCAGGTGTGGAGGTGCTGCAGCGCTACAGCTGAGTAGCAGCTGCCTGTTGGCTGCTTTCTCTGCAGAGGACATGGGAAGATGGGGCTGCAGAGAAGGACTCCGCTCACTGCCATCCCTCTGGCTGCTCTGAACTCGCAGTCTGAATGCACTCCTGGGGTGAGGAGAAACACCGCACAGCTGGGAAGGTGGGGCTGAAGTGGAAAGGCCAGACCAGTAAAACCAAAAGCCATTGGACCTGAACTGGGTAGAGACACTTGCTTTGCTGCCTGGGAAGAGCACAAAGTACAGCAGTGACCTTTGTTTCATTGGATGTTTACCTCCTCAAGCCCTTTTACCTGGCTCCACTGAAGAAGGCATGACTGAGCTCTCACTGGGCTGGAAAACAGCCCAGTGCCAGGAAAAGGAACTTCTCTTCCAGACCTGTGCATTTTCTTTGTATGTTAAACTTGGCCTCTAGGGCTACCTCCTCAATCCTAAATCTACAAATCATTAACCCACTGAATTTTTGTTGGAGATGGCAGATGAATCATAAAGAACCCAATATGACTTTGAATTCTCAGCATGAGTCTGCATGGTTGGCGGTAACGGAAGACTGAACTCCCTCCCCTACACTGCAAAATAGAACAATTGCCTTGGAAATAATTCAGACATAATAAATGAGGGATTCCTTCATATTAACTGTTTTCAACTGCAGATTTATAGTCTAAAATTAAGCAGATGTTGAGTGTTGAATAGAATGCTTAAAAACACAATGACAAGTTGAAATCCCAGTTTCTCTGCATGTGGCAATCTGCAATTTCAATTATTTATTGGAATACAAGTAAAATATAATGAAATGGAGCAACCTATACTTAAGAACGTAGAAATATTGTAGAATTTAGTGTGAAGAAACACACTGAATTCAGCTTTTCAGGTCTTCTAAAATGGTGCAAAAAATTTGTATCCAAGACAGACAACTTGCAAAAAGATTTGCAAAGTAATTTCTAGGTCCTTTGAGTAATTTACTTCAAATAAGGATTTCAGTCTTGAAATAACATCAACCTTTATTTTATTTATGTATTTGAGTTCCCAAACTAATGTTCTGAAACAGGGCAATCAAATCTTCACGAGGTTATTTCAATATTAACATTGAGTTACTCTCACTTGCTTCTATTTCAAAACAGAGATATGCTTGTTAGACCCATATTGATGATGGTTAATAGAAGTGAGGTTCCGAGCCCAGTATACCCTGCCCTTTATTAGTCTTCAGAAGACTACGTGAGCTGTGCAGTTCACAGCACATTAACAGCAAATCTCATGTTATTTATGTTGCTCATTACAAAACCAGGCTGAAAACACTTGCACTGTTACCGCTGGAAGGCAGAGCAGGGCTCAGCAGCCAACCAAGCTGGAGCCACGCAGGGCACTCCCAGCTCCCACAGAGGAAAAGAAGACATCTGCTTTAGGTCCAGAGCTGTGCAAGATCCGACCTTTCACTATCCCAAAACACAGCAACAGGCAGTGAAAGCAGGAAGCAATTTGGAAACCAATACTGAAGCCCCCCCACTTACCTGAGGTTTGGGCTGATTAAAAAAAATAATTCCAGGCAATAAAAATAAACATAGGAAATTAAAATTGTGTACCTGTTTAAAAAACCCCACATTTTTATACAAAACAGTGTCACAAGAGCTGGAAAAGCTGTTTTCATCCTTCTTTTGAAAGACAGGAGTGACAAGATCTGGGTCCCTCCCAGTATGCCTTCTAACAGGGTCTCCAGGATGGGGATGCTAGAGAAACCTGCTTCAGTTCTTCAATCTATTGATTTTAATACCTTTATTTTTGTCCCATTTGCAATGTAGACTGAGGCCAAGTTGTTTACTTTGGCTCACTCTTGCATAGTGGATTGTAACACATCACTTTTACTTTCCCTCTCTAACATAAGCATCCCCAGCACCTTCAATCTTTTCTCATAACTCCTGCTCCCCAGGCTCTGATAGCTCTTATCACTGCCTCTGCATCTCGAGGAAGTCCACATTTTCTAGCAGCTTCTGGTAAATGGGAGTTGCCAAGCTTGCAGCTGTAGACACTGCAGAATGTCAACATCAGTTATAGCCACTGTTCACTCATCTTGGAATACAACGCCTCCACAGGTTGTTACCACATCTGGAAGGAAGTCAGAGATCCTCTTCTGAAGACCTGATCTCCAACAAGTGGACATGTAACAGTCCTGAGGTGCTCAGTAAGGCGACTCAGGAAGCAAAGCAGAGCAGTGTGGTCAGAAGCCCTTTAACAGGACAACCCAAGACCATCATTATTTCAACAGAAGACCCCAATCCATAACAGATGGTGATAATAATGTGACTTACCACTACCACACACAGTAGGAGCTGGATTTGTACTGGCTATTGGAGGGCAGAAGGCTCTTAAAATCCCCAGCACTCATGTCAGTTATATATTCCTAATGAGTCTCTTGCTCCAAAATACCTTACAATTATTTGTTAAATTATATCTGAAGAAAATACTAAACCTCCATTAGGCTCATCAGTTGCACTTCATTTTTTTACTGTGGTATTTTGATACAAGTGCATGGTGGAATAATTATCGATGGCACCAGATATTTAGTTACTAAAATTAGTATGAATTCCCTGGTGTTATTTTTTAAATAGATGGTTATTTTTGTAGATCTACAATAGCCTCTGGAAAAAAAGAAAGTCCTCAAAAGCTCCTTTTGTGCTAAGATCACATAACAGAAAGCAGAGCTCTAGGGTTTAATTCCTATCAATCAACAAAATGAGTTTCACACTACTCCTGGCCAGAGGAGCTAATATACACAGTACCACAGGTCACCAGAGAAGAGCTTAAAATAAATCCAAGAGCGGGCAAGTACTGCTACATTTTACCATCCCCTGTATTGTTTCTTTTAATTTTACAAAGCCCCAGTCACTGAACTAATTATTAGAGGCACTTCAGTTGCTTTACTGATCCGAGCACCTTCCATCAAACTCGGGCAGCTCTGAGGAACTGTTCAAACACACAGGGCTGGCCCTTGGAAACACTTTGCTGCTGTTATGAGCCCTGGATGTCCCCCAGAATGGGGAAATATTTGGGGAGGTTTTTGAACAGAGGACAAATAAAAAGTAGATGTCTTTAAAAACACAGGCCTCGGAGGCATCTCGGGTTTCCCCCTCTGCAGAGAGCACAGAAGATTGCTTATCTTGGCTCCAGAACAGATGGATGTGTTCAGCCGGAAGATTCACTGTAGCTGACAGAGAACATTTCCTTCATCGTATTGCTTCTCCGTGCGAGGAGATAACTCAGGCTAATAATATTCTGTCTCCTTTTTATCCTCCTATAGCCCACGCATAACTTAATTCTTAATTCCAAAGGGCTCGCAGAGGAGATTGGCCTGGTGTTACTTTCATTTCCACACATATAAATCAAAGCTCAGTCTACTGGAATAGATGGCACTGCACTGGTGTTAAAATATAAAATCCTCAGCAAGGCCAGAAGATTCCCCCTCATCTCCCTGATCATAAACACCATGTTATCCTACATTCAGTCACGCCCTCCAAATTTCTAAACATCACATCCATTTAAATTTGGTTATAAATAGGAGCTATCCCGATTCACAAGAAATAGAGCTTTGCCTACCCAGAAAGCATTAGTGCAAATGTAAACCAAGCAGAAAACGGCAGAGTGGTAGAAACTTGGCATCCGTGGCAATTACCTTTACATGTAATGAATAGAGTCTTCGTTCCTTGGTAACTAATTACAGTGGAACTGTTTTTGGAGAAAAGGACCTCGTGATTTGCCTGAAAGAGCCAACGTAGGGCACCGAACCAGGACCACATCGGTTCACAACATCAGATACCCACTCACCACCTTCTCCTGGCACCCAAGTCTGCAGGAGCAGGCTTTTGAACCTTCCAGGAGCCCTAAGTCACACCAGGCACTACGGACTGAAAGGTTACCATTTTGGGAAAGGAACAAACTGTGTTCCTAGGTCTTCACCCCCACGCAGTAATCCTCAACCACACAGGGAACCCCGCTGCCTGCAGGCACCTGCCTGACCGTGACCCCCAGCTGCATGAAAGCCCTCACTATTCTGCTCTAACTCAAGCACACACAGCCGCTTTCAGAAAACCCGCATTACTATTCCAGTTTCAAAGAAGGAACTGCAGAAAGCTGAATCAGAAACTTTCAAAAGTGCTCGCAAGACCCTGGTTTCACTTACCCTAATCTATCATCACATTTCATCACCAATCTCATACCTGCTCAAAGCTCCCAGCACTGCGCCACCTCTGCCCCTCCATTAAGATATAAACCAAGGGTTAAGTGACAGATTGTATCAACCTGGATAGCAGTCTGTCTCACTCAGAAACCAATGCACTGGGAATAAAGAAAGAATTATTATCCCGGTGTCAATACGATGAATTACAGTTTCTTTTTACTAAAAAAGAATTTCTAGTTTTTCAGCTAGCACAGAAAACTCTCCTCATTTTAGCACTCAACATCAGAGCAGTTTCTCCTGACATCCTGTTCAGAGGCTCTGCTAATGAAATTATTCATTTTGGTAGATGGCTGATGCAGTTAGTCACTATAGCACTCATCTAGGAATAAACACGAACTGAGAGCCAGTCACAGGAATTCCAACTGCTCCTTCCATATATTTGTTTCCAGAAAGTAAATAAGTTTGAAAGCTCTGTTGATTGCCCTTGTTAAAGTGAACAAAATGTTTAGGGAAAATGAGTTTTCAGGGTTTCCTTACCCCATACAGGTTACATAAATCCCACATGCCAGACCCATGAAGTTTGTGGTCACATTTCCCCTCCTACAGCAGGAAGTTCACACCTGTGGCACCAGATAAAACAGGACTGGGAGGAACTGAGACATCACCTCCTGATCTATCCTACCCTCTTCATAACATTTATGCCATGCCAGAGGTTTGCCTATAGAGTAACAGAAGGATTTAAGAAGAAATTAGATGACTTATGAATCTATTAGAAATCTTTTCCTTATAACAAGCCTAAGCATCACTTGCTTCAGTGTAACACTTTTGTTTGTCTTAGCCTTACGAATCCTTTCCTTCTGCAGCATCACAATGTGCTTCCACAGACCCTACTCACTCTCCAGCCTGAACAAACTCTACCCTTTCAATCCTTCCCTAACAGGCTACTCTTCCAAGACCCACTGATCATTCTTGCTGCTTTCTGCTCCACACCCCTCACTGCGCAATACCCCAAGAAGGAGACAGTACTCTAGATAATGTCTCCAGAGTCCAATCTGCAAGGACCCTTTGGAAGCCTGTGGAAGTGTTTAATGTGTCCCTCACTGCTGGCACATTTTCCAAATGGGTGGTTGTATCACAGAGGAAGGAATGTTCTCTGGTCCTCCAAGGGCTTCACACATCAGGGCAGGACAAGGCTTTGCAGTGGGGACTGGTGGGGGTAAAAGTTTTTTAGTGTTTCTAGAAAGACAGGCAGCCAGGTCTTGTATTGGTTCATTCAGCATGCACCTCTGACCCCAGTGTCTGCATCATCAGCGAAAAATCACTGCTGCACTGATCCAGAGCGAGGCAACCGAAAACAGCATCAAAGGCTGAGCTAATCGATTTAGTTGTGTGAGAGTGGGGAGCAGAAGGGATGTATCTTGCTATTGCTGCCACCTCCATGAGGGAAAAATGAATAAAAATTAATTAATAAAAAAGGTTGACACGTTAGAAGGTCATTTTTGCTCTGCAATTGCTTGCAACCTCAAGCAATGTCATATCTTCATACTTGCGACCATGCAAAAAAGGATAAGATGTAATGAGCACTTTCATTACTGCAGCAGCTGGAAGGGGATTGCCAAGCCCTGGGACATGCGCTCCTAGGGAGTGACCTACTGCTCTCCCAGACCCACAGCATGTCTGTAATCTCTCTCACAACATGGTTCAAAATAGATCTGGCTAGAGGACAAAAGGGGGAGTGATGGGGAGAAAAGCAAACAGATTCAGAGATTCAACTTGTTACCAAAACCTTGATGACCAAAAGTTCAACACAGCAAAAAGTTCATCGCCAGAGGACTTATGACATCCAGGGAATAAGCACTGACAGATCTGACACACGCAGCTGCTTTTGCCACTCACTCTCTGCAGCCGAGTGATGAGTCTCCAGAGAGTCCTTACCCCTCTTCCATACCAAACACGACCTTTGTTCTCTGCACATTGCATGTGTGACCTGAGACCCTTACCCCTTGACTTCCAGAGGCAGCCAACACCTTTGCCTTTCATGTCCTAACTTCATACTCTTCGCAAAAACATGAGCACTGTTTAACAGGGGGTTTAAAAGAGAAGCTGCTCTGGGGTGGCACAGGGTGTGTTATTGCAACCCTGAGCGTCCCTTCTCAGCCCCTCAGCTGCCTGGGGATAACATTCGCCTCAACAGCCAGTGCAGTGGTTACTGGGCAAGGATATTTGGCAAGCTTGAAACCAGGAAAAGGAAGCTGGATGAGGGCATACATAGCCTCATACCCTCTGAGGCTGGATCAGAAATACCTGCCTGGGCACTGAGCCCTATAAAGAGTCTCCCAAAGCCTGCAAAGACAAACATGCTCTGGCAACACACCTTTCCTCCAGCATCCCTGGGAAAAGGATGGGGACTTGCCTGTTGGAGGAGAGCCACAGGGACTAATGTGGAGAAAGGTGCCAATTTACATTCAGAACAATTTAAAATGGCTTTATTTGAAAGCTGCCCCTTAAGTCCACCCATGTTCCCTCCCCAGCCTGGAGAAATCTCTGGGAAGTGCTGGAGCAGGAAAATCTCCCTCCTTGTACCGGCACATTCTCCTCCCCAGCAACCACAGTCCCCTTCCCCAGCTCTCCTGAACCTCCCACAAGGTATTAAAAAGCAACAAGAAGACAGCAGGCTCTCTCCAGCTTGCTATATTTAACTGCAGACCTCTGAGAACTCTCCTCCTTTGCAACCCTCTAAAACAGTTGCACAGAAACGCGGGGAATGAGAGCTGCTCCTCGCTGCTGTGACGAGCCTGCAGCCCGGTTTGCTCACACTGCCTCCGCTGTGGGGCTCCTGCATTGCCACGTGTGCGATAAAAACCACCGCGGTGTACACAGGAGGAGGAAGGGAACACTTTTGTCCCTCCACCCCAAGAACTCAAGGTACTAGATGTTAATACTTGGAAATCAGCAACTGCCAAGAACAAGTTCCCCACCCACCCATCCACCCTGAGCTTTGAAGTGTTTTCTTTCTAGCTTTACCTTGGCACGCTGGCCAAATAAGTCACAAGCTTCCGAAGGTCTTCCTGCCTTATTCTGTCGTGATTGCTGCGGGCTGGGAAGGTCAAGACAGGACCACCTCGTTTATCACGGCCACCTGTGGAAAATAAAGGATTGTTAGAAAATCAGGCAGGAAGCACATGTCAAAAAAACTACGTGCACTGAATTGATAAACATAAATTAGAGCACATTCAAGAGTCTACGCACTCTTTGTAGCTTTCAGGCTTGCCTAATTGAGGAAGACAGGCTTGTATTTGCTGGAGCTCCAAAGGGGAAGATATAGATTAAAAAAAAAAAAAAGTCCACAGTAGGAAAATTACTACTAGCAGTTCTTCTTTCACCTAATCCCATCAAATCTAATATCTGCTAATCCAAGCAGGCAACGTTAATAAAATCCTACTGTGGGGATAGTTTTAGGCTGGTCAACATCAGCAAAGCGAAAGCATTTTTCACTGTTGCTCAGTGTGTTGCACAGTTCATTGCAAGATAGTTTACAATGTCCTGCCAGGTTGAAGGGATCTATCCCAGTAATGTTTATGCAGTACAACATTATAATCTATCAGGTAATTCATTAAAATTGAAATTTTGATTACAAGTTCATGCCTCCTATGCTTTCTATTTAGAAAGTCGTTGCCAATCAGAAAAATTTTTTAGTTTTTTTTTCCCCTGTAGCTTTCCTGCCTTAAAATCCACTCCCTTTAAACTGCCGGCGTTTGGCACTCAGTCTTTTACAGCAATTGTCTAAAGGCTGAGCCATGAAGGAATGACTCTACTCTGAAATATACAATCACAAGTACAGACGTGAATACAATCTATTCAACAGCACCTTATTGTATTCTCTCCTGTGACTAAAGTTTAAGAAGCTTGAAACTGAAGTCTAATGCCTCATTCAATGTTTAGTTCTTTCTTCACATATTATCTCAGGAATTTTTCCAGGAATTGTGTGTTGTTAGATACATATTTCCACTGTTATCTAGGAAAAAGCCTCAGCAAAACTGCAGCTCAAAAAGCTACCATGGAACTGCAAGGACCTCACAAACAAGCTGTAAGAATGCAGATGAGTTTGCACTTAACACATAATCCCTTTACCAGAAATATCACTTCTGAGAAAGGAAAATCACGTGCTTCTCTGAGCTAATTTACTCGCCCAACAAGAAGAAAAAGCTACCCAAGGACATGTGCATCTCCAGCACCAATCCATGCTGCACTCCCCCATGCAGAACTCAGGACACCTGAAGTCTGTGCTATTGGAACATTCTTGTCATTATTTATGCATTTTCTTAAAATATTGATTTTTTTTTTCCCAATTGCTAAGACCTGTCCAAAGAGCCTTCTACAGCACTGCTGCCTGTACCAGACAAAGTCTGGTACACAAACTTCATCTACACAGATAGAGATGCCACTGGTACCCCATGTTATAGTTCATCAGGCCACATTCACGTGGTTCCCAAAGGATGCAACACACCTGAGTGGCTACATTGTGCATCTCTCAATGGAACCAGGTCACATCTGATTTGTCCAGGGACAGAAATGGAGAGGCAAGCAAGAGATGTCACCTTTATTTTGATCCCTCATGTGGACAGGGGGACATATGGAATAAAAAACTGTCCTGTCTAATCTCCACCCAAATCTCCGTGCCTGATGTTTGCCTTTGGCTTCACACCGTGAAGGTGACGAAGGTCCCTTGGAATGCAGTGTCACCTTGGCTGATCCATGCCTCTGCCACACAGCATGAAAATGGTGGGGGGTAAGGTAAAAAAGATTCAATTTACAAGGAAATAAGCTCATTCAAATTTTCAGACCTTTTTATGAAAAAGCCTTCCCATTTTAAGGACATTCTCCCTTTGTTGAGATGATTTCACACACCACATCAATGCCAAAACCATTATATCATGCACAGTGTGTCCAACAGAAAAGCAAGCCAGCCTACAGAATGGCAAACCAATACAGTAACTAAAGCTGGAGGGAAATATTTTTTCAACAGAGGAAGCTTTTCAAGGTTTTGAAAAATTTCCCATCATACCAAGATGTAACTAAGGCTTTCAAAAGCTTCCAGATACTCACTGAAGCAGAGACCTTAACTTGAACTGCATCCCAGAAGAACATGCTACTCTCTACACAGGCTCCCTCTCCTTCTTCATTCCCAATTATTTAAATATTTGTACAACTTGGAAAAGCACTAAGAGATGAGATCAGGAGACATCCAAGCCCACAGTTATAATCCTCTTGCAGGATATGAAACACCTGAGCTTCTCACAGCCCAACAGCCCTAATCACTCTGATACTGCCCATTCACCTTCACCTGGTGAACCAAAAATCCTGTTTCTGGGACCCCTTTGACACCAAAAGTTCCACCAAAGTGAGCTCTGCAAAATAAATAAATAATAATAAAGTTATCTAAATTCTGGTAAGCTGAAAAAGTGAGAAAACTCTTGACCATTTCACTAATGGTAACACAAGGATTTCAGCTACAGAAAAGGAAACAGGATCCAGAATATTCCCGTCCTGTCTTTGCTTCAGGATAAAAATTGTCCCTCGACAGTTCATCTAAACTGTCCTCAGAGGAGTAGGATAAATAAGGCTCAGGCACAGGGTCAGAAGTTACCAGGACAGACTGGGGAAAATGGGTTAATTCTCATTGGAGGAGGAAGGTTACATGATGACCCAGTTGGAGGTTTCTGGATGCTCGAAGGATAAGTACGTGCCTGAGTGGATTATTCTAGTCTTATAGCACAGAAAAACAAGGAGACATGGGGCAAATCTCAAGATATGTGAGGTTTAGAAACAAATGTTTCTCATTTGTGATAAAAGTACTGCTCTCTGCTTTGAGCAATAGGGTGAAATTATTATTACAAGCGCATCATACATATTAGAATCCTTCAGTTGCTTCCAAATTATTCAATTCAACTCAATTCAATCCCAATTATTGAGAAATCTCTATTTTTCATGAATGCCTGCATAAATTATGATTTTATCAAGAGCCTGTATGAAGAAACATCAGATTTTTCCAGAACAAACCATGGTATGTTTAATTCACCATAAAGCTTGCAGATTTCAGTAACTGTGGTTTACTCTTCTAAATACTGATAATGTGTAGCTTTCTTACTGCATTTTATAAGCAATAATCTCAGCTTTTTTAGGCAGTCTAAATGGGATATTACCACCATCAAACTTCAGACACCAAACATGCCTATATTAGGACACCCATTTGCCCTAACAGAGCCTTGGACAGGCAGCAATAGGCACTAAAAAAAAGAAGAAAGCCTTTTGGCATCAGCTCTATACAGAGCTTATATTGTTCCTTTTGTTTATTATTATCTTTTAACTGAGGGTAATAGTGAAGTACAGAGAGAGGGGAAGACATTCAGCCCAGATCCCACAGCAAGTTCATTTGAAGAACCAGTAGGAATGAGGTTTTCTGACTTGGCCAACTGTGTTAGAACTTCATAGTGCTTGAAACTGTCTGTGCTTGTCAGTAATCCACTCAAGGAGGCTAATCTTGCCCCAAGTCAGCCATAAGCTCAACACCAATTGTATATGAACAGTCTTCAAAGAGCTACTCAGCACATTGTTTTAAAAGAAAATAAAAAGTAGGAGGAAGTAAGGAGTCTCAATTGCTTTAATCAAGATATCCCATGTCCTGCCTCCTCTGGACTCACAGACATGGGATGCAATAATCAAACACTGGATTTGTTAATTAGTTATTAAATACTAAAACAATCTGCTGATAATTTCTTACTGGTTTTCAAGGTGGGTTTTCATGGGCTTTGCTCTGATTTAGAGAGGCAAACAGATGGTCTTGTTATTAGTACTCTGGAAAAAAAAGAGTTAGAAAAACACATGTTCTTCAGGGCACGGAGTACACTGAGAACAAATATTTAGCCAAATATGTCTTGCATTTCTCCCACAAAAATGCTTTGTTGATGGCCCTGCCTGTCAGCAGCTTCCTTACCAATTCTTCCCACCTCCCTTTCTTCTGACCTACATGGACCCATTGCTAAAGTCAGAACTTATTCCCAGAAATAAGATTCCATAATTTTTCCTCCACAAATCAAGCAGTGATGGCACAAGGAGTTGTGATGCACACCCCATTAAAAGAAAATATTGAAGAAACCTCAGAAAGCCTTCACGGAAGCAGGCTGCCCAGTCAGTGGCCTTCTGATGAGCACTCATCTAGGTCAAGCATGCATCCAAGAGGAAAGAGACTCCAGCAACAAGATCCTTATGCTAGCAGCTGCCTGAACTGATGTCTTAACTCTCTTAGTGGTGGCCCCAAGTGCCCACAGGTAAGCCAAGATGTTGCCCAACCCTGAGTGTTGCTGCTATGAACTCTCTGTACTGGCCTTACCAATCTCAAGTCCTGAAGCACATCCATCCCCGTTAACACAAAAAGCTGGAATTCCAACTATGGCTAGTCCTGTTTAGGACAGGAAATTATCAGTTTCCGTTAATGCAGACTCCTTGTATACAGCAGATAACGATTTTATCAAGCTCTGTTTTCAAGCTCCATCTCTCCACTTCTATCAGCCATTCTGTCACAGTACCTTACCTGCTTGCAGTGACCCACATTTAAGGGTTCCAAACCCTCTACTTCCTTCTGCACTCTTTTCATAAGCATAAATCCACAAGGATTAACCAGAGACTCAGAGAAACGTCCACACAGACAGGGCTCCCAAGTGCCTTGTCTAATGTCCCGCAGCGCACTGGGAACGGAAACGGGAGCAGCACACAGTGTCTCTGGCCCCCGCTCAGATGTCTGCTGCAGTTCAAATGAACACGCTGCTTCATCTGACCCTGCAGATCATACGCTGATCCATCTTGATGTTGCAGACTCTGCTGAGACCGTGAGTTTCCAGAGAAGATGAAATAATCCTCAACAGGTATTTCAATCCAAAATGTGGTGAAAAAATGAATGACAACAAAGAGAATTAGGAGACAGAAGGAGCTCAGCTGATGTCAGGCACCTCAGTGCAATGATAAACAATACACTCTGGATTTCTAAATCTAACTGACAGACTTCCTAAGAAGGGAAAGTATCAAGGAAGTAGTATCCAGTCTTAAAATAACATTCCTTTCTCTGCCACGGCTGAGCTGTGTAAGACTGCTTGCCACTAGAACTTCTGTGAACAGACTTCTACACTAAAACTCCTCCAGCTTCAAAAGGGAGTAAGGTGTTGCACGGGTCATATATAGGATTATCTGTGTGACCACCCTCAAGATCAGTTGGTTGCAACACAGGTGATTCCAGTGCAATTGTGATGAAATTCAAGCTCCACCTGCCAATTAACACAGCTGGGTGCAGTCACCAGGATCCCATATCCCAAAGTCAACTGCCTGAATCAAATCCTAATGGCAAAAATTCACAACAGGACATTTAGGGTTAGTGATTCCAAAAACAAGACAAACTGATTTCACCAGAAGATCTCCTGGCAGAGCAGATCAGAGGCTGTAGATGGGATGCCCAGTTCAGTCCCTGGAGGATCCCATCTCCTACCAAGTAAATTTGTTCTGCAATCACCCTCCAAAAAGACACTGCATGGATTTGAAGAGACCACCTGCTGGGGCTTGTAATACACTTTTGCTGCTTTATGCAAGTATTTTGGGGTACTTCCTTAATTTTAAATTTATGCTGGCCAAAAAGCCCCTGGGGAAATAGTAATTACTCCAGCAAAGCAAAACTAAGGACATTAAAAAGGACATTAAAAGGAAGGAAGAGCTTCTTTATGTGGAAAGCAAAACTTCCAGAGAGAGTATAGAGGAGCTTGTTTTTTCCTCTGAAAGTAGCTGGATTGCTCTGAAGTATTAAGGCAGCACCAAGTACCCTCTTCTTCAAAACTGACCCTAAACCTCTTTGCCTTTTGCCCTAGATGCAAATTACTTTTTTTTTGATCTTGCCTCTTTTATTGCAGGTGTATGGGAATAGCTGTATATATTTAAAAATCAATTGACAAACTGGACAAAATAACTCGCAAGTCTTCTCAAACAAAACAGCCCACTGCACACCATCTGGCCCCTGGAGATGGGGAGGGAAGAAAACAGCACATGGTGATGGTGGTACTGCCAGACACTCCAGCCTCACACCACTGGGCACAATGTTAGAAGCTGTAAAGAATAAGGAGAAACAAAGATAAGCCAGATTCATCCTGATCACACACTGTTTGACTTCCTCATTTGAGGCAAGCAAGGAGAAACAGCAATGGCAAAGTTTCTGATGTTCATCAGCAAAGTGAAATATGTGATAAACTGATTCACTGTAACTGGCTGCCCAGGTTTGCCACATCCCCAGCAGGGAAGTCCTCAACACCTACAGCCAAACAGAGGATCCTGCAAAGTAATGAAAGTTCAGGGGAGAGTTTAAGCTACTGGACTTACGTAATTGCTATTAGGAAGTCTTTCCTCCCTCCCGGCTTTAAGAAGAAATTCAGCCTAGGACTGGAAAACACTGGCAGATGAAAATGTTTCCGAAATTGCATATTCCAGCAGAGTATTTCTATTTCAAACAGCTGATATTTTCACACCAAAAAAAAAGAAAAAACCAAACAAACCAAAACCCCACAACGACCAAGAAACAGAGGGTTTCCAATTGTGAATTTCAGTGCTTCTTGTCAGTAAAAATTGATTCCTTAGGAAAAAAGCACATAAACCTGGAACCAAAGTGCTTTCACAGAAATAAGGAAGTTTCCAGAGGTGACAAGTCTCATTAGTGGGACTGAAGAGCACATCTTACTGCAAAACAACCCAAATGGTTGGGTGTTATTTTTTTTAAATATCTGAAGTGCTACAGTCACCTTCCTGGGTCCTTATATTAAGGACAAGAAAACCCTGTGAGCTGGAAGAGGATGGGATGTACACAGACCTTCTTCCTTCACAGGCTCAGTTCCTCCCTTTTATTGCTATTTCCAAAGTCCCTGACATTAATTGAGAAGCTGTACCTATGAGACAGGATGCAGGGACAGTAAGAGCTGGCAGTGATGAGACATTCTCCACAGAATGTCCCATGGCTGTGGTTCAAATGTGGGGAAAAATATAGAGCAACTGATTCTGCACACTATATTTACTACCTGTAAATGAAATCAGAAATCCAAGGAGACTTTTTATTTCTGCTTTAATTTTAGAGACCTATGAGGATATCTAAACAAACTCTATAGGTAAAAGCTCTTCTCTATACTCAAAAATCAGCTAACATTCTTGGAAAACAAAAGAAAAAAATCAAACAACAATTAAAAAACCCCAAACCAACAACAACAACAAAACAAAAAAAGAACATGGCAGGCTCAGACTTCATCAAAAGACCTGGACATGCCACAGTCTAAACATTTTCATTTTCTTCTTCAAAGAAAAATCTCCGTTAAGGCAGCAGCAAATTCCTGATGAAAGCATCATGGCCCAAAACCACTAGGAAAATTCAATAGTTAAGCAATGCCATATTTTTGTAATAGCATATTTTCTATTCTTGGAATTTCCATTTATTTCAGACTACACCAGTGGTAATAGGGGATGGTATAAAATGGAAGATAGCTTTCTGTTACAAAATATAGAACTGTTGATGTTTCATTTGAAATTCCCATTCCAGAGGAAGAGGAGGATGGAAACTTTTAATTTAAATCAAAACTTTTTGTGCAAATACAAAAGGTTTATATCTTTCAAAAATTAAATATTTTATTTTTATTCCCAACTCAATACAAATTCCAGTGTCCACAAATCAGCATTTGAGAACTCCTGGAACCTGGACGTGAACTCTTGCAGTACCCAGAGGCACTGAGGTTCTCATTTGAATCCTTTCTCTGAAGAGTGAAGAGCATCCATTGTATAAAAATAAAAAACATGCTCCTCCACATGTGGTACCTCTGGCAATAAGTGACCTGTGGTGTCTTCGGACAAGTTTTTGGGAAGGTCAGTGTCTCCCCCTCTGAGCTTTCCTCTCTGATTCAACCTGCTGGCCTAAATCTGGTGGAACCTAATTGCAAAGTTGTCCTTTCACCCAATCTATTCATACTGAAATTCCCAGCTCACGAGGCTGCCCCCGAGAGATGTGGTGTTGGGGACAGTGGACCTCTGAAGGACGGGGGTGGCTGAGCTGTTACTACTTTCACTTCTCCCTGCTCTGTGCCTTTTGTTGCCCAAAGTCCACAGAAAAACCTCCTTCTTTGTGGAACACGCGGGTTGGGAGCTCTGCTTGTCACAGCTGCAGCAGCTCCCCGGCTCATTACACACCTCTGCCATGTGCTGTTGGTTCCCTGGTGCTCAACCACCCGCTCAGACACCCTGCCAGCCTCCTCCTTTGTACTCCTGCCTCGGCAGATGAGCAGACAGTACCTGGGTGACAGGAGGGAGCCTACACACCACCGCTCTTCTGAGCCCTCAAGGGAGCAGAAGCACTGGGAAGGATCCCGAGAATCTCTTCTGGGTGGGAAATGCTCTCAGTGAGACCCATGACATTAGTCAACAAAGAAGCTTTTTCTAGCCTAAGTGCATGAAAAGCTCCATGCATGGGAAAGGAACATGGCAACACATTCCCCTCCCTCTCCTGAGAGCCTCATACTCTCCCTTCTGCATTGCACTGATCAATAGGAAATCTCCTATAAATACAGTCAAGCAGCGGAACAATGCCCAAAATTACACCACTCCTCTAAAACATCATCTGTGTTTCCCAAGAAAGACTATAACACCAGTTTCCAAAATATTTCACCACCTCTCACTGAAAAAAAACCACCTAAAATAATCTACAACCTGTTTTATTTCCTCTCCTTGGTGTTCATCTCCTTCTCAGAACACAAAAATGAATCTCTGGCCTGTAACTCACTCACTAATAGTTCCCAAAGCCTTTGCATTGCTGGAAGCAACACAGTGAACCACCCAGGCAAAGCCAAGATTTTATTAGGGTTTAGACAACAAGCAGGTGGCCAAAGCCACCCCCTTGCCAACCCCCTGCCTAATCTGCTTCCAGGAGGTCAGTGATGGAAGCACTCAGACGGTGATCGCCGGGACATGCTGCCCCCACGACCGCTCAGTCCATCGCTCAGTGTGTGAGTTATGGAATGCGATTTTCAGGTGCTGTTTAGGCACACACATGAACTCTGGGTTCAGTCTAGCTCATACATGAGATCACTGGAAGAAAGCAAGAACCAGTTCCAGGAAAAAATCCTGATATTATCCACTACCCCTCAACTCCCCCACAGCGCAGGGATGCAGATGCAGAGCCTGCTGCTCGCTGCCAGCTGAGTCAGCCAAGGGGAAATGCCAGGCACAGAGCCCCAGACAGCACTTAGGCTGCATGAATCCATGCCCAGCTAGTTAGAGCTGTATGTCAACTCTGAAATTAAGTGCCCTTGTGAAAGCCTGAGTGCTCCTCTGAGATGGCACGGCTGTGCAGGCAGGTCCTGCTGTGCCTGCTCTGGGGCAGGCGGCAGCTGCTCTCCCTTCCCTGCCTGTGCTGCCCTGTTGCTCTGCCAGGGTCCAGGTGTGGAGCATCCACCACGCTGAAACACAAAGCACGGTGTATCCCCTCCCTGAGGGGTCTTGTGGGTTCTCTGCAATTTTCCTGTGGAATCATGGACCAAGAAACAAGCCTGTGAGGAACAGCTGATGGGAAAAGAAAAAAGCTGAGAGTTTTTGTGAGTGGTGTTAAATTCAGCTGCTGTAAGGAGAGCCCCCTCGACAACTTTACTGTACTGTTATCGTTAAAATTAACTGAAGCATTAAAATCTGAAGAAGACTCAATAAAACTCCTTTTCCTCAAGGAAGTCTGATTAAAACACAATGTGCTCTCAGGGTTTGTGCTCACTACAGAACTTCTTTTTTTTAATCTTGCAAAGTCCAACTATTTGATTTTTCTATTTTGTCAAACATTCTGTGCTCAAAGGATACTCTAGGAAATTATTCCATTTTAAGTAAAAAGAACTCAGCCATCGGTTGAAATGCTCAAACCTCTTCTTAATCTGCTTTATTACAACCCAGGGGAAGACTGGGCAGTGCTTACACTCTGGGCTAAAAGGTGATGGTGGGGCTGTTGCAGTGGGACACCAGAATCTCAAAGTGTTCTGCCTGCAAAGGCCCCTGGCAATTGTTGCCTGTATTCATTGCATTTGGAGACCATGAAGAGGAGGTGTAAATCCTAGGACATCTAGCTGTGTTAGGAACGGCACATTTTGAGCAGATCCAAGTCTGGAGGCTGGTGAGTCTGTAAGGAGCAAGCTGTACCCTGCCTGCAGCTGATCATGGTGCGAAACCCCAGGGGGTCGTGTTGGAGCTGCTTATTTAACACCCCTCCACACCCAAAGGCAGGCTTGGCCCAGGACGGTGTCTAACGAGCTGATGATTTGGTGTGAGACCCTCTGGCTCAGAGCTGAATGTACTCACCATCAGTGGAAGGGGCTATATAAACAATCCAGACAGGTTGTCATTATTAAATATTCCATGAATTACTAAATGATCCTGCAGTCATTTCCATGCAAAGCAACAGCAGGAGCCAAGAACTAAATTGCAGTACAGTCCCTGAATAAATTCCTCCCTTTCACTTCCCCAGAGCACCCAGTTCAGCTTTTGTGTCACAAACAAGTGTGCAGGTACGCTCTGTTTTTATGACTGTGTTCTTCTCTTTGGAGCAATGAAAGCCAACAACAACATAAAACATTTCAGGACATTCAGAAGGAGATTTCAGTGTGAGATAAAGTACTCCTGCATGTGAGGAGTGTTGGGATAGTCTTGGTTTTCCATGTGAGGCTTTTGGTGTTTCAGAAACTTCCCTCAAAATCCTGGATTTTCATGCTGTTGATGAGAAGGTTTAGCTTTTATAGGGTCCAAAATCATTTGCCCAAGTCACTGCTAGACTCATGATCCATGGACTATTTAGCTGTTGCTTACATGGAAAGACAACTCGCACCAACCATTAGTCAAGGCAAAAGCTTTTCCTGCCTGGACAGCATCTCCATGGCTCAGCAGGATGATAAGCCCCATCCTCATGGGCCTGACTCTACACCTGGGGAGAAAGCCAAGGAGGAAGAGCCTGGGCACCAAACAGCCTTGCTGCTCCTCCCCTCCCTTCTGCAGTCAGCATTACTGTGGAGATGAAGGAAACAAAAAGGCTGCAAACAAGGGGAGCTGGCTATTCTTGATGCAGGTTTTTTTTCACTGTAAGCAGCCTGAGTGGTTTGCAATCATAGAAAGGCTGCCACTGGAAATACCCTGGGTTTATGCTGCCAGTTTGAGTGACTTCGTGCAAGATTATGATCACTTCAGACCTTCTCTTCCCCCTCTCACTGACAAGTTGTAATTCATGCCAGAAACACTATCATCCAAGCTATTCTCAAAGCCTTTTCCATATTGTCTAGTCCTCATCCACCCCCAGGTCCTCGAGATTTGTATCATGAATAAAGGCTGTAAATCTTTGTACAGGGTGGCAGGACAACTTTGAGCGTCTGAGTTATTATGCAAATGCAGCACCAATGGTACTTTTAGCTGCAAGTTGATTGGAATTGTAAATGAAACACCAATGATTTATGGGTCAGAGTGCTGCCTACAAACAGGAATTAACACTATTCACTGACCTTGAAACCAAAGGAGGATCCCTGAACTGCCCTGAATGCTGAGACAACCCACATCCAGGCTGGAGCTGAGAAGCTGCATTTCATCCAACCTGTGCTGCCCATTTACCTGTTCCTCAGAATACGAAGAAAATCAACATGGGCCAGTTTCCAGTGCTCTGAATATTACTGGATAGCCTTGTTCCACATACAGCCCTTTTCTTGGCAGAAGAGCTAATTTAAGTACTACCAAGGCCAAACATGAAACTGGTCCCTCATGACTTTGCAGCACCATAAGGACCAGGATGTGGCAGACAGTGCTCATGCTGGGCTGGAGGGATCGAGAAAAGGTGTGCTCACCTGACACAAAGGCCACTTTCTCCTTCAGTATAGGAAGGACATCAGCAGCTTTTAAACCATCATTTCGAAAAGAACCTGCAAAACAGGAAAACAGGAAAGCCACATTAGAAGAGACCATGCCTTTCCTCCCAGCTTCATGGACATGCCATGTTTTTCAAAATCAGACTGGAGAAAGTCTATAAATTACATAAAAGCACCAACAAATGGACCCAAATGGCTGAAACACAAACAGCATTAATATCAATAGAGATATGTCTGTAAAAAATAAGAATAAAAAATACAGAGAATCAGCTCATCGTTCTATACTTCAGAAGTTCTGAAAGGTTAACAAATTTCCCACGAAGTAACCAAATTTATCCCTGCTGCATTTTTCAAGACCATACTATCAAGCCTGGGAGATGCCCAGCTTGCACACCCAGCCAGGAGCCTTCTCCCTTCACTGTTCTCAACAGTCCAAGCAAAACTGCAGGGAACATTGCAGCTCATACACATCCATGTAGCATCAGCCCTTGAGACAGATTTGCACAGAGGCTGGCTTGAAAAAGGCTTTTCCCCTTTCCCGCTTTGTGCTGTACAAGCACAGCTGGAGATGGGGACACAGCTCCAGGTGTGGACTGTGGTCAGAGGGAGGACATGCTCCTGATGAGTTTTCCCTGGGCAAGGAGCAGTTTGAAGCCACAACACAACCTCATGTAATTCATGCTGTTTGATTACATGTTAAGTATACCTTCACAGGCCATTTGCCTTCCCTCCAGTGCCAAATTATTTCATGTCTCCTAAAATTTCACCAAGGAAATCACAGATTTTTACTCTCCTGGAAGCCTCTGGAAAAGAACTGCTGGCAGTTTCAGGTACCAGCAGCACCTTTCTGTTTGCAAAACCCAGCAGTAATGGATAACCCCAGAGCAAGCTGGACGCTGCTACTCCATCAGTGCAATTACAAAACAAAAGGTGGGTTTGAAGGACATCTTTGTAGTTGCTCTGAAAAATAAGTCATCCATCACTGGGTAGTGAATAGCCATCATGACAAGTGATCTTCCATATGGCCTTAAATCTATTCCAGCTCACCAAAGAATATAACATATTTGAAACCCTGTATTTTTACTTTCTGCCTTTCACAGGCAGGCAGTTCTTCTGAAATGGCACCAGGGAAAGAAAGCCTTCTCACTAAGCAGCTTTCTAGAAACAGGGCAACACTGCTGCAGCCATCACACCCTCCTTGCTGGACACAGCAAAGGATACCTGAACATTTGGGTCTGAAAGTGGGAATGAGGGTAAAAGCACCCCCTTTATATTGTCACCTATTGCTTCCAACATGCAAGCTGCAAAAGTACAGTGGTTTGATCCATGCAGACATTTGGACCAGACAGGATGAAGACTGTAAAAGCCATTTTCACCTGCAGCTGAACTACAAGTGTTAGTATTATTATGACTGAATTACTGTTAATGGTAAATGAGGCAGCACTTGCCATTCACAGTCAGATTGTGCAATAAGACTGTCTTGTACATGTAAATATGTCCATCACTGGCGACCAAAGGCTACATCTACCTCTGTGTGTCTCTATATGCTCTCAGGTATCACCTCTGTGGCACTCAGCTCCAAGAGATGCACAAGTTGACCAGCTAAGCTAGTGAAAATTATCAGACAAAGGAGTGAGGTAATTCAATGAAAAGCCAGGACCAGTGTAGCTGCATTTTGAACAGGCACCAGAGCACGGTCCTGAGGGACCCCTAAAGAGTGCATTGTATCAGCAAAGTGTTTTGGGACCAAGCACAAGAGTCCTGGTTGCTGAAGCCTTTCTGTGATCAAGTAAGCAAGACTTTGTGCACTCTGTGTTAAATACAGGAGACTTTGCTATTAACTGATCCTCTTAACAAGAATAACGCCTCGGATCCCAGGCTGTGGCTAGCTCTCACATCAAAGGTAGGAACTTCTCAGCCACAGGCAATGTTTGGAATTTAAGCAGCTTTGTATATAAGCATCTCATCCAACTGTGAAGCAAATGAGAACAGCCAACATGCTAGACACATCAAGGGGGGTTGAAGACACTCAAGTGGAGTAGTGGACCAAATTTATCCAGCTGCATGTTCAGCAGTGTCAGTGCAAGTTGAGTTTTGGCCAATATTTGTTAAATTTTTTCAGGGAAATGACAAAAGTCAGTTCTTTCAGACACAGACATTATACAACTGAGGTCTTAATGAATATTAGAAAAAAAGTCAGTGCGTGTATGTAGAGCACATAACAAGGACTTCTTAGCAAAAGCCCACTATACTGAGGGCTGAAGGACAATTTCAGACACTCTTCTACAAGGAAGGGCTGCAAATCTCAAAGGTAATATGCATGGAGACCAGGAGAGAATTGTGTGACTTTAAAAGATGGTCACCTCCTGAGCTGCAGCAGGGCAGGCTGGAGGTAAGGGGCTCCCTGCTAACAGCCCCAGTGTCCTGATTTTGGCTGCATAGGCCCATGTACTCACAGGCTGTACTTTGTGTCCTGCCCTACACCTCCCTGCTACCCCTCTTAAGACCCAAGCCCTTCTGCAGTAGACAGGCAGAGCACAGAGGTATGAAGAAAGGGCAGGCTGGACGCTGAGGCATCATCCCCATTGTCCAGGTGTTGGTTTTCAGGCTCACCATCCTCATAAGCATGGAAATACACAGCAGTGCACCTCTTGCTTTGTCCCTGCAGGTCTCACCATGGTCTGCCAAGGCACTTGAACGTTGCAATCTCCTCTTTACCAAAAGAGAGACACAGAAAGCATGGTGCTGTGACCCAGTCACTCTGCAGCCCCTCACACCTCCTTCATGTACTGGCTTACTGTGCCATCTGCATAGCAGGGACACTACGACTGACCACAAACTTGTATTACTCCAGCGACATGAGAAGAGATCACACCATGTGAGCTTGAGCAGCTGACAGAATAATGTGTTCTAAATCTGGAAGCACTGAAAAATGAAAAGAGTGGATCCTCAGCATGGCTGAGTGACATGTGAGGGCAGAGCAGCTTCACATATGCACAGTCCATCTCCCAGCAGGGATTCCCTGGATGGCAGAAGCTGCTGACTGTTTTAGATGAGATGCTGTAATGAGAAGCCAGATGGGTGAGATGAGAAGCTTAAGGCATGCTTCCACTTCCACGTTAAATGTAGCAATCCTGAAACTGAGAAAGTTCCTTTTTCCCCTGCACAAATGCCCCAGTTGGCCTGGGGAACTCAACTCTCGCAGAACATGGAGGTCAGCAGCTCAAGGGGCTTCCGGAACAGGTTGGAGATCTGCAAACAACAATCTCCAGGGAACTGTGAAAATTAATAAAATAAGCAAGAGTTTTGAAAAGAATGTAAGCCTACAGTCTTTGAAGTGAAAGCCAAGCTCTAACTAATTTGGAGTGAAAGAGAAATTATGCCTGGAGAGAGCTCTGTGAGTTTTCAGATTGCCTTCTCTAAGTAGAGAAGGGTCTGGGGCTAGATGGAGCAATGATCTGCTCCCAGAGCGGCTTTTCCTAGAAAAGCTTCAGTTCTAGTCTGAAAAATGCAGCTCTTGGCTTCAAATAAAGATCAGCTGCTGGAAATATGGAAATACTTTCTATACTTAAAAAAAGTACGCGTAGGCAAGAAGAAGGCCTCCTGTCAGAGCACTGCATGGGGCTTAATCACTTGGCTCCTGATGCCTTCAGCAGGAGTTGTTCATCCCAAGTCCCATGCAATGTTTCAGGAAAGGCAGCCCACATTCTCATAGTTCTCAGAACAGATTTGACTATTTAAAAACTTTGGCACAAAGTTTCTTTAACCAAACAAAACTGAACTCCTTGGGCTTAAACCCATCCCTCGAGGAACTCCACTGGAGTCCAGTATGCAACATTAGGATTAA
Source organism: Myiotriccus ornatus (assembly GCA_036023395.1). Lineage (NCBI taxonomy): Eukaryota > Metazoa > Chordata > Aves > Passeriformes > Tyrannidae > Myiotriccus > Myiotriccus ornatus. The sequence continues at coordinate 10,110,627 of JAYRBT010000181.1, forward strand.
TCTGCTCCATATTGTTTCTTTCTTCTTCTCTCAGTAAAGGCCTTTCCTGTATTTCTATACCACCACCATCACCCCAGTTTTGGGGGCAGTAAACTCCCAGGTTTATGATAGCCTAATTGCCTTCCTATTTTTCCCCTCAAAGTCTCAGTGGATTTTACTTGTGTTTGCAGTACGGTGGCATCTTGGCTTGCTACAACATACAAACAGAAGGGACGTCTGATGTGAGCAGAGAGAGGCAGAACAAAGGAGACTTTATTATTCCCATTGCAGCCTTTGCAAACTGAGACACAGAGAGATTGACTTGTCCTGTGTCAGACAGAAAGTTTGTGCAGAGCTGAACCCTCATTTCCCCAGTGCTTCCCCAATGCTTTTCTCATACAAACATCCCTTTGTTTTCTGGCAGAATATAATCCTCCTTTTTCTTCTCTTTGCACTTCTGGCTTCCTCCTCCTTCCCTTCTCTCTCCATTATTCTTTCCTTCTGCGTTTCTGCCTCAAGTATTTACTTTCTGTGTGTGATAAACCTTCTTTAACCCCTTCCTTCCCTTCCTGCAGGCTATTGTCTCTCCCCGCAGGGCTCTGAGCCTTCCCAGTTTGATTTCTCTGATTTTCCACAGGCCATGCAGAGGGGCTTAGCCAAGGGCTGCCGGGGCCTTTGCCGCTGGGATTCTGCTGGCTGAGGCTCATTGGTTCAGAGGCACAGAGGCCACAGCATGGCACAAGCATTTGGTTGAATAGGAGCAACATGTGCTCCGGACTAGAATTTTAGCACCATCTGGCAGAGATAAATGGGGCTGGACACTCGACACCTGCTGGTCGCTGTTCTGTGGACAGCAGCCTGATCCCTGATGCAAAGAAAGAGCAATTTAGTGCCCCCAGCACCCCAGGAGCCCACGACGCTCTCCTGCCACGCTCGCCCACTGCAGGCAGCAGAAGAGCAGGTTTTGATTTCACAGAGGAAGGAAGGAAGGATTGGATTGAACTGAATTGAATCTAAAGGCAGAACCAGACAGAAACACCACAAAATTAAGCTGTAAATATCATTAAGAACTATTACTGAAAATTAACCCAGAGCTATATACTTCTCCTTAATGACCAATAAAGGTAATACCTGGTCTCACAGGAAGCATTTAGGACTGCAGGTCAGAGTGTGGCAGGAATAGGGGAAAAGGCAGGTTGGACTAGCACCGTAGCCCTGGGGCAAGGATGGCATCTGTGCCCCTCCATCCTTTCTCAAGACACCAGATCAAGCATGCAGACTGACACACAGACTCGTTCCACAGCTTCAGAAGTTGCAAAAACCATGGACAATAATTAGATGGTCTGAATAGAAGACTAATCCCACTGCACCACATGCCACACTCTTTATCCCAGCTGAGACAGAAATCATATGCATTACATTGCTGCATTATTCTAAAATGAAAAGATGGATGTTGGGTTTATACATAATACTTAACCTCAGTCCACGACTAATATTATTTTCTCTGTGTTTCCTTACTCTGTCCTTCATTTTATTAATTATACACCACTACTGCTCACTGAAATATCCTTCTGGTCATAGCTATCAGGTGGCAGTACTACAGGCTACCTCTGCTTCCAAGTTTTGCCAGCCCATGTCAGAGGTCCAGTTGCTTTTCTGCCCCCTCCACACCGACAGGTTAGATCCTCTGATTTCCCGCTGCTTGAATCCCTGCACAGGGAAAGCCACTGCCAGCCCAGCCCCCACCTCTCCCCTGCCTGTAGCACCGAGAGAGGCAGGGCTGGGGTTTGGGGGACCTTGCTAATTGCTGAGATTGTTATTCCTTCCACGAGGTACTTGGCAGCATCGAGCCTCCCAGCACAGCCTTTGAATGTCCACACATTTAAACAGTAGCCTCAGCTTGAAAGCTGGCCAAAGAATAGGCAAGGCCTTAAGAAAGATAGAGCCGCTTGCAGCAAGCATGCAAATTCATCAGCCTCTGTGCACGTGTGGCCTCTCATAAGCCGTGTTCGGCATCTGAAGCCTAAAACATCCCACCCTGTGCATACCACCTAAGCTGACAGCCAGGCTTTGCCTTTCAATAGATGGCACAAAACCATTCGAAGCATCAGAAGGATAGCGAATTTATGCGCAATCTGCGGCCAAGGCTCTGCTTCAACTCCATCCATGGGGGATTTTAATCATTTCATTTTAATCATATACTAATAGAGTTGCTAAGAGAATGCAATGATTGTGAGTTGATCTTGTACGCATTTCACTTTTATTTTCATGAGGACTTTGGAATCAGGCTGAGATCTTTCAGTTCCTACCCTTGGAAAAATAATTAGACGTTATAGGTAGCCCTGTGGATAGCACATCTGACTGCTAGTCAAAAGACTTGGCTCTATTTGTAGTTCTGCTCCTAAATTGCTTTATGATCCTGAACAAGCTGTTTTAACTGTGCCAGATCTTGGTTTCCCTCTCTACAGAACGGAAATAATGACTGCCCACATTAGTAAAGCACAGTCAGGTTCACAGACCTCAAAAGCACCTTACAAACGTGAATTAATTCTGCCTCAAAAAACCTCTCTGAGGCAGGGAACTGTTGCAGTGCACTTTTACAGATAGGCAAAAATGAGGCACCGACAGTAGGAAACACTTGCTCTGGTGATCACAGAAAGGGCTTTTCGGGAAGAAAATGGAGACGTTGGGAGAATTGGAAAAATTAGGTCATCTGACACAAAATCCTGTGTTTTATTTCTTAAGTGTGCAAGGGATAGATGTGCTGCCCCAGAGGGAAATAAGTATATTCAACACCTTGAGCTTTTAGTCGTTAAGTATCTTGGAATCTACATATTTCTCTACACATCAGTGACCACCCAGACGCAACAGTCTTTTATGGTGTTAATAAACAGCTACGGGCCATTTATAATCTGAAGTCACATTTTAGACATAGCCATGGTTTCTGCCCAGGCCTAGTGTGCATGAATATTTTCATTTCACTCCCCTCTCAATTACAATTGGGTTCCTTATGGAAACATTCCTCAGAATTTTATAATCCCATAAAAAGTTCAGAACTGCTGATGGATTCCTGGAGGAAGGATGCAGGGCCCCTGTGAAGTTGTAGAAGCTGAGCACCCAGGGTCTCATCCTTTATTAAATTCGGTAGGTTGGAATAATTTCCTTTAACTGGCACTGGTTTAGTCAACAGGCTTTTTCCAAAAAACTGCAAAAAGGTATCTGCCAGCACCTGTCACCTCTCAGGGTCGTGCTTAGGGTTTCCCGTCCGTCTCTCAGAAAGCCTCCCACTCACATCCTGGAGGTCCCCAGCCACCAGTAACTTCTCCAGGACAAAAAAAAAAAAAAAAAAAATCTAATTATGTACAACATTGAGGAGACACTTAGCTGAAACGCCAGCCTTACAAAGGAACCATATGCCACTGCCCCAAGTGTGCTTTGCAAACATCTGCCTCTCAGGGGATTTCATGCCAGACAGTAAGAAAGCAACTTTAATTAGAGGCCAATTGAGATCCTTGTCCCAAAACCTGTGACTTCCCTAGAAAAGAAAAAACATCCCAAACAAACAAAAAATGTTTAAAAACATTCTGTACATTTTCTCCTTTAATGCAGAGTTCTCTTTTTAATTTTTCTGACAGATTTCAACACGCCCCATCCGAATGGATGCACAGGCTGACAAAGTTCCCATTGCCTTCAGAAAAACCCTTGCCCAGGAAACGTGGCTGTGTCTAGTACGAGTGTCAGAGTAGGTCTTAAATTAGTCATTTCTGACTGTGGTTCATTCAACATTCACAAACTAGCGCCTTGCTATTAATTAGGCTTACATTTCCCCATCTCACCTCCCCTCAATTCCCATCTGACCGGATACATTTCTGCCTTTGCTCATCTCCTTTGGTCCCTTTTCCTTTCTGTCAGGGCTTATGATTTCTGCTTGCAGCTATTGTGTCATCCTGGGAAGCTGATTTATAAAAAAAAAAAAAAAGGAAGAAGAAAAAGAAAACCTAAATCTGCAATTCAGAGGGGAGTATTCCCTTCCTGCGCATGAATCCCCTGGTTAGGGATGAAGTGAGATCCATGCCCTAAGCTCTTGAAACAGGGCAGGCAAAAGTAGAAACCATCCCTGCAGAGGTGTACATGGGTCCCTGGTGGGATGGCAGAGACTGTCCCTACCCCTGAGCAGGACACAGCTGATCCAGGAAAGGCAGTTTCAGGCCTCTGGCTGGTGCATCTCTGGACAAAACCAACAAAACCAAGCCAGCAAGAACAGCAGCAGAAAGCACTCCAGCTGATGTCAGGCAGAGCACATCTCAGGGGCACAGGGAAGGCTCAGGCTATGCTGCAATGCTGGGCTACTCCAACAGCTGCTCTGCAGCCCTTTCCTGGCGAGCAAGACCTCCCTCCACACCCTCCAGCCTTCTGCTCTTATTTCAGTTTCCCAGGGTCTGCTCCTCTGCAAACCAGTATAAAACCAGCCACATCCCACCAGCAGGGCCTGTACATAACCCACTTGCAGCTGACTTCAGGTTTCCCAGACCCCTTTCATAAAGCACTGAACTGGGAAGCGGCAGCAGCTCCTCCAAGGGTCGCACCAGGAAATACTCTGGGTGTAACAGCAATTGCTTTAACTTCCCCGACAGCATCCTAAATCTAAACAAAACCAGGGCAAACATTTTACATATATGAGCTGGAGGGCGAGGGCAAGACACTCACAGGACTAAATAATTTATCTGCCTCTCTTGCGGATGCTGACATTTTTGACAGACATTAAACATTAATGAACATCATTTTATGGATGGCTGAGTCATGCCAGTCAATGGATAATCTCCTGCCTCTCCACCTGCCCCTTTCACCCTCATTTGGCTCCTATCGCAGAGTGCAGCCACTTGTAACTCTGCCCCCTGAAAGAAGCCGGGCTCCCCCAGATGCGAAAGGGCAGAGCTAAAGCACTGAGGGGGCTGAACAGACCCCAGGGAACACATGGATGAGAACCCAGCCCACCGAGTCCTAACCCCACTGCTGTTAAATTCACAAACCTGCTGTTTTGTTAATTAGCTAACACGAGATGCTGTGAATCATTTTGGAAAGCAAATTACCTCCCTGATTTCCAAAAGCTTCCTAGCTGCATTTCTTTTTTAACTTCCTATTTTTTCCTTCTCTCAATGTATAAATGCCAATTAAATTACAGCCTGCCTCTGTTTAATCTAATGTTAGCCTACTCATATTTTCAGCTGCTCCCTGATGCCAGTTACGGCCCCTTATGCCCAAATCTCTTTAGCATGCTAGTATAAATGTTTATAGCCCTAAGACTTAGTGCTGTAAGAAGCTTGACATTTTTGTGCTAATAACCTGCGATGTTATTGTAATGTTGAATTCAAAAGGATCACCAATGGGTTGAAAACACAGCTTTCCTTTAGTTTGTTCCAGCTAAGGACACATATAAAGAGATGACTGGGATTAAAGCCTCATGAGCTGTCTGGATCTCTTCCTGGACAAGCAGTCCTTAAATTTGCTGAAATGATACTCACCAGAAGGCAGAGTTACAAAAAGCCACTGGGCAGGCTTCAAAGACAGAGGATATGCATTTAATCTCATCTTACATATCATAGAATCATAGAATCATTTAAGTTGGAAAAGAACTTTAAGATCATCAAGTCCAATGTTAACCCAGCACTGCCAAGTCCACCACTAAACCCATTAGACTGTGATTCTGGGTAGCAGAGTTACCACAAATATGTTCCTCATCCCAAAGACACCTTTCTTTATGGAACGGGCTAAAAGATTATCACCTAAACTCAGTAAATTGCCTTTTTTTCACTAAGGGGGAGCTGCACAAATAACTGGCTACAGGTTAATGAGATCTGACTGATCTCCAGAGGGTGCAAGCTGCTGCTCTATAGATCCCTGACAGCTGGAGTCAAATGACCATCCAACTCATCCCTGAAACACAGGGAAATAGTTTGGGGCCCCTCTTTCCAGCCCACTGCCAGGTTGCATTTTTGGCTTTCAACAGAGGTGACAGAAGTGCAGTATATTGGCAATGATTTTTTAATTTCACAGACTGAACTATAAAATCCTTTTCCCACGCACATTTTCCCTTCTTCTAAAGGGATTTTACTGGTTGGTGGTTTCACTGAGTAGCATGCTCTGCAAAAAACAGCAATTCCAGGCAGGAGGAAATTGTCACATGCAAAGTGTCAGTAATAGTCCACAAAGTTCATTAGAAAGGTCTTGTAAAGATAGTGAAATTATACTTTGATCTGAGATGACCTATTGCAGCCTGTAGGATCTTCCTGCAGATGACTGCCAAGCCTCCCTTGAATACAACACTGAGGAGTAGACCCCAATATAAACCCAGCTCAGTCAACCAAAGGACATTTATTACCTTCAGTAAATAAGAGATGAGAGGAAAACACATCTTCTCCTTTCTCCCACATCTCCTACTCCAGGTGAGATTTCACTCCTCTGGCTGCAGCAGTTTTAATAACCCATTTTGATACCTTTCCCCAGGCAGAAATCCATCCTGCATAAACATCTCATGCCAGGGATCCCTGCTCTCCCACACAAACATGCACCCACACACACCTTCTCGTATTTTGGTTCTGGCTTTGCTGATAAAAGGACAGACTGTGTCCACGTTTCCAACCTACAACTCAAGCCAGGGTTTCCATGACCTTTTCCTGCAAACTCCAGCTCTGCTGCTGGAATGACTCGTCCATTATGTTAGTTGTTCAATAACTCTTAGGCACTACCGTGCTAATAAGGCTTTGCATAAATGACAAGTCACAGCCAGAAGTCAGTGAAACATTAGGAGTGATGACAAATCAGAAATGGCAAACTGACTGCACAAAGGAAAAGAAAGAAATGAAGTGAGATTTTTGTGTCTGCTTCCAAAGCAAAGGGGGAATGAAAGACGGGCTGAAGAGAATAGATTCACCACGCTTTGGCTTCATTATTATAATAATTAATTTATATTAGCAGGTGCACATTAAGAAGCTCTGTTTCCACCCCTCTGCCACCACCAGCTGGTGCAACATGCATGTGTCAGTCATGGGAAATAGTAGTTGTGCTGGTGCCCCCCACCATCCATCTTATGCCTGCATCCTGCAGCTTTGTTATGGGGTCCAGTCAGCAGCACTGATACAGAGCTGCACAAACAGATTTTTACCTCAAAGTCCCTAAAATGGTGGGAGAGAACCAGGCACATATTGGCGTTTCCCACATTTCATGGGAGCGGACTGATGGCAGAGCACAGGTGTCATGGCCAGGTATTTGAAGCAGGAGTTTTATAATAAGGTTTTATATATCTGCCCTGGAAAAGTATCTAGGACTTTAAAACAGAGCTCTTGTTCCTGAGGAACATATCATGGAAATGTTCACAGGTCCATAGATCTCTGTTTTATATCTCATCCAGTGGATCCCACTGCAGGATTTGGCCCAGTGCCCAACAGCAGAGTTCCGAGATATTACTCGGGACTGAGAGAGCCAGAAAAATTCCCTCTTAGTAATGCCTGCTTAAATTTTGTGATATGATGAAAATGCAGCCTGTGGAAATACATCTACCCTCTCTTGCACTTTCCTAGGAAGCCCTATCAAATGTTGTGATATCCATTTACAGAAGGTGTACATTAGCTCCAGAAAGCCAAGATACATGACACTGGCTACTAATGAAAACTGCAAGATAAAGCAGTAATGGCATGCTTGGGAACAAAAAATGCATACTGAAATATTATAGAAAGAAAGTTATTATGCAGGAGAGGCACAAAATTCAATTTTCTGAGTGGTACACTGGCTTAAAATATAGACAATCAACCTTTTCACGGCCCTGAGATGGTGCTTTTTTGCGAATGTTTTGTGAACTCACACACACAGAGAAAAACAAAGAGATAAACAGTCTCTTCTTCCCTGCACTGAAGTGCTACAGTGCTGAGCACACTGCTGCTATAAGACTACTGACAATTAGTGATGTGTCACCCTGAGCAGTATCTCTGTCTGCACGTATCTGATCTGCCCATTACCGTCATTCTCAGCCACCACAGCACAACCATGCACAGAAATCTTACATTATGGGAATAAATATCCATTGAAGCCAAAGTGGCAAGTCAGCTGAGCACATAAATTGCCCAGATTCTACCCGAGGACAAGAATAATTATCTTTCCAAATCCACTTTAAAGCGCTCACTAAAGAATACTTTCTGAAGAGGTCAAGCCCTGATGATAGCTAATACTTTCAAATGAATCTTTGTTATTGCCCGAGTACAAAGAGCTGTTTTAACACATCACGACAGAAGAATGCCTCTTCCAGGAGCGAGCCTGCCCCTATTTGTGCAGATCATCACTTAAGTGTTTGGTAAGTCATATGACTCCATGGCTTTGAACGATTGCACTTTGAAGTCCAACAGACAGATGTCAGCGTAAAAAGACTGGGGGTGTGGGGGGAAGTCCAAGCCCTTCACAGCCAGCAGCAATCGACAGAACAGCAGTGAGTTTGTCTGTGGAGACCAAACAACCAACAACCACTGAGCAACTGCCTCACCCCTTTGCTTCTGAAGACTGTTTAGCAATAGTGTAACTACACAAGTGCCAGTAAGGTGAAGTGCCCTAAGTCAGCTCTACCTGTTCAGCAATGCGGCTGAACCCACCAGCACTTACAGCACCACGAGCTCGGGAGCACCACCACTGCTAAAAAACAGGTACTGGGCAAAACAGTGCCCTTGAAGCCATAACACCAGTTAGTCCCTTGGGTGTCGATCATTTGAGGAACAGTGTGTTGTAGCTTATGCTGCCACTGCCACTGCTGTTCCAGGGATAAACAGAAGGCTTCTGTCATCAGTGTTTTCAATCCAGCCCTTTTTCACAAGCACTGCTATTCAATTATAATGATTGTTTTGTTACGTGTGGTTCTACTCTGACTCCATAAAAATAGGATCATGGAGTTCATGTTTATTGCATCTCAATGGTTTCCAGATCAAATACAGTCAGTTTACAAGTAAAAGAGATGTTTGGTTTCCTTTTCCAACTACCAGGTCTACAAACTCACGCTGGGATCTAGAAGTTAAGTTGTCATCTTTTTGGCTTGTACACTTGCAAAAGGAATGAAAAAGAAATCTTCTCGCTCGCTCCTGGAGTGGCTGGTGTATTTCCAGCTTCAACACAGATAATAAGGAATAAAAATGAAGGCAATATTTTTAAACCCACTTATCTAATTCTGTGCTTCAGGGCTTCAGAAAGGTAATCTGATTTTAAAAGCTACTCCAAGGGCAACGTGAAGTGACAAGACTTAAGCACCACATAAAATCTTACTGCATATTTAAGTACATAAATAGTATGTACCTAACTTTAGGCACCCATTTTTCAAAACTGTTCCACTTAATTTAGTCAGCAAATTAATCAGATTTGCATGTGATTACACATAGAAAGTAGATAATTTCTGTAGGAAGGTGTTATTTTTATATAGACACTTGTTGGAGCAGAATTGCATGTTAAACTAAAATTTATGAGTCTGCAAGCTGAGTCTACATTAACTATTTGACAGCTGCAAATTATTGCATTACAACACCAACTTGCTTACACAGGCCCATGTGCACACATGTAATTCAACCACTCCCCAGCTGTCCGTCTGTAAAACCTCAACGTTGTAGGGGTTAGCAGGTTTCTCTCATAGCAACTCTGACAGGTTGTAATCGGGTATATGAGCCCCACGGACCTGCAGATGAAAGAAATAGGATGTTCTAGAGGCAGAAGAACTCCTGAAACCTGGTTTGCTACAGATTAGCTACCTACCACCTTGACATACAGATCCTCTAGCTCTTTGTCACATGCGCTGTGGGTTCCCTACAGCAAAACCTCCACTTTCCAGCCATGCCTTTGCTCCTCCATTCCATCCCCCCAGTATATTCAGCTCTTTCCTTCTGGGCTCCTTTGCCACATGGTTTTGGATGCCACCAGTCAAATGTGTTATACCCAGAGTGCTGTCTGTGTATCCCAGTGCGATGGTCTCCTTGAGCCCTGCAAAGGATTTGCAGAAGCCTTAGCTAACAGTGTATGTGAACACAGATTTATGGTGGGTAAACTGAAGAAATGTTCGCTCTGTCACAAAGCATTCCTTCGTGACCCATGGTGCAGCCACCCTGACCACCCTGTCTGGATTTGGGCTTTGCCTCCATCCTTGTGCCTTTGAGAGTTAATGACAATGTCTGATGGCAACCAAAGAGATAATGCATAAGAGCTTACTGGAAAAGTGGGCTGAAAATAAAGGCTGGGAACACAGCCAGCATTTACAGATGTACTGAGTTAGCGAGTTGAGAGGAACTTTCCAAAATACTGGCCAGTTTTACACACCCAGCCTTTCCAAGGTGGTTTCATAAGCTGGAGGTGCCTGCTTATGGGGCAGCCCTGCCAGGCCATCCTCACAGCTTTACTGTGGCTCTCCCCCCTTTCCTATCCCCCTCCGACAAGGACAAGCAAGGGTGTTTAATTACATCCAAATGCTAACATTTTTAGCTAAGTGAAAAATTGTTGATTTGGAAAGCAGCGCTCCTGCCTTCCATCATTAAAGAGCACTGTGATCAATGTAACATCAGGCCAATTATGGCTGTTATGGTGCAGAGAGATGTATTTCTGTTCTCTGGCTCTCTGTATGTATTCAGGTGTAAAGGGAAGGAAAGTGCAGCCTCAAATGCTAATTGTGCTGCTTAGGACATATTCACTCCTAAGGAGTCCCATCAATCACACAGCCTTTTAGTGCCAGGCAATTGCCAATCCTTTCCCGCTCCAGCCCCAGCCAAGGTCTTGCCCATGATGATGAAATCTGCCTGGAGATTTTAGAGACCCACAGTCATGCAAGACAAGGCCGTTCCTGCAACAAGATGCTACTGACTTGCCTTCGTAAACTGTCAAGGGGGCTCAGAAACGAGCACAGTGAGAAGGAATGGGAGTACTTGTGGTTCACTCCATCCTCCGGATGATATTTTCCCAGCACTAGTCACAGCTCGTGCTATTTGAGTCATCCTCATCTGAGAATGCAAATAGGTCCCAACCAGTAATGCAGCATTTCTGCTTTCAGGCTGAGAGCTCGGCTTCCCTCACAATGCTCCAAGCTGAGCTGAGTCCTTGAGACTTCAGGAATGTTCAGTGTCCAGGGAAGGGGCCTTGTACAGGTGGGATGGTAGCGTGGTATGAAATGCTCTGGGCTGGAAGGAAAACAGAACCACAGAACCCTCCCAGTACTATTGGCTTTAGACTTTGGATTAAACCCTGTCCTTAGTCATTCTGAGGATGAGAGGAGCAGCCCTGCACAGTATTCAGAACACTGTAGATTAACTCTGCTGAAACCATCCTTCAGTTCCACACTTCTGTATGACTTTCCTCATGGTCCCTCTGGGAATTATTTAAATTCCTTATAAGAAGGAATGGATTTGCCTTGCCATTTACAGCACAGGATGTTGTAGAGTTACTGGCTCAGACCTGAATGCTTCCTACTTGGATTCACAAGAAAAATAAACATGAAATTGGAGTTTGAGTAAATTCAGATATCTGAAAGCACAAGTAGCATTTTGTGGGAAGTTGTAATTATTCCAGACAAGAAAAAGAAATCCATAAAATTCAGAGCTGAGTTAAATGTAAAAGCAAACCAAGATGGCTAAGGTATGGAAATCAGTGTTAAGGCATACCAGCAAGGTTGCAGAGACCTTCCAGGGATAGCAGGGAGCAAGCACACAGCTATGGCTAATGCGCAGCACTACTGATAGCTGAAGATTAAATTGATATTGAAAGCCCATTGCAGATTAAATTGATACTGAAAGCCCATTTCATTTTTTATCTTTCCCTTATTAAATTATTTTAGGATGAGAGAAAGGAGACCACGTATCTGTATGCTAAGAGTAACATGGGGGTATAGCACATTAATCTGGCAATAAACCCATCACGGACAATCTGTTGGCTCAAAGCCTCAGGACGTGTATCTTACTCAAAAGTTGCATATAAATTCAATTAGCCCAAGAAACAGTTACTGCCTTATAAACATGTGATGTTTCTAACCATTCATTTAGCTGTTTACCTGCAACAAAACAGATAATGGAGATACCCAGACATCAGTGCAGGTCCAAACCCCTTTCTATGGCTCCTTTAAGAAGGCTCCCTAGACATTAACACTGAACCTACACTGAACCTACAAGGAGTTTTATTCCTTGGAAGAAAACGGTTTTCCCTTCCTTGGTGTACTTTCTCCAAAACCCTGTGAAGGAAGTAACCCATGCCACAGTGAAGCAGATAAAAGCTGCAGGTGGCCCAATATGTGAGATCTTCCCCCAGCCCCATGCAGCTCTGCCTGGGGTCTTCCTGTGCCGGCTCCAGTCTCCAGGAAGCTCTGACATTTTCCTTGGTGGTCCCAAGATAAGGAAGGATAATGGTTATCCCGGTTAGCCAGAATCATTTTCTTTTCAGTCCTGGCCACAGACGTAACATGTGATCACACACAAATGGTTCGCTCTTCCTGCATCTCGGTTCACCCATATGCTGGGGACAGCATGTTTCCCTAACTCTGAGAGCAGCCTCAGAGCCTGGAAGCAGCATCTTCTCTTTTCACTGGCCAAGAAAATTTCTTGCCATCAGTGGTAAGTGGGTGTTTTCCCTGTGCGGACTGCTCAGAGGGAAATTAAAAGGCAGAAAGCAAAGATGTAAAGCTGTTCTTGAAGGAAAATGTCCATCTCTAGAAAAGTGAGAAAACATTACAAGTTCCACACATTTGGCACCTCTGCCAAGTGAAGTTTTGAGCAATTAGTCTGCTGATTGCTTGAACTTCACTGGGTGCAATCTAACTTACCATCAGTGCAAGACTCAGTGTGTTTCCAGCAGAGGGTGCTCAGCCAGAGCTATTCTCAGCTGCCCCACTGGCCTGTGAAGACCTTTGGGTGCCTCCCAGGAGAAATAAGAGCGGCAAATACTGTACTCAGAAAGAAACCCATCTTGTCTGAGTCATCTCTAAGCTTTCAACACACACATCTGAGCAGGATCGCTGCTATCCTGGAGCAGCTGCCATGGAGAAAAGTGTGCTTGGAGGCAGAGTGAATCTACTGTGTGGGTGAAGGGAGAGAGGCATGGGAAAGCCAAGCCACTCACTGAGGGCACATTTGGGGTTATCAGAAGCTCAGGATAAGCCCCTCAGCCCTTGTGCAGAGCCCTGTGCCACGCACTGCATGGCCACCCCTGACAAAGACCAGGACCGAACCAGTCACTTGCTTATCCTCCGCACTGCAGATGTTTACAGGTATTTTTACTAAACACTTCTAAAAGGTGCCTCTCTCAGGAGTCTCTTTACACATTCTCAATCTTCTGAGCTTTCAAACATTACATTAGGTCTGAAATTCCCACCACAGCAAGTGGTGATCTTCAGAAGGTATGGAGTCTGGGCAGTGGAAGAGGCATTTAAGCACAGAGTGGGTGTTAGCCCAGATCTCTTCCTCCTCAAGCCTTGCTGGTATCTGCAAAAGACTGCACTCAATTTTTGAGCAGTAACAGTTCCAAAAGTTGGCAGATTTGAAAATAAAACATGAAACCACATACCTAATTGCCTGGGTACTGGAGCATATAATGTCTCCATCTATGAGCCTGAAAGCTGCCAACACAGTTGCAGAAAGGAGCTGCAGTGTGGGGCAACAAGTACAAGCCTTTTGTAAGATGTTTTTTGCAGAAGCAAGGACACTGGGTCACCAAAACCATCACCTTCAACTTTTAAGACATATGCCCCAACTGCGTGTGGGATGTTCAGTGAAATGCATATGAAGCTTTGGTCCTCAACAGGAAAACCTACACTCTGAAACCTGGGATAATCAGTTTGTCTCTACTCGGGTGAGACTCAGGTGACCCCACACTGATGCCAGATTACCTCTCATTATTTGAAGTGCTTGTCCCATATATCTGCATGGGAGGTACTAAGCAGGGCAGAGAGAGAAGGAAGCTGGCAGTCAGCAGTGTTTTAAGTGTGGTTAAAACCCAGACAGCTTCAGAAAGTAAATACTCCCCCTGCTCCTAGTATTCCAGTCAAAGAGTCACATCTAGACCAAAACCTGAAGTGGAAGCACATCGGAGGGACTGCAGTTTCCTACTCCAGAATTGTGGGTTTGATAGAATTTGTGATTTTAAATTGGATCAAGTAACCAATAATGTGGCAAAAGAAATAAAAAGTGAATGCACACCAAAAATGAGGAAAAAGGGGAAATGGGCAGCAGAAAAATGTTATGTGACATTATTAATGACTTTTTCCTTTGTCCTGCTGTCCTGTGAGGGAAACCAGTTCTCACACAGGACTTGCAGCTGCAAATCAAATCTGTTCCTCCAGACCAGGGAAGCATCCAAGATCTCACATGTATCTCCATCTTAACGGGTCCCAGCCACATGTTCTTCTGGCACAGAAGGTAAATTCCAATGCCTTTCCAAGGCCCTTTTTTAGGCCAAGACCTGGATTTTGTTGTGAGGGGACTTGTGCTGAAAGCCAGTCAGAAGGTCATAAAGAGATGTGCTCATCTGGAGCCGTATCTCTTTATAGAAGGTTCCTGTTAGAGAACTTGTGTCATCTGGGAGACAATGCTTATCATTTCTTCAGGCTGAACACATTTTTATTCAAGTCACAGAAACATATTATTTCTTGAAAACAGGGTAATCCAACTACTTTAAGATCTTCCTTTAACCCAACTGGAATTTATAGAAACTTAATGCAACAAATAGGACTTTCCTAAAAGAACAAGATTGTGTGATAGCTCAGAACTGCCAGGCCCCTGCAGCTGAAAGTGCAGTGGGGCGAGAACAGACAGTTAACACGTGGAAATGAGGACAAGGAGTCAAAAAAAGAGAAAGGGAGACAGGAAGACTCACTTTTTAATAAAAATATTATCCTGCTAAATTGCATGATTAAAAGTCCAAAGAAGAAAATTTGAATGTGGCACAAGTTAAAAGAATTACAATTTATACAGGGTGGGTTTTTTTTATCCTGTCTTCTAAATAGGCAATGATCTGTTGCACATAAAACTGTAGGATGATAATTGGAAACAGAGTCTAGTCCCATGACAGGAAATAAACTCTTATCAATGGCTTTTGCAGATCCCAGTCAAACCGTTGGGAAATTGGTAGTCCTGAAAATTAATATGTAAGATCATGATCTTAGAGAAGGATATAGCAAATACACTTATCTGTAATGAGTCTGTACTGGTTTTTTTGCCATAAAGATAACCCTTGAATAAGAAATCCAGCCATTTCCTGGTTTGGACTTTGTCAGGATTCCTGGTAACAGCATTGAGGAGAAAACCCACGTAATTTGCTTGGCAATGTGAGACAGACTCCAGCTCCCAAGCAAGAGCAAACAAGAGATTTTCTAGCATCTCATGAGCTGAACTAAAGACAATAACAGAGCATTATATAACATGACAGAAACCCATTTTCACCACAATCCATTAGTGCAGCTGAATCACTCAATCTGCAAACTGCACTGATCATTCAACATTAATTGGGGTAAATTAAGTTATAATTTATGACTTCATAATTACTTATGGAAGGAAATAATGAGGAACTAACAATTAAGATGAGGGTGAAAAGCTTCAGAATAATTTGTTAAACACAAGTGTCCCTTCTTTTTCTTCTCCTTAGAAATAGCCTAGTAACTTACCTATTGGTTACTTGGGCTGTCATTTACAGCTGTGCCCCAGTATCCAACTCATGGGAAACAGCTTTCTCTAAATGCACGGATAGGAGTTGTGTCCACCTTTGTGTGACAGTCACCCAACAGCCACTAGACATCCTAGGATGCTACTACCATGAAAAGCATTTTTAGAAAAATAAATAAAGGAAAAATACTTAAAGAGAAGAAACCATTTTAACCAGGAGACCTGGAAACCAAGGGAGGAATCCACAAGTTTGAGGTTGATGCATTGTTACAGATCAGTAGTTCAGTCAGAGTGTGACTCGTGCACTGGGCTTGTGCCTCTCTTTTTCCAGGATGATTTGGACCCTTAATGAAATCGATAAATCATTTCAAACAAGACCAATAACTACTGCTTATCTTATATGCACAGAAAAGGAAATTTAACTTAGGCTCAAAGTCAAATTACAAAGAAAAAGAAAACATCTAGCAGTGTAACCTCATAACCAATTATTCCTTTCACAGCCTATTATGCCTTGCATATTGCCAGTTCTCTTCAATTAAATGCCCTGTGCTATTTTAAATACTACAAATCAGTGCCAGTTCAAATAGATGTTGTAAATTCATGCAGAGGAGGAAGACAGACATCCAAGCTGTAATTCTTTATTCCAGGCTAACTTGCTCAAGTTATAAACTGTCGATTTGAACATGAAACAGGCCTGAATGATCCATTTTTCCACGGCGATCAGAAGACGGGGTATGGGGCTGATAAAAACATGCTGATACTTGGCAGTAAAACCTCATCAAACTTTTCCAGACAAGATAATATTCAAACCCAGAACCTGGAATAAAAGCAGTAGGCAATTTCTTCTCCAAGCTGAAAATCCATGATCATTTTGTTCACATTTTTCTCCTGTCATGCACGGTTTTCTTAAACAGAAGGTATTTGTTGTAGAAAAAAAAACTAAAGGAGTTGACATGAATAAAAAGGGTTTGGTTCCTACCCTGCCTTCCTGTTTACCAAGCAGCAAATCTTGCCTGAATTTCTCTACAGTGTGCAAAGATAACTAGCAGCTAAATAACATACTGCAAGCAAACATATCATTACAGGGCCAAGTCAATACATCCAATCTATGCATGAAACACCCTTTGAAAGAGATGGCAAACCTCGACAGGGACTCACTGCAGATTCAGGACCAGGTGGTAGCATGGAGGGTATAAATCAGAGAAGAAGTTGGACCTTGATTTATATTTTTTAAGGTAATAAATTTTTTAACAAAAAATGGATCAATGTAGAGACTGGTGATGGGCTCAAATGACGGCTGTTTTCCCAGGGAAGAACACAGGACCGTGTTAGTGCGAAGGATGATGATGGGTTTTCACTTCCATGGAGAAGCAGAGAAGGATTTTGAGGACAGCTCACAGGAGAATGTCTTTATGTCAGACAGTAGTGGAATGTACAGATAATCAAGCAGCTATAAGTGCACTTGACAAGCTACCACATTAAAAAGCTTGGCAGAGCCGTTACCCATCTCCTAGGCAAGAGAAATGACTGCCCTAGGCTGCTGCATCAGGAATGCTTAAGCTAGCCCTGTTTTAGCCAGCCTCTTGGTCACTTTACCACAGTAACCACAAGAACAACTCTACCACTCAGAAATTCTTCCTTGAGCCTGTTCACTGCAGGATTTGGGGTCTGGAACAGAGATATGCAAGGCAGTGCAAAAGCAAAGTCTGAGCAGCAAAAACTGGACATGGTTTCAGGATGAAGATGCTTCTTGTTCTGTCTCTGCAGTCCCCTCTCTCCTGTATTAGCCACACAGGCCTGGAAAAGAGACCTGAGTGAGCTGGGATTGTTAAAAGCAGCACCATCCTCTTAAGTCCAGGGATGATGGACATCCTTTCCTCTGCCAAATTTCTCACCTGTCAGGTGGCTCTAGGAGAAAAGATGGTTCTTTTTGTTCTTGCCCACAGCAGCAAACCAAAAATAACAAAAACCTAGCACAAAACAAAACAAAACAAAAAACCACAACAAAATCTCAATAACAAAAATGACAGCAACAGAAAAAGGACTATTGAACGTTTTGTATCTGCTTTGAAATACCACAAATACTTCTGACAAAGGACCGGGATTTTCAAAGGGATGTCCATTTGGGGAACCCCGTTTCTTAGCAACTGCAAGAGACCTCTTAAGGAGTAGAGATTTCAAGAACAGAAGTGATGAGCATGCTCTAAACCTTGCATCTTTTCAGGAGGCTCCAGAAGGGGAATTTGAAAATATAAACCCTCAGAACGTCTTCTTTCACTGGCAAAAACTCATCCCCAGTGTCGTTTCAGACACATCCTTCTGGATTCCCTGTGCATCCTCCTCCTGCTCCCACTAAAGTAAGGTGCTACTGTCAGTGCTGCAAGCAGGTCTTTAGTGTTTACACTAAAATCAATCCTTCAGCATGCTTAGGAAGTTCAAACAAGCACTTGGCTGTAAATCTGAGGGGTTTATCCAGACAATGATGGTAGCTGTTCGTGTGTGTAGGAAATGCTGCAGATTGACCTAACACTTCTTCTGAACGGGAGTTTCACTACGTCTCCTGTGTCAGTCACAAAAGTGATGGGCGGAAAGAATGTTCATTGTTATTAAAAAGGAAAGTCAGTTTCCAAAATGAGATATATCACACTCCATCCCTTCTCTGCCAAATATTCCTGTGTACCTAATGATTCTACTAGGAAAAGAGATTAAAGTGAATTGTGTAGATCAGATTACTGAATTACAAACTCTTTCAACCTGCAATTCTGAAAGCATAACGTTCTGGCATCCCACACCACACCTCAGCTGCTGGAATATCAAGTACAGCCAAGGCTTGCTTAATCTACTGCTAGTAGGAATCAGGCTTTGCACTGTGATATTTCCTTTCACTGTTGGAGTGGAGATTTTCTATTAGTCCAAAACAGAGAGCAGTGCAGCTGAGCAGAACACAGGGCAGTTTTGTCCTTTTCACTTGCCCTGCTGAATGGACTGTCAGCAGTTCAGTCTATGTATCGTGAATGCTAAAGTACTGGTTCAGACTGGAGTCCTCAATAGACCTGCTGTGGTACCAGGCAGCCTCCTAATTCCCACCGCTGCAAGAGCAGCACAGCACACAAAAAAATCCCCTCCCCCCAAAACCCAGACATCCTCCTTTCCCCCACATTTAACAACAGTTCTGCTCTGCATTTCTGCCTCCTCTTTCTGAATTGCTGAATACACACCTGGGACAGGCTCAGTCGCATTTCAGTGCTGCACACTTTATCCCAGCTCTCCACTGGGAAAAACGGATCACTTTAGGTGCCTCTTCAGGCAAATTTCTTTAGTAGTCTCCTGTTTTCCCCCCCTCCTCCCAGCTTTTTCTGATCTCTGAATAATTTGTTCACACAGTACTGCTTCCTTTGCCATTAGAAGCCATAAATCAAAACACAAGCACTGCAAGGCCTTACACTTTCAGAATCTATTAATTTTTGGTTTCTTTGGGAAACAAAAATCTGTGTGACAAGTATGACGGAGTCACAACTACTCTTTTAACAGAGGATGATGGAAATGGAGTTTAAACCAAATTTCTGCCAAAACCAAATATTTTTTCCTCCATTACTTTAAAAACAGAGTAGTACCTTGAACCTGGGCTCATTTTCTTCCTGCAGCCATCAGGTTTCAATTTGCAGATGGCTGCCCAGCACAAACTGCCCATCTGCTGGGCTCCCTCTCCCCATGATCACTCCCCAGCCTCTGGCATCCCTTGACCCCAGGACCAAAAAAATTGTATTACCATGAAAACTTTAGAAATTTGGGGTGTATATCTGGCAGCTGAAGGAGGGCTCTCCCTGGGTCCCAGCATCTCCTATCAGCTTGGCTATTTGTCACCACAGGGCAGCATGGAGTGACACTGTGGACAGGGAAATCACCACCACAAGCCTGGCTCAGGGGACCTACAGTCAGGTTCATACAGCAGGACAAAATTACCATTGGGCAGGAAGGTGCTGAACCAAGAAGCAGAGGGATTCACTCCAGTAGCTGCTCAGAAAGAGAAATGCTTACTGTGCCCAAATTGTTTTTCCTGGTCTCCTGGACAAACTTTCCTTTTGCCATTAAATTACTCTCATGAGATCTTTGCACTGGCATGGCCACAGTAACAGCACAGCCTGTGGAGCCAAGGATTAGAAAATCCCCTATCAGCTGTAGTCAAGAAATGAGAGAGCTAAGCCCGTCAGCACATTTTTATCTGTTAAAGGTTCTACCATTCTGGATCATCTCTACGATCTTTGTGCAGAGAAATCCTGCCTGTGATTCAAAGGCAAGTGCTCATACTTCATCAGTGCACCTCACAAGCATTTCCACATGGCTTTGGATCTTATCTGCCTAAAATCTGGAGTAAAAAGTTCAAATGAGTGACATGAACAGACAGAGGCTTGTTTAACATCAGCGCTCAGAAACTGCCTGATAACTCCAAGTGCTCTTCAGAGGGATCAACATCTTCTATATGAGTCCCTGAAGCATGTAACTCCTCCCTCTAAGAAAATCTGAAACCCAGCAGCTCTCATCTGAGCCTTGCAGATGCACGAAGTAAAAACAAACACAGCACCGAACTATTACAGTAACTTGATGCCACTACAGGCAACAAATTCCAGAGGTGAAGCTCAGTGTGATGCTGAAATAGCTTTTTCATCATGGCCCTCATCCTAAAACTACAAAAATGCATCTCGCAGAGTCAGATCAGCAGCGAGTTATTTTGGCTTTCTACATCCTGTATCTCTGAGAAGAGAAAGGAAGAGTTCCAAGTAATCAGAAATTTGTATGTCGAGTTTCTTTGAAGATGGCTGTTATTGTGGGTTGCTTTACAGATGTCAGAATTATTTACTACAGAAGTTCCTTTCATTAAGAAAAGAATTTTTATAGCTGAATTTCACTAGTTGCAAATGAGCGAGACACCATTTAAAGCACCAAAAAAGGGCTTTCACCACTTCAGAGCACTGGGTTTTGTAACCACTTCTACAAGTCTGCAGAATTTATGGTTGAAGTGTGTTTGTATGATGTGATCCTAGATTCCAAGAAACAAGATTCCGAATAATTCAAAGCTAAACAAGGGCTCACACAAATGATAAACTGTGATGTTCTGTAGTGTCATCTTGTTCCAGAAGCTTCTGAACATAAAGAGTGCAGCCAGAGTCGTTAGCAGCTGGCTGTCTCTTCCCGGGAACTCACTGGTAGTAACCACTGAGGTCCCTAGCCCCTGTTAGAGGATGCCAGCACAGCTGAATGCTCTATTCATCATTTGTATGCCATTCACAACGACTATACACACACACAAACTTCAGAAGGCCAAAGGTTTAGCCAATCTGTGGAAACTGGGCAATTAGTGCAACGTCTCCTGTTAAAAGCCGGTGTCCTCAGCTCGACATGATTCACGACAGATCACTGAAAACAATTAGGGTTGTTAACATACAAGGCACTAAAGACATTTACAGTGTGAAGTCACTGGCACCCCGGCAAGATGTAGAGATTTTATACAAGAGGATACATATGCAAGCACGTGTTATAAGCCTGCTCATTAGAGTCTACCTGAAATGTCACCTTAGAATTCCCATTCATTTGAATAAAAATGTTAAAGGAGTCATATATCCTCTTCTGGTGGTGTATACTACAGTACACTGGAGTTGTACCTTCAAACACAAGAAAGAGAGAAAGAAAGAGAGAGAGAGAGAGAGATCCCTGTCCTCTTCTGCTGCATTTGTGGGGACACAAATGGCTCAGTGGGCCTTGAATGGCTCTGAAGCCAAATGCAATGAAGCAACAGGAATAATGGGCCATGGAGATGGATTTAAAATTCAGATCTCCTGTTCAATCCCTACGCTTTCTTCCCCTTTTAGAAGGGGAGTTCTCTCTGTGCTGCCAGTAGATGAGGTTTGATTCCTGTAGCCTTTTTCAGCCCTCTGCAATTTTTAATTAGGGTGGAAGGAAGTATTTCACTTCTAGCTTTGCAAATTCTGTTCCAAAGGGAAATTCAAATAAGGTTGGTTTTATTCTAGTTTTGAAAGAAAACAAATTCAGTAATGTCAAATTTTTTCATAAAACAGACTTCGAAGTGTTGACTAACTGTCATCCTGATGCTTTAGTGAGCATTTAAAAGAGCAAATCTGAAACAGCTGAAATACCAGGAAAAATTAAATAGCAACTCTTGATCTAAGAAAAATATAAACTGATGGAGCAACCTGTGTTGGATGCAGAATTAATATGCACATGGGAAATAAACTGGAATACCTCACTCAATTTTTGTTCATCACAGGTCATCAAGCTAAAATGAGAAAAGCAAACTTACAGAGTTTTACTAACCGGAGTTATGGAATAGCAAGTGGTCTAGGACTGCTCCCATAGCAGTTTGGAAAAATATGCATTTTCGAAAGACTGATTCTTCTGGCAAATTCATAACAAGAGTGCGGCCACAGGCTGTAAAGGACAGACCACACACACGCTTTCTGGACAATCAGTGACCAGACACAAGCCTTTCCTCTGACTTCTTGATATAAACTTAATGGTTACCAATATTTACTTAGTCTGTAAATAAAGGTCATGATTTGCTAATATTTCTCTGCTCCTCATGTGCTTAAACAATATAAAAATCAATGCACTACAAGGGCACAGTCATGGCCTTTTTTCAAACAGGAAGAGTTCCTTGAAACATGTTAGAAGAGAAAATCCCAACCCAGAGGAGCACAGAGGAGAAGATCTTCAAAGAGTCCAAACTGAACCAGAGCTGAAATGCAAAACACAAAGGTATTTGCTGTCAAGGCTTGAAAAATACACTTTCGCCACCTGCCAGTGGTGACTTAGTGACTTTGGCTGGTACTAACATGTCACAAAGTCATCACACATTTCCACACTTTTTTGATTCCACCTTTAAAATAACCACCGATATTGCCAGAAGCCCAAAGCAGAACCTTCCAGAGGGATGCAAAAGTAGAGGTTTGTCACCTTTTTTCCTCTATCACATGAAATATATCCACTGACTTGCACAGTCTGGCTTTGAGAAGCTTTATTCTGTAATCACTCTAGGAAAGCAGAAGGCACCCTGCAACGCCCACCCCACCCCACCCAGCCTTTTCTTTCTTGCTTTGTTCCCTTCAATGGCAATGGCAGGAAGGAATTTCATACAGCACTGAGGAGGAACAATCCAGTTAATAACATTGCTGGAAATTCATACATCTGGGACAAAAGCAAGCTTCAGCCTGACAGCTGCTTGAAACATTCAGATAGTCTCATTCTGTTGAACAAGATTTCCCCAGTACAAATTTGAGATGACTCAGACAAATTTTATTCAATTTTACAAACACAGGACATAACGCTTGTGAAAAACCTTCAAGGTAATTTCCAGAGACGTGAAGATCTCTGGAGGTTTAAAGATCTTCAACTAACTCCCAGTTAGAAGAGGGCACATCTGAGCAATGCCAGTGCCCTGAAAGCTCCAGGTTTGCACCACCCAGCAGAGGCCAGAGCCTGGTCCTGGTGCTCTCCTCCATGCCCAGCTCCACGTGGACCGGCAGCACACCCTGTTAACAGCTGCTGTCTCAAGATCCAGAAGGCAAACCAGAGGAAGCCCTCAGTCATTCACCAGAGCTATCACACCTATGTGAGCCCCTACCATCCAAAGGAGTTCCTGTACCCACAGAAATTAGGCATATCCACTAGCAGATCCTTGTCCTCAGCACTAATAACTGTGCTGCGTACAATCTGCTGGCCAAGAAAAACACATCTGTTTACAGTATGAATAATTTAAAACCAATAATTTCCTCTTTTCCACTAATTAGACCCAATTCTTGTTCCTACTTACTTTTGGCTCTGTCTGCCCAATATTTTGAGCATTACCTGCACCCCGAGAGAGGGCAAAGGCACTGCCCTTTCCTACTCACAAGCATCCCAGTAAAACTTGTAGTGCTACAAACCACTCTATACTTCCTTTTAATGACAGTCAACAAAGAGACATCTCCAAACACCTTCCATCTGTCCCATCAGCAAAAATGATGCTTTTAAGGGAGGTTTCCTCCCTGTTCTATAGACAAGAAGGATGGATCAGATCAAACCAAGCTGTTTCAGCACAGGGGAGGAAGTGGGCAGGAGGCAAATGTGAAGGCATACAGGGAAAATACACACACAACCTGTATTTGACTGCAGGGACCTAAAACCAGGCAGTTGGAGACATCCAGTTTTTTTTAACCTTTTGTTCATTGTTTTAGTAATTTTATCTCTTGATGACAGATGAGGCGGATATTGCTAGGAAACTAAATGATTTCTTTGACTCAGTGTTCTGTGGGGAGAATGAGGGAAACATGCCAAAAATGGAGAGAAATTTCCCGGGGGCAGAAAATGAAAAATTAATGAAATGCGAGGCAACACGCAAGTATGTCAAATGAACCAAGAAAGGGATAAGAACAATTAAAATCAAACAGTGCTCGGGAGAGGTCAGGAGGATCAGCAAGGCAGGAGCAATAGTCTGAAAAATCTGTATGGAGGAAGCCCTTAAACTCCCTGTGAGGAGCAGGTGAGAGACGGGGAGAGCTCAGGTTCAGGACAGCGAGTGAGGAACATCAGGCTCCCTGAGCCCGGTCTTAGCACTGGGAAAAGTTACTGGCAGTAGCTTGAAAAAAGAGTGACACACATTGACAGGAAGGATGTCAAGGTGGACAGACTTCTTTTTTTCCCTAGAGCGAGATGACAATGAGGACAGACCCAGGATGAATAAGCCAATCTTGTTGGCTTAATTTTCAGCAGGCAAGTACCTTCTCTATAATGAGTGACAGCAAGTGGAGAAGACATTGTAGATATGTGGTAACTTGGCAGGTACGGGAAAAGTAACGTGGGCTAATTTTCCCTGTTGTACATAAAGTTGTATACATATTATTTTATATAGAGGTGTTCTGCACCCAGGATCTGATTATTGAAAAGCTGTGTCAGCAGCAAGTCTAGATTTGCTGCTCCCACCTTGTGGCTGCTCAGCCGCCTATGAGCTGTTTAGCAGAGCAGTCAGCTCTGAATCCCAGTCTCTAACCTAATCACAGCTTGGGGCTGCCAAACTGACTCTGTGTACTGATCCTGCAGCGGCCCCGGGTTTGTGACTGGAGTCCTTGCTTGGAAACAGCTCTGCCTTGGTGGGGGACAGCAGGAGAAGGCCATGGATTTAGTTCTAAACTCCAGAAGGCACTTGGGCATATGGGTATGCTACTTTGGGACAGGGCTGTTTTCCTGGATTAGTGAGTGACACCTCAGCTTGCTAATAATAAAACAGGGGAAGACTGGATGCAGAAACACAAAGAAATGAGAAAATAGGTCGATCACTCACTTCTGAAAACAGAAGAGAAAAGGGATAATGCTGGAAAACAAATAGTTGAAAGGAAAAGCTACCTTGGTGGTGGTGCAGGGTGTTGACCAAGGAGGCATCACCAATGACAGAAGAAAAAAATCAAACAGGCCAATGATGGAGAACAGACAGCACCTCCTTTACAAAAAGCAGAAAAAGGCTTCTTGTGGACCATATCCCAGAGACCAACATGTTTTGCAGGGCACAGTCATAGCCTCTAGTCTTTTTAATTGTCTTTTAAAAGGATTAATTTTCTAACAAGGGTATTTGCCAACAGGTCACGTGGTGAGCACGGAATATCTGCTGGTATCAACTAGGTTGTGTTCCCCCACCAAAGCAAGCAGCATTTCTGTTTTACAGAAGCAGAGTGAGAACCGTCAGATGGCGAGAGAGGTGCCAAGGCTTCCCTGATGGAAGGTGATAGACAGGTCTCACACTTCCATACCAACTGTTTCAAAGCCTGATTTTTCAATCACTTTTAATAATTTCTCTGGATCCAAAATAAATGTGGACAGATGACATGATACGCAGACAAAACCTGACTCTCCCAGTGGGAGAGGAATATTCCCGTGGTTTGTATGAACTCAACTTTTAAAGCCAAAGAAAGTAACATTTTTCCTATATGCAGCCATTACATTTCCTTTCTGTGCATCTCCTCCTTCCTGTAAAAGAAAAACACTCACGACTAAGTGAGATCCAATATATATAATTATGTATATGTATAAAGTGTGATGCTGGAAGAAACCTGCTGCCAGAAACCCTGGATGCTTTGGGACCAAAGCCGTGCTGAAATCCACTGGAGCCCTTCATTCTCAGCTTGGTGGGCATCTTCCAAAACCCTGCACAAAGCTGTACCCCTCATGGATTTTACATCAGCAATGGCAAACGTGAGTAACAGTCCCATTCCTACCAAACTGACTGGCAGGCGTTTCTCCCCATTGAGTGTTTCACCAGTTCAACAAGAATAAACATGTCGTAACTGGCTGTCCACTGACAGCGTGGGGGTGAAATGTTGCTCCCCAAACCCAAGCCAGGCAAGAGGCCAAGGGCCAGCTGGCACCTGTCAAAGGGAGCCAACATCAGGCAGCAAAGGCTCGAGGTGGAAAGCCAAGCGCCAGATTTTGACTTCAGGTACGTCTGTGCAGCCCTGCGAGTCCCTGGGTCTGGAAGGGGATTTGTGCAGGTGTAGCCAACACTTTCACTGCATTTATTGCAGCATCAGGTTTAAAGCGCTGGTACAATGGCACAATGGTGATCGATGACATCACAGCCTGGAGTTGCTTTCGAACCTACAGCTGTTCATCTGAGTTTTTTGGCTGCCGCCTCCATGAGTTAAGGTTTTCATTGGGCTCTTTGTTTGGTACCGGCTGGATCCTCAGCAGCTGAAGTCAACAGCTGTAACTTCACATTGCTGCAGCGAAACCCTGGGAGCTGCTATGATTTTTCCCAGCTGAGGATCTGGCCTACAGAAGGAGAGAGATCACATCATAGGGAAACAGCTTCCCTGAGGAGCAGGACTGTGGAGCCATCGAGTCTGCCATCTGGCTTTGCAGCACAAGGGGCTGACACACTTTAACAGGAGGAGAGGAAGAAAAGACTCCAGTGAGCTGCTACCTGGCTGTGCAACTCTGCACTGCATTCGGGTTGGGACATAAACCCCTGCTTGGGATCTTCTCCCCCTTGGAAGCGTCAGTCTTTGCACAGGATATTGCTATGCATTTTTCTGCATATAAATCAGCTGCATCACTGCAACTCTCTAATTCATTCACTGGTACAAGTGAGGCCTAAATAAAACTCAGCACTTTGCAGATTTGATCCACCACCACCCCCAAAAAAAAAAATAAACTTTTTTTGAGGAAAAGCAACCTTTTAGCTTTTCTCAAAATTCCAACACAAAGTAATGACCAGAGGAGGTTGTGAACTACTTGGTAAGTAACATCACAGGCAGAGATGAACATGAAGGTCCTTTGAGCAAGACTACTCTGGACAGCCATCATGACACCTCTCATCCAGATTGTCATGGACCAGCCCCAGTGTGTGGTTTTCCTGTCATCTCATTCTGTTGCTTCGTGGGGAGAGGAAACCTTGTGCAGGAGATGGCTGCCAGGCTCTCGGGGAAGAAGTGTCACCAAAATTCATGGATGAACCCATCCTTTTGCATAAGACAGCAAGAAAAGCTCCTGCTATTCAGGGCTCTTTAACATGTGGAAGGTGCACAACACACATTGTATCCCTGGGCCCCTTTTCTGCATTTACACATTAGATCTCACATTACCCTGTGTGCACCCCAACCCTGGGGTGTTCCACAGCCTCTGTGTGGTCCTGATGTCCCTTGCAGAGTAACATTAGAGACAAGCCTCTGAAAAACACTCAGGAAGTGCTGGTTCATCAACAGGCATGTCCCCAAGCAAGCCCCTGACCCTCACTGTGCAGCTTGTAATTACAGAGAAAGCCAAAAGAATTTAATTTTCATAAGAGATGTGTGTGGCTAGCAATCACTGAATTAATATTTCAGCTTGTCAGAGCATCTCCTTGTGACAAGATCCCCATATTATGAGGTTAAGAAAATCTAATGTGAAGCTGAGCCACAACATAAAAGCCATGCTATTTGTCAAAGTCATCAGCAGCCTTGTCCATGGGATTTAGCAGTCAAACCCCCAGCCTGTCAGCTCTGTCTCCCGCAGCAGGTAACGCATTTAGCAGCAAAACTCTTTCACAAGACACAAAAAATTGACCACAGAAGTGAACTTTGGATTTTAGATTCTCCTTTTATTGGTGATGAACATGTAAAAAAGAGAGGGGGAAAAAAGCTGTAAAGCAACAGAAAAACAGATGTATTTCTGAATTAGATTGGAAGGTTTTTCTATTGTATATTACACACCTGATCTGCAGCACTTCCAGGACTGCATCCCTAAAAAAATTCCTAACTTAACAAGTAGGTTAGAAACTTCTACAGTGTAGTAGCTGACCTTGATAATCATTGATCAGAAAGCACTTTAGGATGGAGCAATCCCCTTGCAATCCCTGCGTAAAAGCTTTTATAGAGCTCCTGCCGTTGCTGAAACAGTGGGGCTGGTATGGTTAGAAGGAAACAGCACTTGTGCTCAACCTCTATGTTCCCCTGGAGGAAACAACAGTGGAGTCTAAAATCAAAAATTTGAATTAATCAAGTCCAGGAAGGCTCTAACAGGGGAATTCAAAATGTCCAAAACCGAGTGAAAAACTGCTTCCTGAGCAGCTGCATTCACTGCTGAGCCGCAGGTCCCAAGGCAGCGCTGTCCTGAGCAGGGGTGAGCAGCAAACAGGTTTGCTCTGGTGACAGCGCTAAGAGTGCCTGGGTTGCATAGTGACTTACCCCGCTCACCTGAGTGCGTACAGTCACCTCAAACTGCAGAGCTGAACCTGAAATCCTCCCCTGCCCTGCTACAGTCAGTACAAAAACACAAACCCCAAAGGTACATCACGTGCAATGGCACAGACACAAACCCAAGTTGCTCCAGGAGCTGGTGTCCTGCCTCCCCACCCTGTGTGCTCCCAGTGCCGAACGCACCAGCAGCACAGCCTGGAGGGTTTCTTTGCTGGCTGCGGCATCACTTGCTACAAGCAAAGAAATATTTGACCTTTCTATCTGAAGGAGCTGACAAAGTAGCCCTTTAAACCTGCCTCAACTGGGCTGTGTTAAAAGGAGAGCCTTCATTCTCTGCAGTAAATCTGTAATTCAGTCAGCATGTTGAGCAGCAGGATAAGGGGGGCATCTGGCACCGAACAGATGACAGATTTTATCTTTTTTTTTTTTCTCTTCTCCTTGTCTAGACAGTGGGCCTCACGTCCTCCCACCTGGGGACACATCTGCTTGATCGGGCTCGTGGAAATGAGCGGTGATGCACCTTGTGTGGATCACTCGGAGAGATCCAGCCTCTCAGGGGAATGCCAACATCACTGCGAAGTGGTGATGACACCGCACCACAGGCTGGAGGCGGGATGCAGAGGCAAGGGTGAGCTGGTCTGCTCTACCATTCAAACCAAACTGCCAAAACCAGTGGCAAAACACAGGACTGTTCAGTGGTGGAGGATTATTGCTTGCCCCTTTGCCACGGTACAGGCAGCTGAGTGTATCCTGTACCAGACTCCCCAAGCAGCAGCTGGGAGCCCACTAATGAGGGCAGGGAGAAAACAAGCCACAAATCTCCCCCACCTGCTCAGTCTTTGAGACACTGGAGACATTGTCCTAAAATTCTTTGTTCTTCGCAGTGTTTGCAGGTCACCTCTTTGATAAACTAGTTTCCAGCTAAACTTTTAATGATGAGTGAGGCACTTGTGTGCTCCCGCGGCAGGGGAAGCCCCTGGGCCCGTGTCACTTCCTGGCTGGGTGTCCCAGATCTCCACCAGCATCCCCTGCTCAGCATACTGGGAGCACAAACATTGCACCCTCAAGCTTAACAGTAGGATCTTGTTTAAGGTGTTTAAGATAAGTGGGTCACCTACCAAGGCTGCACAAATGGCATTTCCAGAAGGGTGTTGTTATTTATACAGCACCGCAGGGGACTCTGGAGATTCAAAGACAAATAAATCGTGGCAAACTCCTTCCCCGAGGGCCTTTGTAATGTGCAACTCAAACCCTCTGGGATGTTCAATTCCTCCTGCGAGGTGGTAAGTGCTATCAACTCCCACTGACTTTATTAGGCATGAGGATACTCAACACCTTGAGAGACAGCACTTTCAAATTACTTTCATCTCCAGCAGTATGGCCACTTACACAGTTTTAGCATAATGAAGTAGCAAGTGACAACTATACTTAAGAACAATGTTCTGCAAAGGACAGGTGGAGGACAGGACCACCTAGATTTTCATCTCTAGCTTCTACAACACAGAGATTTGTTGGTAGGAGATGGACGTCTGTGAGAGGTTGAACAGAAAAGTGAGCTCGCAGGAGAGCAAAAACATCACAACCAAAGCTGACCTTCAGCACTGGCTGGGGCAAGACGCTGCTCTAAACTGCTTCTGGGGTATTTCTCTGCTTTGGGGTTATGGGTGTTTTTTTAGCATTTCTGTTTCTGTGGTTTCATAAATGTTAGCTGGGTAATAGTAAATCGACTACAGCAGAAAAACTCCTTTCCTAACTAGTAAGTGATCCAGATGGAAAAGATGCAGGGGTGTCCTAGATCTTCAGACTATAAATCTGATTCAGCTGCTGCCTTCAAGCCAATCTTTTAATTAAATTTTCTCCTTTTATAAGTGGTTTTGTGTTTGGGGTTTTTTTTGTTGTTGTTTGTTTGGGGGGTTTGAGGTTGGTGGGTGTTTTTTTGGTTTGGTTTATGTTGTTGTTGGGTTTGGGGGTTTTGGGAGGGGCCTGTTTTTGTTTGTGGTTTGGTTTTCTTTTCCCCATGGATCTTGCAGCAATGGGCTTGGCTTTTGTTTCTCTCTTTTTTCTTTTCCCCCAGTCTTTAAATCTCCAGGTAATTTAAGCTGTTTCCACCATGTAATCCTTGCTTAGGGCGTGCTATAATTCCATAAAAATTTCAACACACAGAGAGACAGGTCAATCCTTATAATGAAGCTGATCTTGCAGGAGTTGTAATATTTGAGACAGATTGTCAATGCAATATTTATGTGCTCTTTTATTAACACCTTTGATGACTAATGGGGAAGGTTATTTGTGTTTGCTGGGGTTTTTTTTAATTAAATTACCTGTATTTATAACAGGAACAGACTATGATGCTCTTCTGCCAAGAGGTACAGAAAAAAACCTTCAAATCCCTAAGGAAAAACAAGGATATTCCAGTATTTGCAGGAGGGAAAATACCTGTTTAGCACTTTTAATTGGGAGAGTTCAAAGTGCTTTGAAGAGGTCAAGGACGGGGAAGAGGCAATGTCCACTAGAGTCAATTAAGTTACCCTTTAAACTTCAAAGTGATCTGTCCATGCCCACGTCTTACAAGCAGAGAGACAGAGAAGTACAGTCACTGTGGTTTTTGACATCAAAAAAAGCAGAAGAACTATTCACACAGGTGCACACAACTTTAATTTCTATTGTCCACGGCTTCAAAAATTTCAAGAGTAAATCCAATTTGTAGAAGAACTGCTTCTGGTTCCAGAGACAGTAATATAAGCACAGGTATGTCCTAAAATTATATGTCTTCCCAGGTGGATAGAGACATGAAGAGTCAGAAGAGAGGTGTGAGCTTATTTACAGGCTGGTGAGAGATGGCAGAAGGTTTTCCAGCCTCGTCATACTCTGCTTCCCAAAGGACTCTTTAAACATGTTATTGTTTTCACTAGGATTTCATTCCAATGGGGGGAAACAATCCATCAAAGATATTTTCTTACTCTGCTCTAAAATGCTGCTTGGCTTTATGAGGTAATAATAAACATATTCATATTAAATTTTACTCCTGTGAGAGACAAACAGCAGCACATATAAGAGCAGTTGCTTTCACACAAGTTTCACATTTTCCCAGTTCACTGACAAAAACAGATTTCCTTTCCATCTTGCATTTCAGACAGGGCTAGATTTCAAATTAAGAATGCTTTTGCAGGTGTAATTTTTGCATAATTAGGGCACCCCTATTTGTGTGCCAGCCTTCGAGAAGGGAGAGCCAGGCTGAATACTTGTGCTTCCTTCTGTTTCTTTGTCGCTGCAAATCAAAGACCCAGAGAATATTCTGCACCCTAAATTCATTTAGAAGGTTGAAAACCACAGTAAAGGCTCATGGCTTTCAAAAAGCTGTACACGTGTGCTCTGCACTAACCATCCCTTCTTCCGTGCAATAATTTCAAATTGCTTTGGCTACTTGCTATGTAGATCAAAGTCGGATTTCTGCTTGTGTCTTGTTAAAGCAACTTCCCAGTCACCAGCACTGCTCTGAGATGGCAGTGAGAGCACTGCTTAGAAACTCATCCAGATAACAAGAAAAAGAAATATCAAAGAATGTAACTTGTGGTATAAATACAGTGTTCAGGCCATTTGCAAAAGTCAAGAGTTGTGAAAGCAAGACAGAGAAAACTGAGCATGTTTATGTATAGATAGATATATATATATAAGTACACAGATATGGATGGTATAAACCTGTCAGATTACCAGCCTATTTATAAAAGAAGTGCAACACCACCAGAAGTTGAAAGAGACAATTTTTGGAGGTGCTTTAGCATGGAAGGGGCGTTTTGCTTTGCCATCCCTGCCTGTGAGATATCTGGCTTTCTACGGGATGGGGACTCATTGTGTTGCTCTGGTTTCCCAGGTGGCATGTGCTGTTTGTCCAGCAGGAGGCTGCATTACATTCATGGCACAGCTCTTTTTGGCTACCACCTGATTAAGATGTTGGGGGTGACATGGTTGATTTCAGGGGCTGAGTGATCTGTATCCTCACACAGAAACGAATTGTCCTTTCCACTGTAACTCCTGATAACTTCAACATCCCTAATGGCCTTTCATTTCCCATCTCTGCAGAGAATGGAATTACCACCTCAATTTTATAACAGATTGGCTCATACTATGCACCTGAATACAAGACTTTACTGCAGACTTGTGACGAGAAACTGAGCAACAAACAGCTTTTTGCTGTCTGTGTGCTTTTGTGTGCTTCGAGAGCAACTCCAGTGCTGTTTCGCAGCACCTGAACGGGGCAAAATGGCCACTGGTATTAGAATAATGGAGATGATAACGTTTTTATCTAATAGCACTTGATGTGTGTCTATTACATACAGTTATAATATTCCATAATACGGGGAGTCATGTGCATGCTGTGCCCTGCCAAATAACCCAGTTTAAATTTCTATGAACAGGCATAATATATTCCATCTCACTCTCCACAGAATTCTTCCTTTGTCCATAATATGCTTTCAAGCAGTTTTTATTTGCCAATAAAAATGTTTGAGAGGCAACATTTCATTTAGTTAGGCCCTGAGAAAGGGAAATACGGCTTGAACACGGGCTGATAGCCATGTCTTCCAAACAGTAACTGGTTGCAGATCTAGGAAAGCCGTTAAGAGGATTTTGCAAGACCCACAAGGTAATGTTTACACTTCTTTGCACACAGATCTGTTCTTAGATGTATTTAGGATTTTCTTTTCAAGTCCAGGAGATCTCCTATTGATTTGGATACTCAAAGATCCCCTCTGTTATCGGTTATGCTTAAAAACCCCTGTCCTGAAGGCTGTGCCAGGGGCTTATCGATGTCGAAATACCCCTGTCAGCATCTGCAACCGTTTGTTGGGTGCTCCATTTTGAAGTGGAGAAAGAAAGAGGTGCTTGCAGAGCACCCATCTGCACACTGTGAGGTCAAGGTCCTTCTTGGCTTAAACCAGTGCTGAGGACTGAAAGACATCAAACACCAATTCATTCTTCACACAGGAGGAAAATGCTGAGGAACCAGCTATTTCGTATTTTCCTTTGTTGCTGGCCAAACCTGGCAATAGGAGACGCTTTCAAGCCTCCAGCTACTAGCTACTCTCATTTCTGAAATTACATAGTTCTACAATGGATTATCCCAGACACAATTTTCCAAAAAAAGAAACAAATCAGAAAATATAAAAAGACACAAAGGTCAATAAAACCTGTTTTGGAGTATCCATCAAGTGATGTTTACTGTCATGAAAAGGTAATATTTCTCCAAGAGCATTACAGTCTGAAGCAGTTTGTGCTGTGATGCATGGGAAGCAACAGGGATATTGCAGACAATCCATAGTCTGGAGAACAACACTCCACCTTGGGCCATCCAGGGCAGGAGGACAATAAATCCTCCTCCAATCCCATTCACAGGTCTTTGCACATCAGACCAAGTCTGAAAGATGAGATTGCCAGGAGCAATATCTTATAAACCTCATCTGCTGCCCAGCTTGTCCAGATCCTCAGCAGGAGACTCTGCACATTCACCTGGGCATCAGCCAGTGACTCTCATGGTCCTAAATGATCCTTTATACTCTGGTAGCTGTACCACAGGACAGGAAAAGGGATAAACCTCATTAATTAAATGATGTAACTCTGAATGATCAGGTCACATCTAAGACATACTTGGCAAAATCAAAACCTCAGGACCTCGAGACATCATTTGGTTTATGCCAACCCCATAAGTGGCAAAAACCTACTCTTTTCTTTAAAAATCCACACAGAAATAGCTCTCAGTTTAGAATGGAGCGATCAAAAATTAGCAGCCTCCTCCTTGCCTTTTCCTTGTCTGTAAAAAAAAAATGCCCTCAACTTTGTCACAGAAAATTTATGTCAACATGACATGCGTGTGGAAATGCCAACATCAACATTTAAGTACCATGGTGCAGCATGTCAGAAAATGAGAAATACCTGTGCAAACCCATGTCCAAACATGAAAACTATACTAAATAGGGTTCTTTGTGACTGTGGGCAGAGAGAAGCAATTTCAGTGAGGTGTACCCCTGTCCTCCTGCCCCAAACTTGTCTTCCTACTGTCTCTTGACTTCCACAACAAACTTCTATTTAAATTGCAGCAACGGAATGTTAAATAAAAACTAAGGTGCCACTTAAGCTCCTAATCACATTCAGGACTCCTTGGTATTGGGCTGAATGCCCTCATTTTCCCTAGAACTTCTGTGCTGATGTCAGGCATTCAGCACATCACAGGAGATACTTTTTGTTGTGCTTCACTATTGCCTCGAACTGACAACTCTTCAAGAAAAGCCCAGTGCAAAACAAGAAGGCAGGGGATTAGATTGTCCTACATGACACCACAGAGATACAAGATGAGTATAACTTGCCCCCAACAAACTTCCACCATCCCAAAATTTGGAGGTGTATCTGTAGCCACCACACATGTAGCCGCAGAAAGAAAGGAGAGCTGGAAGCAGAGACATAGGACAGAGTATACCTGACTGCATTCCTTGAAAGAAAGGAGGGATCAGTCTCCAGGGCATATGCAGTTCCTGGGTTGGTGCCGTTACAGTCCATCCGTAATAAACAAAATTTCCAGAATCTCTGAGAATTGAGCCAAAGGCATAGGAGAAAAATTCTTGCACTTAAATTAAGAATCAAAATGGAAAAGTACAAATCTATTCTTCCATAATGCATGGGAGTATAATGTATGTGAATACCCAAGCATCAATTAAAACCCAGACACACTTCTAAGCATATCCA
The DNA here is from genome assembly GCA_036023395.1 of Myiotriccus ornatus. Lineage (NCBI taxonomy): Eukaryota > Metazoa > Chordata > Aves > Passeriformes > Tyrannidae > Myiotriccus > Myiotriccus ornatus. The sequence continues at coordinate 10,145,707 of JAYRBT010000181.1, forward strand.
CCAGGTAGAAAATACGCCTGGATTGACTGAAAAGAATGCCCTGTCCACCTTTAGTAAGGCTCATTTATTCATTTAAAGAAGTATAATCTTGAAAAACTTGCTCTAGCCTTTGATCTCCAGTCATCAGTACAAAAGGCATTTGGAGTACTGCTCAGACTTAATTAGCTTGCTCCTTTTTTATACATGATCTCAGTCACACACTAATTAATCCATTTATAGTTTAAAATCTATCAGTCAAATCCCATACTTCATTCTTAAGACAACTTCAGAAATGGATCCACTCCTCCTCCTAATTTGTTGCACTACTAGAAACATCTACCCCTCCTTTGGACAGTCCCGCTTTCCCAGTCAAGGAAAAAAACCCAGAAAACATACACCTCCAAGGAGTAACTGAACTTGGATCACCCGGAAACGGGGCTGCTCAGTACACAGAATAAAAAGGAAATATAAGCCTTATTTTGTATAAAAGGAGAATGATGAAAAGCTGAGCTCCGCCTCCTGTATTTCACTGAGCCACTGCTGCACATAATGCAGAGAGCTGTCAAGAGATTTAATTAGGATACAAAATCCAGTGATTTAAGAATTCTCTCTCCTTAGAACATTCTTAGGGATTTGCTCAGAATTAGAGGATGGTTTAAACATTAAAGGGTTTTTTTCCCTTTAATGAGATCAACTGCATAGTGGAAAATGAGACTTTATTTATCTAAATATCACATGAAGAACTGAATAATTTAATAACCTCTCTCAACTAAATCCAACCCAATATATTTACACGTCTTTTTTTCTTCTTCATATAAAATACTTATTTCGTGTTTGACTTGCAATGTATAAACAACTCTTAGCTCTACAAACCATAAAGATAAATAATAAGAATTCTGCATTAAAAATCAACTGTTATCTTTGCTAACAATAATAAGTCTTTCAGTTTGTACTTATATTCAATCCTGAAATCATATGGTTATTCACTTAGATAGATCTCTAAGTGAATGTTTCTGGACATAAAAAACACTTTCACCCCGTTTAAAATTGTTACATACCCTTCCAAAAGCAATTCTTGTCCATTTTAGATCAAGACTAGCATTGGTAATCAGTAACAACCTAGATCCTTAGGGATCTAGGAATGACTGAGGTGTGTGTTTGCTTACATACAGTTTTATAGAAAACTTCAACATTTCCAGGGCTGGAAAATGAAATCTAGCACATCTATTTCCTTTTGATACTGCTTTATCTATCACTAGGGCCAGGTTCAGTCACCCTTGCAAACATTTACTGTCTCAATGGAATGATCCATTTAGCTCAGGTTAATTTAGTTCAGTCAAGTCAGGGTAATCAGTTTGCCCAGGATTAAGAAAAGGACCGAGTACTGGGAAAAAAAAACCAAAAAACAACAAGCAAAGCACAACAGGATCTTGATTTCCCCTGTTGATACATCAAAAAGAAATGAGTGTGGAAAACTGGGACTTAATGATTCGGAAGGACAGCTCGCCCAAAATAATCAGTCTGGTTTATTACATAGAAATAATAATTTAAACCTTTTAAAATACAACTATACATGGATTAGTAAAAAACCCCAAAACTCTTCATCCAGGACAAGGAACGTAGATTTACTTAACCAATACTAAGGCTATTTTTCAGAGCAGGTTTTCTGCATTTTAACTGAAATCCATTTTCCATCTTAAGAACTCTGATATAAACTATGAATGTAATGTAAGCTGTTAAAATAAAATAAAATTATTCACTATCTTCTAAATGATTAAAGCCTAAAAGTTAAAAATAAGAGAAAGAAATTTGAATCGTCTTCTTTGAATTATTTGGAGCTATATAATTACTTCTAACGTAATTACTTGTTGGCAAAACTGCCAGATTTGGTGTAAATTATGTGTCTTGGCAAATCATCATGTCCTAAAGTTTACTAAATCAAACCAAGTGTCACTTGGAAAAGGATCAAAAAGTAAAAACAAAGGCACTTCTCATGTCAGTTAGACTAGATGGGCTCCCTGGGGTGATGGCATCAAGGTGCCCACTGCAGTGCATCTCCTCTAATTCTGTGGCCATGCATGAGCTCAGCAAATGGAAAAGCTTCATTTGTGCACAACTGCCAGCATGCACTCTGCTCACCAGTCACTTTCTTAGCAGGAGAGCACAAGCTTAAATTAATATTTATTAAGGGTCTCTAATGGCAGTGGTCGCTCCGTGCGCTTCCACTTCAACCCACGGTTGCCTCACAAGAGCACGGTATGAAATAAATCAGCGGCCCATATGCAATGTCTGCTTCCTGGCTGTAAGACATGGCTGTGTGTGGTGGCAAAATGCAAGTGAGGTTTCCACCTCAAGCAGCTTCTCCCCTTCAGCTGCAGACAGCACACAGAGTGGAAGAGTGTAGATTGCTGCAGTCTGTGACTGCTTCTTTCAAAGTCAGAGATGCTCCTCGGTCAAGTAAAGCAGGACAAAAGAGAAACATAGTAGGTTGCAAAGATGTGCATAGAAAGGAGTAAAACCCTACAGCACTGTACGGGAGCACACTTAGCTCCTTGGCTCCTGATGAGCCTTCACTCTGCACTGGGCTGGGGCAGCTGCAAGCTCTCCCTTCACAGCAGGCTGCTGGAAGACAGCTGAAGAGACCAAACTTTGGTGGTTTTGCTTCATGGGCTGCAAATGGCTTACAATAAAATCAAAGGAGAGAACAGAGAAATGGGACCATGTAGGGGAGAATTCATCTGATTTGAAGACGCATCTTAAAAAATCAATGCATCACTCCCTAAAAGTGTCTATATCTCACAATTAACAACAAAGAGATTCCTGATTAGCTCAGATGGAGGTGTAAATGTTGTAAACTTCTGAAGTAGGATCCATCAACCCCACCCACAGCACCTTCAGAGAGCTGAGATCCTGGGGTGCCTTCGAGTTTCCTCAGCTCGGAGTTTTGCCATTAGTAGCAAACCAACATGTTTAGGCCAAATAGCACAGCACACACTGCTTTAGAGGGTGAACACTTTGGAAAAAGCACAGGGTTTTAACTATGGCATGAAGGAAGATTTTAAACAGTTTAGGTAAAAGCTGATGGTGTAACAACCATCTTTTTTTTTTTTTCTGCTGACTAACCTAAGACCCCAAACTTTTGAGTGCCTAACACATCACAGACACTGTGCATTGCCTGGCAGGGTGGTCACTAACACAGCAACAGCCTTTTCTCTCCAGCAGTCCTACATCTAGAGATCTGTCTGTAGGTGAACAAAACCACGCTGCACTTGGGATGAGGGTCTGGGCATATGGGACATTCCAGCCCCTTCCCTGGCAAACTCTGCTTGCCTTAGCTGGGAGCCTGAGTTAGCACTTCCCAAGGACAAGACAATCTCTAAAGACAATACACACGGAGTAAGAGAAGGGAAAGAGCACGATCCTATTTATGCCATTGGCAAACTGCAGTACCACAGTGAGGAAAAACTGGGAATGAAAATATCTCAATCCAGAATAGTCAGGTATTCAACCAAAGGACTGTCCTACCCTTCAAAAAGAGAAGAAAAAAAAGTGAAAATTCTAATAATCTTTTCTTTAAAAAGAGAGTACATGTATGTAAGAACATAAACAGTAAGAACACAGCATCAATACTGGTATAGAGATCTTTGATAGATTGATGTTCTGAGGATACAAAATGATACTTTCCCAGCACATGAACAACACACTCCAGATGAACTGAAAATGAGACCATGTTATCAGTAGTTCACTACTGATGCCAGGTTCTCATAGTCTGCTTTTCATTTTCATCAAGCCTACTTCATTACCAGTGCCTTGATGCAAATTAAAATGAAGTCATCAGGCTCTAGACAGATATACAATTTTTGTTAGAAAGGCGATGAACCCAGTTCCTGTTCCTGCGAGTGATTATGCAGTAAGCAGTCTAATTTTCTACAGATGGCTTAATGAGACTGCATATGCATAAAAAGTTACCCACAGGCATATTTGCAGTAGAAAGGCCATGGTTATCTCTTAGCTGCAGGGTCTTCCAGGGACCCAAGCAATTACCATTGTTGAGAGCAACAAAAGCAATGCTACAAATGCATCATTAGAACAAATATTTCGTAACTGGGCTTTTACTAGTTACACCTGGTGCTAATATTCTTAATGATGGAGCACCACTGGGAGGGGGGGAAAACTTCCTGCACTCTGTGATCATGGATACACCAGCATGGACACAGCCAACCTTTGATGACTGCAAGGCTCAGAGGGAGCTGATGGCAGGGTGGCATTGGTGGCTGAGCTGCAGAGCTGCAGCTTCACAGAATTAGCCATATCACCTTAAATCCTCTCTCTGGGACCAAGGGAGGGATGGACAGAACTAGGTGGGATTGTGGAGGCCAGTATTCACAGCACAGTCGGGGACCCCATCACCTGTCCACACAGTGCCATCCTCTTCACGGTTTGACCAAGTTGCCACCTCTCAAACATATCTCAAGGCTCTTGACTTTGTGACGATTTTGGCACTGAGCTGAGGGGAGGATGGTCACCTCTGTGGGAACAATCACCCCAGGATGGTGAGCTGTGTCCAGGCAGGGGCAGCATCAGTGCAGTGGGGACACCAGACACCTTTGTCACAGCGGTGGGAGTAGTGGTCATGGGGAAAGCTCCAACATGGTGATGACCGCAAACGAAGAGCATGCCCAGAAATGTACCAGGGACCAATTGGGACATTATCTTGTCAACCATTTATAGTCTTCCCGTTACTGCAATGGAATGTTTCCAGGAACAAGTCCAGCATTACCACTTCTACATTTCTTCAGTGCCTGCTCTCAGCAGGTGTCTTTAAACTTGTTGGAGGCTGAGCACCTTTTATGTGCTGTAGCCCTTCACTCTTTAGCACAGACTGGCTGTGAAAATTTCCACCAGTCCTATATAATTTTTATCCAAATTTTGACTGCAAATTGCATAGGAATGCACTTTCTCACTTTGCCCATGTTTTGCCTTGCTGCTCTTTAACATGGAAGCACATCTCACAGGGCATGCGAAAAAGGAATTTTTACCAGTGACAGTCATATATATATGTTACTTGCTTCTACCATGGAATGGGATGACGGAATTGCCACAAGACAGAGAGACGAGGCAGCCCCAGGTACTCTTAGAGAGGCTGAGAGGCTGGAAACCATTCCCTTGCAGTCTGCATGGAGCATGGACCCTGCAGCTACCCGGGAGCTGAGTAAGGAGTCCGTGGCCCAGGGATCTTCAAAGAGATCTTGAAAAGAAACAGCTGGTGATTCCAACTCCCCTGCGTGTTTCTGAAAAGCTGCATGAAGCATGTAAAAGGAAAGGAAATATTTGTCTTTGAAAAGAAAACAAAAGGTTGTTAAAATCTTGGAAGATGTGACACCACACAACAAAGTAGACAGAAGTAGTTCTTAGAAAATATATAACTTAATATTTGTCCTAAAGGCTCCCACAATAGACCAGAAGCCAGGAAGGCTCCCTGCTTTGCTCAAACATAGACCAAGGACCCAGTGAGGGTTAAGGGGATGAAGTGGTGACTGTAAGCTGGAACACGCCTGTGTAGGAAGGGCTAATGCAACCTACCCAGAAATCTGGGGGAACCCATATAGGAAACAGAAGTGATATGAGAAATGCTGCCATATGTGTATCTGCAGTACAATTCCACTGCAAATACCTATGGAAGCCAGAACTGGAAGAGGCTGATTGGATAAATGCAGTGATAACAAAAATAGCAACGTAAAACACATACATAAATTGGAAAGTTGCTCTGTTATGTAGAACACATAGGTCTTCTGGCTCTGGACCCAACACTGTTGTCAAAATAATTATCAGTGAGTGAGGCAGAATCCATGGTCTGTTACAGAGAAGAGGAGGAACCTCTCAGGACCCATTACCAGCCCAGGGTTAGACCTCATTAACCCTCATTAAGCCAAGGAGGATTATATGTTGCAAACCAGATCTGAATTTGGCTTTAGATTTACCATTTGTTTACACAAGCAGCTCAGATAGCTCATTTCTGCTTCCAGACACCCTCACTGACTGCTCCATGCTTCCCTGGGAAAATTCTAATAAAATAGCTGTGCTATTCTGCTTTGTACAGTTCTTTTCAGTCCTAGACAGACTGGTCCAACCCCAGGTCTCATGCTGTTCTTCAGACTACTCCAGTCTCCCTGCACATCTTGCAGGATATTCTGGGTGAGTTTGGCCACTTGGAGTCTGGAAGAGCTGGAAGCAGCCAGTTCCTCTCGCCTCCTCCAATAGCTGGAGTAGCTGGTCATTTGTTTGAACTCAGACTTCACAGGTTGCATTTGATGAGTAAACTAAATGCAGGCTGGATGTCAGTGCTCTCTGCTCTTCAAAAAATGGGTCCATGCAGGATTTTGTCTACAGCTCGCTGGACCAGGTGAGGCAGTGGTGAGGAGCAGACGTGGAGAGTAATAAGAACAGGAAAAGAACAGGTACAAACCAGATATGCACTTAAGCATCCCCCAGTCTGTTGCTGGGGAGCTTCAGCTCACCACATTTCTAAGGGATAAAGTTATATCCATCCCTACGTGCTGTGCAAACAGCCAGTGACTCCAAGGGCAAGCCAAGACAATCAATCTGCCACAGCTGAGCACGTCCAGGTTTGCTGTTGTCACTGGGGGATTCGTAGCAGTTGTGCTTTGGGAAACAAAACAAACAGCAGCACTCTTCTGTACACACCAGCTCAGGCAGCTCACCAAAATCAAACCGGGAGAGTGAGGACTGCTCGACCTGGAGGATTTAATTAGAGTCACTCCCCTCCTCCCCAAACCATCTGAAGGCTTCAGAGTTTTATTCTTACTAACTTGCAAATTTACTGCTCTAATTCAAAAGGAAAATGCATGATCTCAAATGTCAAGGAGTTATGTTCAATTTCCTTATGGTGTTTTGACCTTCTCAACATGAAGGAAGCAACCCTTAAAGAGCCAGTGAAGCCGGGCTGCAGAGAATATTTATGCTGAAGGGCTCCTGTGCCCCTGTCAGGACAAGGCTCCACGCTGGGGACCTCTTATCCATCTCAGACCCAGGAGATACCTCCTAATTTCTTTTTGATTCACTGTACAAAACCAGGAACTGGGCCCTCATTTTTTTTCTGTTTTTTAATGAATTGGCATCTCATGCAGCTGAGCAGGGTTATAACACAACTCAGTGAGAAGCAATACATTCCAGGGTGAATTCTGGATGGGTAGTGATTTCCAGAAGTAAATAAATCACTGAGTTTCATTTTGAGCATTGCTGAAAATGTCACCCAAGCTGAAGGGGAGCTCATATTCATTAAATAATACTTCAGTTTCTGAAAAGGCGAGGGGGATTTCACCATACCAAAGAAGAAAGAAACTTAGTACTAAAAATACAGAAAATGTGAACATCTCATCCAGTCATGACATTTATGAGTACACCCTGAAACAGGACAGTTCAGTGCAACTTCATCTGGAAGTGCATTTGCTGGCCTGCTGGAAGGCAGCAATCAACTACTACAGCACTCCCTGCACAGAGGTCTAGTCAAGTTATTATCCACATGAAATATCTGTCTTCCATGAAATTATTTCCTTCCATTTATCCACAGGCTTTGGAATGGAAGGATGTCCCCATGCTAAAAGTCACTGTTATAACCTGCATCTTCACTAGCATCCTCAGCTGCAAGGCAGAGGAAGCAAATGTGCCTGAGAGATGAGTGTCTCCCCCTCTGTTTGAGCCCAACAGGCTCACTCGAGGACACTGTTGTGCCAACACTGGAAAATGTGCCCAAATGTCTAGAGGAGGAATGTGAAACTGCAGATACTGCATGCTGACAACTTACAGCTAGTCAGTTCTAAACTGTCTGGGGATTTCCACACAGACAGCACGAGCTTCACTACCCCATGTTGTGCAGAGAGTTATTTCAACAATTTATTTCAACAATTGCCACCATCTCGCATGCTCAGCCACGCCAGCTAGTCAGTCTTCCTTGCTGGTACAGACCTACAGGACGTGATATGTGCACAGACGATCTCAGTGCCGAGGAAAGCCCCTTCTTCCTGTTCCAGCAGCATTGCTGCTGCTGTGGCACAGCTAAAGGGAGGTGAAACTAGCTCCTGCAAGAGATCTGCAGCATCAGTTTGTGTTGGTTTTCACCCGTGGCAAGAGATCACTGAGCTGTAGGAGCAAAAGAAAGATGGCCCTCACTGGCATGAAGTTTTACAAGCATCCTCCTGCTGCTTCAGCCAGCTTGCACATTTCATAGCATTATGAATTTAAATGCCATGGGATGGATCTGTCTGGCAATAAATTCAGCCAAAGGCAATCTCTTAAAAAGCCATCATTATGTAAGGTTGTGCTTGCTCATTATAATGAAGGATGGAAAATACAGTATGCGTCACATGGTGTAATTCAAAATTGATTTCCTATTGTGACACACTTTACAGAGGCTACTCTGCACACTGTTTTTGCCATGGTCTAAACCGGGACTGTTTTTCCACTTTTCCTGCCTTTTATCTTCTCCTGTTTGCCCAGTGCAGGAGACTATTTCAAGGCAATACCTTCATCTTTGCTGCACATCAGAAGCAGAGCAAGGGAGGAGTGCTGTCTCCTATCCTGGCAGCTCTCCATCGCATTTTAAAACTCTTCCTTGAACCAAAAAAGCACATCACTCATTTTATTTCTCTGCTCGTCAAAGAAGAGCTGGTTGCTAACAGCAAAAAGAGCCACTTGTGAAACATGCCAGCTCCTGGTCTCATCCTGCCAGGAGCTCTGTCATCTCAGCTCCCACCGACGCTCTGCTTCCTCCAAGAATCTGGACCATGCAGGATTGGCCTCTCCTAGAGACTCAGATGGTGCTAGAATTATATGTTTCTACTTTGAAGACTGTATAAACCCCCTGTCACAACACTCTCAGTTTTTCAGCTGAGCTATTCTTTCTGTTGATTTAGATTTTACCTCTTCAGTTTCTTCAAATTTGTAATCTTCTTTGTGCTAATGCTGCTAAATAGGTCTTTTTATCCCAAAAATCACTTTGCCACCAACACTGCTTGGCACCCTTGTCTGCAAACTCAACAGAGATGCCAAGGGCTATGGTGTAAACCACATTTCCCATGTTTGATCTTCAGTGCTGTACCTGTACACCTTCACAGGTTTGTCAGGTTGGTGCTGAAAGCAAACACAGCCATGGTCCCACCTACACAAGAAGTTACCTTCAGCCAGGGTTATATAGGTACAAACCCAGAAGGCTGCAGTCCCTGTGGAAATAAAAGCCATGACTGCCCATGAAGAGCCACTCCAGTAAGGCCACCTGCCATGGGACCATCTACGACCTGCAGCAGAGAGCAAACAGCCCATGGGGCACAGGAGCCTTGGGTGGCTCAAAGCCCTCTTTACTCACTCCAAATCCCAACACCCTGGGACTGGAAAGGCCATGAAAATAATTTGGTGATGATTTCTCTGTGTTAGAGCCTTTCCTCTCTCACCCTGTGAGCTCTGGTTATACTGCAGAATGTCAAGTACAGTCACGGTCTCCTTAGTAAATCTACGTCCTGTGTGTGCTCTTGCTTCTTGTACATCAAACCCTTCCTGCAGGACCCTGGAGAGGCAGCTGGCTTCCCAGGTAGGGAAAGAACTGCCCTGCTCCTTGCACCAGGAACAGAGCTGCCAGGGCAGGAGTGAGGAGCTCACACCAACACTTATTTGTGCTTCATATGCTACAAAGAAGCTCCAATTCCCCATCTTCAAAACTTGCAGGAATCATTAAAAGATTATTAAATGCCTGGGGTCCGATGAAAATTGGACTTTCTCTTATTTCTATTTTTAGAAATAATAATTGAACTATTATTATTTCTATTCTCGGAGATAGAAAGCTCACAAACTCAACGTTTGGACTGGAGCAGCTCAGGAAAACAAAGCAGCCTGACAGCCATACAAAGCCTGTCGGGGTCCAGCTCTTGAAATCCTGCCCTATGCTTGAGCTACAGCACCATACTTGGTCCCTTTTGTCTTCCCAAAATAGCAGCTAGCAAGGCTGGAGAAGAATCAATTCCCAAGTAAATCTCATGCAAATTGGAACCGCACAAAGGAGGCTATTAAACTGCAATGGACATCGGCAGCGCGACTCTCAGACCTGCATGACATGTTTCAAAAGAGGCTGATATTAATTAAAAACGGGTCTTGATTTATTTATGTTTCTTTCCACTGTGCTTTGTTTTTTTAATCACTGAAATACTGGTCAATCATGACCCATTCCATTTTACAGTTTTATTCATAATTAATACATGCACATAATCTTTATTAAGTTACATAAAAAATAATAATGGAGTTTTACCATCAATGTAAAACAACAAATTAGGTTTTGTCTGTAGTTTTAATTTGTCTAATAATGATATTTAAACATATTTGAAATTAAGCAGCTCGGATGTTAATCAGATAGAAGTAGGTCTGCGGCACCTTTGCATGAGTATAATGAAATAATATATCCATGGAATAATTAAAATTTCACATTTATGGAGCACTTTCCATCTCCAAGGGATCCCAGAACCTATTAACAAGTATATCAGAACAGACATATTTTGCAATATTTTGCCTTCCTGTGACAACTTCCTTCCGTGGATTTCAGACCATTTAACAAACAGTAATCAAGCCTTCAACACCCTGCAGGAAAGGGAACGGGCTCCACTGAGGGCACAGAGCCCTCAGGATGGGGGAAAGGCAGCAGGCTGGAAAAAAGGCTGACTTGGTACTGACTGCCCCAATTCAGGCAAGGTTTCCATTTAATAAAATACTTACTCATATGTTTAAGAGAGCTTTAACACACTTAAGCATGGCCTCAAGCCTCTTGCTGAACGTGTGTGGGGACAACATGGGAAAAGTGTGGTGCAGAGGAGGGCATGGTCACTACTGGCCTGTGAAGGCAGCTCCTCTCTGCCAGCTGTTTGTCATAATTACTTCAGGTTACACGTCAAAAAAATTAAGTTATTTTACTCGGGTTTTACATGTGATGAAAATAACTTTATGCCCTCAGCTCATCAATGTTTATTTCTGTGTCATAGATCCCTGCATCTTTAACAGGTCTTGCAACTCAGTATTCTTTCCCTGTATACTTCTCAGTTTTCCAACTCACAAATTTTCCAGCTGACACTTTCTAGCAGGGTCTACATTTTAAATCAAGGATCGTTTTCCAAAATTGTCTGCACTGAGTGTTCCTACTCAGTAGGTCTCTGTATAATAGAGAGACACTACTGGGTGAAGCTTGGACACAGCTTTGGCATCTTGCCATGGCAACCTCTCTTTTAGGCATGAGGAAGAATTGACTAAATGCAATGCACTGTAATGTACTAAAACTTCCTGTACCTGTAATAATGATTTCGTTTAAACTATATGATTTTGGGATCATGGAAAAAACAGATATATAGAGAATAAATTCATAGGATTTTCAAATAAACTGTTACAACACCAAAATAATTCCAAGCTCTGTTCAGAGGCCTGAAAATCATATTGATTTGTGGGCAACATAGTAGCCATTGAATTTTTGTTTCTGAGGCACTAACCTAACGCTAGATTTTTCTCCAATCATGTTGCAGAGGACCAGAGGACACAGAGAATTCTGCCTAAGGCTTTAGTTGGAACACTTTTTTTTCTCCTGTATTAGCAGCAAAGGATCATAGTAAGAGGTCTAGCAGATTGCAGCAGACTGAAAAATGATTACCCCTGTCTTTTAAGAAAATGAGAGCAGGGCCTGGGAAGAAATGCCTGATAAAGTTCATAAATGTCCATCAAGTGCTAAGCTGAGGACCGTAAAACCTTCCTCCTTCTCTCTAAGCTCTGTACTGAAAGCAAACCATGTTATGAAGCGTAATGATTATTTCAGGCTAAAGTTTTCTTTGTTTTTTACTCTTTTTTTTTAACAAAAGATGGAAGTCTATGGTTAATTCTTCACCTGCATTCAGAGTTAGCTGAATTCAGAAGAGGAACAATGATATTCTCTATTTTTATTGCCCATTATTAAGTGCTGGTTTCCAGTTTTGTTTAAATGCCAGTTATGAGGATTCAATTTACCCCCTCCGAGGGGGATGTCTGGTATCATTCTGAGAGTAATAACTGCAATATATTATGTTAATTGGGCTCTAATAAGCCTCACAGTGCTTTTGCTTCCAAACAAGAATGGAAATGTCATTTTTTAAACACAGTGCACCAAGCAGCTGTCTATACCTGCATCACCTTATTTCTGAGTCTGAGAATAGGGGGCAACAGCACAGATTTCCTGGGCATTACAGACAACGTAAGGAAAACCCAAAAGATCTAACTACTGTTAACACAGCCTTCTCTGTTTGAGAAACTAGGAAATCCCACATGAAGAGTTCGTTTCATCGAGGTGGCCTCCCCTGTCAGCAGCCTCCAATGAACTTTAAATAATGAATTTTAGGGCTGTTGTCCCACGTATCATCAATCTCAAAGACGAGGAGTCTCCAGCAGTGAATATCTCCTCTGTTTAACTCTCAATAGAACTGTATTTCATGCAATTAATGTCAGATGCTGCTTGTGCATTTTGATCATTTCATTTACTTACATCACAAGAAATGATCATGACTACAAATCCAAGGCATCTTTTGCACTCACCAAAATTTGGCAGGAAGCCTGCAGGGTTATGCAGGCTTTATTAGACTCTCAGGGATAAACGAGGATTATACCAGTTACCCTAATTAATATTTTGCTATTAGACAAACTAGGGACAAAGACCTTTAAAGACGAGCAAGAAGAATTCTCTCCTGTGTCCAAAAGAGATGAAAAAATGCAATTGCATACATTTTTATCAGTATAGATTTTGAGTATAAGACATCATGGCCACCTTATATTTCTCATTTTGGCATGACAGAATATAAATAGGAAAGTTTTGTCGCAGCTTCACTTTAAACCTTTGCACCTGAACAGCTCCCCCGTTCACAGAACAGAAACCCCAGAACCTTGATAATTCATACTGTTTCGATAAAGGCAATGATACCTCAAGAGAGCTTCTTATTCCTAACACAGACTGTGCTCCTCAGTACCAAGCAGACAGCCTGGGGCAGGCACAGTGGACCCTCAGCTGCAGGGCACAGCTGCTGGAGGTCTGGGGGGTTGGTAGCCTCAAGTCTCCCACCACATCTGCCTTGGTGCCCCTCCTGCTGCCCTGCCAGCTGGTCAGGATGAGCAGAGCTGTGCCACAGGGTTCCACGCCATCGACCCCTTTCAAATCTGAATTTTCCATCTATGCTGATCTGTTATTGGCCAGTTTCCAGCAGCACACAACTGCTCCTCTGCCACTGCTCATCCATGCAGACCTCTTTCTAAACCCTGCCTCCTTCCTTCCCTCCCCCTCATTAGGCGTCTGTGCGGTTCTTTTACAAAATGCTCTTCCTCTGCCATGGCACTAATATCTTAAAGTGTCACCAGAAGCTGGCTGACCATGACCTCCCCAGCCAGTCCTCACCCTGCTTGTCCACAGGCAAAATACACTTTTCCAGGTGTTTTCTTACCACTTCACTTGAGAAACCTTCCAAGAAGTTTCCTGTCCTAACAGCAGATGTTAAGTAAACTAGCCTGCAGTTTTCCGGTTCATCTCTTAATCATTTAAAAATAATAAAAATATGTTGTCTGGTCCTTCACTTTCCCCAGAAACCCTTCTGAAGAGAGTGCTTTCAAATAGGTCCATTTATGGTTCACCAACCCCATTGCACATTCACTCCAGACAATGAAAGGGGGCTTCCTTTCCAGACCTGGAAGACATTATTTAAAAGAGAAACGTAACAATCTCACTAAGCCATGGAAGCATTTCATCTTTCCCTGTGGAGATCCCAAGCCAAAACCTCTGCTGATACAAACTGGCTTAACGGAGTGATGCTGTCGAAAAAGATCTCATTTTTTCCTGTATTGTTCTTCCTCTTCTCGTTTTCAGATACCAGTATATTATTTTAAAGAAAATGTTTTATGTTAGATTAACACCAAACCTCTGGCAAAGGCCACAAGCCCTGAAGTTTCAGATACATGATAAATCCAAACCTCTCCCTGAGTGTCCCAGAGGAGAGGACACTCTCCTGTGTGATATTCCATATTGAAGCACCACAGATCCCAAACCACACATACGTAAGCCCTTGCAGGTTAGTCTGGAACTTTCCCCGGTGGCCCAGTCTCTCCTCACACTATTTCCACAAAGTCCACCTGCAGGGACTTGTTTTGAAGCTATTTCAGATGCACAATAAGAGGAAAGTCTAAAGGACCAGACCTGACATATTCACATACCACACTTACACCCTTTACAAAACTCCATTAGCTCTGTGGGCAAGATGCCCAGTAGAAGGGCTGGATGTTTTACAGTGATGTTGCTAACATTTGTTAAAAGCTCCAAGGACTTTGGTTAGTGGTCTTTTTCAGCTGCCTGATGTTTAACACAATTTTATATGACTAATTAGAGCTGTATTGGTTCATGATGCGAATTCAACACTCTCGCTCTCAGTGACAGGCTCATACCGGCATCCTGCAATCAGGCCAGCTCATACCTAGCATCCAGCATCCAGCAATTAGGCCAAAGTCTCCCTCCTCCATCCCTGATATTAATGTTAAAGAGGGCCTACCAGGAGGGAGATCTAGGACACCATGCTTTCCACTCTGCTCTCACAGGACCTACTGCAATTCGCTTGCAGATCAGAAATCCCAACAGCAAAGTTTTATACACGTAACACTCCTGCATGGGATTGCCAGTACAGAAAACTACCCAGGAGGTGCTCTGCAGGTAGTGCAGAGATGAACCCTCAAGCATCAAAGCACGCTCATTAACTTCATGCTGAAGTTAAGAAGATGATTAAAAGCTTTGCTGAACTCGGTCTGTAATGATCAGACCAACCTAAACAGGGAAACTGCACACCTCGTGCAAGGGGGAAGCTGGTGCTCACTGGGAAGAAAACTGTATGAGGAAACTCCTCAAAATCCTCCTGTGCTCCAATAAGGCCATAGTTATGCAAAATCCAAGCAAAGCCAGGATGTTTTCCAACAAGCTGGGACTGTATGGTGGCATCTGCTTTGCAGGAATCCATGTTCTTTCTCTAATGCATAAAGGTTACTGCTTGTTTGTTGTCAAAGGTGTACTGGGCACTGGGAATGATGCCTCTTCTTTTATACAACATGCCCAGTCACTAACACCTCTTACCTTGTAGCCAGATATTAAAGATAAAAGCTGTCATGAAAATAACCTGATGTATTATTTAGCATATTCATTTAAAAATCACCATGGATTTTTAAAAACCACAGGCGGATGTAATTAGATTTAGTAGGTAGCAAAGCTCCTCGCTGATGGTGTAGAGTCCCTATTTTCAACACTTTCTATACAGAAAGTTGCAGAAAAACTAAATAAAAAAAGCCTTCCCTTCTCACCAGGCACCAAAATAAATAAAACAAAGTCAACATTTCACCAAATGCATGAAATGAAATACGTGCTTGCTGGCATGTGCTGTGAGGGTGTCACTCAGGAGAGCATTTAAACGCATATGCTTGTATTTAATGAGTTATATAAGACTTAGGAGTAGGTTTAACTTCAAGCATGTGTGTCTGTGTTTCGCTGCACGGGGGAGGTGTGGTAAACCAAGGTCTCAGGAGCCGAGGCACCCTGGGGGTACAGGGCTCGGCAGTGAGGAAAGCCAACCGTGCCTTGCTCCCGCAGAGCTGCTTGGCATTTTTCATGGCTCATCCCCCATGTTTCATAGGAAACATGCACATTACTGCACTTCAGCTGTGCTTGCCAAAAACAGCCCACTGTGGCCATGTGCCCGTTCTCCTCTGCGAGGAAGAACAGCTGATACCTCCTTCTCTTGCAATAACTCTTACCCCTTTAAATCAAGTTGACTACAATACATAAATCCCCCCCTTTTTTTTTCCATGCCTGTAGACAGGTTAGCAGATGTTTTCAACATCCAGGCTGAAACTGTAAATGATGAGGCAAACTTGGACCTCTGGAGCTTGGTGTGAGGCTTGATGTGGGAGAGGAGCTGTCTTCACCTGTGCCTGCACGGCAGGAAACTGAGCCGCTCAACTGCTCAGGGGGAGGAGGATGTGAACCCCAGGGTGGTCGTGTGCCACAAAGGATAAGCCTCCAGTCCCCCTGTGCCCATTCCTGACTTCTGGGCTGTCTCCTTGGATGTCTGACTAGACGGAGAAAGCAAAAAAACCCACAATAATTACCTCAATTTCATTTTTAAAATTCAGTGAAGAATTATTTATTTTCTTTAAAGGATGAATCATCCAAGAAAAAAGACTAAATGCCTGAGTGATAATTTCAGTCCTCTGTCTAGTCAGCTTCTCCTGCATGATCCCAGCAAAAACTTCACACTGGATGGATCCCTCTGAATGAACCTCCTGTTCCAGGTGATGCTTGTGCCTCAGGTGGACAGAATGATTTTTCAAAGAGCAGTTGCGCTTGGAGACCCTGACAGAAATCAGGAGCCAGTGCTGTGCAAGCACCCAGTGAAAGGCTGACAAAGAACTGGCAACTGCAAATACCCCCGGGGAGAGAAGGGCAGGACTGGAGGGGGCTGCAGCAGCGATGGCAATGCCTGCTGTGCAGAGATGGTGGGGGCACAGAGGACCGAGGGATCTGCCTCCTGCCTCCAGATGGAAACATCTTCATTTTTTTGTCTCAGTTGTTTTGTCCAGTGGATTTTGTCCTACTCAAACTTGTTTGATCCCGACACATGAGAGAGCGAAGCCTCTGAACAGGCACCAGAGCGACAGCCTTGCCACCCCAGCAGGAGACCCACAGGACCATCTTTGCAACTTTTATTTACAGGGCAGTGATAAAGTGGGGGGGGACCTTTTCTGCTCATTAAGAGGAGGAGGCAGTGGGACCACCACTGTATTCCTTCCATGCACACACCGCTCTGGGCAGCCACTGAATGAGACAATGCTCCCTCATTAGGGAGAGGGTCGACAAATGCGTCTGCCATCCTTCTGTTACTATTTCCAAATGAACTCAATTAAGTTAATTAATTTTTTTCCTGCAACAAAAATGGCAAGGAAGAAGGTGGAACATTAAATGAGAATAAAAATAAAAGATCGCTCCTCCTTCTCCAACCCAGATCTCAAGATTGTTTGCTTTCAAATGAAAATAATTTTCAAAACATTAACTTACTTGAAGAAAATCACTGTGTTTTTCTCTGTGGCTGCTTAATTTGAAAAGTCACACCCACAATTCTCCCCACAACCAAGTATGATTAATGCACAGCAACTTTCCTAAAAGAGGAATTACTGTCACACTTCTGTAATCTCAATCAATTATGGATACTTCAAAGAGTACAATGAACTTACATTTAATCACTACAGAAGTTTAAAGGAAAGGTTATGTTACGTGCTTTGGATATAAGAGGATAGGGGCATATAATTTTCATTGGGATTAAACCTTCTTTTGAGGGAATCTTGTAGGTAATTTACATATAAAGGCACAATTTCATAATTTACACTTTATTGTTTGTCTCCTGATGGGGGCTTTAACATTAAAAAGGATGTTAATTCATTAACAGTTTAGTGTGCATGCTTGTATGTTTTGCTTTTCATACAGATTTCTAGAAGGTGAAGAAAGAATAAAAGCTTTCCATGTTTTGTAATCTGCCATAGATTTGAGATAGAAAAAGGCAGATAAATAGTAATACGGCAGATATATGAAAAACCTTTAAATAGGACTACTTAAATTATTTCCATTTCATTGCTGCTTTATCCTTTTTTATGTTAGCAATTTGATTATTGGACCCTGGAAAACCAAACCAAATTTCTTCCATTTTGAAGAAATGACAGTGTGAGTGAACTTCAGTACATGAAAAGTATGTTCCCTAGAAAAAATTTCTCTTGTTTTTTATTGACGGATTAAAAGTACCACAACAACAAGAGAGGCTGCCTTCTGTTTGTAAACTAGATTTAGTTATCTTACTCCCAAAATCATGGATGCATCTGGAACTTCAGCATGAAGTTCAATTGAAAGCAAAGGTTTTAGCCAAGAAGCACATGTATTACATGCACAGTGACTACACCAGATTCCTTTCCAGAGAAGGGTTTCACTGTGCCATGCCCTGTATGAGAACCAGCCTGAAAAGCTATTCAATGCTTCAATTATCTTTTCAAGCTGGTCAGAAGTTGTCCAAGATTTCAACTCTCACTACAGAAATAGTGACCTCGAGTAGACAGAAAGCCTCACTTCCACCTCCTGACATACCTTTATGCAACCATTACAAAAATATGATCATCTCTACTCTGTTGCACATGTTCAAAGTCAACATCCTCATCACCTCTGATAGTAATTTCACCATGTGCTTTGCTCCCTCTAACTTCTAACCACCTAGGAACCTAATACTGTTCTTGGTAAGACATGGAATTATTCTCCATCTGGATGCAACAGAGTGAGCCAGAGTAAAAGTGAAGATGTTTTTTATCTTTTTGTCCCAGGACTCCCAAAGCAGTCACTGAATGAGTTCTTATAAACTCCTACCATGCACTTAAAGAGCATTATTGGATTGTTTCAGATTTAGAAAAAGGCATGTAAAAAACCCTCCCTTTAGAAGTGGCTTCTAATTTGATGCTTAGAGGCTCTGAATTGCCGCTGGAGACTGCTGTGAGTTCGTACAGATCACCTAAGTTGTTGATTGAAGTATCCAGATCAAATGCCTGAAAGTGGGATGCGAATATTCCCTGTAGGAGATGAAGTTTCAAAGGTACTGCCGAGCATTGTAGAAGTTTATCCAGGTGACATCGTCAAATAAATCAGGAAAAGCAGACGGTGTTTACATGGGCACATCTAAACCATCGTGCCTGGGAAATTTTCTCCGCTCCTTTGGATGTATACTCTGGCTACATCCCAACTTAACATCAGGGAAAGTGCTAAGCCCCACTGTCTCCTGTCCAGGTCCTGTTTTCAACTGGAAGAAAACCTCGGTAACTCAGGAAATCCAAGTTATGCTCTAAAACATTGAATGACCAGAGCCCTGTGTGCTTTGGAGCCAATGGAATAATTTGGGACTTCAGACTCACAGAAAGTTGCAAACACTCAGCATCCAGGAACCTTATAAAGGTCTTTAGTGACCCAACCACCCTCGCTCTGTCATTTTGCAGCCTTATCCTCTAGAAAGCACATTATTCTTATTTTTTAACTAGTAATACCTGTCACCCTTATTTAAGGATCAAACCTCTTTACACACAGAAGCTCCCAAGCAAGTGACCCTGCCCCATGCCAGGGCCAGCCCGATGGCCAAGGCTGGCTCTGCTTCTCAGGCACTTTCGTTTCCAGTGTTGGTGGGGGATGAGAGCGGTGCCGGAGTGCTTCGCTCCTCCAGGAAATGGGCCGTAACAAGTCCCTAACGCTGCCCATTACAAGGTCAGCCATCTGTCTCCTGTTCAATACTTTCCTGGCAATTGATGCCCCCAACCACAGCATGTCTGGTAAAAAGCAAAGCATCCTGCTATCAGCTCCTTATGCTGCCTACCTACAGCCCAATACTCATTCACAAAAGCTTTCTTGTGCATAAGCTTAATGGACAAAGCAATCAATGCAAACAAAATCACATGCTGTCAAACTTTTTTCTTGCAGTAAGTAGAATCTGAATCTTAGGCTTTTGTCTGAGACGCGCCTTAGGTCCAGGATAACTAAAGACAATACGGATATTTACAATTAGCCACAGCATTTCCAGCTTAATTATGACATGTGGGTAATTTCCTCTACTGAGTTTATGGCCTGGCAAAAAGAATCTCACTGGTAAATACCAATGTGGTGCTGTAGTGCTGCAGATTATCAGAACATGGGACAGCCCTTCAAACCAGCATTTCAGGTGTCAGCTCTCACTTTATACCAACCTGGTGAAGCACAGATCAAGAATTCAAAGTTCTAGCCAAACTGCTTCCCAATATCTGTTCAGAAAAAGATTAAGCCAAACAGCTACAAACACTTCCTTTCTATCAAGGTTCTCCTTAGACGTTCATGCCACCTCTAAAAATGGAAATGAGGCTGCAAGCCAGGTTTTTATTGGAGATTCTAGGTTGTTTTGATCTACCTGTTGCAGAGAAGTAGAGCATGTTCCAAGTTATTCATGTTTTAATGGAATGCCTCCCATGTGTACTTCAGCATGAACACATTCCCCACAAAGGAAAAACGGTGGAGAGATGGGGTGAGTTTGAGAAACTCATGAATATCAGGTTCTCAGACAAATGCCTGCAAGGTAAATGCCTGTAAGACACAACACTGTGTGACCAAGCACTGCTTTTTTTCATATTTCTCTGTATGCACCCAAGATGTTATTAAAATCTGGGGAAAATGATAATAAACCATTTCAGACTTTTTCACTCAAAAGATTCTCACTCCAGGGTTTTCACGCTGCAACACACATCGAAGTTACAATCACCAGGAGACATTGAAAAGTTCAATTTTCTGTCTCATGCAAATTCATGAACACAAAATCCTGCTCTGAGGACAAACCTGGCAATGTGTCGCATCCAGACAGGCCCAGGGCTCAGCTCCCCTGGGCTCCCCACTCCACTGCTGCATCTCTGTGTGATCTTTGGCGAGTTCTGTCACGCCAGTATTTCAGTCCTTACCCTTAAAGCTTCTGTTTGCTGCCTCCACTTGGTCTGAAAGTTTTTTTCAAGGTAGAAACTGCTTAGGTCAGAATTGTGCTGCACTCCCAACACCAAAAATGATCAGTTTGTTTGCCAGTTATGACAGTAAGTTCTCTGTATTTTAAAGCTTTTTCGTAGTAATATTTAGATGCTGGCTACAAATTACATGTTGAACAGGACTGAAACACTTAGAAAATCTGCTACTGCAATGGGATATGAGCCCATCACAGGCATTATCCTCAGGAGAAATGTGCAAGCCAGGCAGGGCAACTGAGGAGGCAGGAGCTGTGTTTTGTGGAGAGTGGTGGAGTTACAATCTTACTGATTTATGGGACACAAACTGCCTTGCGAGGCAGTAATGATTTTCCACAGAGGTCATCACAAACATTGTTTGTCAGTCTGCTTTGAGCAAATCCCATTAAAAAATAGGTGGCTGAAATGTTTATTAGGAAAACCACGAGCCACATGACAGAGCTATAACATTACAATTTCAGTTCTACTGGATGGCCTATGAACAATGAACTCGATGAAGCAGGTATTCCCGAGAGGAATACTAATTAAAAAAGAGAGAGAGAGGCATTGATAGACTGACACATTTGTGTGCTCTGCACTGCTTGAATTACTTCCACGTGATCACACTTTATACTTACCTTTCCATACATCAAACTCTGAGCCTAGATTTTACTTATCTCTGTCCATCTAGCACATAAGAAAGATTTATAGCATGTTACATGGGGTGAAACTGTGAAAAAGCAGTTACCATGGCAACCCAGTATTTCTTTTCTGTATAAACTTGAAATACTGAAGCAAAGGAAGGCCAGAACTCCACACCAACTTCAAAGTTGATCTTTGTTCCTATTAAGATGTTTTAAAGCAACCAAAATATTTTACTGCTATCAAGCATACATATTAAACATGTCCTTTAAAACCCTTTTAAAAAGAAGTGATCAGTCACTGCAAAACACTACAGATGTGACTGGGCACACATGAACATGTTACCATGAAAGAAGTACCTCAGAAGATGCCCCGACCATTCACACCTGTGAAGAAACACGTGAAAGTGCAGTAGGTGACTGAAGGCCACCGCTGTGTTACAGGTCAATTTTGCAGTATTAAGATGCTTCGTGGTCAGATTCCTACATGTTCCTCTAGCGGATCACAAACAGACCTTGACCCATGAAGACGAATCACAGCTGTAACTGCGAAAGATAAAAACCCAGCGGCTCCATTTCAGTGAAGCAGCACTACATCTTTGCCCTCTCATTTATCACAGGCTACTTTATGTTCATGTACATCAGCTCCACTGCCCTAAGTTTAGTATTTCCCAGCAAAATGCATCTTAATACAGGGCACCCACCCATTTGCATTGACATCAGAGAGCTTTACTGCAAAAGTCCCCAGTGGATACCTGGGGGTCAGGCTGCTTGAAGCAGAGTCTCCCTGTTCTGTGTAAGGAAAACTTTCCTTCCTTGAGGGGGCAGGATCTGTGGGCCACACACCACACAGAGCCCAACAGGTCCAACACAAATAAACAGATGTGCACCAAGGTGGCCTAAACATCTGCTAGGACCATTTGTCCAGGCCTTCTGATATACAGCATTTTTTGGGGGGGTTGGAGGGGGAGGTGGGGTGGTAATCCAGGAAGAAAAAAGTGTACACTTGCAGGGAAAAACAGATAAATGGTAGACCTACCTAATAGTGAATGGGAAACACAGTTTTGTGTATATTATTCACCTCAGAGCACGGTAACCGAAATTTATAATTTTAAAAGGGGAGCTTACAAATCAGTGCTCTTCAGCAACATGACCCTCCGTTTCTCCATGAAGCATTACCACACAGCGGAAACACTGTGCCAGCTGAGCATCCGAGCAGACCAACTAGGACAGGTCTAAGCAGCCATCCCAGCTGCTTCATGTCCTGGGACTGCTTTTCATTTTCCCTGTTGCTGTGTATTTTCCGCATGGCCAAAGCCCTTCCCAACGGCCACCGCTGCCCAGCTCCCACATCCCTGTGGTGGGACACTGCACACTGCACTTGTCCTGAACTCCCTTCCAATTGAAATCACTAAGTCTTTTTTTATTGTTAGTGAGGGCTGAATTTCCTGTGGTGCTGGTAGCGTGGAAACACAATCTCTGATTCACAATATTAAAAACACATTTTCCAGTATGAATGGAGTAGAAAGAGAGGGAGAGGGGTAGTGGGATACACATGCATCCCACTGAAGACAGCTGAGTCTCAGAAAATCACAGATAAATCAGGGGACACTGCCACCTTAGGGAAAAAATCAGTGTTTTTTTCAGCTATTATTCAAATTGGATGGATATAGCAAATACTTGCTTTGCTATGTAAACTGTGAGATGAATGACTGTTTTTTCACCTGCTGAAGTTCTCCTGCTGTGATGTGTTACAGCATTTTGCATACAGATTGAAACCAAAGCTTGGGCATTTTCTTCTCCAGTTATTGAGGGAGTCAAATAGTGTTCCCAGTGAACCCGACAGTAACACAGTGTTATTAAGGGGAGGCCCACTGCTGATCTCACTAAGACTGGTATCAGAGCAGAGTCATTCCTTTTTACTGCAGAACTCCATTTTAATTTTATTTAGGGAGGCAGCATGACCTCATAGGCAAGGCATCAGGAGATCTGGGTTGTGTTCCCCACCATGCCATGTGATCACAGGCAAAACATGCAAGTGCTCTCTGCTTTCCTTTTTTTTTTTAAATCATCTGCCACGTGCTGGAAGTGATCGTTATTTACTGCCACAGAGTGCTCTGAGATCAATGAATGATAAACCCTAAAGAAATGCTAAGTGTTACCAATGAAGTGTGCGATTTTTATACTATTAGAACAACATAAATCAGGACTAACCGCAGTGCCATGGACCTAATGCAAAATCAAGGCTCGAGGTGATCTGAATGGGTAGTAAAGTTCTGGGAACAACAGATGACCCAGTGAAAGCACAGTTTAGTACTCAGCACAAGAATGAGGTAATGGTAGAATAGGCTTTGACGGAGAGGACAAAGTGCCATAGAACAAAAAAAGCGAGTTCATCTTATTTTGTTCATATTGTGTCAATTTTCCTTTCCTTTTACAACTGCATTCTCTCGTAGACATATTCTACCTCTTTCTGTTCCTGCTAAGCTTTGTCTTATGGCCTCCTCCCTTCCTCCCCTTTCTAAATTCATGCTGTGCATAAAATTGTCTCACTGATTTAGAGTAAGATTTATTCTTCTTGGCCCAGTGCTCTGCTCCATTGTAGGCCACCAGCCCTGAAGCAGGGAGATTTAGCATGTGTTTCATAAAATATTTCAACTCTTGGTCCTTGTTTTATTCTTTTCCATTTCTTTCTCTTTTTTTTTTTTTTAATGAAATTTCATCAACACCACGGGACTGGTGCCTGGGCTCTAAAACCAGCTGATTCAACAACCTGCTATCTCATCAAGCATCATAATAGTACGTACAAACGATAACTCTTTCAGGTTTCCTCCTCATTAGTCTGAATTCGGTAAGAAAGTCAGAAACGTTGTTGGCTGTACATTGAATCCAATTTAACTCTCCAAATAGCATCACTGTATCCACTGTAAACACATAAACTCCCAGTGTCCTATCACATTGATGCTCTGAACACTTAAAAGACTAAAGAAAACAAAAATAAATGTCTCGGACATTTACAAATCTCGCACAGTTAAGCCAACTCTATCTCAGAAAATGCATATTGCACAAATAAAACTCATAACTCTACTTGAAATGAGTTTTTAAAAAGAAAGATGCCGCTTCTTAGAGCCAGTATTGCTGGTAAGACAGGAAATAAGGTAATATGATGAGCACCTCTGGGCCTCTGGTCACCCTCTCTTCTGGGTACCCACACTGGCACTCATTCTGCCCCCAGGACACAAGAAACTTCAAATGAAAACAATGTTAAGTAAAAAGAGATTTTGGCAATTCTGACTATTTATGATTCTTAAACACTTCAAGCCATGCTGACTGTTGCAAATATGCTGGAAACTGTCATTAGTAGGAGTAGAGCTATGATGGGGGGGCTCCAAGTGAAGTTCTTCACTTCCATTAAATGCAAAAGGTTCTTTGAAAGCCATAATTTTCTGTTAAAACTTGATGGCAAAGTAGATATTGCAATATCTGTAAGTTAGCTCAGTTCTATTCTGTATTTCCCTTTAACATCTGTAGAGCTTTGTGGAATCAAAGACAGCTCTTTCTGTCTTTCTGGAGAGGGAAAGATATTTCAGAGCTATGGAACAAACATATCTTCCATGGGCCATAACCTCCAACAGGATGGGGGAATGTGGTCTCTGCAAGAGAACTGCCAGGTCCAAGGCAGGATTCAGCACAAGCTCTACAAGCCAGACCATTGTCAACCACATTAACAGGCCTGGCTTAGAGAAAAAAACAGGTCTCCCACTCTTGGAGTATCTCACATACTGCCATAGGAGAGACTGAAATACCCTCTCATTGAAAAGAGGTTTAAAATCTTCCTGGTTTTCTAGTTTGGGTAAGCAATTTCATTTGCCCAGATGAAAGAAATGAGGTCCTAGAAGGCCCTGCTTAAATGGCCAGGTAGTGCCAGTGACAACCAATATAAACCACTTTAAAATATTGCCAGTAAAGTTGTTCTGCTTCATTTTAAAAATGACTCAAAAGCATTTCCAGCTTATCATTGCCAAGTCAAATTTGACCTATAACAAAAATCAAACTCTTAATAAAAACAGTAAGCATAGGTACATTCCCATAACCAAAAATGATTGAGCTGTTACAGCTCAGCAATTTACTGCCCATCCACTGAGCTGCAACAAGTATGTGAGCACTTTAAGCCCACTTCAGTACTGAAATAAAATCTATTTGCTGAAAACGTGCTTCGGGGGAAATCTGCAGCTGTTTCACGGAGGTTTTAACCCACCACTGATTGGAGTAAACTAAGAGCACACTAACAGCAGATTAGCATGTTTTGCCTGATAAACTAGAATTTGTGAAGCCACAGCTATTTGACTGCTTCCAACCATGCAAATTAACCATTACTCCATTAGCCAAAAGACTAGGTGCCCACAGTGACACCAGCTCAAATTAAACTGCTGCTGATTCAGAAACAGTTGAGACTGACAGTCACAGATAGACAGAAAGCCTTTGAGACGGCTGCCCTATGGGATACAGAGCATAACCAGGCACTGAAGGCAGCAGAATTGCAGGATCACGTCAATCACAGTTCTTCAGGTTTCTTTTAAACGCATATATCTGAAAATTCGAAAACAAAACATGTTTCTGCATATATTTTTAGAAATGAATAATCCACTTTGTGAGGTTTCTTAATGCTCCTGTATGCAAATTTATATGTTAATCACTCCCAAATCACTCCCTGGAATACTATACATATGATAAATATTTAATTTCTTGCACTGACATTACAGGTTGAACACTTTTATATTCCTACCACATTACTAAAGCCACGAACAGTGGGGAACTGTCTGAAATAATCAATTATATTTGATCATTCTTGGCCATAGTCACTGCAAAGATAAATCTGCCAAAGGAAAGGAAAATGTGGCAATGTAAGAAGATGATAAAGAGCTTGAGAAACTTGTTCATTTGGCATTATGTGACAATGGTGACATGTGCTGCCTTGTGCCTACATGAAGAAAGAGCTTCCAACAGACTGAAAAACTCTTCCATGGTCCCAAAGCATGTAAATGTCTCATCCAGTGTCCATGGAGAAGCATGGACTACTGGGTGAGACATCTATTATTCAACACCGTATAGGAAATAATTAAACCATAAGCATTTGGATATCACTGGACACATGAAATATAATTATGGCTTTTTCCAGTGAATTCACAAAGATAAAGTCAGGAGCAGGTGAGAGAAGCCCACCCCACAGGCAGGGTCTGAGGGGCCTGGAGCCAGGTGGTTTTCTCTCCCAGCAAACAGCCAGGAGGTCTGACAGCAAAGCTCTGCTTTTCCTGCTATGCTGAGATCTCATCCCAAGGAGAGAAGTGTTTGCAGAGATGTCGTCCCATGGGAACTTTGCACAAATCCCCTCCCTCCCAGCCCTGCCTTGGACTGGCTGAAAAGTCCCAGACACCAATTTGCTTCAAAATCTCTCATGACCATGGTGCCCCAGGGTCCCACCACCACCCGCCCTCTGCACCCAGAGCACCAAATTGCCAGTTCCTCTTCCAGCTCTTCTCAGTCCAGAGGGCCAGGGCTGTACTCCCAGTGACTTTGCCATCATTATTAATTTTCAGATTATCCAAATGCATTTGATCAAGACAGAGAGAAGAAACTAATAATGTAGCACAGCACTTAGGAACACTAATTGCAAATTACTCTTAAATAATACATCACCCCTCCCTTAATTATGGCCACTTGCACTCTCCTCGTCAAAGTGCACATGGGCTAATGTATTTTTCCAATAGTATCAGTATAAAGTTGCAGGGAAAGGGTAGAGTAGTGGCTCCTTTGTATCTTGACCTGCTCTCAGCTGAAGTTCCCTGAATGTCCATAAAGCTTTTCTATTTTTTCCTTTCTGGCTTAAAAAATTCTTTCCTAGGATACATTTCTTGGACGAAGGATCACTCACTCACTAACATCCCTTTCTGAAGGAAAGGGTACACCAGAAACCTGGTTTACCTGAATAAATAACTAAATCTTGTATTTCCCATTCATTTCCAAAGGCTTTCAAGGGTGAACCACTGTAAATTCTGCAAATTTAACGTTTATACTTGTTTTACTGCACCGAAATCCTTGATGCCATTTTTTCCCTTTAATTTGCTATTTTCTTCAGTACTCATATGAGGGATTGAAACCTTCTGAAGCCTGTGCTGCCACTCCAGTTCTGCACATGCCCATCACCACAGTTTTCAAAAGACATTCATGACTCTGAGCTTTTTAATGTCCTCTCATCAAATATGAGGATGGCCACGACAAATTCTCAGCACTGGTGAGCTCTAAGCACTTGCACCAGTTCCTGGCTGTGGCACTGAAAACCAAGGACACAGCACATTTCCTCCTGCACCAAAAGCAAACAGCCCCCTTTGAAAAATGTTAAGAAAAATTGTTTCCCAGCACTATCCACTATGACAGTGGTGGAGCTGGAATCTGAGCTCCACTCTCCATGGTTGAATACCCTGCATGTTATAACTTTCTTGGGAGCACAACACTCTAAGACCTCTAACTTGGATTTCTAAATAATTCAGAACATTGGTAACTAGATCTGCTAATTTTATTCTATTGCCTAATATTTCCACCATGCTCCAAATAAATCCCATTTAGTGCATAGACATGACATGCCAATAAAGGTCCAGGGCAGCTCCAGGCCTGATGCTACCTATAAGCAACACAGTCTTGCTACGGGACCATCAGGCAGCTGCATTTACCTGGTCAGCTGGTTCACCTGAAGCGCCAGGACACTGTCACCAAGCTGATCATCTATATGAGACACCCTTCTCGCTATGGCCAATTCATCAATCACACATCTTTTATCTGACAGGCACAGGCTTGAGATTATTGCTCTGAGTGACCAGTTTTCCTCACCACAGAAGAAAACCAACAATTAATAATCAAAGGAAAGGGAAAGGAAAAAAAACAATCCCAACCTCAGTGAAAATCACCTTGGGTCTTTAAAGAGATTTTTCAGCCTGTACTACACAGGACATGCATCCTCTTACTGACAAAAATCAAAGAAGGGCTTTTAGGTTCTTAGATGTGCTGCTCTGTGAATCTCCCTGCCCTGACATAACCTAGAGCTGAACAAAGGATACTTTCTTTTTTTTTTGTTTGAGTTCATCATTGGACTAAAAATCTTTTCAAATTTCACAGGAAAACCAGTACAGTCAAAATATCTGTTTCAAGGCAGAAAAGGTGAGAGGTCTGATGGAGACTTTTCTCCTTCTTTTCAGAAGTAATTGCAGTCGACATTGGTTCCCAAATTGTTCCTTAGAAAACATCCCTGAGACCAGTTGCCACAAAACGTTTCAGCTGCAATGCAGCGTGTGTGGACTCTGTCAAAATTTTTCTGACCATCCCTAATAGAGCTGCAGCCCCAGCAAAGCCACTCTTCCCAGGCATCCTTGAATTTCCCTGTCACTGGCAGAGGGAGCCTGTTCTTATGTTTCCTCAAAGAATGCAAAATAGGAAACAGCCCTAATAGTGACATGTCCCTCATAGATAATTAAATAGAAAATCTGGCAGCTTTTCAGACTTGCTGCTACCTTCCTATGAATACAAAGCAGGTTTGCTTGACAGTCAGCAAACGCACCGGGCCCCCTGCCTGGGCTGGGGTGAGTCTCCGGGAAGACTTTAAACAAATGTTTGTGATAGATCAGCATTACACTACTCACTTAGTCTCGTCCAAGAGACGTGACACCCACATCAGCCTTTGATGACTCAAGTGAAAATCCCACCCCTTCCCAGCAGCATTGTGCATGCTCTTACTAGGTTTTGATTCTAAGCAGCGCTCAGCCCATTTCTGGGTATTTTCACTGGCAATCCCGTAGATCCAGCTATTAACAGACGGGCTATTAGCTGGCGCTGCTCACCTGCATTTGTAGTGGCTTCCACAGCATTTCCACTTGTTCCACACAATGATTTTAACACTGACCGACCCAGCGTGGGGTCTATTAACTCCATAGTATCCAGGCAGGTAAAAATGAACCAGTTTCCTGTCTTCCCAGCAGCCAAAACAGCTGAAGTGTTAAGAGCGTACCGAGGGCAATGCTCTTTTTAACAGCACTTGGCACAATTAAGCTTTAATTCAGAGCTGTTATTTTACAGCTTCATTTGTTTCTGCCAATTTTATGTTTGAAGGGTGGAGAAAGCATGAAGGAATAACAATTTAAGTGGAGCTCAGCAGATGGAGAACGAGTCTCTCTTATTCTCTCCATCACTGCTGAAAACAGGAGTTTTCCACCTCACAGGGATCCCCTGCCAAAAGCAGGAAAAAAGAAACACCCTGGCAGTTACCAGAGCATTTGAACCATCACAGACAAGTACATTTCTTTGCAATGTTGCACAGGGAGACAGAGCTGGGAATGAGACAGGCACCTCAGCAGCACCACGGATGGTGGGCAGTCAGCAGAACTGTATCTTCTGGAGACCCAGGGTCCAAGCCAAACCGGCACTTTTCAGCCTGTCTTCTTTTTCCATAACACTATGGATATAAGAGGGGGAAAGCTACCGGAAACCATGACCCTAACATGCCAAGTTGCCACCAAGTGCATGAGCTGGATGTGCTTCTACTTTTCTGTGCATGGCTCTTCACTCCTCAGCTTATCTGGCACCAATTTGCTTCTGCACCAAGGAATAGGACAAAACCCACCCTCCTCCAGGTATTCAGCACAGGAAGCAAACACACACTGAGGCCTCATGACTAAACCCTGGCACAGGCAGGCAGCGGTGCAATTAAAGGATCATACAAGCTTGTGAGAGGGAAAAGATAAAGACCTGTTTGTAGGGGAAGGGTCATGGCTCACAGGGAGCTGCATTGCTGTCCAAGCTGGAAAAGGAGGGGGTTAATCATTCGCTAAGAGCACAGCAGACAAAAAAGGCTTTAAAAATCACATCACTCCGAAATAGTCCAGAGGAGGACACATGTTGCTGCTAATGGGGGATATCGCTGGTTTGCACCTCAAGGGTACTATCTGGGCAGAACAGCAGTAGCTGCGTTACAGTCGATGTCATTATGGTGTCCTGGACCCATAAATCCTGGTGGAAACCCCCATATAAGAAGTCCTCCAGCACATGGTGGTGGGACAGGAACCACAGAAAGCAATAACCACCCTGGGGCCAGATACATGAGGTACAGAAACGGAAAAGCAAACTCAGCAGTCCCCCACCACCACCGCCCCGAAAAGAGAGAAGCAGAACATAGTGCAGGATCCTGCCAGGGGGTTTTTGTATTTCACTCTGCTCTTTAGCTCACTGCACAAAGTGCTCACATACCACAGTAATGAGTGCAATAGAAATGCCTCCAGAGGTACAGTAGATTAGAGAGGGCCAAACAAGAATGCAGAAGCTAAAGGGATAATCAGAGCTCCCCTCCACAGGGAAAGGGCAAGTCTCTGCACTTCTCTCTCTGTCAAATCACTTCTAAAAATACACTGGGCAGACAGATCCAGACCTGACGGCGTGACAAGAGTTAATGTGCAGCACTGGGGGCCTGTTACAGCTACAGAATTGATCTGATCAGGGGACAGGTACACCCACAAGCATTTCTCTGGCATCCTCAACTACGGGCAGTGGTCAGGGCCTGGACATGGTGCCACATCAGCTACTACCCTCCATTTCAGAGCCCAACTTTCATTTTTTCTCTTTTCCACCCCTGTTTCCAGTACAGTAAGGCAGCACAGGTTCAATAAGTTTCACTTGTAGCTTATTATCCCATGCTTTTTTAAAAAAAATCGACCTTTTTTTGTACTACCACCTTAGTATCACCTAGGAAGGCAGGACTCAAACTTTCCTGTGAGCTGAGGCTAGAGGAATGCAAAAAACTTGTTTGAGCCACCTTCAAATCAATTGTAGCAAACACATTGTTTCCTATATATGTAAGAGCACAAGAAAAATCAATGTTACAGCTAATAGACCCTTTCATGGGACCACAGTAATCAGTAGTAGATGTCTGTGCTGCAAAATAATACTTGGCAAACCCACAGTGCTTTAGGGTCAACAGAGAGATGTCATTCCTTTCTTCATAAACTGATTTACACTGACGCCACAAATATGCTACTCGTAATGCTGAACAAATATCCCAGAAAGATTAATATTATTTTCATTGAACTCTCTATTTGAAGGAATATAGCAGCACCATTTCATCCCTAAGCTGATAATAGAGTCCACGTGTGAAAACAATAAAATAATAAAAGCGACATGAATAAGACTTCAATGGAAAAAGCTTTACCCAAGGAAAAGTTTCTACATCAAAGCAGGCAGATAATCTGACAATATTTTCTCCTACAAAACTGGATAAAGTTACTTAATGATTTAAACAAGATAGAGTATTATAATTTTTATTAGTCCCTAAAGAGCTACAACTAAGCTGCAGGGGAAAATTGACTGCCTTATCCTGATAGGATATCAAGGTAATTGTTAATTTTTTCTGGTTTGCACGATCACATCCAGAAATGCAAACAAATAATGATTTTCTAAAATTGCTTCTGCAAACATTAGTGGGTTTGGTGCAAAAGTACTCAGACTTAAAGTATGCAGGGATCTGATCAGTTTTCCAAGTTGATGAGAGCAGGAGGCTCCATTCTCTCTCATGTCGCTTGCACTGCTGTTGTGTTCCTTGACCAGCAGCTCACACCAGGAGCATAGGCAAGATGTGCAGGATGCCAGGAGGAGCAAGATAATTCCTAGCAGGATGTATCTGGACTCATGAAGGAGGGACCTTTGTAAATGGAAGACTTTCAAGCTGGTCACCTCTCCTAGGAGCACCTTAGCACTAATGGAATGCTTCTTTAACAAAAGGCAACAGAGAAAACTAATGGATTTTCCCTGTTGCTTAAACAAGTGATATCCAAGTCGTTGAGGGGATAAGTATCAGTAATAATCTGTGTGATAACAGCTCAGCTGATATCAAGTGAGAGGCATTCCTTGTCTCTCTATTGGGCCGTTGGATTTTCTCCAACATGTCTGACGCTTATGGAGGCAGCAGAGATGTGAGAGTGGTACAGGTGTTGCCAATTAAGTAACAGTGAACCACACAGTATTTTGGTCATAAGTGGGGAACCATTTACAAAACCACAGATTTGCTACCATTTTGGTTACATTTTTAACAAGGATTTTTCTCTCCCGTTTTTTTTTCACTCCCTCAATCCTTGCCACAGCCAGCATTTTGTTCAGTGGGATATGTAGATGCATGGTATCCAAGGACAACCTGGCCTTGAAGGTTAGCCCTTCAGCTATCTCCTGAGTTTTCCAGGTCCCAAAGACAGTGTAACTAAAGATCTCCAGGTTAAACAGCTGTCAAGATGAGTTAAGACAACAGTAACTTAACAGAAACAGAAATTGGCATATTAGGACCACAAACATATTTGTAAAATGAACATGCCGCCCTGTAATCCCTATAGGGTGGGAAAGACCTTGCTGGTTCTTAAAGCACAGACGTTACAGCTCTCACTTGGCTCTCTGTGTATATGTAATCCTGGTCATAATTACATGCATATGTTAGGTATTATTTATAATTCAGTGACAAGAGATAGATTTCATTTTTGTTTGGTCACTGCTGCTCTATATGTTTGTGCTGCATAAAGCGCAGATTTACTTTGCCAATCAAAACCTGGTGTCTGAGATCCTGTGGAGGGCTGACCCTGACAGGATGCCACGTGCCCACCAAAGCGGCTCTATCACTCCCGTCCACAGGGGAGAGAAATTATAATGAACAACTCATGGGTGAAGATAAGGACAGGAGAGGTCACTCACCAATTACCATCACAGGCAAAACAGATATGACTTGGGGAAATGAGAAAAATTTACTATCATTCAGATCAGAACAGGATAATGAGAAATAAACCCAAAACTTAAAATGCCTTCCCCTCATACCTCCCTTCTTCCTGGCCTCAGCTTCACTCCGAATTTTCTCTCCCTCCTCCCCTCAGAAGTGCAAGGGGATGGGAAATGGGGACAGAGGTCAGATCATCACATCTCTGCTGCTCCTTCCTCCTCAGGAGGACTCCTCACACTCTTCCCCTGCTCCAGCATGGGGTCTCTCTCATGGGAGACTGTCTGCTATGAACTACCCCAACGTGGATCTCTTCCCACAGGGTGCAGTCCTTCAGGAGCTGACTGCTCGAGTGTGGGTCTCCTGCAGGTTTACAAGTCCTGCCAACAAACCTGCTCCAGCATGGGCTCCTCTCTCTGCAGGTCCACAGGTCCTGCCAGGAGCCTAATGCAGCACAGGCTCTTCACAGGGTCACAGCCTCCTTCAGGCATCCCCCTGCTCAAGCATGGGGCCCTCCAGGGACTGCAGGTGACTCTCTGCTGCACTGTGGACCTCCACAGGCTGCAGGGGCACAGCTGCCTCACCACAATCTGCAACACAGGCTGCAGAGGGGTCTCTGCTCCAGTGCCTGGAACCTCCCTGTCCTTCTGCACTGGCTTTGGGGTCTGCAGAGCTGCTCCTCCCACATATTGTCACTCCTCTTTATGGCTGCAGTTGCTGCTGTGCATGTTTTCCCCCCTTGCTAAATCTGTTATCCCAGAGGCTCTGTCACTGCTGCTGATGGGCTCGGACAGGGCTGTCTTGGAGCCAGGTGGTGTTGTGTCTGTCAGACATGGGGGAAGCTTCCAGCACTTCCTCACAGAAGCCACCCCTGTAGTCCCCCTGCTACCAAAACCTTGTCACGCAACTCAACACAGATCCCTGTGGTCAAAAATGATTCTTTCTTTTTAACGCTTCAATAGCTTTTTCTTTATGTACAGTGCTCAAAATTCTTTCTTCTGCTTCTTTTTCTTTTCTAACTTCTTGATCCTAATGCCTATACTCTGCTTATCACTGAAGCATCTGAGTCGCAAAGGAGCCAGGGCAACTTGTAGAAAAACTGCTCACTTCAGAACTCAAACACACTCACCAGATTACTTAAAGGCTTTCTACACAAGGTTCAGTTTCTTACATCAAAAATCAGGTTTCAGCCTTTCCCCTGTAGCACTGGGGTCACAGCACTGAACGGAAAGTAAAGGGAAGCCTCAGGATTTGGTTTAGAAGCAGCATGAAATGTGTTTTTTGGGAGCAGCACATCAGGAAAGTGACCCTGTTATCTTCTCTTCATTTGCCTCCTGACTGAATGAGGGACCAAACCAGAAGTACTTCAGACGTAGATCAGAACATCTCTGCAAGAAATTCACTGCAAGTAATTGTTCTAGTCTCAAATTATAGATATTAATAGTAACAACAAAAAAACATACAATGCTCTATTGCCACAAGACCAGTAGACAGCCATAATAAGGAAACTTATATGTCCAGAAAGAGAACTAAGGCACCAGGCCACAGAAACACCTTCAGGTATCAGAGAGTTGGGAGAAAGAGTCACTTGCTTGTATATTTATGAAACCAGGAAGAGTTTAGAGTGTACCACATCGGCACACATCAGATGCTCAAACTGTCCTGCTTTCTCTAACAGGCAGCTTGGGGAGAGCCCAGTCTCCTGAAACACTCATTTTGAAAGTCCCTCTGGTCTAATAACAATGCAAGTATGCACTGCTTTATATCACTAATGCTGTTCATAGCACAACCAGCCTATAAAAACAGAAACAATCTGTTGAAGAGATACTTGAGACAAAAAATACAGCAGGGTTTGCTTTCTTCCCCTTTTGTTACCAGGCAGCCTATTGACACTGCCTCTACTTTTAGTTTTAGTCATTGTAAGTTCATGATGCAGAAATCAAAAATACTGGGATATCTATTATTTCACTTGTTCCTGAAGGAAAGATGGCAAACAAGGTATGTCCACAGGAGGATTGCTGGGTAAATGACAGGCAGAGTACACACAGCTCTGGGAAATCCAGCTATTCTAACCTAAATTATTTAACTTGATCTAGTCAATAAATATTGCATCAAAATTCAGGGCAAGAAATAGAAAGTTTGTACATGAGATTTATGTTTCACTCTATGATTCACATTATAAGTGGTTTGATTAAATATTTATTCTAATATTCGCTTGGGTTAAGAATTATACCAATTTGTCTATACAAAGCTATGCAGAAGCTCATAGGAAATCTTATAAATGCAGCAGAAATGCATTATCAACCTCCTAGTTTTATTCTAAAGCCATTTTTTTTTCTTTCTTGATAACAAAACCTGCCAATATAATTTATTCCTTGCCACCAGTGGGCTATTGATCTTCACAGCTGCTGCTCATGGACTAAATCAAGCGAGGTTTCTGTAAAAAGAGAATTCAACTTCTCAGGCATCTGAAATGCCTTCAGAAGCAGAAGTTCAGTAGAGTGAACATTAAAGAAGAACTTTCAGGAGGTTTAGGTAAGCTCTAGTAAATCACCGTGATCCTTGATACATTTCACAATTTAGATTAAATTCTTAAAAAAGCTAAACTTCATCCCACTGATAGTTCAGATAACAGCATATTCTTTCTGCTGGAGGGAATAATTACGATAGCTTAGCTTTTGTCAGATTGAGATCAATCTAAAAGTACATGTTATTTTCCTGAGGAAAAAAAAGAGCTCAGCAACATTTACATGAAAACAGGTCTGAATATTTAAAAATAGCAGGTGATGTTGACAGATATTTAAGAAGACCTGCTTTTAAAACTGTTTATGGCTCAGACTCTAAAAATGAACTCCAGTTATGTATGCCACTGTCATTAGTCATATCATAGAACAGAAGCCACAAGCCATGACTGAACACACTGATTATTGGTAGCTGACAGCCCCCCTTGTAAGTGGAGCTGAACTGGAAGAACTTTGTTGTCAGCACTAGCACTGTTTGATTCACTTAGTGATGTGGTCCTCACATTTGTTCTTCTTCCTGTGAATGAATCGAGAAGGTTATCTACCTCTGCA
Source organism: Myiotriccus ornatus (assembly GCA_036023395.1). Lineage (NCBI taxonomy): Eukaryota > Metazoa > Chordata > Aves > Passeriformes > Tyrannidae > Myiotriccus > Myiotriccus ornatus. The sequence continues at coordinate 10,181,808 of JAYRBT010000181.1, forward strand.
AAGCATTGCAAAGTTGAGAGATAAAAGGCACTATGTGTACTCCCACTGTGTTGCTGTTTATTAATTAATGGAGGAAAGATGCACAATTATGCCTTTTTCTTTGCTTAGGAACATAATGAGCAGCCTGTGAAAGAGCTTCAAGCTTCACCTCTGCCAATTTGATAGAGGGAATATCACATCATTAAATACAAAAATGTTGCACTGTCATTGCCAGGATCTATCATCAGACCTGCACTGATGGTCAGAAGTTATATGTAGTGAAAAATATTCAACATCGCTCATCTGCTCCTACTACAACTTCTGTCAAGGTTCTTTCAGCCAGACAGCTAAGAATATCTGCTAACAGGGATTTAAATTCACAAGCTAACCACTTCTTTCAGCTCAAGGAATGGGATGAAAATGAATGAGACTTGTCTTGCTTTTATTTTCCCCCCCATTATTTCTTAGTAATGGACAAAGGACTGCAATTCTCCAGTTCACTAGATCAAGTGTCAGTACAACCAGACTAATTTAACTGGAGAGAATATATCAGTGTAGATGCTATGGTCTCTCCTCAGTGCTAAAAAAAATAAAATAAAAAATCAAGATAGGTTTCCAGTCTCAGTAATGTCAGAGCCTTCCTGTGTGGCCTGAATCAAGGCACCTTACTTCAGCGTGCTTTTTTTTTCATCAGTAAGACATATATAACAAATAAGCTTGAGTCAAGAAGTGTTTGGAAAGTCATTCTGACAATTCTTTAGGGCTAAAAGTACAAAGTCCAGAAACTGGTGTCAATACATTGCCTGATCACCCCCCTTAGTTTCACTACTTGGGTATCTGCAGAAATAATCAAAGCACGGATACCTGTGTTCTGAAGCAAGAAGAGACTATTGAAAGCACAGGAATTTAGATCCACCACTTCAGACATGGTGCAGGTAGTTCCTTAATAGTTCTTGGAAATGAAGCTACGTACTGTGTTCCCATTAGTTAGATATTTAATCTTTATTGAAATATTGCAGGTAATTAATAACTTCCAACATCTGTTGGAAAGCTACAGCAGATGCCGTAACCCTGATTGCTGAAGTGTCACCCACCTTTCCTGTTTCAATTTAGCTGACTACAGCTTCCAGAGAGGGGATCTCAGTATGCCTCTTCCTACTCATTGAACAACTGTTTAATGTACTGCACTTTCCTTTGAGTATTCTGGGGTCATTTCTGAGCCTTGTTTTCACAACAGGTCTGGAAGGTCACTGGAATAGGACTCTCAAGGGTGTGCTGGCTACAGGCAGTTGAAGCTCCTCCCTGCACATTCATACAGAGAAACCAAGGATTGCTTTTTTCTGAGAAGCCGGAGGAATGTGTCCTGGCACAGCCCCAGCGCATTAGTGACAGGGCACAAATCACTCTAACCTGCTTCCAAGCACTGGATGGCATCCAGTCCTTGATGTCCTTGTCCAAGCAAACCCTCCCACCACCAAACCCAGCTGATATGGCTGTGACCTGTGATCCCAAAGAGAAAGAGCCTGTTAAGGGAAAAGTTTGGATGACTCTGCATTGTTCAGAAGAAGACAATCTGACTACACAATGCAGATTCCCTTTTTCCCTGCTTTTCTGGTTCTGTGTTTTGTCAAGCAAAGAAACTATAAAAATAATAGAAGGTTATTTTACAGAAAAGAGATACTTCTCTCTCTCAATTCATTCTGTCAGCTCCTCTTCCAAATGTGGCTCCTGAAGCTGGCAAAACCATAACCATGCAGCTGTTTCCTCAATAGTTGAGTGCCTCGGTATTGGCGATGCAGTTTCTTTACTCTGCATTGATTAAAAGGAAAGCGGAGTGGGGAATGGCACTACAGAGAAAATGCTGTTCCCAAACTCCTTCTCCTCAGGAAAGGTGTGGTGGGCAGACACAAATAGGACAACCCCACCTGTTGTCATCTGTGGACAGGACATCCAGGATACTAAACACCTATCCAGGTGAACAGTCACCCCAGTATGTGAAATCTTATCATCCATCTTCCTTTTCAGTGTGATTTGATCAACTCACCAAGCACTGCCATGTCAGCTTTCCCCCTCAGCAAGGAGCAGACACGACAAACTGTCCCAAAGAACCAGGACTGTGTAGGATTTACCACCATTCTCCCTTGATTGTCTTTCCTAACTGTGAATCATGCAAGTGCCTGTGCAAGGCTCTAAGGTTTCTCCATTGCTATGGGAACACAGTACTCTGCAGCTACTGAGATATTCAGCCCACCTCCATAAAATACCAGGATTCGCAGATTCCAGCCAAGTACCTGAGCAAAGAAGGGTTTTCAAAAGCCAATGTGCTATTAGCATTTACTAAGGAGAAAGGGAGGTTATTCTCTCTGAACAGCTTGAGACTACTCCAAGCAATGGAATTGCTGATGACCTGCTGCACTCAACAGCCCTTCCTCCCCCTCACCAGAGATGCTTATAAAAAGGCAAAGCCCTGGCAGGAGGAAAAGACAAAAAGAAACACCTACCCTCAGAATAACAAAAACATCAGTCATCCAAATGTGGCCGAATATTTGTGGTCAGTCAAGTCCCGGCTATCTGGCACCCAACAATTTGGATCCTCTCTGCCCTGAAATTACCCTCCCACAGACCTCCAGGATAGGTACACAGACATCTGGCCTGTACCTCCGGGTTGAGGTCAGATGGCATTCCTGCTCAAAGAGCTGAATATTTCCTCTTTTCTTTTACCCTCAAACTCAAATATCAAAAGAAAAATAAGAGTTTATTTCCCATCACTGGCTGACACAACTGTCATGTAGTCTGGAACAATAAACAAGGACACTTGCATGGGATTTGGCTTTTTGTTAGGCAAGGATATTGCTGGGATTCAATGGGTTTACTTCGGGTTTATTGGGCTATCCCACTTTAATAAGCCAGTTCTTACACAAACATATTTGCCTGTCAAGTGGTAAGATGAGGCATAAAAACTAAGTTGCAACAGAACTGAATTCAGCAGGGAGGGAATTAATTATTTCTCTTTGAACAAAACAAAAGACAAAAAGTCTTCCATGCATAGTTCCAGGATCATCCTGAATCTATCAAATTACCCATCAGTCAGGAAACACTGAGGGGGAAAGGAGATGATCAACTGTATGACAATTAAAAGCACTGTAAAGTTGCTCTCTCAGAAAATTTTGTACCTGTTTTTTTCTGTGTTCCCAGTGGTGGTAGGAGTTGTAGGGATTTAGGGAGTACAGGAGGACTAGCCATAACTGCAGCCACACTCTCTGAAGATCGAACTCCTGGTTCCAGGGCCCCACAGTGTAGGAAGGGGAGGAGCAGTCCACGATGCCTGGCCACAACCCAGGGTTTGCTTCTCACATAGGTAATAGCTACCCGTGGTTTCCCCAGTCCCTCATTTTCTGTTCAAGCTGATTGAAACAATTGTCTGTACACCATTCCAGTCATGCTCTAACATACCTGGTGCATACGTGACCTTAGCTGGTCATGGGACCCTCCACCTTCTCCTTCTGCTCATCATTAAAAGTGTTTACAGGACACTTGCAAGTGGCAGGAAATGAAGTTACCCCAAGATGTCTGATTCAGTCCTCTAGACAATGGCCTTGATTTGAAAGGGCCTATCTGGACTTCTGAAGAACTTCACAATGTTCTCACAAGTGATGACCAAGTTTAAGTTTCCTGCTTCCTAGAAAGCTCATAGAAAATTTCCAAGACCAGCTGCTAACCCAGTCTAACTTGACCTGATATTCTGAGACAATCTGTACTAGACAAGAACTTGGAGATCAATCTCTTTTAGTGGTGGAATAATAGATTATCTCCTCCTATATTTACAGGAAAACAAACATTACCTACCCTCCATCTTCATTATTCAAGGTAAATAAACAATCACACCTTTAGTATCTTTTCACTGAGATTCCCATATGTATCTTCTCTAGTTTTTTTTTTTTTCATCCTCGTAGCCCTTCCTGTCACCTTTCTTGAATAGAGACGTCCAGGTTTCTGTACATAATTTGTTAATAGCATCCCATGTTGAGCTTGGAAGTACTACATAACTGTACTTGTCAGTTATTCACCAAATCATAGTAATTCCTTAAGCTGTGGTAATGCTGTCATATGTTTCAGCTCTTCTTCAGATTGCTTAATGCACCAGTCAAAGACAGTAAGCTCTGGCTATGATGAGCACAGTTACACAGATGTTGTATAGGATAAGATACAATAGGACATGAAAGGACAAATCGGGAGGAAAAAAGTTATTGTCCCTGCTGCTACAGACCACAATAACATAAGAGATTAGGAGTTCAAACAGCAAAAAGCAAATATAACACAAATCATAATAATAGAGGTCTTTCTAATGAAAAAGCAGATAGCTTCAGTTTATACCATGCACAAGTACATGAAATGATAGTGATTTATGCTTTTTAAACAAAAGAAATAAGTATTTCGATTGGGCTTGTGGGGGAGGGACTACAGGGCTTTATATTCAAAGCTTCATTTTAACCAGGGAAAATTACTGAGTGCTGCATGAGGCAGAATTCAGCTTCTTTCCTTTCCTTGAGCAGGGCACCTGGCTTGCCTCGGGAATCCAAACACAGCAGGATGCCTTTCTGACATCTACCTCCTGACCAGCCGTGGGTGTATCTACTGACATTAAGCAGCATGAGATCTTCTCAAGGAAGCAAAGGCCTACATGAAAAGGTTTCACTGAAAAAGGAAGAAAAGTCTTTAAAGGGAAAGCTACTCAGCATGCTGCACCAGAAGCCAAGTTGAACTTTCATTTTAGATCTGAGCATTCTGTAAGAACAGAGTGCACATCTACTTCCTACAGTAAATTATTCTTCCTCAGCTGTATTTTTGTACACTTAAAATTTTTATATAAACCTCTACAGAAAAAGAAATAACAGCAATTATAATCCTAGCAATTATGTAGGCCCTTTTTGCTAGACACCAGAAGGTGAATTGTTACCAGGGAAAAAAAAGCACTTTGCCCTGAGAGAAGCAGGACAATGAATTCCCATCATGCAAAGATGATGAACCCAGGTAATCAAAAACTGAAAACATTGTCAGGCAGCATCTATGGGAAAGATAAGCAAAAACATAAAGCAGCAAAGCCCAAAGGTCTTAAACCCCAGCTAAGAAGTTTGGCCTGCAAATTAAGCCAGGAAAAAATCTTTAGCAGAGAATTAATGCTGTGCCAACATTGAAAAAGTACAAGCACAAATTTAGGACAACTATAAACTATAGTATCTGACATCAACTGCAGGGAAATGAATGCAAAAGTTAATACAAAATGCAGTTGATAAAGATGAATATGGTTAATACTTCAGTGCATACTTCAGTCACTGAAATACCTTGCCAAACTAACCTGCTTTGATTCTTTAATGAGGCACCAAAGTGTGGTTACTGAAGTCTGGTTGTATTGATACAGTGCACATATCTTTTTATGAAATTTTTAAATTAATGTGGTGCAACATCCATATTAAAAATTAGCATGATAGAGTACCAATAAAGTCTGCATTAAATGAATTCGGACCTTGCTAACTGACATCTGAAACCACACATGAGGGATGGGTGTTTGCAGAGGTTTCTTCAGGAGTTATTGTTGTTATGCTTGAAGACACTGAACATTTTCATGAGTGTTCAGGAGGTAACTTTGCTGCTACTGTAATGCCTTGTTGATAAAGGGCCTGGTAAAGCAGTAAAGGGGGATGAAGGCAGGGCAGTCTAGTACAGTGGCAATACAGGTTGCTTTGGAATCCATTCCAGAACCATGTATTTTTATAAGGCAAGGTGAAAAATTATAGAAGAAACAACGTGCACAGCAAAGTGGGACTTGTCTCTGGAAGGCAGCGGGTCTGAAGTAATTTAGGTTAATGAGCTACAGCAGCTGAACCGCAGTTCTTTATTCAGTGATGTTACAAAAGGGATCTGCAAACTGAGGACTGCAAAAGGAGAAGAACTGGAAAACTACTGCAGCTTATAATCAGTATTGCTACAGTGAGACTGAAATTTTGAAAATGGTGCAGAAACTGCCATAAAAAATAAAGATATAGAAAAAATAAATCTTAAGTGAGACTTTTAATATCTTAGTTTACCAGCAATAAAGCATCCAACTGCACTACAGGGTCTAAAAGTTTGGATGAGAAAAACTATATAAAGAGCATGACTGGCCATAGGTATGACTACAGGAAGATTTGTGTCGATTCTCCAGTTCTCACTATCTTTGTATCAAATGGGATTTTATTCCAGAAAAAGAAAATATAACAAAAACAAAGAAAAAAAATCAAAAAAAAACCACAAAGGAACATCAAGAACACCTGCCTCCCCCCCACTCCCAAAAAAAAAAAAAAACCAGGGGAAAAAAAAAGCAGCCAAATGAATTGAATTGCTAAGGCTCAGATCTTTTAATGACCCTGGCTGAGTAAAATATTTTCCTTTAAACAGTTGTGCAATCAGCATGAAAGTCAATAGATGTGTCCTGACCCACAGGCCCCCACTCAATCCTGCACACAGCAGCAAAACTTAATGGTGTGATCCACTATTTGTCACACAACAGATGCCTGCATGTCTTACTGGGAACTTGGTGCACTGCTGCAGTTCAGGCCTGGGCCCCTCACCTGGGTAGCCCCTGCTGCCCCTCAGTTGGTGAGGGCTCAGTGAATTTGAATTATTCAACTGAAAGAGAAGAAGAGGGAAAGGAGTAAAATTTTTCAGTCAGGGATACTTATATGGAAAGGCTCGAAAAGAGGAAAGGAAAATGCTTCCAAATTAAGAATATTTTCCATGGTCTTTTGATGGGTAGAATTTATATCTCCACTTCACAAACAGAACAAGTAGGTCATCAAGGAGTTAGGACATGCTATTCCCTGAACACCCTGTCAGGTGCCTTAACTACCTGTCACAACTAAAACGGGTTGTAAGACCTAGAAATAAATCTGTATTTGTGGATACCAGACCATGACGTCTCAGACAGACCATGGAGTCAGCTTGTGGGTCTGTTCCATATTATGTTCAATTAATTTCATGTGTAGCTTAATAGCATTTTTGCGCAGTTATTGCATAATGATAACAACAGAGGACAATCCAGCTGCATGCTCAGTGTTCATATATAATGTCTCGGGTGTCAGTGAGTCTCCAGTCCAACCCCGAGGCGGGACATGGTTTTCTCTGAGTCCTGACCCAGGGAGGGAAGCACCTCACCCACGGGTACTGGTCCCACATCCCACCTCCAGCCCCACAGCCCACCACGAACACCACCAGACAGCAGGGCAGTAAAAACCAGACCTCCTGGCTGCTCTCCTGGGCTTCTCACAACTGGCCCAAAGTGACACTCTGTATATATGCACAGCTGAAAAATCTGCACACATTTAAGCTGCTAAGTACTAGATATGTTGTTACACCAAATATTCACTGACCTCTGGCTGAATGTATTTTAATTGAAGTAATTATTCACTCAGCTCCAGCTGCTAGAACTCCATCCTGATATGTGTGAAAGTATATGGCTTTTCAGATTGGCTGCTCAGAAGGCTGGAAAGTATCTGCAGACTGATTAGCAGCTGGGAAGGGAGTCTTTCCAGGTCCATCTGTTTTGCACAACTCCTCTCATCAGTTTATCGATATGTTTTTAATGCTCTTATCAATGAGTTCCTATTAGGTTAACAGCCTGAAGCAGGGATGAAAAGCATAGTCATGGAGAGGCTTATGGTTTGTTGATTTCCAGTTGATTCCAAAGCTTTTAACATTCTCTTGTTTTCATCAAAGTGTAAACTGAGTTTGAACTTTTGAGGTAGCAAGTGTGCTTCTTGAGTTTCCTGATGAGGATTTTTTTCTCATTAATTAATCATTATGTTACAGGCTTGGGTTTTCCAAAGCAATTGGCAAAGCTTCCACTGATTTGACTCAGAATGATTGCACCCTAACATTAACAGTGACTTAGTGTTTGTGCTTCCCTAGAAATAATATGTCACAAAAGAGCATGTTTTTGGCCCTTCCAGACTCTGAGAGGGCCTTATGCTAATGATAGATGGAGCTTTCTGAAGGGTGAAATAAGTTGTAGGTATCAAGCTCAGTAACACTGCCCTGCTTCTGCAGCTGAATAAGAGTTTCCAGAAAAATCCTTGTTAATGAGAATATTACACTCATATTGAAAAGCAGGTCTTGATGACACAAAGGCTAAATGCCATTTCTTTAGGTAAACCATAGTGTTATCACCATGAGTAGGAGAGAGTGCAAAACACTTTAATCCTTATCCAAGATGGTAAAAAAAATTACTCAAACAGTTGAAGCAAGTCAAGGTCAGAGTTAGAAAAAATCCCAACCAACCGACAGATTTACTGCTTCCCAGCTTCATGCTCTAATTAAGTACAATCAACACCAGCATTAACAATGCCCATTTCTTATGGGTTTCTGTCTTGTGGAGGGGTTCCCTGGGGTGTAAGACACATTTTGATCCAAGGCCTTCTCTATAGCTCGGGTTTGCAGAACTACCCTTTACAATAGGGTTTCTCTGCAGTCTAATAATGATATAACTCAAGCCATACTCAGTCTTTTCCCACTGGGCTCAAAAATTACTATCCAGAGAACTGGCAGTGTCTCTCAACCACCACAGTGGTGTCAGTCTTTCACAAACTGGGCTAAGGAGCAAACTGAATTTGTCCAGTTGCTTCTCAATATGTTTTGCAAAGCCTTTTCTGCATCTTCTTCTGCTCTGTGTAGATGTCACTGTTTGCACATCCCATCTCAGGTATTTCTAAACGTGCCAGAGGTTTGTCTGAGCTGATTATGTTTTGTGAGTAGCTAACTAGGAGTATATAAACAACTGTGAACTAAACTTTAAGAAGATCTTTGTCTGGCAATTTAGATCAGATCCATCTCACTAGAGATGATGGTTCTTGACAGTGTTTGGTAGTCTAGTAATGACAGAAGAATTAAAAGATCTGTTTAGTTATCCAGTCAGAATTCCTAGCATTGTTTACAACACAAATGATCTTATTTATACATTAATTACGTTCAATGTTAAGAATTTAAACCCATGGCATTGCATGAAAGATTTATAATGCAAATGACCAAGGCAAAAAGACTGTTAGGAGAATGCAGAAAATTAATTACAAAGCCTTACGCAGTTAATAATGGCTTTGCACATAGTACTATCATGTTTCTTTTTCATAAGTTAAGGCTAGAAACTGATTGTCACTATTAGAGAGGCCTCAGTTCTGCTGATTTTGTTAGACCTCTGGCAATTGCACTTTCACAGGTTAATGGAAGGAGCAAATTACTCAGTTTCACATTATAAATAAAAATCTGACACTTTTTAATGCACAATGAACTCCTCTGGAAGAGCCTTTGTCATCAAGAAATCTCCCCTACTAAGAGAACACCCCAAAATCACTCTGTGTGCACAGAGTACATGTTGAGTCCCCCCTGGTTAAGCAGCTGCTTATTGTTGATCTCCAGATGGGTCTACTAAGACAGCGACTCCCACATTATCCCTATAGGCACTGGGAATAGTTCTAAAGATTACCTCCCCTTTGGAGTCAGACTAGTAATGGTTCAAGTAAGAAAAGAGACTTGAAGCAAGCTGTAAAAGGGACAGAACACAAAAGTTTGTTTAAATAAACATTACTAGTGCCACTTAGATGCTGAAGATTGCAGGAAATGGCCCAAAAGTAAGGAGATAGGAGAGAGTTTACGTATCATTCATGTAAACAACAGTCACAAAGCCATCACCAAAATAAACCACTTTCTTCTTTATGATCCTCTCCAACCCAGCCTTTCCCTGTTCAGAAACAGGGCCTCCTGCCAGGAGGTGCAAGGCTGCAAACCCCCTCAGAGAGCCTCAGAGCAAAACACAATGGCAGAGACACGGCCTAAGGCAGACACCCAAAGCTGCCCACAGCCACCCTGTCCTTGAGCTGAGCCTCCCCCCCATCACCCACCATCTCAAGGACATCATCCTTGAGCATCTCAAGAGGGTTCCCCACCAGTCCATTTACTGCGACTTGCCCACCTACCACCTTTGCTTTTCACTTCATGTGCTTGAGAAACTGCAGCACATACAGGTCCCAGCTCTCCCATCTCAGTCTGCCTCCCTGCCTCATGCTCTGCAGTTACTGTCAAAAAACATATCCAGCAGTTCCCTCTCACCCAAACACTGGTACAGAAAAGTTCACGTTCCCTGTTTACACCAACCTCTCCAAAGGGCTCATTTCTTTTCCAAGATCAGAGCATACGTTTCACTCACACATTTTCTGCAGGGCTGCTCTGTCCCCTCAGGTTAGGCTGGGTGACTTATGAGCATCCTGACCCAGGTGCTTATTTTGCTTTTGCATTTTCCAGGCCGTGAAGTCCCCCAGAAAGGGATTACTGTGATATCTGTATCTCATACACAGTTGATAAAGTTACGAGCGCTTAACAAATACACAGAACATCCACATACATGAAAGAACCCAAGCAGAAGAACCAAGATGGAAATGTTGCTCCTAGCAAGCAAATGAGAAATAGTAGAGCAGAGCATTGCATTTCTCGTGCTTTGTCCCCTGTGCACCTCCAAGCTTACTTTGGCAGAGAATTACTACTTTTTAGGGGTTCTTTGCTAGCAGGTTTTAACCACTAGCAGGTTTTAAATGAATACAAAATGAGTGAAAAGTATTCCACATCGAAATAGTATGTGGCACTGTACTGAGATGTCAAATGTTAAGAGACATCTTGTCAGTGGTATTGGATGTAATTCTAAAGGTATCTCATCTAAGAGACAGTACAGTATTCCCACAGGGCAAGAATTAAAACATATATAAATCCATTCTAAACATTCAGTTCACCCCTTTGATTTCAAGAGTCCAGATTTCCCAAAACAAAGAAATTCTGCAAGCTCTGTTTTGTGTACACCAGTGGAAGCAACACATCTGTTAATGCCAAGAGGTTTAGTTAAGCACATTCAGAACAGATTTGCTGCACAATGTTAGTGGCACTGAACCTGAAAGCAGTCATTAGAGAAGGAATTTATTCTTGTGCTAACCCCAAGCAAGAGTCACTATCCAGCCAATTTAATATCAACAGCGGTAATTTCAACAATATGATATTTAACCACAATCCTAAAATGGCTCAGTCTGGAAGCAACACAATATCAATGTTTCAAAGAATGCGTCCCCAGCAACATCTGAAGAGGGAGGAAAGATTCAAGGCCACAGTGGCTTTTTCGTGGGGTTGAGTGCACAGCTCTTGCTTGAACTTTTTCTTAATTGAGGTTGCAAAAGAGTGTGCTGAGGAATGAACACAAATACCATCTTGGTCAGCAGCAAAGTCTGCAGAGGACAGTAACGGAGGACAAGTTCTTTGCTGTGGGAGCATCTGGATGCAGTGCTCCACCCCAGCCGGGGTATATGCCAAGGGACACTCGGGTACCCTTTACAGATTTTACAGTGGTGAACTCCTAAACATCATCAAAGGAGACCACAGGGCCCACAGATAAACCCTTTTTTCCTCCTGTAATTCCTTCACTTGCTTCTCTCCTCTCTTCTCCAACAAATCCCCCCTCCCCTTCTCGCCCGAGGCAAATTCCCTTCCACTCCTGCTCCCTTGAAAATGTCCAACAACAGAGGATATTTCCTTTTTACCCTTGTGACCCCTAAGCAACCCCGACTCAAGGAAGCCCAGACTGCAGTCCCTGAGCCAGATGCAGTTTTTCATGACAAATCATTCGGCCTTGAAAACTTTCTTGCGGCTTTTGGGAGGGAGGATGTCAGTTCAAAAAAGTTCAGATTGTTCAAATTCTGACCCAAATCGACAATGCCTTTACGAGGCTTTCCTTATGAATCCTATCCTTGTGTCAGTGTATTCATTGTGTGTCTTCTCAGTCTGGATGATTAGATCTTTCTGCAACAAACACACATTAGGTGAAATCTGTTTTCCAGTCAGATCAAGTTAGTTTTACGATGAATTTCAATGGCAGAAGACTGCAGTCATTAAGGAAAAGGAGACATACAAGCTGATAGAAACATCCATTTCTCAATACCTGTTGCAAAAAAGCACGCAAGCGAACTTTTCCCCAAACAGATTGATAATGGTGGGACAAAAGTAATACCCTGAAATAAATAGCACCACTGCTTTTGTAATATGTAATATTAGTTCTGTCTCACTAAGCAGGGAGGAAATAAATAAGAAAGACACAGAAAAAAACAAAATAATATTAGAAGCACAGGAAAAAACACAAACAAAAAGCCAAAACCAAACCAAAACCCCAAACAAACAAAGAAACCTCAGAAACTTGCACTTGAAGGGATTATTGGTCGGATCTAGTGTTTGATTCTCACAAGCATCAGAGTTCTGTCTATAACACTGAAGAAACACTGCATTTCATATCTGGAATTTTCTTATAGTGTTCTCTGCCTCCTGAAGTTTATTGTACTTTGGGAAAAGATATTCTCAAGATGCCACAGACAAAAGAAATGTAAGGATTCCTGTTGATAGCTCCTTGACTAATTGCCATGAATGCATCCAGCATACCAGCAGGGTTTTGTCTCAGTGTCCTCCAAACTACAGTAAAATAAGACAGTTTTGCTGCTGAAGTAGACACTTCTATCAGTCCCTCCGTACCTGTGGATAATTTGAATGGCTTAAAGTATTTCAATAAATTAAACGGGATAAGTAGGCACAAGTTCTTACGAAGGATCAGATGAACTTAAAAGCATTAGGAGAGAAAATAAGACCTAATCAATGTTTCTGTAGAGGGCCTCCTGTTCCCGTATCATTGGTAAGAAAACAAATGTACTTGTCCTCCTAGATCATAGATCTTACAGCCTCCAGGAGCTGGTTGTGACTAAGCATTCCCATCTGTCAGCACAGTTGCCTTGACTTAGCATTATCCAACCTCTGATGACACAAATTAAATATCCCCACTTCTCATTCAAACAGTGAGCAGAGCTCTCACCAGACGATTCACTCTAAGCAAACTGATTTAGGGAAATGCATCACCACGAACAAAGAAGTTACCCACTTGCTGGATGTTTTCAATAACTTCAGTGTCCTTGTCTTCAATCAACTACCCTTCACCAGCCTTCGACACTTCTGTCTGAAGCAAAAGGATTGCTGCACTACAAGCAACACAGTTTCTAGCCCTTCAGTCTAAGTCCTTCTCTTAAAATTTCCTTTTTTCTTTCACTTTCTCGTGCACATACACACACATTGTTGAAGTTTACCATAGTGATTCTGAGTCAAGAAAACAATCTTCATTTTTGTCAGATTATAGTTGAAACGCACTAAGCAAGCATACTCTTCTGAAAGATGGCTTGAGAAAAAAAGAAATAACAAAACAAAACACCCCAACCCCCCAAATTCATAACTGAGTGTTGATTTAGACCATCACAAAGACATATTTTAACTTTTAGCAGTTCTTGTCTTCATTTCTTTGCACTTGTCATCAAAGACACCGAGGAATCAAAATCCCCTGCAGACAAACCAAGGGCTTTGCAGTCATGAGCACCCTTGGGGTACAAGACACACACCCAGGGAGTTGTTGTCCTGTGAACAGCCCAGGCAGAGCTCTACATGTGCCACAAGCTGTCTGGTGAAAAGGCTGTCTCCAAAATGCAAGTTGAGCTGGGCTTAGATTACCTTATCCTGAGATAGATAACGCTTTTTATAATTTAATTTTTTTTTTTTCAGAAGGTGGAAAAAGCCAAGGAGTGGATCTAAAATGTCTGTCCATTGGATCCTCCGATCCATACAGTCCACTGTACCCAAATATTCTGTAAGCTCAGCTTTTCCATGTTTCTTCAAGTTCTGGAAAGACTATTGATGGACATATTGGCCAATTTGGAGGGAATCCTGAGATCACTTTTGATAGATGTCTGTGAGGTCTCTGTGTGACATATGCATATAAAATACTGGAAGGGAGCCCTGCTTTTATAGCTTTGTAGCTCTCCCAGTCACCTATAAGTGAAAAGGAAAGAATGAGGATGCTGGTTGCAAAATTTGTCTCAGTTATGTCTGAGTTATGTGCTTTGGAAGACACATGTTTCTTTCTTAAATATTTTAAACTCTTATCTTTGCAGAAAGCAAAACCAGATCATTTCTAAAATAGAACTTCTGGTGATCTTGTTGGGGGGCCTGACTTCTCCACTGGCAGGCTTGAAACACCTTGGCTCTGTGCTTTGGATGGAGACAGAAGGTGTCAGTGAGCCAAACAAATCCTTTCCTACCTTGCCAGGTAAGTGTTCATAACTGAGCCTTTTCTGCTGCTGGTGAAGATGTCTTGAATATTTATGTAGCTCCTTCTTCCAAAAGAGCCATTTGACATCCATTTGGTGAGATGGAGGGTACAGAGCCTGGCCCTGTCTCTGACAGATTAAATCCAGGATTAAGAGTATGATCATAAGAAACTGTAGAGGGCAAATATCAAAGGTTAAAGAACCAACGTATCTTAACTGTGTCAAGGCTGTGAAATTTGTTTTAGTAGAGTTTCTCGAAGATCCCTGGGATGCCATGGTGTGCATGTAGGAGCTCTGAGTCTCAAACTGGCTCTGGCTATTCCAGAATGGAGTAATAATATTTTTTGTTTCTTTGCTAGTAGGCAGGTCTAAAGTAGTGTACTGGGATTGAGTGGCAAGATTTTGGTAGCAGGGGGAGGCTAAGGGGTGGCTTCTGTGAGAAGCTGATAGAAGGCTCCCAATGGCTGATGGAGTCAATGCCAGCCAGCTCCAAGATGGACCCGTTGCTGGCCAAGCCTGTGAGCAATGGTGGTACCACCTCTGGGACAACAGAGTTAAGAAGGCTGAAAAAAACCTGCACAACAGCAACAGCAGCAGAAGAGGAGTGAGAACGTGTGAGAGAAACAACTGTGCAGATCCCAAGGTCAGTGAAGAAGGAGAGGGAGGAGGTGTCCCAGGCACCAGGGCAGGGATTCTCCTGCAGCCCATGGTGCTGAGCATGGTGAGGCAGCTGTGTCCCTGCAGCCCATGGTGGTCCACAGGGGATCAGAGATCCACGTGCAGCCCATGGAGGACCCCATGCCAGAGCAGGCAGATGCCTGAAGGAGGCTGTGACCCTGTGGGAAGGCTGCACTGGATGGTAATCAGTGAGTGATCTCTCCCTGTACTTATCTCGACCCACAGGCCTTTTGTTACACTTTCTCTGCCCTGACCAGCTGAGTAGGGCAGTGACAAAGCAGCTTTGCTGGGCCAACCCACCACAAGTAGCAACATTTGTGTTTGAATATTGCCTGTATTACTTAAGAGTTGATTTATATTTACCAATAAACTTCCTGCTCAGATGGATGGCCAGGTTCTCTTGCCTTCTGGACAGACACCTCATCTAGAGCATCTTCCAGGAACTGATCCTCATTGATGATTGGGAAAGAGCAAGAAATAAACCAAGATCTGGTGCAAAGGATGAGGTGTTGTGCAGTCAACGTCAGTTGTCTGGATCAGTACCAACCTTACCATAGAATAGATGGAGTTCTTCATTGGCATGGAAGACAGCAAGATGGACATATGAAGAGACAGGTTTTAGCTGGACACCAGACCTTGAATTTATGTACACGTGTCTGTGTTCCTCATCCCAGAGCAGATGTGTCATGGAAATTAAGGAGGGGTTAATCTGTTTTTTGACAGTGATACACAAAGAGGATGTGAATTAATACAATCAGACATGTTTTTTTTGATAAATACACAATCATCGACCAGTTCCAAATACACTGCTCAGGAGTCTGGCACGTTGAACTACCCACACGCAGGGTGGTGTGGATCCCAGCCAACCTTGGCAAGATCTGGCTACCGAGGCCGTGTGAACTTGTGAAGTGTTTCACAGGTTTCAGAGGGGACTAAAATTCTTTTTGAGGAGCCAGCTGGCTGGTAATGCAGGGTCAGCACGGACACAGTGAGTACAATATTTCGCATGGTAGTACCAATTTTTCTTTGTCTTGCTCTATATCTTACTGAGAAAGAGGAACTGGTCCAGAGAGATTCCTGACTTTACATTTTTAATTAATTGAAGCATGTGTACACCAGGAGCGATCAACTGAGAGGAAACTCAGAACAAGCCTTTGCTTTACAGCACTGGAAAGAGGTAAAAGGAGAACATGAACAGTAGCAGCCCCTGGATGCAAACACATGTATCTAAACCATTCCTTTTCTTAAAATCCCAGCTCACTCAGCACTCAAAGCTACAAGTTTTCTCGTCATAGGGCCAATCATGATCACAGCTCTCCTCCTCTCACAGAGGCAGAAAGGATGCAAGGGGACAAGTTGGTAACAGCCCAGTGCTCTCTCCTGCTCAGACCAGCCTTGGATGCATGTGGATATTCTCTGCCATGTGAGTGTTGACTCTTAGGATCAAGTTGAACTTCATTTCCATTCATATGCACAAGAGACATGGCATTTCCACATCTTATTTCCCATTTACTCTCATGAGCAGCAGATTTTAAGCTTCACCCATCTTGGTTTTCCCACCCCAACAGTGCCTTATCAGTGTCTCTTGTGCTCACCAACACTTGCTCTCAGCTCTTTCACTTGATACCGTAGGTTTGGTCTGAAGATTGCACAGCCAGCTTGTCCCAGATTTTCTTTTCCCACAGGCAAACGAACTTGAAAATCCTATTTGTAATTTTAGGCCACTAAAGATTGTAAATGAAAGATACAGATTTTGGATGTAGCAGAAATAATAAAATGAGTGTCATTGCTCATTTCTGTAAACAAACTACATGAAGCAAATGAGTTAGCTTGAGTGAATACAAGGACAAACTTTTCCTACTCCAAATAAACAAAATGGGCTAAGATAGAACTGATAGGGGTTTACAGCACTATGATTTTTCTTTTTTCCAAATTCAAAAGAAAACAGAAAATTACTTTATCTTCCCTTCCTGTTTTTTTTGTTGGATATATTTTTTTTATGTTGCTGCATCCTGCTCTGGTTTCTTTTGCTTTTGTTATTGCTTCTTGGTGAGCTTTTTTCCACTCAAGGCTAAATCAAATCACAGCTGCTGCTTGGAAAAGGTGTAGTCTCTCCCCTCTGTAGTTTTTCACCCTTTGTGCTCCTGGGTTTGGGGGCAGGGCAGAATCTGAGATGCCAAGTGGAAGAGTTGAACTCAAGTGATGGAAATTGCTGCAGAAAACCTCCAAATCTCTAATATGTTACATTATAACATACGGCGGCATCATTTTAACCAGGCCCAGAGCAGAGAGATCCACTGCTCTGGGCCAGCAGTTTGGGGGCACTGCTGTGCTACACAAAGCTCTTCAAGACGACCTAAACACTGAGAAGTCTGGATGGCTCCCAGCACCCACAGCAGCTTCCCCAGCCACCACCTACTCCCCACACCCTGGGCCAGCAACAAGCAGACGAAGCTTTGATTCGCACTGTGGATGGGATGAGTAGGATTCGTGTTTCCTTTTGAGATCCTTCCTTTTGCTGTTGCCCCTCTAAGCACAGGGCAGCGTGGCTCTGAGTGACAGGGAACCACGCTCTGGCAGAAGTCCTGTTTGGCTGGAGGTGAGCGTGCTCCTGGGACAGATGGAATAACCCACCAGTAGTGGAGACCCTGCTCATGGATAGGCATTCCAACAAAAACTTCACCTCAAACTTACAAAGAAATTAGATGGACTTAACACTCTTAAAGCAAATAACCAGGGAGGATATATTGTGACAGACATTGCACAGGAGCTTTAGCATCCATCAGTACTTAAAGAATTTCTCTGTTCATCATTAATACTGAAACTGCACCACGAACAGGCAGTTAAACTATCTCGGGATAAGCCCTACCTGGCTCTCTCACACACACAGCTCCTTCTGCACCCTGAGAGTTCATGGCCAGGCACTTTACGGAATCAGATCCATAAAATCTAAAACTCTTGCAACCAGCCCCTGCTGGTGTCCCCCCGAACCAGCACTGACAACTCTGCTCTCAGCAAGAAGAACATCTCCTTCCTGTGCTCGAGGCAGAGCGGGTCCCAGTTCAAATGTTCAAGCTCTGATGGGCTGGCTCAGGCCATGTTTATAGTTCAGTGGTACAGGGGAAAACTTACACAACGCTTTGCGCTGTCAAAGCAGAATGTGATCGTTCCAGACTGTGCAC
The DNA here is from genome assembly GCA_036023395.1 of Myiotriccus ornatus. NCBI lineage: Eukaryota > Metazoa > Chordata > Aves > Passeriformes > Tyrannidae > Myiotriccus > Myiotriccus ornatus. The sequence goes on from JAYRBT010000181.1 coordinate 10,199,842, forward strand.
TGACATTATTAAAAATATCAATTAAGGCCAAAAATGCACTTTTACACTTAGCTGCTTGGATTAGATTGTAACCAGCTCAAGGATAAGAAACACTGTTTGTTTATCTTAATCACATTTAAAAATCCAAGCCTTTGCACTATCTCCCCTCACAACAGCAATTTCAAGTGACAGTAGGAATTCTCCAGTGCCTTCAAATGGATTTTTTTCTGCCAACACATTCCATCTTGGCTTTTAAAGTTTTTTTTTTCTTGTTTTTATAACTTTTAGGCAAATACTACCAACTTATGATTCCCCAAAAAATAAAGAAACAAAGCGGAAAGAATAAAAAGTTCAGTGTACATCAGGAAACACGCAGGACAATTTGCAACACAGTGTCAAATAAATGCTCATTTGCCTTCACCGGAGGTCAGTGGGGCAAATCGGTGGGAACTATTTGTAATTACAGGTTGGGGAGAGACAATTGTGGCAGTTGTGTGGCATTTTAATGATGCCCTCGCTCTAATTTAGCTTTGGAGATCGTACAAGAAATGGAAAACACCCAGAGCTCTGCAGGTTCCCAGAGTGTCTATTTAAATGTGTTCAAATAAGCCTGACTAATTTGTTTCCAAACTCCAAAATTTTATCTCAATAAAATCTGTGAAATATTACTGCATACAATTAAAGCACGATCAGTGCATTGTGTTGGATGAATATCAACAAGTCCCATTTGTGTCACATCTGGAAGTACATATGTTACACGTAAGAGAATATGATATAAAACTTCAATTCCCCATTACTATTCATACCGGACTTAACATGCCATAAAACAGGGATTGATTGCTCCTGATTTTACCACAAGCCTCCTGAAACCTTCCTTTAAATTTGGTTAATGATGTAAACTTTAAAGGACAAATCCTAGAGGCCTAAAGTCCAGGATACATATACAAAAAAGGCAGCAAACATATATTTTTTGCAAATCTTGTTTTCACAAGGCGTTGGTGAGCCTGTCGTGCAGCTTCTGAAAGCTTGAGGTGCACCCCATTGCATCAGGCTTCCAGCTGACTACATTTATCAAATGATCCCTGTTGTATGCCAGAAAGGAAGGGGAAACCTTGCACCCCCAAACAACCTTGTGCCTGATGATACCTCTTTGCTGATAGGAAGATGAGAAGCAGAGGTTTGGTTTAAATACATTCACAACTGTAAGTACAGAACACTTGAGACATTTTTTAAGTTTTCTTTTACTGGACATCTGATTCTGTTGCTATCACTGCTTTTACCAGGACACTACTGATGCTTACCAACTTTATGCTTAACCAAACTTATTGCCTGAAACCCACTTGCAACACTTCTCTGGGAATAAACCTCCTGATGTGTTGTTTCCTCCTACACATCACTGACCAAAGGAACCACTGCTATTTTCTCATTTCTGGGAGATGAGGGTTTTGGCCTGTGTACAATGATTAACAAAACAGGCCGGAAGAATGGGGCTACGCTGTCTACACTGGCTACTGGCTACACAGGAACGCCTGTCTCGGTGACAGAAGGAAATCTGGGCTTCTCTGTGTTATCAAGGCACTTATTTCATGAAAAAAAAAACCCTTCTAACATGGAGAAAACAGCAGTATCGTGCTACGATCAACCACTAGCCCCAAGCAGAGCACCCACATACAGAAGAGAAAATGCAAACTCTTTCCTCTCTGAACCTCTGATTTCTCACCCAACCAACTCCTACAATGGGCACTGGAAGGGCACTTCAGGATGGGACGGAAAAAGCAGAAAGCATGATTTCTGTGCCTCTTTAATAACAGCTTTGTCCACAGCAACAGTCTCTATCTACATCAAGGCTGCAGAACAGTCAGTCGGACTCTTGGCAGACGTGATCTGGTGGAGCACCTGAGCATGTGGCTGTTACCAGCAAGAACAGCTCTGCAGCTATAACTACACCAAGATCTAATGTTACTTTTACCACACACTGACTGTCTAATATTAGTAATTATGCATATTTCTGAGATTTCCTTTTGCATAGGGAAAAAAATCCTAACAAACAAGGCAAACACTCGAGCATCCTGCAGCTTTAAATCCCACAACATGGACCATTAAGGACTTTTACAACATCCTGGGTGAGATCCATTGTGTAACACTGAGGTTCTGTTTGAAAGTGAAGGACACTCCTCTCCTGCAGGCCTGGTGAGACTCTCACACTCAAGGATGCAAAACAGAAGGGACATAAAAATAAAAATGCCTTTTTTTACATTGTCTTTGATTCTTTAGTCTGTTTTGCTGACAGCCTGATACCTCATGAATGCAGACATTCCTTGACTCTGTATCTTCAAGAAGAAGTTAGCTACTGAGTCTGTGATTTAACTTTTAATGAGCAAAATAGGGGAAGATTTCTGACATATTCAAGCTCATTTAAATCTATACATCTGCACTCAGATCCAGGCCATACTGGGACAGTTTCTCCCTCAAATCAGTGTTTCTCCTGAACAAGACTCTTTGCCTATAGTATATGCCAAAGCCTTCTTAAATTAAAGACATAAATTAAAATAGAAGAAATACGAATTCAACAAAACTCTATTACAGTTTTAAAAAGTAAACATAAGCTGGATAATCTAATGAGCTTTACATCAGGGCTCCAGCGTAATGGAGAGGAGAAAAGAACTAGATGAGAAGTGGCCAGCTTTTCCCCACCATGGTGCCATCCCAGGGCCTCTCAAAAGCTCGTTTTTGGAGGCTTAATTCTGTCTTGTAGCAACTGACTCTATTTGTCCTAAATATTCAGCTGAAAATATGTTCTACATTATGGTATTGCACAGAGAGTCTTTTAAAAGCCTTGTGATCATTAAAGTTAAAAGTCTGATGAGTAATGTTGTTCTGTCTAAAGTATATGTCGTTCCCTTTGCCTCCTTGCTTTATTTTGAGACAGATATACTTAAAATAGTTTTAAATAAATATGGAGATTATTATCCAACCTAAAAGATTTAATTTAGCATTTATATGGGTTTTAAATGCATGCCAACACTTTCCTTCATTTCAGCATTTGGCAACTGTTCACTATTCACAATTCTAAAGGCTGCAGACACATGTCTGATCATTTTAGGATATTTAGAGTTGTAGCCAATAAAGACAGTGCTGATTTTAATTAAACTTCTAATTGGTTTCTGAGACAACAACAAGAACCCTGATTGCATGAATTGTGACTGGCTCCTTTAAATACTCATGGGTGCAAATTGCCAGAGGCATCACTGTCCATCACCTCCTAATGCCTCACATCAGCGGCAGTTTGATAATCCAGCCCAACTGTAGACATCTTTCTTTCCAGTGAGAAGAGGAATATGGACTGGACAAAGGAAAAAAGTCATCCATAAATTAACTGTTCTGCCACTCCATCCCTGCCTTAGGAAACTGTTTACCAGCATCTACAACAAACACCAATATATATTACAGCAATTCCTCAGGAGGAGTGAGACAAATCAGGGCATAGGAAGCCCTGTGCAGTCACTTTCATGTCACCAGTTCAAGTCTATCTGACATCTCCTGGAAGCAAAATCCCTGTACTGCTTTAAGGCTGTACTATAGCATCCATATTTTCCAGACTTTCACAAATACCCTTACTTTTTGCCCTCTTTTGTAAGGCACCTTCCATGCCATTCACTTCCATGCCCACTCCAGCCATATGGACAACTCCAGCATTTTCAAAGCCACCCTTTAAGGTGCTTTGGCATCTGAAAGCGTGGCCGTGGCTGTGGGCTGCCTGATCACCCATCCTGAGGGAACACCAGCAAGAGCCCTCCCAGCTTGACCGAGAACCACATGTGGATGGGAGAAGTGTTAGTGGCCTTTGGACAGTTCCTCCAGGCACACATCCATGCCAGAAAGTCCCCAGGATGCCTAGGACAGCTGGGTCCCATGCAGGCAGCCTTGGGTGCCTCCTCTCACGGAGCCAGACGCTGCACTGCTGAGTGCAGGACACTGCACACAAATAAATGACTTCAGCCCCGGGGCTCTCTGCAGCGCTAAACTGCTGTTTAGGAACATCAGTCACCCGCTCGGCCAGCCTGTGGGTGATGGGCACTCAAGAGCCATCAGCTGGCATGGTCTCTGCCTCACAGAAATGGAGATTATGCACAGTTCTGCACTTCTGCACCAGCCAGGGGTGTCCCGAGGGCACTGGTGGCCACCCCAAGCGCACCAAAACGCTGAGGAGGACCCTCACCGCAGGGCAAACAAGGGTAGTGTTCAGTTTCTTTTTATAGGCTTCCTTCAAATCATTTGGAGAGCCACTTACAGAGTTTACATATTTAAACATATTACCTCATTCTGCTGGGAAGATTTTATTCCTTGTTGAGTATTACCACTGTATTTTGGAAAACAACAGCAACTTGGATATATCATTAGTATTTTGTGACAATTAGACAAAACATTGCAAGGTCTCTCTGTACAAAACCTTTTCAGGTTCATCAAACATAACTGTGTGGGCCATGTCAAGAAACAGCCTTTTTATGTTGTTCTTGATGACATGGGAGCTGTTGGCCTCTCTATAAATGCTGACCAAACCATCCCAATACAATTTGCCTCTGTGCCAAAATGTAAATACATTCAGTCTCTTCTCTGGACAGAACACAAATTATACGCTCCTAACCACCAGCTAATAATAATGTTTAGTTATTGGGAGTGCAGAGATGCTCACATAGTTATAACCAAAAGCTGCTTTGTGAAATGACCTGCCAGACATTAATACTGATGGGGCGTTTTAGGTGCGATTATACAGCTTCTTCAGGCAAGGAAAGCCTTGCCTGAGGGCTGCAGGAATGAGCTCTTATGGTCAGCAGTGGCTGGTGATGACAGTCCCACCCACACTTCTCAAAGATTAAAACCTCCCAACTCCTTCTATTGCTGACAACCTCCTTAGTTCCGCTAAAGCACCTTAAAGCTGTTTGGCTGCATTTCCCACAGACTATTTTGTTATTCCACACCAACTCTTTCCTCAAGACCTTCTATATCTTATTGCATGTAAATCACACAAAATTTCACATGAAGCCTTTTAACTTGCTATAGTCTACACTGAGTGCTCATATGCACAGTGCAAGGCAGCAGCAAACATTGCCTGCAAAGATCTATGGGTTTTCAAACCCCTTCTTCGTTAATGCTGAAAATCCCAATCCGTTGATCAAAACAGCTCATGATAACACATGAGGAGACCCTTTGTAACTACAGGCAACAACCTGTTGCATCTCCTTAGTGACACTACACAGCATTAAATATAAAAGAAGAATCTGTAAAGGTATTATAAAAGAACATCTGATTGGAGCCACTCCTATACCACAGATATATTTTTCACACCCATTCAATTGCATTGGCATCTGAACCTTATCTGTGCAGGGAGAATCCCCACCACATCCAGTTCACCAAAGTACTGTCCTAACCAGTCAAGAGAAGAAATCATAACCATTCTTTATAAGGGAGAAAAAGGGGACTGATGAATAAAAATTATCCATCAAATGCTACCAAGGTCTGATCAGTTATTCCCAAGCTCAAAATTTATTATTTCTCATGTAATTTTCCCATTTTTGCCAAGTTCTGCCTGCAGTTAAATCCCTCCGTGCAGTTAAATCCCCTTTAGCCTGGCTGATGTCAATTGGTTTACATGTGTTTAACTGGGAATTTTTTCCCCAAGGGTAATGCCCTTACTCAGACAGCAGAAAGGAGTGCTGTTCTGCTGAGAGCCAGGAGGGCCCTTGGGAAGCATCACTGCAGACCCTGTGCTTGCTGTTGGACACGGTATTCCAGGACAAAGACCAGAGGCTTGTGTTGCTTTCCATCTTCAAATCAAATGGGATACACATCAAATCAATACTGTACTGTTACACTGCAGAGCATTTGAATTAGTTTTCTTCAGAAGCTGTTGAGTTACATAGGGCACGCAATAAAATCCAGGCCAAGTGATGGATAATCTGCCATGCAGACCTCAAACGTTGGAGCATTAAATTGAAAAGCCTTTTAATTATACCTCACCTACTATTATCTCCAAACTCCCAGCACTTTAACACAACATAGAGAATCTGTGGAGGATTCCCTTAATTAATTAGTTTGACAGCATTTTAGACTGCTTGCTGTATTTTCACGTGCTACTTTGACAATTATTCCTATTTTATGCTTCTAAAATATTGGTGTACACTTGCACTCAAATACAAGTTCCAGGTAATGCAATGAGAATCCCTCTATCAACTTCAATGGACTTGCAGGCAAAGCTTGAAGACCTACAATTTCAAGCTGTATTAGCTAGGCCTCTGCTTTATTCCTACATTTTCATGGAATATTGATAAGTAATTTTTACAATTTCAACTGTTTCTGGAGAGATTATTTAACTGGTTTTGTATTTGAATGAAATTACAAATGACGTATCTTCATATCCAGATCAATATCCAGATTTATCAATATACCTGTTTATTATATTAATCAATATAGCTGTATTAATATACCTATTTATACAGGTATAAAAGCCAGAGACCAATTTTCCCAGTTCTAGCTGCAAATCACGCTTTCGGTTCTGCATTAGTGCAGGTTTATACTGCTGGCCAAATAACTACAGCCCCAGTACTGAAACCCCTGGAAATGGCTATTCATGTACAAGTAAAAAAAAAAAATCTGGTGCTTAAGTGGCATTCAGGAGTTTCAGTGATGTGGAGCCTTATGCATTATGCAATGCTTTTTTGGTGTGTATTCCCAGGGCTGAATGTGTATTCATGACCTGATAGCACTGGGATCATCTACAGGTTGGCTGTGGAAGAAGAAAAGGAAGCATTCAGAGCTCTTTGTTGGTCAGGCTTCCCTACAGATACCAGTGGTGAAGCTTCAACAACCAGAGGCTGAGGTAGGCTGACAGAAGGTATTTGGAAATTCCTTCTCAGCACCTTAGCAATACTTAATGTGACAGCTGGAAAAGGGTGCAAGATTTGCAATATATTTTGATACTACTTGCCATAAAGAGATTTTCTGAATACTCTGGGACAGTTCCAGGATTATTTTGCAAGGACTCCACGAAAAAAAGATCTCTCTCTTGCAGCTTCTGACTATCAGTGATGGGTGGATGTCTTTTAACATATAGTAAGAACATCTTTCTCTCTGCCTTGAATAAATGTTTCATATAACCTCAGTAATGCCAGGTATCTGTGTCAAAAATGCAAACAACTTTGGCAGATCATAAAATGTCATCTTACTCCACCATAGAGAACTACTGGCAACATGGAGATTAAAATCATCTACACAGACTTCTACTGCAGTTCAAATTAATAGATGAATTCTACCCAGCAAGTAATTTTTTCCATACTTCCTAATTGATTTGGAAGCTACATCACCTTGAAATGGAAACCCTGTGTGATAAAGATGAACTTTAAATACAACCTCATGCTCTCAGTACTATGCAGTATATTGTATTCAGTATTATTTCAGTATAATGCACAACAGGATTAATTCAGCATAAATATCAAGAAAACATATAATTTTACTATTATATCAAAATTAATAAAATGATGACAAGGTGACATAATTCTTTAACTATTTCATCTGAATTCCATTTCAAGGTAAGACCAAACAACAATACATTGGTTCAATCCTGCTGCACAAGGACCAGGGAAGAAGATATGCAAGTCAAATGTGTCCCAGCACAGTGGGCCCTAAATCTGGTTAATATATGCAGGTATTTCTGTAATACGAATAATAACATGCAATTTACAATAATCAAATCATAAAATAATACAAACTACAACGTTTGGTCCTTTTTATTTGTTAGGAAAAACTAAAAGTTACTCTCCTGGCTTCATTTCTTTTGTGAAAATACCATCCCACAGGAAGCACTGCTGTTTCCCTGAGGGATATGCAGAAGTTCTCCCAGCTCCTCCTGGTACCACCACAACGGCCTGCACTGCTCAGGGCTGTGCTCTCGGATGCAGCGTTCCATGGTTTCACCTCACCAGGAGTCTGATCAAGGATCCAACTGTGTATTTTGCTTCACAGTATTTAGTGTGATCAACACGCCCTTTTGTCTCGTGCAAAATGCTGTTAAGCGTGAAGTGTAAGTATTATTTAAGATGAATGTTACATGGTAGAAGTAATTAATATCACAGGTGGAGTTGGAAAAAAGATTATTTTTCTTTTGTGAATGCATTGGACAGCATCTTTATATTTCTAAAAGTTCTGCCCTTAGGGAAGGTTTGTTCCTAGGACTCATGGTTATCCATTGCCATGGTTCTTTATATGTCAAATGAGTTGTTTAGATGGAAAATATGTGTTTAGGTCTTGGGATATGGAAATTCCTGAAGCAGTATTGAAACTTTTTCAGCTCTTTGACACTGGGCTCTGTCCTGCAAAGCCCAAACTCTGGATATGCAACCAAGGGATAAATGAAACACTAAGCAGAAAACAGAGAGTTGTGGCCCACAGAACTTTAGAGTTTTGCCCACAGTCCAACAGGACATTTATAGCAAGGACAAGAACTGAACACAGACTTTCTGTCACGTAGTATAAACACATTACCAGCCTTCTTCCATCATCTTATGCCTCTACTTCAGCTGAAAAATAACCGTAAGTTTAAGCCAAGTTACAACAGCTGGAAAAAAATAGTCCCTAGTTACTGCAAAACCTTGTGTCACAAATCTGACAGAAATAAGTGGCTTGTTCTTCAATACACCAGTGGCTTTTCTTGTTTATTCCCTCTTTTTTCCTGATCTTTAACATGTCCTCAATTTTACATATGGGCCAGTTCAGTTCCTCAATATGATTTGCATTCAACAGTGCATATGCAAACAGTATTTTTAGTTAACGTGCAATTTGAATAGGACTAGCATTTCAAATCCAATATTTGTCTTGATTACTCTAAGCTAACTGTACCCACAGGCTCTAAAATGCCAGTTTGGAAACTGCTCTGGGCACAAGATAGTATGAGATCACTAATTAACTAGGAAGTTTTAAAAGGAGATCTGATTTAGGCCATGATTCAGCAAACAAATAACATTAAGTGTGAGTAACCCGATGGAAAACATGTGAAGTCATTGCATAAATCACACAACATTAAGTGCATGCTGAAAGCACCTTGCTGAAATAGAGCCTAATTTAAAAGTCTCGTATTCTCTTTAATGGAGTGCACTCCAACCAAGAGCTTGGTGTGTTGTGGTTTCCTTTTCTCTGTCGGGGCAAACGGTCTGAACGGTCTGAACGCAGGGCCAAGAGCCAGGAATTCCTGCTCTCCTAATCTCCTTCTGAAACCGTCTGTCTGCGTTTTGGACGAGTCCACTGACATGACTGCATTCCACACTATGACTTGAAAAATGTGGAAAAAAGTTTCTACTCAGCAACTTCCCCTACAAGACTATGGTTAGGATCAATTATTTATTTTAAGGTCTGGGTGATTCACTTTTAAGGTCTCCTAATATACTTAAAACAGATTTAGAAATAAAGCCAATAGGTGCCTAAGGACGTTGAAATTGCAATTCCAGTGCCGTGCTTTAGATCTTCCTGAGGTGAGTAGCTCTTGTTGACACTACTGAGCCCACTGATTTTAATGGAAATGCTCAGGTACTGACTGAACTGGGACCTGCTGGATGCACAGCACAGAAGGAAATATGAAGGAAGAAAAACGAAGGAGAGTTAAAGAACATGGTAAGGATTTCTCTGTTTTTACATGTCCTGGTGCTCCCGGTGACACACAACGTTCATAACTCGCGGTTGTTCCTGAGAACTGTAACTTCAGGGAACAGTCAGAGACAGGGAGGCAGGAGGAGCAGATGGGGAAGAGCAATTTCTGAAGAAGGCTCTGGTGTGAAAGATGAGGGTTGGAAAAAGAAGAGAATCCCATTGTTGTTCTCTTTAGCAAATGACGAACAGAGTCCTTGCTGTTCATATGAGCTCATGGCATGAACCACCCTGTGCACCAAAAGGAAGGGAACTTTGGGCAAATAGGGGCCAATTTGGAAAAAGCAAGTGAGGCTTGTACTAAATTGAGACATCTCCCTCATTTAAGTCCTTTCGTAGTCTCTCACATTCTTCAGACAACAATACAATAAAAACTTTGAACAAGTGCCCATTACTTCTCATAGCAGATATAAATGTTCCTTAACTGACCTCGGCAGTGTCACCTGGTAATGAGCACATTCAGAAAATGGAAGAATATAATTCCAGGCTTTGAGACAAGACATTTCAGTCTTCTTAGTCCTGACTTAGACATTTTCAAACCATATTTCCAGTACTGTTTTATGAGCACTCAGCTGATTTTTTTTTTCTGATGCAATTTTTCCCTTGAAAAAGACTAGATGGTCTCTGAACAATGTAAGAACAGTAACTCGTGGCACCGTAATTACCAGAAAATGCATTCCCACCACTACAGGTGGAGGAAACATTTTTTTTTTTTAATTGAGTTCCTGGGATAATATTTTTCAAAAGCACAAAAATGCTCACAGAACTATAACCTGAAAATTATAATTTAATTTGGAGCTTTACCAAGACCAAACACATGAGTGAAGACAGGGAGAGAGAGAGAGAGATACAAGCTTCCCTCCCTTCACTGCCTTTGAGGCTGACTTGAATTTATTTTGAATTCAGGAATCTGTCAGCTCGTTGTCTCACCCTGAGCCACCGGGAGCACAGGCGTGTGTGAGCTCCTCTGTGTGAAGGCAGCCGGCTGAAAATATTTTGCCTGATCACCATATTTAGGGGTCTGTCATATTCCCTGAACAAGCTACAATTTCACTCATGACTGAAGAAAGCCGGTAGAGCCACACAAATGTAAGCAGCTCCATAATGGCTGCATCTGTTTTAATTTTTAGTGGCTTAACAAATAATGATTGTTATTAAAACAAAGTGTATTTTGTCACAGATGCTCCCAACAAAGACTAATTGGCTGCACAATTACCAGGCTTTGGCTGAATGGGCACTGGTGCAGAAAGCTGGGTCTGCCCATGGTCAGTGCCCCAGTGCCCTGATTGGGGTTGGGAAAACCCAAGGGCCATGATGGGCTCCTGGTTTAAGCCCCAAAAAGTAGTGCCAGAAATCCACCCTGCATAACCATGATCCACCGAGGGAAAAAAAAGCTTTAATTTGGCTCACTTTTGGGTATAGATCTGAAGCTTTCTAAGTGTGATAGAGGACACTCTCTGAAAGTTCCTTAAGTTTTGGAAAGCGTGATGCCAGAGGAGGTTTGTCTCGTAAACCCACACTTTACACAGTCCCGTAAAGCAATAAATCCCAGGAGCTGCCACAGATCACTTTGCCTTGATTCTAAGGAGAAGAAAAGGTGAGGCTGTGACCCTACAAGCCACTCTTAAGTCCCACATCTATCTGCCCAGAGTTTAGGATGAAGGCTTTTATTCAAACAAAGCTTCTTTGTTTGACTTGCTTTTACATAGTGATACCAAAACTTGTTCTCCAGTGAATGGTCTCATCCACTCAGGTTGCATGTGGTCTACATAACTGGAAGCCAGTATTTTTTAGACAAACACTGATCTCTGAAAGCCCCTCATTACTTCAGTGAATCAGAACCAAACCCAACATTCTTCAGAAAAGTGGGTGTTTAAAATGAAATTTTCCATATTTTGAATTCAGCATGATTTGTCCTCCTTTAAAAGCAATTTTAATTACATTTTAGTTTTGAATTGATTTCCACAAGATGCATAAGTTATTATTCTTCATTTAGACTGTGTCACTGGAAGCATTTCATTACATGATAAAAAACCCTACAAGCCTGTCTGGCCTCAGGGTAGAAATGACTGGAATGACATCTCTGTATTTTTAGTTCAAGTATTAAATGTGTATGGGCTGCAGCCCCAGTCCCTTGTGGCAGGCATCCTCCAGGAGGAGATGGCACAGCAGGCATCACAAAAAAGGAAAGGGAAGTTGATGATGGAAGGCAGGCAAGAGACTAATGACAGCCAAACTTGCTCTGAATTTTACAGACAAACGGAAAAGCCCATAGTAGAACCACGCTGAGCCTAAAAAGAAAAGTAGGAAGAACCACGTTCTGCAACAGAACCTGCTTCAGGAAGGTGAAGCAACTGCAGTAAATGGACTCTTGTCTGTGGGTGCACAGAACTGATAAGCTTTTGCTACCAGCGCTGCTGGGCTGTGTTCTCTGCTCTAAGATACACATGGTCAGGCATGAGTAACACCTCCTTCACTCAGCACCGATACTACATTTGAGTAGAGATTATTCAGCATCCAAATTATACGCTCAGCAAGATCACCTCCATTTTGATAATTGCCTTATGAATGCATAACACGGCAGCGTGGGGATCTGGATTCCCAGGAACGTCTGCTATCAGGCATCAATCGTTAGTCTGCCAAGGACGTGGCTCACCAGTTGAGAAAGAAGAGGCACACAGCACTCTTGGAAGATTTTCAGCAAGAGCCTTAACCTCCCCGGTTTCACTGGGCTCTTGCTCTAAAGATGCTGAACCAGAGGTAAATTTTAGGCATGACCCTGTGCTGTGTGTGATACAACAAATTCCCTATGCAGGGGCTATGCAGGGAAAGGTCAGGATCCTCATAGAGGACGCAGTGTGCAACACTCTCTGCCCTCAATAACACCCCCAGTCATTGCAAAGGGGTATTTTAGAGACACTGCTAGTATTGTTGAGGTAAAAAAAAAAATCCATCTATTATAAATTCTTTACTTAAGGCTTGCAAATTACTTCTCTCCATAGGATGCATAAGGAGACTGGCATCCCTGAAGTGAAAAAGACCTCAATTACTCATAACTCCCTTAACCTTAGATACCCCAGTAATTGCTGTGAGTCAGTGAGGCACTTCCAGTAAGTGCTGCACACAGGGGCTGATATCCTCCCTGCTCTTTTCCAAAATAGCAAGCACTTGAGTGGGAGTGGTGCTGATATGTGCACACAGCTCCCAGGGAGAGATGGAGGTGCAGGGGAAGCTGGGCTCCTGCTCTTCACCTGGCTGAGGGGGAGAGCACAGCCCCCACAGCTGATGGTAGGGGCTGCATTGCAAAGTGGAGCTTCAGAAATGGTGCCAGAGACAAATGTGTTGCACTGAGGAAGAACATAAAGAAGGAGAGTTTGGGATGTGCATTCATCCCTCAGAGCCGTAGCGGTAATTCTCAGTGATTAGAGGAGCAGGAGTGATAAGCTGGTCACGAAGGTCCCTCACCTCACAAGGGCAAGAGCAGGTGCAGGGACTTCAGCAGCACACACAGGTCCAGAAAGCATTTTTCAAGAAATCTCCCAACTGCTCCTATTTGCTGTGCTTTGATTTGTGCTGCCAAGGGGGTTGGTGGGCACCAAAATGCGCCCTTTGGGATGATGCTCAAATGACTGACGCACACAACACACAAAGGGGTGCTCTGGGCATCCATGGGGCTGCTCCAAAGTGCAACAATTGGAAAGCACAACATGCAAACGTCAGCTCCTTCACATCAACCCTCTCTCAGTACAGATTCACTCCCTCTTTCACACTATTTGCCACCATAATGTAGCAGCATGTACCAGCTGGGGATTTCTCAGCAGGTCCTGAGCTCCAAATACAGGGACAGCAAGTGGTTCCTTCCACAGGATTCATTTTTCAAGGCTGAAAGTCCATGCTAACTGTTCTCTATCACTTAGACAACTGTGAATTGGACAGTGCTGAGCATAGGTACTAAGTGAACAAAAGGGTTGGTCAGATAGATGGTTTCCTTCAGAAGAAAAGAGGACATTCAGATCTTATTGTACTTGAAACATACAAAAGTATTCTGCTTTAAGAATTACAGGCCCAGTCAGGAAATGCCTGTTGTCACCACATGTGGCTACTAAATTTGCAGAAGAGGGGACAGTCATGCACAGGTCTCCATCATCCATTTCATCATCCCAAGATACTGCTCTGAGTTTGGCAAAGTTCAGTGGTTTATATTATTTTATTTTTTTTCTGCACACAGCTATGACAGAAATTTATTCTACAGAATTAGATTAATGGAAATTTCTCTCACATTTTGCTACAAACCCAAGAACACCTGAAGAAGACATGCAGCAATCACAGGAGGTTGTTTCATTCAGAGGCTTGAACAACTGCAAGGGTTGCTGCCTCTCTCTCATAACGGGCTGTGCTTTCTGAAATGTTTTTTTCTTGGTCTTGTTGCCAACTTAGGTAAGAGCTGTTCTTCCAAGTCATCTCAGCATGACTTCAATTGGAGCATTTTCACTGCACAACCCAAACTTTTGGCTTCCATGAGGCTCCGTCTTTTTGGCGTCTTCCCCTGACAGAAATGCGCCTTCAATCCATACTCCTGCAAATATTAAGTCTATACATGTGGCCCTGATTTTCAACTTCTCTGCAACTCCACTTCTGAACCTGGGCCATTTGTTCAGTGGAAAGGGCCAAAGTTATTACTGCAGGTAACCACAAGTCAGAGCTGCAAATCAGCATAGAAACGATAAGCCAGTAGAAGCAATAACAGTCAAGAACCCAGATATAGCTCCCATAAAACCAGCACTTTGCCAGTCTGCTTAGGCCAAAAACCCTTCAGCAGATGCCTTATGAGTAAGTTTTTAGAAAGCAGAATTTGAAAACCATTGGACAGATCAGAAACCAAAAGATAATATCACAGAAAGTCCAAACTATGTGGGTTTTCTTTTTTTTTTCTACAAACAAGCAGGACCATATTCTGTTCTCATTTAGAGCCATAAGGATGGCTGGTATCAGCAAACAGCCATTCAAGATTTACATTCACAAAACACAGAAAAATTAAGTTCAGGTTGTTTCTGTGGCTGAATTTTTTGTCCTTAGACACAAAGAGAAAGCTAGGACACAACAGCCTTAGGATAGTGAGGAAACACAAGAGAAGTTTTCTTACATCCCAAACTACAGCAGCAATTGCAGAGTTAGAAAGCAGAGAGGGGAGCTGGCTTGCAGATGAAGATAGAGATAAATCAGTGTGTGGCTGGGATGGAACAGAGCACTCAGTAAATTTCCACCTTCTTGTGCTGGATCTGTTCATTTCATTCTCAGTTACTCAAAAATTCCATCTGAAAGCTAGCAGCAAGTGAATACTATAGAATGGAGCAGGAGGGAGAAAAGAGACAGTAAGTGAATTACAACATTCGGGAAATGAAGGCATCCCAATCTCTTCCATCAGAATTACAAGAAATTCATTAAATTGGCACTGGGCCACCTGGAACAAGCTGAA
Organism: Myiotriccus ornatus; assembly: GCA_036023395.1. NCBI lineage: Eukaryota > Metazoa > Chordata > Aves > Passeriformes > Tyrannidae > Myiotriccus > Myiotriccus ornatus. The sequence continues at coordinate 10,214,990 of JAYRBT010000181.1, forward strand.
TTAGTTGAATAATGAAATGTTAATTCTTCAGTTTTGCCTTCTATTTTACCCAATCAACTGTTTGCAAATACTCTGTAACTTTGCCACTCACAAAACCAAACCAAAACAAAAAACAACCAATCGAAAAGTCCCCCAGAGATACAGATATATTGGAGAGAGGCCAGAAAAGAAGAGTGCAAATGTGCAGAGGTCCAGAGCACACGAGGTCCTGGGAAAGACTGAGAGAGCTGGGATTATTTCATCAGAGAGGTCTATGGAAAGACACACTATGGGTTTTCAAACAAATTCATGAAAGGACAGATTCAAACTTGCAGATTACTGTTTACATTTCTGCAAATGAGATAAAGTTTTAGGAAAAAATATTTGAAAACAGTGCACAGTGAAGTGCTGGAATAGATGCCACTGCAAGAGCAATGGGCATCTCCTCTCTGGAGCTGCCACGTGTAACACAAGAGTCACTGTCCCCACCATGAAGGAGGGGATAAACAAGGCAACATCTTGAGGTCCGTATTTTCTGATTTGCTTTGCAAACAACGTGCCAACAACTTTGGTAAGCAATGTTTCAAAAGGTGATATGCTGATGCTGAACAATATGCCCCACCAGTCTCCCCTGTCTGAGGTGCTGGGCTTTCATATGCCTCTAGGAAGATAAAACAGGGGTGTGCCCCTATGCAACCTCCAGTTGTGAAACATCAGACACTTGACAGCATCATCCTTGTGACAAATCCAAACCACAGCTAAAGGATCCCAGGAGTCTCTTAATCAATATGTGTTTCCTTTAAAATACCCTTATAATTGATTTTGCAGTGGTGGTATGAAATGGTTTAAACATGCAAAGGGTCATTTTAGGTAACTCTCCAAAGGGTTGCCTCCATTACCTGCAAAGTTTGAGAAATATCCTTTACAGATATCCTTTAAACTTGGTAATGAGCCATATTTAATAGGTTGTGGTGTTTTTATATAAGTAAATTTGAAACAGATTCTCCAAGTAATGAGACAAAGTTGGCGAGCTAGAATTTCACCATGTGGCTGAGCGCTGGCATCACAAGTACGTGGGGGTGCTCAGGGCCCTGCGTCTGTCCCAGGCATTTGGCAAAGAGCCGCTATTCTGTTTCTACTGCCACATGAGGCTTTTATGTTCATAGAATTTAAATGTTTCCTGTTCCTGCCCATCCATTTATCATTTTCTGAATGAAAACCTAACAAAGATTTTAACAAGCGCATAGTTATTTCAGGCATCTCAGTTTTAGGCACCAGCTGGAGACAATGGATACAAGAACCTGAAATATACCTTACTCATTCTGGCACTTGAATCTCAAATTAAACTTGTCTAACCAAAGGGCAAGTTTTACTGCATACTTGAATAAAAACATTGGGAATAATTCTGGACATGACTGCATAGCACTGTCTCTACCATGATGTATCTATAATCTGCTTTCCCCCTAGGTATCCCTTGGGCACAGTTAAAACCAAATAGCATTTTACTGAATTTTGCAGCTCTGATTATCCTGTGCCTAATCAACCTTTGCTCTTCTAGATTTCCCAGTTTGCAAAACTAATTATAATGAATTGGCCAGCATGTATGAGCACTGCTGACCTTCACCATCCCAAAAAGGACTGCCCGAATGTGTACTACAGGTCAACTGTAAGTTAATAAGCACAGACAAATCTGAACAGATGTTGCAGCAAAGGGCTTGTGCTTTTGGAAGTGGAGGACAATGCTCCATCCTTGCTCCCCTTTCGTATTTAGACTTATCTACTGCAGATAAGAGATCTTCTATTTAGATAGGTAGATAGATAGATAGATAGATAGATGTCTTCTAGAGACCTAAGGACTGATTTTTTAAATTATTACTATTATCATCAATAATCATATTTGATCTGCTCCATTTATGCACATTATTATTGGGGGAATATGATAGACACTCCCAAACACGTCATAAATATATGCCTCCCACCATCTGATTGGTAGGGAGCAACAAACTACAGCTACTTTTAAAGCAGATGTGCATAGACTTTAAAAGGGAAAATCTATGGTGAAAAATTACACCACTACATGACTGAATAGAGTAAAGCACTGGAGTGAAAAAGACTTACATTCAGCCTTGCAGCAACACTTAACATTTTTTAGTCTACAGAGCCAGATATCTGTCCCCAAGTATTTTTGCCTCTCTCATCTAGATTATAACTCCTGCAGAATAAAAACTGTCACCATCAACATAAAAAGATCCCTTGGCTGCTGACCCGATTTTTTTTTTTTTGTCCCCTAGAAAACAACCATTTGAAACTCTGATTAAACGAGACGCGCAGGAACCTACTCTCTTCTCCCCAGCGGTGACACAAATAGCTTTTCTGAGCAAGCACGTCAAGAGTAAACACGAGCTGCTACAATAAAAGAGAAAGTTTGATTTCGCAATTCTTCCTTGTGCAAGGAAGCCTTTTAAAGAGACTACTAGGTTAGTCAGGAGCCCAGACAAAGCAGGGGAAGTCCCATGGCAGCCACACAATAAATGGCAGCACCATTAACATTAGGTCATAACCTCCGTGTCGCTGAGCCTTTGTGTGCACCGAGCCTGGTGCGCTCGGAGCTGCCGACAGCTGTTCCAGGGCAGCACATGGCCAAGGAGGAAAGCAGCAGCCAGCAAGGGGTTAAATCGCTGCTTTGGGCTTTTTTTTTTGCTGCAAGCAGCACCCCTTGAACTTGCTATTATCTTCCTGCCATCTCCTCCAGACCTGTCCAAAAACACAGGCGGGTGATGTAGGCCTCTGAGATCAATGTAACCATGCCAGGTGCTTTCCTTTCCAGTATAAAATAGCTGTGCCTTTCCTGCCTTGTTTTTAAAATGGTCACTAGTTAATAGCACTTGTTTCAGAAATGCACCACTAAGATTCGTTCAAAGACATATCAGTTCAGCACGCAGATTATCTGCTCATGTATTATTAGATTCTCCTTTTCAATTAAAAAAAAAATGCATTTGTAAACCCAGAACTTTGAATTCCTTCATTCGAAACAGCAAGTAAACCAGCATGCTGCTTCACACCCCAATAACAGGTTTCTCAAACATCAGATGTGTCACAAACACTATCCTTATAATCCTTCTTTTAAGCAACAAAAACAAGCATTCTTTAGACTCATGGCTTTTCTCAAGGTGCTGGCAACACATTATTTCTGAATAGAATGTATTCCTAAAGTCCAAACATTGTATACAATTAAAAGATGCAGCTTTTTTAGACCACCTCGTGCCTGTTGCCAAAAAGCATAAAACTATCTTCTTATCAGGAGTTCATATTTATTCCTGAGAAACAACATGCACTGGATGGAGCTGATAAATAATTCAAAAGGGAAATACTCTTTTACTATGACTAGAAAAGCACATACTCAGAATGGAAAGAACAGGGAAAAAACAGGAGAAAGGACAAAGTTGTGCTGAAAACTAATTCTTTGGGATGTCATTGCACAGGGTAAAACAGTTTCCTTATAATACACTCCTGCATCCTCATGGACTGCAGGGGATCTTACACCAAGGGGCCATGGTAAACAGGAGTGACATAAAACGAAAAGTAAAACTGCACAGGAATCTCTAATTGCCAAGTTCCCCTCCATGTGTGACTGCTGCTCAGGGATGTGATTTTATACCAGTACAGCTGTAAACACAGCGTCCCATGTAAGCCCTGCTGTGGCGTCACTGGGTGATTGCAGGGCTCACCTCGGTCCATGCAGGTAGATCTTGCCCTGGGCAACAGCCTTTTCTGTGAAAAGCACCTTTAACTATCCAGCCTCGGGCTACATTAGGGAGTGATGGATTGCTTTAGTAGCGCTGTTGCTGTTCCTAGTGATATAACTCCCCTGGAGACGAGGCCTTAGAGAACTACCGTGGGTGTCTGGCAGACTCGGGAGATGATGTGTCCGGCACCATGAAAGAGCCATAATCCAAGTTTGCTGCTGAAACGCTACAGACTGAGGTCCCCATTGCTCTGCAGAGCATAACGTCAGCACAGACACAGCCAGCAAAGAGATTGCTGTGGGCTTGAGACAAAACAGAAATCAAAAAAAAAGAAAAAAAAAAAAGAAAAAAAAAAAGAAAAAGAAAAATAAGAGAAACTCCCATCACCCTTGTATTCATCAGACATAAATATTGTTTTGTTTTCTATTAAGATCTTGCCTTAATCTGGTAAAATCAGACCATTTGCTTTATGAAACAGGCCTGGCACAAGCCTTCCCTGCCCTGCTCCCTGCACAGGGCGGGATGAGGTTCAAGACTTCATGCTCTTCAGTCATTCACTGCTTTCCAAACATGCTTGCCATTAATTCCCCCATTCTCTCCCTCGAGTCCTACATAAAAGCTGCACAGCCATTAGTAACTATTAACTGAGTCCAATCAAATACTTTAGCTGAGTTTGAATGTTGCTGTTCAGTTTGGGATGTTTAAACATAATTACAGGCAGCAAGACTTTTTGACATGACAAATATTTTTTAATAACATTACCAGAATGGTTAGTTCTGTTTTCACTGTGAAAGCAAACAGAGCAATTCCAGCTGGAAAGTTAACATTTATCCTAGCAGTTGGGTAAAAAAGACAGGCTCTGGCAGCCAGGCAGCCAAGTAAACTGCTTCCACTAACCAAGGAGAGATGGTGCTTCCAGGGACACTCTCCTACAGCCAACGTTTCTGCAGTTCAGAGCAGTGAACCATTACAAAACTTCATGTATTAATAGTTCATTCCCTTCTATCCTTTTTTCCCCTCAGACTCCTTCACCGTATCCCTCTCCTCACACATCCTTTGACATGCATCAGGTTGAGCTTTGGTGAAAATTATTATTTCTTCAGAAAGGGAAACACTGAGTTACTCAACCTGGAAAATCTTCCAACACTAAGAGGAGAGCCTGAAGCTGAGCAGAGGGGTCAGGGAGGGAAGGTGCTTGCTAAAAACCTTTGAGATCAGAACCAACAACAATAGATTTTTTTCACTTAGGCTCATTGTTTAAATTGTATTCCACTGCAAGGAGTCTGGGCGCCTTTCAAATGTAAATATTTTACAAGAGAATACCATATGGGAGACCCAGCTGTTTGTTTTTATTAGGAAAAAAAAACTAAATCCTTTCATTTTGCGAAGATTTTTTTTTTAAAGCCCAGCTCTTAGTTACATGCCAACATTTGAATTATCTTAATTCAAATTAATCCCTAAGTAGTTGCAGGAAGTGTTTGAAGTTGGGATTTTGCAGTTGTTAAGCACTTAAAGAAGTTGTAAAAGAAATCAAGATTGCAATATGCTTATACATCAGTATTTTCCCATGTTTGATAAAAAACCAAAACACATTGACTCTTTACATATTACTATAGGTGGCATATTTAGAGTTCGATATAGCACAATGACATTTAAATAGGTACATAAGCAATATCAGCTACAAAAATAAACCTACCTGGCCCAAAATCAGAGACCAGCAAAAGCTGCAGAGTATCTAATTCACTTGCCAAATTAAGCTCCTAATTTTGTTTACAGATTACTCAAATAAAACCTTGCAGAATTTGTCAAATGTGTTGCTGCTTAGAATAATTTGCCAAGAAATACTCATACGGTGAGTCAAGGCAGGGAAAAATGCTTCAGTGCTGTCTTTAAAGCCCAGTTTGCACAGGACACACAAAGAGCCGTGAGCAGGAACAGTGTCCACATCCTCAGGACTCATGAGCCCCTGGTCCCAAGAAGTTAATTCTGTTTTTGAGAGAGGACTCACTGTGCTCTCTTGAGACCTGTGAGAATACATGTGCACAGGTCTCACCTTTATTCATCCTACTAACTCTTTTCTTTTTATTCTCATATTTACGACAGGGAAAAAAAAATTAAGACACAAAGATAATATGACAAGCATCATTCTGGAGAACATCCGTGCTAGGGCACTGTACCTGTCCAGCCCTAAATCCAGCCCCAGGAAGAACTGATATAACCAGAGGAACCTCACAGAGGGGCTGTAAGACCCAGGCAGCTGACAAGTGATGCTTCTCCAGGATGCTCTTCCAGCAAACAGTTGTTTAAGAGATTTCTCTGAAACAAATTCTAATTAAACTGTTTCACAAACTATTTTTGCTGGAGTACCTTAAATCCCTCTCTGAATCAATTTATAACCCTACAACCTCCTGAGACAATGAATTCTCTAGTTTAATTATTTGCTGGGCAGAAAAACTATTTCCTTCTCTTTAATGCTTCCCTGTCGAGCAAGATGCCCTCAGATTTGTGAAATGTGCTGCACTCTACATAGCCAGCCAGGAGTAAAGGTTTTAATGTGAGGTCCAAAAGTGCAGAAGCTGAAAAGTGCTGAGAAGTTCATCTCCAAGGCTCTGGGAATCAATTGCTGCCTGGGGCTGTGCACTGAAGAGAGGTGGAGGGTAGAAAGGGAAAGGAAACACGTTTTTGAAGGAAACATGCTTACACACAAGACAACATCGAATTTTTTATCAGCTAGGGCAGCTTGAAGACCAGGTCTGAACATCAGAAACCAGCCACTGAATCATCATTTAACTCACCAGCTCGTCAGCACCCAAAGCCCTCAGCTCTGCAGCAGCTGCTCCACTGCAACCTTCCTCACATGCAACTGAAGGCAAGGTAAACCCTCTCTCCCTTTCTCGAACACCCGCCAAATGCTTCTGGCTCCTCCTTCTCTCATCCCAGCCACCTTGGGGTTTATTTGATTCCCAGAAAACAAAAACCAATGCTACAGTGTTGGGTGAGGAAGGCTGCTCTCCTCTGGCAACCCACACTTATCCATACAGATGGGAGAGCAGCTTCTCCATTCCTGCAGCTCCGGGTTCCTTGCAGCAGCAGCTCTTTGCCTTTTCACTATTGTTTGTGTTATGGAAGCAGCTGAAACTTTCAACCAAAACTGAGCTGGCCACATACACACAGTTAAGACAACACTCCAGACAGCTCAACATCAGAAATAAGATGAGGAGAAACAACTGAGAAAACTCAGGTCAGCACCTTCATATGTCCCAAGCAAGGAAGAGTGTGGAGGCTGCCCAAGCTGCTGCAGGTGAGCAGGCCCTGTGTTGCCCTAGAAAGGTTATTATTTCCATGAGTTACACCATTTGGCACTCCCTGTAGGAGGCTGTAATTCAGCACAGCACTTCTGCACTAGCCGGAAGGTAAGGTATGTTATGGACTGACCACAGAGTAAACATTAATTATATCCCTCAATATAGCTGGCATTCATGGGTCAGGACAGGAAGTCCTTCTCCCAGAATAGACAGGCTTGGTGCAGACCCTGAAGAACTGCACAAAATCCAGAGCAATGCCAGTTTGCCTAGTACGTGTCTACATAAGGTAAATCTCACTGATCCTCATTTATCCCTCCTCATGCTCTCTGGGACTGTGTTTTCTCCCCGATGCAGGCAACTTGTTCCCACAGTACCAAAAATCTCTTCCTGGCTTAAACACAAAGCCACTTGGGCAATACCTTTTCACCTTCCCACACCTGCAGTGTCACAAACCACTGTTACAGCACACCCCAAATGCTTCTCCCTAACACAGAACCTGCAGGCTTTTCCTGAAGCAAGTGACAACAGCAAAGCCTTTCTGTGACAAGATGGTAAAATCTAGTCTTACTACAAACACTGCAACTTAATTCTGATTTACTCTAACAAGAAGCAATCCACACGTGTTACAGCCTGTTTAGTAATGCCACTGAAAAGCCAGTCCACATGAGGGCACTTGCCTTTTCAGTGGGTTTGTGTTTGAAATTCAGTGGTAGTATTCAGGATAGAAAGAAAGAGAAAAAGTTTCAAAAGATAAGGAAGCAGGATTTCTCTGGACAATTGGCAACAGAGGAGTTACTGGCGTTCAAATGTGTGCTCCAGGCAAGAGCTGACTTTCTGACACTGTGCCCCAAACCATGTTGTTCTTATAATAAAATCATTCAGCCATCAGTTGTGAGGTGGAAGATTACACTGAAATAGTACTCCCCACACTATATCTTTTTCATTTGCATCATTTACTGCTGGGCATCTGAAAAGAAAGGATGGCTTATGTAAGAGACTTACCCAGGTCTGGAAATGTTTTCCATTTCTCCTCCAACACAAAATCTTTCTTCTTGTGAAGGGAAAGGCAGTGTTTTTTCAAAGCTGGACTATACAAATTCAGACGTTTCCTCTTTCTGGTTGAAGTATTTTGTAAGCATAAGAGCAGTTGTCAATTTAGCCCCATGTTCAAGTTGAGAATCACAAATATTCTCTTAGATATTAATGAAAAAACAGTCTCTGTGGAAAGCAGAGGTCTCCAGAATGATCTCCTTTGCCTACCTGTAATGACACAGTGATGCTCCAAATTTAATGCTTGCAGGAATGACACAGGACATTACAAATCTGTTTCTCCTGCCAACACAAATGGCTCCACACTTGAGGCTGTATTTGAAGAGGGTGCCTCAGGTTCCACCACTGGTGTGGCTACCACTGCCCAGCTGTGATGGCATCGAAACTAGAACTGGGCTTTGGGAGGCACCTGATGGCACAGGAACCTATCTGAGAGCTGATGCTGATGAATGAACATCAGAGCGTAGGAGAGATTCAGTAAGTAACTAATCCACTCTTTCAGCCACTGAACGGGATGCATTTGGGTATCTGTCCCCTTCACTGAGCACAGTTACTTATTATTTCAGAGGTGTCCAACTCCATCTCAGTTCCTTCCTTCAGCACTCTGAGAGACTGTATTAAAGTGTGTATTGGAACTAAACATTGTTAAACAACAATGGAGATTTGCTGAGGTTTCTTAAGTCTATTTGCAGCTCAGCCCTTCCTGTTGATATGAAACATCAGTTTTGTTTCGTATCTCCTGCTCCTCTCGCAGCTCAGGATGGAGTCAGGCTCAAATCTCCAAGAAAGCCAGGAGAAGGTAAACCAGCCCTGAGTTCTTTCTGAAAATGAAGGAAGATGGATAACCAGAGCCTTGCAAATCCCAGTGAGGATCTGTGCCCTCAGGAAGCCCAACCAAGGGCAGCCAGTGCTGATGGGATACAGGTACCCACTGGCACAACATGCTGCACTGCTCTGACTCTGGTGTTGTAGGAAATGGAACAGCAGCTTCAAGACTGTGCAAGACAAATATAAAAGGACAGATTCAAGCAGGGGCAGAGGGATGCCTTAGGTTTCCCTCTTAAATAAAAACCTGCTGAGAAGCAGTGTGCAGTATAATGAGTAAATAAATACTTTGTCCTTCAAGGGTTATTTTCTCCCTTTGAAGGTCAGCTGGTCACCAAAATTTCCTGATCCTGTCCTGAAGTTATCCTTAATCTTAAAACACTTCAGAGAGGTACAGAGAGCAGGAGTGTCACCTGCCAGCCTTCAGGGCTTTATAACACAGTCTCCGTTCCTCACAATTTGTATGCCTTGCACATTAAGACAGATTTCTTCCTGGTAGGTGAGGTTTACACCTCTCATCCCACGTATGATGAAATGAACAGCTCCTATTGTAACAGGACCTTGAATGAGGCTGTCATATAGACCATAATACCAGCAACACAACTGCTTGTGCCACTGTGATCTCTGCCTCTCTGCTGTCTGTGGGTTTCGGATAGGACCCACTCCATGCCAAATTTAGCTACTGGTTACAATACCTGTGAGGAACATTTGGTGACTAACTAGAAGTTATGGTTCAGATTTCCATTTTTAATAATGACAAAATGAAACCAGTAAGCTTCCAATGTTATAGCTTTAAAGTCATCAGAGAAGAAATTGTTATTACAAATCCAAGTTTCTACACGGGCCATTGCGCCCAAATCCAACAGTATGCAACGAGCAACCAGAGGAGTTATTCCAAAAAAGGAAAATACATTTTGCATTAGTGATAAATTCACTACAAAATATTTTCAGTAAGTTATTATTAATAGCACATTCCCCACTTAGGACTCAAGTGCCATCAAATAAAAATATGCTGCTGTTGCCAATTGGAAAACTAGCACCATCTGTGTTTACTGGAGTTATAAGAGCAGAGTGTCCAGGTACAGAGGTTATAATTTTGGCAAGAAAAGACCTGCTACGTCTGGAGGTACCCAACCAACATAAGCACAGCTTGGTGTGCTGTCCCCCCTGATGCCAGGCCACATCGAGAGGACTGTGAGCCTCAACTGCAGCAGTTAATGCAGTAAAGCACAGATTTCAAAAGGCACTTTGACATGTGACTCATTAATTTAAGAGTTTACTCATGGAGAGTTACCAAAATACTCATGAGGCTACAGCACTCGCTCCATAACCAGTGCCCACACAGTCTCTTTTCCTTTCTCTTTCTCTTAATAAGTAAAGACTTATTAAGTCACACAGTGAACATGAAGTTCATGTTCACTGTGTGACTTAATAAGTCTTTACTTATGAGAGTCTATCTACAGAATATGAATGAAAATAAAAGTCTTATATTCTGATGAATCTGGACCCTAAATTCTTACTCATTTCTGTAGGGACCTAGGAGCATAAAATAAAAGTTAGGCCCTTAAATACATGCTCAAATCTGGATGCCAGGCAGCAAGCACCTGTACAGGCCCCGGGAAAGACCTCAGACCTTCCTTGAGGCTTTTGGTGTCACCAAATAATAAATGAATAAAATTATCAGAATTATAACTTTGCCTGCTGTCATTAGCTCATATGGGATTGATATCAAACACCAGGAATGCAACAGCACTGAAACCATCAAGGAAGGGGGGAAAAGAAAAAATCAAGTCAATTCTTCAAAATATGGCAAGAACCTGGGGAGTATGTTATGCTAACACATGACACGACATTATTCATACAAATGACAGAAAGAAGTGAGGCTGGAAAGAGCAATTCCCTGGTGTGCAATACTTTTTCGGTTAGTTCAAACTATAAATGATACAGCAAACAGTTATAGGAAAAGAGATGCTTTGAGGCCAGCCTCTTATGAGCTGGTATAGTACCAAGTCTTGCCCAACTGATTAAAGAGATCATAAAGGCTTTCTTTCAAATTCTCAATTGCCTTTTTTTAAGTAAAATTTAAACAAAAACAAAAGCCTTAAATCACAGGTTTACAGATCCTCTCTATTTAATCACTGTAAATGTCACTGAAATATCAGACAAGATACTTGCATCACAAGAGGGAATTAATTTTGCCTCTTTCCCCAGAGTCTCTTTGCATTTCAGTTTCATTTGTCACACTGGTATCAACTTCCTCCTGGCCAGATGATGTTATAATTAAATACCCTGAGATTCTCAAGCCTTCATGATGCCCAACTCTCACTCCTTCCCATCTAGCAGCTCAACCACAGGCCTGGCATCAGAGCAGGACACCCAGCTGATGCTGGGAGCCCAGCACAGGCGCTGGGCACATGATTTTCTTGCCACGTGACCAGAGGGGTGCATGTCTCCTCCCAGAATATCCACTTCTTCAGAACACATTCATGATGGTAACCACTTGGACACAATCTGGTTCAGTGTTTAATAACTCCATCATTATGCTGTGAATGTGCTCTGGTCATTTACATCTAACATGAGTGGGAGCACGAATCGAGCATTGCAGCTGTAATGTTGCCAGTTTGTGACACTCTCCTGATGCTGATACCTGATGGTAAAGTTTTGGGAAAAAGTTTCTTCCTATATGTTACAAGATCTGCACAGAGCTATTCTTCTGCCTTTAATATTATGCCCTTTGACAGTTATAGTTTACTAACAATGGCTTCAGAGACAACATTTTGATTGATACTTTGTCATGTTTTTATCCTCACAAGGTGTAAGAAGGCATGTAATTCAGATTTGGCAGGTAATCATTCAGCAAATCATACTGCTCACCAAGAACAAACAAGGAACATTATGCCAGTGAATCTCATCCATTACAAGAAGGAAGCAAGGATGTGTTATAGTGGATGGTTTTCGCAGGAAATTTGCAACAGTGGAAGTGAGGAATCTGATGCCCATTGAGGGAGGCTCTTACATTAAAGAAGTGAAACATCCAAAAGATCATTATGCCTTGTGCACACAGCTCTGCCAAAATCATACAGATCCCTGAGCAGAAGTGCAAATTGAGAGTCCAACCTGAAAAGCCCTTGCAGTGAGACACGCCAGGAACTGTTAATCGTTAAATGAATGATTGCTGGACTTGTTAATTTCTGTTTTGATGAAAGGGATCTCATCTTCAAAAGAACTTCTTTACCCACAGTTTAACAAACAAAACAAACCTCTGAGCATTGCACCACTAGGTGTAGTCAACCCATCAGACAGCATTAACTTAAAACAATGGCTTGGATATCACTAAGCCTCTTACAGGAGTTCAGTCAAATCCAGACTTATTTGGATTACGTGGCAGTTTGGGAAATATAGTAGTAGGGGATCATTTTCTTTCCAATCAAACTCAAAGAATACGAATTTTTTCTTCTCTTACAAGCAAAAAAAAAAAAAAAAAAAAAAAAAAGATAAAAAAGAAAGAATAACTGAACTGGTCTTGTGTAAAATTGCTCAACTGAACCAACCTGTAGCCAGCCTGGAAGCTTACTGACTCCACCAAGCCGTGTCTGAGTAATGGTCCTTGTCTCCTGCTCCTGAGGCTGGGAGCACTCAAGAGGCAACAGAAGCTACTTATTTCAGAAAAGTGTACATCTCCTCTTGTCCAATAGCCCACTTTGGCCCTAAGATTGGGGTCTGGAAGCTAGAAGCTAAATGATAAGGAAGAGCATTGATGAGACTTGAAGGGAGCCTTGTCATAGTCTTCTGTGCTTTCAAGGTGGTTCATTTGCTCACAAAGGTTCAGGGCTGGTACAGGAAGTCCATCAAAAAGAAAGAGAGAATGGTAAGCCCACTCATCTCAGAGAGCTGGGGGATCAGCCTCTGGCTCAAAGTCCTGGATACTGGGCATGCACATGTGTAAAGCAGACCCAGAGCCTCACACGAGCATAAGCACCAAACATGTTGATTTCCATTTATGTCAACGAGGGCTGCAGAGATCCAGTATGTCTGAAAGTAGGCATATGTTAAAGACACATCCATATATGGATTGAAATGTCAAAGTTTTTTAGAATCCTGTGTTGAAAATATTGGCCCTTTCTCCTCAGAACTGTTAGCACCCGATAACTCTGTAGATTGAAGCAAGAGATTTCTCTTTTACTTCATTCTTGCAGCAATGTAGCATTGCTGGCTTCAAACGAGTTATAACAAGAGTAAATCCAAGTGTTAACAGTGAGAATTTAGGCCCTAAAATTATATTTAGTAACTAAACACCGCTGAAGTAAATAAACCAGAAGACTAGCCTAAGAGAGCAACTTAACCAGCACTGTCTGTGCTTTTGCTGGGCTGTAAAGACAAACTTGAGGATGTTGTGACAAAACTCAGCTTGAAGCCATTAATTTTTCAAACATACTGTGACGTTGATCTGAAAGCTGTGAAAAAAAAGCTTTGCTTTCCTCGTCAGAGGACTGTTGTGTCTTCAGGAAGAGCTTTCCTTTTGTTTAGGATTGCCATCTTCCTGTGTGGTGTTGTTCAGCCCTGCACTCTGACTGTACAGCGGCACTACACGGCTTGTACAGCTGTTGAGAACCACTACAGCAAGACACTGAGATTAAAAGTAAAGCAGCACTGCTGCAAACTTCACCTCAAGTTGCAAGTCAAATTCTTTGGTTTTTTTCTGGCTCATGCATCATTGGTAACAATACAAGTCCTCCCAGGACCAGTGCTGTGTAAATCCATTACTCGTTAATTATGTCTCCTGTGTCATCTGCCAACACTATTTCCTTCTCTGGGTTGTACATGTGTCACTGGGAGCATAATTTGAAGACAATGAGTTGGCAAATTTGAAGACAATGAGTTTATACAGGTGGTGTTGCAAGATAAATGCAGGTAAGAGTAGATCTGACAGTGCAGAAACAAGGAAAACTTTCCGGATTTTTGGCTGGAATGGTGGTAGGTCTGTAGAGCAGAGTAACAATCTCCAAGACCTGACTTCCACTAGGTGCACTGAGCAGATCTCCAGTTTATGTAATTTCTTTACGAAGAAATGTATTTTAATCAATGGGAATGTCATGGCCTGGAGAAAAGTAATCAAGGAAGGTTTACAGCAGCATAAAGGAGGTGTCAAATTTGCCAGCACACTGTGTCTGTCAGGGATGTGCTGAGGTCTTCGGTCCAGCTCACAGAGCTGTGCCAGTGCAAGGGTTTCAATCAAACCAGGACAACTGTGCTGATGGGGCTGTGGACACAGCATTTATAAATAAAAAAGGTAACATTTCTTGACAGATTTATGCTGGTTTTTCCAGGGCAGGGTGAGCACAGCTGCACTGGTAGAGGTGCATCTGTGCAAGGGCCTTCAGTCAGAAGAGTTGTGATGGATCCAGGAGCTCAGCAGTGACAACCACATGGCATTGAGGCTTTAACCAGTGCAGAAAATGACTGAGAACCTCACATCAAAAGATTCACATTTCTCCCTGCTGGCTTTCTGAGCAATGAAGCATCACCTCCAAGACCAGTTTGTCCTCAGGTCCTGTTAAGTGGGAGTGCTGGCACGACAAGTACACGTGAATAGCCCAGAGCTGCTCCCAAGGAAGTCGGTGACAAAGTTCCCAGTAATGTTGATGGAAACTGAAGCTGGCACAAAATGCTGCAAGTCATTGCATGATCTCACTGTAACAGTACTCTGAGCAAATCAATACTTAGGTTGAATTTCATTTTGCAAATTAAATCAAAGATTCAATTGCTCTGTCTTGCAGGAATCTTGCTTTACAAGATACCACAAGGAGAAGAAGAAATATCTCAAATGTGCCTCATAATTAGCTGCATCTATTCTAGGACCACAACCACTAAAATGCCTTAATCACACATTTAGCATTATTGCAGGGCATTAGTATAAAGTAGATTATTTGATTGACTTAATTGTGCATTTCATATTATAGCATAGTGATTTATTTTAAATGTCCCTTTAACTTCAAACTCCCTGTGATTGCAGTGCTCAGATGTGGGGAAGCTACAATACAACACGCTCCACCCTCCCCCAGCCCCCACTGGGAAGAAGACCTGTCTGGGATTGTATGAACTCAAATGGAACTCGGGGTGTTTACTGCAGCAGAAAATTTGGCCCAAAGTACGTTGTAAAGCTCAGGATGGGAGAAAGGAACAGCATGTTCCAGCCTACAAAGCAGGTCTGAAGGACACTGAACTCCTCCTTAGTAGTACTTAGATTAAAACAGCTGATACTGGGAGTGTCCTGAACACTCTTATTCACTCTACCCCTGCTAGAAAATCGTATGATGTGCCGGGTGGAATGATAATTTTAAATCACAGTACAAGCAAACATTTTTAGAAGGAGGTCATGTCTAGTGGGTTGGACACAGCGCTGCTGAAAGCTATTAACTTGCTGATGGAGGTGTTACCCCAGCACTGCATCCCTCCACACCTTTGGCAAGGTGTTTACCTGCCCTCATTCCTCATTTTCAAAAGGTCAATGAGATTTACTGAGTTTAATAGTCAAGATGAATTAATTACTGACCTGGTTCTTCCCTTAGTTATCTTGCAACTCTGATTTCACCATCAGTCATGACAGAACAACATTTGTTTCACCGTTCAGTCATCAGGTCTCAGAAACCAAAATACTTTCCCCAACATTAGAAGAAAGAGAGACATAATATTAAAAATAACCTGCACCATATTTACAGCTATCTGATTTAGAGCTGGCTCTGCCCACCTGCTTCCTTCCTGCTCCCACCTCCAATAAAACACTTCATTCATCTTTACTTCCTCCAGTTCCCCATACATCATGGGTTACACTCCACTCACTGCTTCTTCAGTTCAACTTTTAAGATTACCTATCAGCTACATTTTCAGATGATTCAGTGAACTTCACTGTTCTGTTTTTTAGAAATCGATGAGAGCTAAAGCAACTTTTGCTATTAAAAGCACAGCCAAAAAAAAAAAAAAAAAAAAGAACATTTTACTTTGGAGAAAATCCATTTGGATGCAGTCACTCCCTTCTAGAAGTGCAAAACAGCTTGATGGAGGAGACCTGCTAAAAAGAAACATAATTTCTACATATAGCAGGCTGAAGAAACTTTTCCCTTGGAGATTACATCACTTTGATTGGATGCTATGTTTTCCATCCTGATCCTCTAGTAAAGTGAAACTGTAGGGGAAACATATTACTCATCGAAAAGCTGTATCCAGAACTACTGCAAAACAGGGAGAAAAGTCCCAAAGAAAATAGAAATCACTTGAGCAAAATTCTTTCCTGATTCACCCCTGCACGGGGGTGAATTTTTCAATTGAAAAGAGCTGTTTTCAGTATGCAAAGGACAAAATCCATAACATTTTCCTCTGAATAATAACTGTGAAAAATGTTCAAAAACTAAACCCAAGAGAGACAAAACAACTCCAGCACGAAGAACAAATAACTCACTGAAGTTCACCACTAACATTACAAAACATTTATTTTTGTTTATACCACGTGCATATAAATAGCACACAGTGCAAGCACCACTCTGAGTCAATGAGAAGGTTGCACAAAATAGCATTCAAAAATCAGGAAATGCCAGAATTAAGGTTACCCAGGCAACCTTAATTTTACACCCCCCCATCCTCCATGCATATGCATTTTTACAATACAGCCCTTAAATACACCATAGCATTCCACTTCTCAAATAGTATCACATGCAGAAGAAAGCTCCTGACAGCAATGGCCAACTCGTCATGTTGTACATGTTGGTGGCTTTTGCCACAGGGAGGAACCAGATTGGGACGTAATCTTTCTTATTGCAATCATTTCACTCAAAATTTAGCACAACAGTGTCCCCCAACATCCACTTGGGAAGTGAGTTTTCAGCCATTTATAGACCTTGGAAAACAGAAAAGGATTTTTATCCTGGCATAAAGTCTGACGCCAACATATTTAAAATAAATATACCTGTGTGGGCAATGTAGTTTTTGCTCACAGTTAAAATTCATGTTCTCCTGTGCTAAACAGATACCATGTTTGCTCAGAAAGAGACTGGGATATTGCCCTGAAGAGAGTAGATGAATTCACTGGGACAAATCCAGAACTTGTGAAGCTTTACTAATTCCTTTTTTCAACAGATGAAGACTGTTTCAAGGAATAAACCAGCCCCTGTGAAACAACTGACTATAATGGTGCATTTCAATTCCAGGAGACTTACTTTGCTCCTGTTTTAACAAGGATCTTGGGCATTTCTGAAATGCCAATAAGAAAAACACCAATTAATTGTGTTTATCTTATTAGCAGCTCACCCCACAGCACATTGAATCATTCAGCATCAGAACAACTTTCCTGAGAAGGAAAACAATTATTCACAGGAGCAGGTAAGCCAAACAGAAATGGTGTAAGTGGCTTCTACTCCCCATGATAGCAATTACTGTAATTCCCCAATACACAAAACTCTGTCCCTTCTCCTGCTGCCCTCTGACAGCAACGGGCAGATAGTGCCCCAGCTGAAATCAGTTCTGAAAATTCCTTCAATCCCATCAGAACTGATCCAAAATTACTCCAGCACAGAATAGAATAGTGCACTTGGGAGCACTGAACCTGGACTGAAGAGACTTGGCTGCACTCCTCCTCCTTGCCTGCCACTCCAAGAAAGCTGTATCCTTTCTGCACAGCCCTCCTGCTTTGCCTGCCAGCTTTCCCTTATCTTCCTATTTACATTACAAGCTCTTTGGGGCAGGTTTCCCCTCCAGGAACCTGTTTGTACAGTGCACAGCAGAGTAAAGCTCAGTCATGGTCTCTGGGTACACTTGGAATACAAATATAATGAAAAACCTAGTAATAAGAAAAAGAAAGGCAACTAAAGCAAAGACCTTGACTTGTGCAAAATAATCCATGGCTTGCATAGGCATAGCGTGTGACAGATTCTTTCCTACTCCTATTAAGTTGATGGCAAAGCTCCCATTAGCTTTAATGAGAGCAGGATCACACCCGGCCTGTGTACACTGAAAACTTTCAAAAGGCCAAAAATTGTCTAGCTTGAATGACATAGGGCATTTCAGTTCCTATGGAAATTTCAAATTCCTACAGAATGTGGGATGCAGTCAGTCCTGAGCCATGAGATATATCCATTTCCGAGCAGGGAGGCTCCTCAGGGACACAGGCACCTCAGAAGCACTGGATCCTTTATGAGAAACTTCAGTCATCCTGCCAATAATACAACAAAAATAATATTTTCCATTCTCACATATTGCTAAGTTGTAAACTGTTCCTTAGATACCTGCTCATGGAGCTTATGAGAAACACATGTAAAATCCTGACAAGCAAACCCTGTTTATACCTTTACACGAAATAACTACTGAAAGGACCAATTTTCAAAAGATGCCTATTGGGACTGTCAAGTACACAGTGTGTCAAAGCCATCATCAAGCAACACACTTCAGATGCTACTCTGCTTTCCCTGAGATGCAACCCATCACCTGAAACATCCCTTGCTAGTTTCACAGGGCGGGTATCACCCTGATGGTTGCCTTCAAATGTCACCAAAGACTCACTAAGAGCTTGTTGAGCTTTCCTAGTAGAAAGGGGGGAAATTCTCAGGTTTGAGATAACTCCTCCTGGTATCCCGTCCAGTTTAAATCACTACTGGGTGAGCACCACATCTTTCCAATGTTCAGTGGGACATGACAAAGACCTTCCTACTCATCTCAGAAGATGCAAGACCCGATAAACAACTCTACATTTGCAAATCAGCCAGAGGACTCTGTCACATCCTTCTTGTGGGCTACATAACATGTCTGTTTTCACTTATAACTCCAAAAAAGGAAAAGTCAGCACAATAAGGACTTTCTGTTGCTGAAACCTGTGATTCCCAAACACAGTACAAATGCATCTGCTTGAACTGGTGGCAGAGTTGGTGGTGGTGGGAATTGTGTTGTTTTGGCCTAAAAGCTATCTGCTTCAACCCAATGCTGTATGAACGGATCTCAGTCACAGCAATGGTGACAGTGCATTAATGACATTACTCCATCCCTCCCTTACCACCTATGAAGTGTATGGGAACAAGTAAATAGGTACTTGTTTTCAGTTATTTTCTCCTACTGTATCTTTTCTATATCATCTCATGACGTCCCTTGGTTAACTTGACCTTTGTACTTTCCAACCCAGTGAACAACGCAGCGCATTCAAAACTGGGTTTGTACTTCTTGTAGCCATGCCTCGATGTGATAAGCTGGCTTCTATCAATTCTAGGGTGACAGAAAGCCGGTTTCCCCTGCTTAGATACACGTAACTCATTGAAAGTGCACTCCCTTCAGCTTTGCACTGTTATGTGATTTTAATCCCCAGAGCAGTAAATGTGGCTCTAATGTATCACTCAGTACTTTACCTGATAAAACTGGATTCATTGTAGATGAGCAGCGCTGGAACAGAATAAAATGTGGGGCTAGAGAGCCTGGGTTTACTCAGCAAGAAATTTCCATTTTCTAAATCCACAAAATATGTCTCCTTACCTAAAATTAGACCAAAATATAGGACTTCCACTTCCAGTCTTCATATTTTTCCTACTTTTAGCTACAGCTTATCAACACTAAAAAAGTGCTATAAAACTTATTCTCTAGGTAACATAATTTCTCCAGAATTATGATCAGAAGAGTAGCTTTATGTCATTTTAGAGGATCTGACACACTGCCATTTAGACCTCTACACCACCTGGTATAGCCATCTAGCCCACACACAAGCTGGCTTGGCATTCCCTCTATTTTTGGACAAATTCAATTTCTCAGCCTATTTTACAAGTCATTTGTCTATTTATTTGCTTTATGACTAGTGTGCAGGTAAGAAATATCCTGAGAAAACAACTGTGCTCTGCAAGAACTGATAGATGTGTAAATGGAAGTGTCTCTGTTGTTGAATATAAATAATAATTTTAGCATGAAACCAGCAGCATAATGTCCCTACTGAATTTAGGATACAATTAGAAGAACTGTGTTGTCTTAGACCTTTAATAAATACTCTTTGAAGATTTCTGAGGCCCTTTGCAAGCTGAATCTGTTTAAATCAGCAGTTATAAACATAAATGCCTAATGAGGCTGCTGAACAAACTGTACTTTGACTAACTCCAAATTATAAAATTGAAGCTGGGAGTTGGCAAACTGAGTACTAAGTTTATGATACACACAGAAAAATAACAAAGTGGGTACCTTCCTCACCTTGTTTTTAGAAGTATACACCAGTGCAATGGTGAACAAGAAATCTCATCCATCACTCTCTAAAAGAGGAATCTGAAATTAAAATTTGGAGAATATCAGTCCTTTTAAAAAAAATTAAAAAAGCTCTTAATCCACCAGCTCTTTAGACATGTAGGTGATCTTCAGCTGTTAAAGACCTCCAAAGCTGTGACTGTTAGAAAGGACAGATGTGCCCAGGATACAGAGAAACTCCCTACAAGGCAACACAGTAAAGGAAAGTGAGGGGAATCTCAGTGGTCTCATCTCGAGTGATGGATGAAGACAACGGCTTTAAGTGGAATCTCAGAACCTCACTCATATGCACCAAATGTGAGTCAGACAACCTTAAGGGGACATCCAACTTGTTTTCCCTAAAAGCTAAGTTTTTATTTCTTAAGACTAGCGTGTAGCTCTCAA
This sequence comes from Myiotriccus ornatus, assembly GCA_036023395.1. NCBI lineage: Eukaryota > Metazoa > Chordata > Aves > Passeriformes > Tyrannidae > Myiotriccus > Myiotriccus ornatus. The sequence goes on from JAYRBT010000181.1 coordinate 10,235,535, forward strand.
GAGCTCACTACCTCCTATCTACATAGCAATTGTTTAGAACTATGTGTTCCTACTGCCAGCATTCAGGAAATACAGATACTACCCAAATACCTTGGGGTTTTTATTAAATTTTTTTTTTTTTGAAGATGCAACCACAGAGCACAGCTTATCCTAGTGAACTGTTCATCTTCATCTTTCCCATCTCATCCATTTAGTGAGCTCAGCACTCGATGGTGCAGACTGAATGACCAATATAGACAGATTTGATTGAGGCCTCAAATTATTTGCCATAAATAAATAAATCAAGTACCTCTACTTGCCATCCAACCACAAGGGTAACAACTCACTATCAGTGAGGGTTTCAAGGAGTTCTGCTTTCCTTTGGAGGAAAAAGGTGTGAGTAAGCTCCTGGAGGAGTCTGGGCAGTGCACTGATGTTAATGGAGCAGAATGAAGCCTTGGTGCTCAAAATCTGTTTTTCTGGACTGCCTGGCAGATGCTCATAAGGGTTAATATTACTGCTGTAGTGTTTCTCCTATTTTCTTTGAAATCCAACAAAGCAGGCTCAGGCTGTTATGATCTGCACCCGTGTATCGGGTATGACTCCATGATCTTTCTGTTGCCAAAATAGGCAGACACATTCCTTTCAGTTCTTGCTTCCATCAAACTCAAACAGCTTCTCTGACCATTACCCCCCACCCAAGCCTGTCTGAGGTGACTGCATGGGTGACAGTGGAGTTATTTCACCTTGCACAGCCAGCAACTTTCTGCTTGCTTGAGGCAACAGGAGGAGGGAGCTTAAGGAGCCAGGTCGACCAGCTTCTCACCCATTAACAGGCCAGCAACCCCTCAGAGGCTGCAGCTCTGTGAAAGTCTTTCCCTGTCCTCCTTTACTACTTATTCAGAGAGTATCAGAAAAATGCTCAAGTAAAACTTGGACTATTCGTACACAGGGTCTAATTTTTATTACAAGAGGCTGTGATGGAAGAAAGGAGATCCTAAAGTTAAACAGGAGAAAATTGGATCCATTTCTATTCTTCCAACACTGTCAAATCCTAGCATTTCATCCACCTCTCCATGCTTCAGTGCCATCTGTAAAACAGAGATGCTAATAATCCCCACGTCTCACAGCTGTTCCCTGAATTAACTCGCCAGGGCTCGGCGGTGTTTGGGTGGTGACGGGCGCTAACAGGACACACACAGCATCACCTCTTTTCTTTCTCAGCTTATTAATTACCACCCGTGTTCTCCAGGTACTGCAACTGCGTGTGTTTGAATTGCTGAAATACATAAATAAACGAGAGCACATAACCTTTCCCTGCCTATAAATCAACCATCTGTTGCATTCTCGGGTATGACAAAACTTTTAATCAATATATAATTTTCACCCTGTTTTAATGAGTGTTGCTGTATCGCTGCCTACTGCTGCGTGCACTTACGTCTCCTGTTGGGCTGATATTAAACAGTTCTGCAGTGGGAGACGATGTCAGCCCAAAGCCTTCATCTTTCAGCTGTACCCGATAAGGCTGCACACATAAAGTGCATGTTTATGCTACATATTCCACTCAGCTTCCTAAATGGGGCACAGCAACAGTCTGATAACCATAGCAGATCCTAAAAATTAAAAAGCAGTCATGGTAGTTTTTGCAAAAATTTTTCATGGAATAACCAAGGAAGTTTTAACAGAGGTTGGTTGTTTCAGACTAAACGGACTCCTCTTGCACTGTCTGGGCTGTATCTACTTCTGTTGGGATTTAAGGACCACATTAAACAAATAATTAAATGGGAGACATCCAAGGAATAGTTAACTATTGAGAGAAGGGGTTTGGGGATGGTTCTCTTCCTTCTGGGTCAGCAATAACAAGAGCTGGGAAGAAAAAAGCTGTTGCCTAATGCTGGATTTTAGTATTTAAAAACCTGGTTTTCTTCCAAAAGAAAAATGGGGCCCTAGTGGCTTGGCAAGCTTTTCCTGAGCCACAGACCCTGTGATGCCAAGATCCTCGGCCCCACAGCGGTTTGCATGCCCTGGCACCACGTACCCTCCCAGGAGAGCACTGCCAACCCCACGGCGGCTCCCAGAGCTGGCAGGGTCCACAACAGGGACCCTGGGAAAGGCCCAACTTCTCTCACAATTCCAGCAATATCAAACCACGTCAGCAAAATATGCAGTTCCTTTCAAAGCAGGAAATCCAATGAAAGAAATTTCTGTTATCAGCCTCAGCGTAAATCTGACATTTCGGGATGGTGTGGGGTAAAGGGAGACCGCACGATCTCAAGTAAGATCAGGTTTGTGACCACATGTGGTCTTCTTGCAACTTGTGCAAAAGTAGCCCTTTCAGTCCAGTTTGGGTCATACTCTGCTTCAAAGAAAGTGTGACTGGAGATTTAAGAATTTGGAAAAAAACAGAATTGGTTTTTATAGTTAAGAAGAGGAAGAAAAAAAAAAAAAAAAACAAAAACCCCAACCAAACCCAACAAAAACCAACCATAGAAAAGCCACAGTCAACAAAGAACAACCACCAAATAAATATCATTTCCATATTTCCATATCATCACTTTGTAGGAATGCGATTTAAAATTTAAATTCTAACTTTTCTTCTGCAGCCTCCCAGTCCAGCACAGAGCAGCAGAGAGAGAAAGCACTGCAGAGCAAGAGCAGACTTTCTGAGCCCTGGCACTCAGGAGGAAGGGCAGCACTGCACATCTGATGAGAGGGACAGACAAGCAGCCCCTCATTCCGTGCCTGGCCTCTTGTAACTTTCAGTTCTATTTTCTGGTCCTCAATTAGTTTGAAAAGCACTGTGTGACTTGGGATGAAGGCAAAATTTCAGACAGGAGCAATTAGTTTGCTCATGTAAACTGTCAGAGGTTATTCTGTAGGGGGTTAACAGTGAATAAACTGCAGTGGACGGAACTGGATGAAGGACAGAATAGATGTAGGCTCACTGCACCACAAAACATGAAATAAAGCTCAAATATTTCAGCTGCCTTCCCAGCAGTATCCCAGCTGTTCGTACCATGACCTCAGGATTGGGAGGATCCAGGTGTAGAGGGCAGCTTGGCACCAGTTGAGGCTGGTGCTGGTCCTGGAGGGAGCAGAACCCCGTGGGCACATGCTGAGCTTTCTCTTTCCTGGTGCAGCCACAATGCTTGAGGCTGTGACTCACAGCACCCAGATCATCTCCTGAGCGAGCTGGCTCAGTCCACAAGCACCAGGACGGTGCAGCAACAGGGAGGCCACATGAAATCCCCCACTTCATACACAGATAAACAAAGCCCAGATGGCCCTGGGGAGAGGCAGAGGGAAACCTCTTTGTATGTGCACACTTTATAATTTGGGGAAAACTCACAGCAGGGCACAGAGCTTTGCTACATCAGCAGACAGATGTGAATTTGAGCAAGCCTCCAATATTGCTGCTACACTATTGCTTTTAATGTCTGCTAGAACAGCAGTGGAAGAAAGGATCAGGTGACTAGGAGAAAAGGGAATTTTTGGTGGTCGGAACAGACCAGTCTGGTTCAGTAAATCATTGATCTCTGTTTCTCTCTGCTGCAGAGTGGTCTAAGCTTACCAAAGGCAGTGGCAAAGCTCGCACTGACTTAACTGAAAGAAGGATTTCTGAAAACAGCTACACCAGAGGTGTCAAGAACCCAAATTCTAACTAACAGTTAATAACCTACAAAGGTCTTGCTTCTTCTTTAAAGGGTGCTAACCTTTTACAGCATTGACATTTTAGTTGGTTTGAATTCACTCCATGAAGAACAAATTGGGTGCAGAAAACCAGTCTGAGACACAGTTTACTACTTGCCAGAGCTGCATTTATCATTCTAAGCTCCTAATTGTGCTGTTTAGAGAAAACATGTTTTTCCTTCTCAGATTTTCTCTGCTGGAGGCTGCATGTCTGAGACATTAGGTGAACTACTCTATCACAGCACCTGATCACCAAACTAAGCAATAAAAGCAACCATGGAAAACAAAAGTCACAGAAAACTGACCTTTTGTTGCTACCACAGCCTTATTTGGTGTGGAAGCTCAGACATGCCCTTATTAATGAATCAGACCAGAAGTATTTCTATCTCTTGGGTTGTTCAGAACAGACAAAGCTACCTCGTTGCTTGTGCTGCATGAGCACCACAACAGGCTGCTCTTCGTAGGTCCAGCTCCCATCGTGGACATATGGATGCTCCAGGTAAACACCAGTATGAGCTGTGCTGCATCTCATACACTCTGAAAGCTGCAGCCACCTCAGACACCTATTTCATGTTCCTGAACAAGTGACTTCTTTTGCAGATGTCCCAGAGAGCTATGTTATTGCTCTTTTCCAAACTGCAGTCTCAACTCGTATCCAAGTCCAAAGTGTATTTATATGTCTAATATTAGGAACTGCAATCTGAATCTTTTACATAAAGCTCAGGTATCAAAATCATTTTCACAGTGATGGAGAAGGCAAGACGTTTATGTGTTGCTTACAAATTGCAGTATTTGATGCTTATAACAACTGGGTTGCTTTAGACACTTGCAGTGCTGGTTTGGGATTTTTGTTTGCTTGTTTGTGAACTGGTGATACTTAGAATATTAGTTACTAAAGGCTCAGCATCACAGTGTCATATGTACACTTCAGTAGCCTAATGATTGAAGCAATGAAGTTTCATATTTTAAAGGTGTTCAGATGTCAGCAGCTCCCGTTGTTCTAAAGGGTAAAGGACAGATAACCACAAATTTTTGCATTAGCTGAGGGAATACTCCAGGTAAAGCAGAAATTAACCTTCAGAAAACTAAGAACAAAGTATCTCACCCAAGGCACAATACAAATTGATGCCAAATCACAACCAAAGGCACCAGGAGGTGTTCAGCACATGTTAATACTAGGTTTTATATAACAGAAGTTGACAAATTCAGAGGTGAAAAGGAAAAAAAAAACAGCTCAAGCCTTTTTTCCCCAAATCAATATTTCTTTGTGAAGCGCCAAAAATATACAAATAATAAAAAGAAGCAAGTGTTGCAGTCATTCAATTTCTGGTTTCTCTGTGGGCAAAGGCAATTAAGAAATCCATCTTCTAAAAAATTGAGCGAATGTCAAGATTTTCAAGGCAATCAGGAAGGTTTTATTTTTTCCTTTTTAGGACACCTGTCTTGGATGAAAACAGAGTGAGTCTCCTTTTCAGATGGCTTAGTATCTGTATCAGAAAAGCAGTATTGTTTAAGGCCTACATGCAGACCAGCTTTTTTGTTGGGATACAGGGAGATATGTGAGACAAAGGGGAAATAAACCCTAAACACCTCTGGCAGCAGTTCTACAGAAGGAAGTTAAGTGTTATAAAAGACAGCTCTAGCAATACATTGTGCCACCTTGGCAATGCCATAAATGCAGAACCTGCACTAAGTACACATGTAAGTCATGCCCAGGATAGACGGGTCTGTACCTACTGCCAGCTCTTCTGAGCAATCCCAAAGGAATCATCCCAGCCTGAAGGATACAGTTTTTCTGATGTTTTAAGCCACAGCCAGGTTAGTGCTCCCTCTGTGGTTCTGGTCATGCCCGTGTGACAAGTCAAACAGTGGGGGAAAAAAAAAAAAGCACATCTGAATTTACTTGTTTTTAATGTGAAACTAAAACTTCTAGAATAAACCAGATTTATATTCCCCATGTTCTGCAAGCCACATAAACATAGTTATTCCTGTTCTACTGCAGGCTGCTGCTTTTCCAGAGCACAATGTCCAGTATTTATCTTAATTCTCTCTCTTCCCCCTTCCAGGGCAAGGCCAGTAACTGCCTGTGTTTTTATGCTGCACTATCCAGACCAGCCCTGCTGTGACAATTCTGAAACACATGAAGAAGCACCGGGAGCTTAACACAATCCACCCAGAGAAACAGAGAGGATATGAAGGCAAGTTAAAAAGCTGGAACTGTCCAAATAGGAGCAAGGCTGAATGATGCCCAAACCAGGCACAGGAGCAAATAAACCCAGCTTTCCAAGATTCATTTATTTTTCTAAAGAGCTGGACAATAAATTAGAAAAGAAAGTGTGACCATGATGTAGGAAGACAGGAAAAATGAAAAAAGAAAAAAAGGCAGTTGCCAAGAAGTCTCTAGAAACTGATTTTCCGCTAAGGAAGTAGTAAGTATTTGGAATCACCTGTAAGATTTTTCAAACAAATTCACTGAAACATCCAAGTGTCATAGGAATTACATTTTTCAAAGGAAATACAGTAAGTGAGGGAGGAAATTACATATTGAATGGATTTTTTCCTTCTAATTCTTCACATTTTACTTTGGAGACAGAAATACACTCATATATACAGGAAAATATCCTTTTCCTCTTAGACATCCTAAATCACATTCAGTGGACAGATTATGGGCATACAGACCTACTGTGAAGGTACAGAAGAGGAGAAGGAAACTCTGACCTTTATTTCACTACTTGGTTTGCTTAAGGTAAGAGCTTCTGACACAAATAGTCATGTCTTTGGCCTCAAAGCATAAATACTAACCAAAAAACACCACAAAAGACACTGCAGCGTGGACTAGTCCCAGTTTTAAGAACTACCAGCAGGCTCCAGAAAATTTAAGTTGGTAACAACTATTCAAAATCTTGGCTCAGAACACAGTTTCCCCATTTTTCCCTAATAGTTTCATTTTAGTGCGGTGTGGCACATCTTGTCACGTGAGCAGTGGCCTGTAACAAACTCTCAGGGGCCCCAGGTTGGGGTGGCCTCCTGCAGCAGGATCAGACCACTCTGAGAAATACCCAAGGGAGGATTTTGACAGCTGCTGCAAGGAAGACAACAATTCACACATGAAAACAATTTCAGTGAAGTTTTGATAACCCCATTGCAGGTGAGCTCTGCTCACACTGTCCCCAGAATGCCGGAGGTTGTGCTTGTCACTGCCTGGTACCTTGTCTGCTGCTTCTGAGTCACTTAGCTGAGCTTGACTTTTTTATTCATCTCTAATCAGTGGAGAAATTCCAAATTTACACCAATAGGAAAATTAGGCTCCGTTTATTTGCTAAATATCCCTTATTTCTGCTCAAGTTTTGCACTCCATGACAAAATAAAATAAATAAAAACCAGCTTTATCTCACCTAAACTGCTATGAGACATGACAGCAAATCTGTCAGTCTCATAACCCCACACCACATGTATCTGTCTTCTCTTGCCATAAATTTCTGCTCGAGCAGCAGGAATATGACAGCTGTACCATGCACTGGCATATTCACAACACTAAACCTCTCCAGAGTAGCTTGATGAAGGGATGAAAGCTCCATACCCCTTAGTGAAACAAAGCCAGGAAGGGAGATAAATCCCCAAGTGCCTTGGTGACGAACAGTCCTCTGCACAGTTTGGTGGATAAATACTGCAAGAGAGCAGGAGGGAGCAGAGCTTGCAAACTGCAGCCTCTGTTGTCCTTCTGGAGCTGTGCTACTTTATGACTTCCAAATAGCAAGAAAATTCACTGCAGCTACAGGGTGAATTGCTGCTTTCCCACACTATACACTATATATTCATGCTATATTCTGAAATATTTGTTAACAGGAACAGGGGATTTTCTTTTATTTCAAGACTTATCTTTGAAGTGAATAAGGGAGGGAGAGGGGAATTGCAATCTTGAAAGAATTACTCACCCTTAACATCTACTGATTTCCAAGTATCCTACACAGACAGCAGCCCTGGGACCTCTTTAACCCACCAGACTCTCAAAATACAATTTTTTTTAAAAGTATAAAAATAAGCAGGGAACTCACTATGTTTTGTTAGCAGGAATCTTGCCTTTCTTACTTCTTATATACATCCTCCTCACACATTGTAATCACACAGGCAGGAGTTGATCAAAATATCTTCAGGACTTTTTGCACTCTTTGAAACTATCCCATCTGCATTGGTGGCAGAGGTCCCTGAAGCCCCGTTCCTCCCACACTGCTAAATCTCTAGTCTTGGTACATGCTATTCAGAGTACCAATTGACTTTTCCTGCCTAAGTTGCTAAACCTAACCCAGGATCTCCAAATTGCCCTCATCTTTTAAAATATTTATTCTTACTAACGACGTAACCAAGGACTTGGAAATTTAGTAATATGCTGAGCTGGCCCTCCTATAAATATCTATACCAGAGACAGGAATATCAAGCAGGATAAACAGAAGGGGCATTGCATCAGGGAGCCTATCTGCCCTCATCCCACAGAGAAGTGAATGAACAGTGATCTGGAGCATCTTTGTGACAAGGAAAAGCTCTGAAAGGCATTACAAAATCACAGAATTTCTTAGCTTTAAAAAGACCTTTAAGATCATCAAGTCCAAATGGTGACTTTTTTAGCTTTTTTCTAAACTGCCTATCAATAGAATATGTAAAAATTTAAAATTCATTGGGACCACCTGGATTTAAACATTTCTACAAAATACTGGCAATTCATATATTTGAGATATGCTGTTCATGGGTCAAAATAAATCATCCTTATGGACATCTTTCCACAAGGAATTGTGTCCATAGAGAGAAACACTGCTTCTGAAGGTTTACATGAGCTTCAGATGCCTGTACATAAAGCATAAAAGTCAAGTGCCTCCATCACGTAGGGGATAACTCAGCCGGCGCACCCACAAGGGAATCACATACACCTCCACTGGTTGTGCCCCCACCAGTCCTCACAAGCTGGCTCAGGAGCAGACCCAATTACAACATGGGCGTAGATCTCTCTGTCTGCTCCCTATTTGCAGAAGTTTCCCCCACAAGGCACCCGGGGAAACTCGAACAAGAAGCCGACCAACAGCCTGGAGTTTGCTCCTCATACCCCTAAACCTCTGTCAAGCTGAAACCACGCCAAAAGGGCAGGCACACCCATGCACATCCATGCAATCCCAAAAGCTCCGAGATATGGACCTCATCTTCCCCTAGTCGCAAATCTGCAGATTCACTGAAACACTACATGGCCACTGGTTTTACTGGTTGGTGCTCCCATAATGGGAGGGTGTGCTCAACTCCAGGTAAAATTCCTCCAGCTGAATTATTCCAACTTCAGAGAAACACAGACATAACCCCAGCACTGCCAGCACTCAGGAACAAAAATAAGACAAATCTCTGTTAAAGTGCATCATTATTCAGTGAGTGGAGACATTTACATCCAGACAAGACAGAAGGAGAGGGAAGAGGCCACTCCATCAGAGCACCCATCAATCACTGTGGCACGAACAGAGCCGACAGCTCCATTAACTCTGGCACGTGCAGGTCGTGGGCTTGCTTGTTTGTTTGTTAATATATTATCAAAACAAACTTTAAACAAAAATATTAAAGCGTGGAAACGTACAGTGATGCAAACAAAATGGCTTTTTAGGAGATGCTTAATGAACTAATGAACTGGAGGAGCAGGGCTGACCACGGAGTTTCCAGCAAAACTTTCTCTTCACTGTGAAATATGGCTTTGACTCAGCAAAATAATGAAAGGAAGGTGTCCTTTGTTCTCAGAGAAAATGTAGCCTTTTTGTTGGAGAACATACAGCACTCATGAGCTAACGATGTCTACTCTAATTTTCTGGGAAGTTTTCAAACTAATGTTTCAGTTATTAGTGCTTTTTGTCCAAACATGTCAAATTACCTGATTTTCTTTTTTCAACAAAAGCTGAAGAGGTTTGTCCTGGAATCATCAATATATATAGACATTTTTATTGTTACCACCAAAATTTTCAGGATGAGATTATGTGGAGACCATTGCACTACTGGGATGCAGAGATAGTGTGGAAAAAGCATGGGAAATGGTAAGGAAAACAGCCTGCATACCATGAAATTGGACTGAAATTCTACAAATAAAAGACAGTTGTTGCAGAAAAGCAGTGTTTAAGGTTGAAGGTAGCCAATACTAGCTCAAGCCATGAGCTCACAGAGTCCTAGCCTCCAGGCAGGTATATGATTTGAAGGAGACTAGAGAGAGTGCTACAAATGCCAAGTATTCCCAGAAAACACAACCAAATCATAGCAAAAGCATCTGGGGTGCAGCTTTTCCTCTGTGTTTGTGTTAATCACCCTCATTTCCAGACATGCAGATAAACCATCATGCACAGAGGTTTCCAAAATGCTGAACAAAGCCTGTAGGTTGCATGTAGACTTGTTTCTCTCTATAACTACATAACACAGCAAGCAGGAGAGCCTGGACTGGGGGCACATGCTCATGACACAGGAAAAATTTTATTTGCCAAATGCAACCCCCTGAGGCCAGACTGTGTTCTGGGACAGCTCTGGCATCTGAGCACTGCCATGGGATTTTGCATCCCTTTCCTTCAGGTGTAAATAACCCCCCAGGCTGCACAGCAGTGGAGTCAGCCCTTTGGGTTGGACTCATGGCTGTTGCCTCAGGCTACAGCCCATTGTGAGTGTGTGCACGAGGAATTGTGCTTCCAGTATGAGTCAAGTTATTTCTCCCGGTATGAATAATGCTTATTGACAAAATGACTGGGTTTTAAAGACTACAACAAAAATAAAACCAAGAAAAACAAGCTGATGGGCTGAGATGAAAGATAGTGTATTTCTTCTTTGAAGGACAAGCATATAATGCATTCAATGACCCAGAAAAACATACTGCAACATCTAGGTCTGTTTGTTACAAATAAATGTCAAGAGACCTGAAAGAAGGAGAGGTCAAGTCTTCACCTAAGACAGCCAGAGGAAACACTGTGTTGTGTTGTGAATGCATTTGGAAATAATTCCCAACAAGGGAAAGTCTTTTCTTTACAGTTGTCATCAGCTTGAGGGCTAGAGGACATGAAGCTGTCACAAGTTATCATCAACACACCTGCAACATGCACCAGATGGGATTACTGAAGTCAGTGACGTGGGCCCTGGTGTTTGGGGGCTCCCCATCCCTAGGCCCAGCCAGCTCTCTTCAGCACCATGCACACACACCTCTCTGCAGCAGGGCTTCCTCCATTTGTTTATTTGGATGCTCAACCTCCTGAACAAGCCTACACACCAAACCAGGATTCTCCTATTGCTGCCTCCACCAGAAACTGAAAAAGGACAGGTTCTGCGATGGCAAGAACATGAAGCCTTGGTGAGGAGCTAGACCACAGCATCCCCTGTGTGTGCTATGGGAACAAGGGGATTGTGTCTCCTGGGAAGGGAAGACGGGGTGAAAAGATGCCTTTTTTATAGTTGAGGATATCTTGGAAATATCTAATGCCAAGTGACAGAGAGTGGTGGCTTGTTGTGCAGAGAGGTCACAGAACATGGACATGACCTGCATAACCAATGCCAACAGGTTCCCTAAGGGGAAAGAAGTATTCACACTTTCAGCAGGCCTAACCCTGCTCTCACATGCAAAGATGTTGAACCAGAGTAATTGAGTCTGAGCCCAGCAGAAATCAATGAGATCACTGTCAAGTCCAGTGTCAAACACACACACTTACAAACTTGCCCAAGACGGTGTTACAGAGATTTTCATACTATCCCTTGTGAACTAAAATCTTTAATGTTTTCTCTCAGTTTCTGAAGAAAGCCTTGCTATATCTGACCCTTATCAGCACATTTAGAATGCTGTGAAAACCCACAGAGCACCTATCATGTCAATACTACACACATGTCAGTCATGTGCATAAACATTCGAAAAACACTGCTGTTATCCAGAAAATACTGCCTGGCTAGCAGCTTCCTTTCAGCACAGTTTAGCAGAACCTTGAAGTTGCTCTAAATTGCCTGTAGGGTTAAAACCAGCCACTACCAGTACGTTCCCTTAAGCAGGAACGTACATCTACAATAGATGGCATCGGGCTGCAAACTGGTCATCAGAGGCCAAACCTGGGAAACATCAGCTGCATTTTTAGCCCCTAGACTATTTCATGATTTCCTATAAACAAGACTATTGTCGAGGACAACAGTCAGGGCAGCTTATTGAACTCGGCCTGTGGTCCAGCTCCCATCTCAGCACGGCAGGGCTGCGTTCCTGCCCCCTCCAATCTGTCACTATGTCTGCACGCAGTCGCTCCCTAACCTGGTTGTGTCAAAATGATCCAGGTTGGCTTACTATTTAAAAGCATGGATGGTTTTCTTTAACCCAGATCATTCTGACTGATTTGGGTGAGAGAAGGACTGCACGTGCAGCTACGCCTGCAGATACCAACCCCACAGCAGTGAGGACAGGGCCCAGACACTTTGAGCCTGGCTCGGGTTCAAAGCCTCCAAACACAGCCCAGCTGCAAGCCAAATAGCACATCTGGCCACAGCTGTAGATACTGTTCAGGAAAAAAAAAGGCAAATGAGGCTGCATTCAGTGTCACAGATGAACTATGGAGTGTAAAAAGTCAGGATATGATTCACAGGAAACACCACTCAGCTTCAGATTCCGTATCACAATTAAAAAAGAAACCCCACCATTCTGGTACTAATGGTCTTCATTTGTCAACTGAATTCTTCATTTTAGGGTGACTAGGATAGACTTATTAATATTTTACAGCCACACAGAGATAGGCATCCCACAGTTATTCGATCACCTCTCAAAACAGAGCTAAGTGTGTATTTATTTCAGCCAACCCAACTCCAGAAAAGTGAGTTTTAAAATGGAAGCACACTGGAAGAGCTGAGAAGCTTCTCTCCCACAAGCAGAACTCCAGGTGTTACCTGGATGGTAGCAAGGCAGTTGAGATCTTTCTCTTCCTCCACACTGGCCACTCTTATGCACATCAGAGCCATTGTTTGGCTCCCTGGGCATGGCCAGAGCTCGCCAAGGGACCCGTGCAGATATCATCCACAACTCAGAGTGGGAGACAAACAGTTTTGCACATTTCTTTTGTTCAACTGCAAGAGGCATCAGGCTCGTGACCAGGATCACATTAGAGTCGATGTCAAAATAGCAAGACTCCAAGAATCTGTTCCCCAAGTTTCTTACCTAGGCATTCCATCCCATACCATCTCCCAACAATCTCTGCTACCAGCCTGACATGAGAGTCCAGTCATGTCCTGCTGGCTAACAGAGCTCTAAAATGGGAAGTGATATTTTTATGTTTCACAGAAGTTTGGTTAGACTGAACATATTTGGTTTTGTAAAATACATCAAGATCCAGAGATGAAAGATGCTCCTTAGGTGTAAAATACTAAATGTTTCTCTTTATTTAAGAACAAAGGGTCTAATAATCCAAAATTTGTTTGGGGATATTGTGGAGGATTAGGCTCTTCAGATTCATTCAAAAAAAGGAGAAAAACTGGTTGCACATATGCTTCATCATAAAAGTATTTATCTGACATGCAGCCAAAACCATTTTATCTCTGTAAGCAATCTTTAAACACTGCAGAATGCATTCACTGCTTTCATTACCAAATTACTTTTTAAGAGTTCAGCAGGTAATTGAAGTTCCAAATGTCTTAAACTGGTTTGGCAATGGTGAGATTTCTTAGTGGACTTGCTATCCAAGAACTTTAGAAGGAAAAAAATCATCTGGATACTAAATATATACCCTAAAATAAGATGGATTCAAATTACACTAAGAAGCAGGCTTTTAAAGAGGGAGAACATTTTAAATGAAGAGTAAAGCTCTGCTCAGAGGATGTTCCATGATGTTGAAACTTCAACTCAGATTCAAAACCACAGGGCAAAAAGTTCTGTGCATTTTTCAAAGACACTGTGTTGGCCTAAATCTGTTCCTCATGAACTCTAAGGCTGTTAATTTTGACAGAAAACTAATTAGGACAATGCTGTCCCATATACTTTGCACTATTAGCAAATGCTTGTAAAAACAGAGGGCTCTAGAACATTTTTCCTAGAAAAAAACATTTTGTTTATTACTTTTCTAACTCATTCAGCAGGAACAGTGAAAGGAATGAGCCTCACTCTGCTCCACACACCCAAGTCCTGTGCATCCAGCCCACGCTGGGGCACTCAGGGCAGGGCAGGAGGGTGAAGAGCAGCACGAAGCCTGCAGGCTGGCCAGGCAGCTCCAGGGGTCTAATGAGGACTCTTGTCCCAGCTACATCAATAGCTCTTGGCAAACCGTTTTCTGCCTCAGTTCCTCGCATTTATGGAATGGAGATGATGACAGCTCTCTGTGCTAATAACTGTTACATGCACTGCTTTAAGTGCTATTATTTTATAGGGCTTTTTATCCACACCTAATTACCCAGTTCTCAGAGGGAAACTGAGGCACTGAGCAATGCTAACTGCTTAATGTCATTCAGTAGGCCATAGCAGAAGTAGGACCTTCATCTCCAGTTTTACATTATTGTCTAAACCTATCTACAACCTTGAGACTTCAAGGTGAAAATTGGCTTGTTGTTTGTCCAGCACTCTCAGATGTTTGCTTCTGCTAACAGTGCTGTTTGCAGCCTGGCTTGTTGTTACTGTTGTTCCTGCAGAGAAAGCACAATATTAGATTTGTAAAATCACGCTGTATGGGAAGACACTGTGATGGCAAACGCAGGATTACGGTATCACTGCAGGCTCCAGCAGCAGGGAAGGCTGGTGATGATGTGGGTTGCTCACGGTCTAACACAAGGAGTTCTAATGATGACAAGAGGAACACAGAATAAGATCGAGGGCTTTGCTTTTCACAGCAGCAATCTTTTCTCTTAGGATTACTCCAAGGCAAAAAAAAATATCCTTGTTCTTCAATGGATCAGCTTTCACAGCAAGAGGATAACTGATATTTAAGACGAACAAGAACAATTGAGGAACCTTGTGGTCTGACACACACCCCAAAGAGACCAGAAAAGGTGCATAAAATCAAAAGCCTGGATTCCCACACGAAAAGGCACAACTGTTTCACCTCATGGGGATGCAACACTCCTTGCTTTATGCCTTACTTCTGAGGCATTCCTATTGCAACATTGCTGCTTGTAAAAATAACTTGGGGATACCTACCACTTTAGGATGAACACTTCTAGCTGCACCTAAATGCACTGACACCAGGAAAGTAAAGAGTCAGAAGTCTCAACCTGTCTGTCAGATAAAGTATGCCAGGCTTTACCTATGGGAGCCTCAGGAAAGTTACAGATGCAGAAGCTCAAGAGCTCCTGTCAGAAGAGCTTGTAATTCAGCTGCTGCACCCTAATTTAACACTATATGAACACAACACGCGAAGAAGCAGAAGACAGCTGAGATGCTGGGAACTCAACTCCAGTCAGCACCAGAAAAAGCACCCACTGCTCTGGGATGCTGAAGACACCCAGAGCCTGCCTTCCCCCATCTTTGCACACAGCAGGTGTTCGCTCACAAGCCCCTAATCAAGTAGCATAAGTAGGAAAGCTCTGTCTGACCGACACGTGGTGCTTAACAATTTATAAACTTCTTTAATAACAATAACAATATCGTGAAATAACCTTTTTGCAGCTCCTCTCGTGCTGCAGACGGCAGTGCACTTTGCCGTCTGGAACAGTGAGCTGTGCCGTGCTGAAGCCACGCGCAGCTGGGCAGGAAGAGCCGAAGATCCAAGGAGGTTTCCTCCAGGCACGCAGGCTGGGGCGTGACGCAGGGGAAGCCCGTGTGTTCCCGGACGGCTTCGCTAGCAGCCGGGAAGGATGGGGTGCCTGGACACGGTGTCTGCATGTGCTGTTCCCGACACAGAGCTGCCAGGGACAGTGTTTGTTTTACCTTGACTAGAGGAAGGGAGGTTATGCAAAAACAGCAGAGGGGCTAAGAATAATATGATCTTCACCCTGAAGCCCTATGGAAGAGTCACAGATACAAATTACCTCTAAACGTTAAAGTGCTGCAATTCATACAGTCAAATTCAGCAACTACTCACGTACACCAGCATTGCAAAGCATAACCTCAGAGTAGAAATGCAGAAAAGCAAGAGAACATAATTATCCCCAAGAGGAATCTGGCCAGGATGTAGAAATGCAGCCTTTCTCTATATAAAGTGCTCAGGGAATGCCTTAGTTGCACAACAGCTTCAAAACCATGAGCCTCAAGTCTTAGCTTAAAAAAAAAAAAAAGTGCATTTTTAATATCTAGGTGACTCTTAGGGGCTTAAATGGATGGGTGCCAACAACAGAGCCATCAGCACCTACTCATCCATGCAGGCTTTCTATCTAAAAATTCCAGTTGTCAGAAGAGTCCCAGCAGGACTTCAGAATGACAAAACCCCCATGACAAGTCCTAAACTTCCAAATTAACATATTCATTTACTTATCCATGTGTAAAAGTGTGTCACTTAGACAGCTTTCTTGGGCATCAATATCTAATCCAAAACCATCCATTACAGCTTTCCCATTTGTTTCTGGATTGAGAATAAACTCAAGTTACTTCAGCACAATTAAAATATTGTCTAGAATTACACAATAGAAATATTGAAACAGTTTCAAGAGACTGAATACAAGGTTTATATTCACTCCTACATGCTGAATGCCTCCTACAAGGAAGTACAAGCCCAGGCTGTTGCCCACCAAAATCCCACTGTAAAACTCCCCTGCCACTGATGGTAAGAGCTGTGCAAGGATCTGTCCAGATCCTCGTCCAGATCCCTGACGTCCAGAGGCATCAGGGACTGATGCTGCGACTGCCTGTGGTTTTCTGGATTAAGGTTGTTCAAGTTTCTGTTTCTGTAGCTGAAAAGTTTGCATGTTTGGTGTTTTAAGGTCTTAGTACAGTACCTATATCTGTAACTCTATAGCAAAGTTAAGGATAAATCTTATGTAAACACTTGCACAAACTCTTTGGTCACTGAGGATTTTTAAATGATTTTTTTTTAAGATAGTCAAAATAAATGTAAAAGTGTTTCATAAAAGGTGACAGCCCCAACTCCAGACTCAAAGTCCTTGAAGAGAAACAGGACAGCCAAGAAACTACAATGTAACAAGTTATAGTTTTACTTTCCCCAGCCAAAGATCTGCAGTTTTCCGCTATCCACACACAGGACAAGCAGCATGGGGAATGGAGAGAATAATTGGTTACTGTCTGATACAGAAAGCAAACAGGATTCCAATGGGGAAACAGCACACAGTGACACTCCTGTGGGTCCAGGCCGCAGCAGCATAACACGTGGGTGCTCAACAGCAGTTCAAATCAGGTCATAAAATCCAATTCATCAAAATAACCTTTTAAAAATAGATTGCTACAGTTGGTTTCCTCTGAAACTGAACTGCTTCAGGCTCCTGCCTGAGCCACCGTTTGCAGGGTGTTCACACACCAGCAGGAAAAGTAATGGCTAGGGAGGTTTTAATGCAGTTCCTGGAACAGCTCTCAGGGAAAATACATACATAGACTGGAAGTGCCAAAAGGAAGCCAGGAGAGGAGATCCCTTCAGAAGTCATTAGCTGCAGCTGTTAAGGTAGCTGCATGTCAGATTAAAAAAAAAAAAAACTAAAAAAAAAAAAACAACAGAGCTCATAGTCCTGCTTTGTTTGCCTGTGCTCTTTGCACACCTGCCAGTTGGGCACCCTTAGTGTGTCCTCCAAGCTCTCCTATTAGTTTCAAGATTTTCAGTTTAATCTGTAAAAAGTTTCTGTCTTGACCATTTGACATTAAACCACTTAATGCGCAAACAGAGGTCATGGTGCATCCCAGGAGCAGGACAAGAGGAAAAGAACAGACAGACTCCCCCTATAGCACTTTCTGACTGAATACAAGCTGGAGGCCCATTCGGACTGGGGACATCTAGAAAACAGAGACAGGGTTTGTTACTTCTTAAATCTTCCAGGTATACATGAGCCAAACAAAGACTTTGCTGGGAATCTGCAGCCAGTAAAAAGTAAGGGCTACGGTCTGGACTAAGGAATGATGGAGAATCATAGACTTGTGAAGTTTGGAGAAGAGCTCTAAGATCATAAATTTCAACCATCAGTGTAGCACCACCAACATGTTCACCACAAAACCATGTCCTCAAAGTGTCATAGCCACACTTCTTTTAGATCCCTTCAGGGATGGTGACTCCACCACTTCCCTGGGCAGCCTGTTCCAACCCTTTCAGTGAAGAAATTTTTCCTGATATCTAATCTAAACCTCCCCTGGTGCAACTTGAGGCCATTTACTCTTATTCTGGGAGAAGACACCAGCCCCCACCTGGCTACAACCTCCTGTCAGGTACCTGTAGAGTGATGTCTCCTCTGAGGCTCCTTTTCTCCAGGCTAAACACCCCCAGGTCTCTCAGCTGCTCCTCATTAGACTTGTTCTCCAGATGCTTCCCCAGCTCCATTGCCCTTCTCTGGACATGCCCCAGCACCTCAATGTCTTTATTGTCCTGATGGGCCAAAAACTGAACACAGGATTTGAGGTGCCTCGCCAGTGCCGAGCACAGGGGGGCAGTCACTGCCCTGGTCCTGCTGGCCACACTATTGCTGATACAAGCCAGGATTCCACTGGCCTTCTTGGCCACCAGGGCACACACTGGCTCACAGCAGCCCTCATGGTGCTGTGCTTTGTACTGGTAACTAGAAAGCTGTTGATAACAAACACACCAGAGTCTGGGCTACTGCTGAGCAGTGCTCACACCACCAGCACTGTCTCTCCAACATTCCCTCCCTCATCAGCAGGCTGGGAGTGGGCAAGATCTTGAGAAGGGACACAGCCAGGACAGCTGACCCAAATGAACCAAAGGAATATTCCACACCATATGATGTCTGCTCAGCAATAAAAGGTAAGAGAAAGGAGGAAGAAGGGGGGTCATTTGTTATTTATGATGCCTATCTTTTGGAGCAACTGCTATGCACACCAGAAGCCCTGCTTCCCAGGAAGTGGCTGTACATTGCCTGCTGATGAGAAGTAGAGATGAAAATATTTGATTTTCCTTTGCTTCCACATGCAGCCTTTGCTTTTTTCTTTATTAATCTGCCTTTACCTTGATCCCTAAAGGTTTTTTTTCCCCATCTTGTTTTCTCTTTCCAGGGCTGCTGAGGAGTGGAATGATGGAGTGGCTTGATGGGCACCAGCCAAGGTCAACCTGCCACAGGCTTTTGCAGGGGCAAGGGAGCTCCCACACCAACCTCTACAGTCCTCAGACTGGCCATCACTGCCTGTACTACACCTCACACTGCTTCCATCTCTAAAGATAACTTCCAAAGAGGAAACTTTCCTTTGTCTATATATTCCCAAAGGAAGATGCAACATGACTGTCTGTTTCTTGTCAGTGTGAAAATTACTCTTCGGAGTAGCAGCTAATTAGAACTCTTCGCAGTCGTCTCCTTCCCGTGTTACATGCAGAGCATTCCTGGTAACCGCTGGTGGTGTGTGCAGTCAGACAGTCTCTTCAGAAGGCCATTCTACCCTGGATCGTGCCATGTTAAGCAAATGGCCCTGTTCGGAATAGCAGTACATAGGTTTTAATTTTGCTAGATATATTCCAAGAGGAAAATGTATGAGGGGAAATGAGACCAAGAAAAGGAAATCATATACTATGGTTATAGCTCTATTAAACTCAGCTGTGTGGAACCAGTCAGGAGGTACCTTCCCCTGCCCCAAGGAACTAACATGCCCATGAGAGACATCCACAGCAGGAACTTCCTGGCACAGTGGTTGGCTCTGCAGCAACAGGGAATCTGGCACTTGTAAATGACAACAATGCAGAATCAGAGCTGTAAATGGCTCCTGACAGCATTCTCTTCATGGAGAGATCTCTGTGAAATATGGAATATATTAGCAAACCTGGGCTGGAAAGCAAAGCATTCTTAGGTAGGTGGAACTTTTTAATAGCATGTCATTAAATCTCTCTTACTTTTAGCATTTAATAGATTTAACTTTCACAGCAGCATGCTCTTTACAAAAAAGGCACAGGGGACCTTACCAAATACTGAGCAGAATGGACCCAGAGCCCAAATGCCTCATTTTGTCAGCATTTGGGTACCACGGTGATAAGCAAAATCGTCTGGATGTCTTAACACATTAAATTGGAAATATCCTTACTCTGCTACTAGTCTTCTTTGGTCCCATCCCCACACGAGTCTGTCAGCTGAACACAGGCCAAATTTTCTGCCTGTGTAAATTACTGTAGCTCCTCTGCTGTCACTGGCATCAGGCCATTTTTTATACCAGCTGTGGTTCTGACCTATGTATATTTAAAAATAGGGTCAGTGTAATAAAAATCTTAAGACCATTTGACTTCTTGGTGCGGACATAGGCAAGGTGTGTTAATCTCATTTCCAGGACTAAGGCCAAGATGTACAACCTGTTTGAAGTAGGTCACCTACATCCATATATAGGCACCCATATCAAGTGGTTTAAGAAGAGCCAAGTGTTTGCACATCTCTCTGATTTCACTTGTCACTTCAGCCATGACTTTTGACAATCCTCCAGTAGAAAAGGACTGGGGTGTTTTTCCTGGCCTGTGCCCTACCAACAGAAGGTAAAGCCATGCAGCACTTTGTCAGGGTTTGCTCCACCACCAGGACATGGGTTTTCCAAGAACACGAAGTCCATACAAACTCAAGAAAACCACTTACTACAGCTTTGTGACTGATTATCCCTTTTTATAGATGAGACCTCCCTATTCGACACAAAGGCTGTGACACTTACAGTGTTCTGAAATTCTGTACTAATTCCGTGTATTATTTCTAGTTCCTGTTATCTCCATTTCTACTGCATACCATGGGGAGCTGAGGATAGCTGAGCCAAGCAAAGAAATTATTGTTCATTCTGTACATCTTGAGCACTTCCTGATGAGGTGGATGCTGCAGAAACCTGTCCTTTGACTACCCAAATAAGAACCTACCAGTCATTGTTTTGGGCTACTGCAAATGAGCATCATAAGGCTCCCAGGCTGAAACATGATGGAGTTGAAGCTGGAAAAATACTGGAATTCATCCCAATCACAGCAGGCAGGTCTGAGCTGCCAGTTACACCTTATTGCACAGCTCAATGAGGAAGACAATCAGCTTTAAAAAACCAAAACAAAACACCTTTCCTATTGTATGGGCTTACATGTGGGGGAGTGTCATTTTTGCAGACTCCCATTACCACACAGATCAGTTTCAATAGGCCTAAACTCATCCATCCAACAGGGTTTCCCCTCTGCTCAGCTTTAGCAGCAGTGTTAACAACTTTCTCCTGGCCTCAAATAGTTCAAGACCATCTCATTAGGGATTTGATAAATAACTTGAAGCATCAGACAGATTACAGACTAACAGGCACCTGTAAGAGATAGCTGACCTATTTGACACCCCAGCTAACTTTTGATCAGGACTGAGTTGAATAGGAACAAGCTCTTAACTGGAGATTCGCACACCATAGATCTAAGTCCTCCAAACTCACAAGATCATTACTATTTACCCAGTAGGCCTGACTTGCTCCTAGGGACTAAATTTATCTGAACGCTTCAGACTGACTCAATTAGCATCACTCCTGAACTCTCAGCCTCAGCACAGAAAAGCAGAGCAGGAAAGTTAAATTGCTGTGAACAGAGTGGCAGTCAGATCCAAGGAGGTTGGCTCTTCATGACATATTTCTGTGAACAAGAGGCATTAAATGTTGAGAAGAACACCCAAGAATTCTGGCTCTGTGTCATTGCTTCATACGGAAATGCCTCCTCTTTGCAGCATCAAAGCAAGACAGGCATTTGGTGCATCACTACTAAAAGACTGCAGTGTGATAATAACATTCTTCAGTGGCATGAGACATCTCCTCTAGGAGAAAACCTGGTTATTTTTCCAGTGCTTTGCAGTACCTCCTACGGCTGCTTTCCCCAGCCTAAGCATGGTACGTGCACAGGGTTTGCCTGTTCCCTCCTTTCACTGTGTGCCCAGACAGTCTTTCAATTTTTTTCTCTAAAAAAAATCCCTAGTTTTGGCTTTCCATCCCAAAAGCTACAACTCTAATCAAACCTCTTATTGTCTCATTTCTGTGATTTCCTCTGGCTTCTGACCTTCCCCACACTGACATCACCTGCTTCCCTTCCACAGAGGATGCAGACTGTGATCTCTTTCTCAGCCAAGTGCCCTCCAGTTCTGCAGTGCTCTGTGAGGTAACTTTGTGGCACTCTTCCATGGTTTCCCTACAGGCTTCTTATTTCTTCCCTATTTTTCTGCTTGTACCTTATTCTCAGCCATTCTCTCTGCTCCACAGCCGGTGTTAGACTATGTAACTCCTCTGGCTTGTCCTTCAGATATGTTTAAAAACAAAGCAAAGCAAAATATGAGTCTTTGGTTAAAGAAATTCACAATCCACTGGAGAGCTTTTATCACAAGCACTCAATGGCAAGGACCATCTTTTTGTTCAGTGTTCACAGGGCATCTGCTTCAGAAGGAACTCATCAGTGACTGACACAATAATACAAATAAAAAACCCTGGTAAAGAACTATCATAACATGACAATATCACAGACTCTATAAGAAGACAGCCCAACTGCAAGTTTTATTTGCATTCACTCACAATACTTTAAATAGTGTCCAGCACTTATAGCTTCAAAAGCTACTAGACTGACAGGTAAAGCACTTGAAAGGCCTGTGAAACCAAAGGCAACCCACTGAAAGTTTTCATCTGGAGTTTCCACTATACTTGTCCCATGGGAAAAGACAGTAGTAAACAGTGGAAGAGAAACACAGTCCAGATATTTCCACAGAAAGTAAATCTGCTTCCATAGAGAACTGCAGATTTCTTGCTAGCTATTATTTTTAACCTCTTGCAGATTTATTTTTACTACAATTTAAACGTATCTGTTATATGCCATAACATTATTATTATGAGAGACATCAAAATAGCAAAGTATTGTAGGCACTTGATACCATTCTACAAGGCAGGGAATTAAAGCCAGCGATGGCTGCAGCTCACTGCAGCAAACACCAATATACATGACACCCCCCTTCAGTCTTACTCCTCATACCTCCTCTGTGCAGTTACTCCCCAGGATGTGGTGAGCTTTCTCCTGCTGTTTAACGGGGGTGGCAGGGAGCAAAAAAGGAATTAAAATGCATCCAGTGGGATGAACTTCTGATTTCTGCTACCAGGCTGTGAGCACAGCTTTGGACTCACAGCCCACAGCTTGGAGCCACTGAAGCCATCAGCTAAGCCTACACATCTCATAGCAAAACTATCTGGGATACTTTAGAATCATAGAATAGTTTGGATCAGAAGGGATTTTTAAAGGTTCCTGCCACAAGCAGGGAGATCTTCCATGAGATCAAGTTATTCGGAGTCCTGTCCAACCTGGTCTTGAATGTTTACAGAAGTGGAGGCATCTGTCACCTTTTTGAGCCATCTGTGCTGGTGTTCTCACCACCCCAATCGTAAAAAATTTCTTCCTTATCTCTAGTCTGAATCTACACTCTTTTAGGTTAAAACCATCACCTCTTGTTTTATCACAACAGGCCCTACTTGGTTTTTTATAAGCCCACTTTAAATATTGAAAGGCCGTGAGAGGGTCTCCCTGGAACCTTCTCTTCTCCAGGCTAAAGAATCCCAGCTCCCTCAGCCTTTCCTCACAGAATACATTTCCAACCCCTCTGATCATTTTTGTGGACCTAATCTTGAGGCTTTAATTCCATTTTTCACTAAGCTGTTTTAAATAAGCAAAAGTTGTTTGTGCAAGGGTCTAAGGTTTTGGCTTCATAGTGTATACTCTATTAAGACTAATAAAATACATTTAAATAAAGAAATTCCATCTTTGCTAATGAGCTTAACTTTTCAGTGCTCCAGCACTGAGGGACATCTCTTCATATCAAGACAGGCCATGGTAGATCATAACTTTCCACTCCTAAAGAACACAGCTGGCAAAGCTCTTTGTTTTCAGCTTGGATGCTGTTTGGCACAACAGTTTGACATTCACTTACAAGACTGGTGAAAAATATGCACTGCTAATTTTCCTAAGTGCCAAGACAGCATCTCTGGGGGCCACATGTTTGCCTACCTTCCCATAGAGTAATGGGATTTCCTCCCAGACAATAAAGTGCACTTCACATAGCTAAGGAAAGACTTTAGATAGGGTGTCCTCCTCCTTCCTTACTGAACAATATACTCATGGCAAAGTGCTAAAGTTGATAACATCTTTAAAATACATGTCTTCCCTAGCGTGGGGGGATACAAGCCGATAATCCCCGCAGATCTTTTTCTCCCCCATTGCCCCCGTGGTTTATCATGTCCAATTAGCCATCTGCCATGCCGGCACTGCCATACAAAGGCAGCCCACTCCCCTCCGCCGCAGCCCATCAGCGGGGCCATTGTCCCGCCTGACAAACAAGAATCAGACACTATTGTTTCCAGCTGACGATGCTGCTCCCAAAGTAGGCTGCCAGTTGCCATTAAAACAGCAGGAGCGCCAGGGTACGCTCCGGGAGTCAGGAACTGTGCCAGCAGCGCCGATATTACCGGGTGAATCAATACAAAGCTCTTTTTGAGATATACATCTATATATTCTGATTTCGGGTAATAAATCAGCCCGGGCCAACTACCACCCTCTCTATCCCAGTTGCACCTGAGCATGGCTGACCTACTGCCTTTAGATTCACCAAGCACTCACCTGATAAAGAAAGGGTAACAGTCCCAAGAAGAGAGCAATATCTTGGTGTCAAATCTTCCCTTGTAATGTTTATTATTATTATTTTAAGGGTAAGGCATCTCTTCTGCCACTTCAGCAAAGCTTATTTCATATATCACACCTTTCCCTTCACACCTCACCCCCCTCCACCCCCATCCACAAAATGTATTTTAAAAACCTGAAAACTCCACCATGTCTACGTGGGTACCAATTATGCAGCGAGGTTAATTTAATTTCTCTTACAAACAACACACATTCACCCTTTTTCCCAAGGCCACTTCAGTAAAAGAAATGACCAGAGCAGCTGGTCTGCCAGTCACTGAGATGTTAAATTGAAGATCATTTCCTCTTATTATTCTCAGCAAAGCATGATGTGACCTTACGCTAAAAACTACAGACTGCCTAATTATGGTAGATTTGTTCCATCAGTGAAACTGAAATGCTGGTTCATATAATTAAGGTTACTAAAAAAGGAATTTCATTTTTAGTTTTAAAGGTAATTTGCTGCCTTGAAGTAGAAGTGCAACAAATTAGGCCTATGTACCTGTATGTTCTCAGCTTGTGTAATTTGAAAGAAACAGAAAACACTCCTAGATTTTAGTAACAAAGCTACGCATTGGTAAGACACAAAGAACCCCAATAAACCACAATTTATTCAAGGCACTAGTTAATGAAAATGAGCAAACAAAATGAATATTTATGTGTATAGTTAAAAGTAGAAACAGAATTTTCTTCTAATCCCTTGATTAGGAAACAGAAATTATTTAAACTTCAACAAATGTTCTAAATGATACTACAATCTCCAGCCATGAACATACATTGTTTCAATATACCACTTTTAACCTTCACTGAATAGTTAAAATAAAATAAATGAAAACCAACTGAAACTAACATGAATCCACAGTAATCACATAGGTTACCAGCCTTCACAATGACTAACAACAGAGGAAAGTGTTTGCCCTGGATTCAAACACAGCGCTCGTTCTGAACCAAATCTGAAATATAACATGAAAACTTACATATTTTGCTGAAATGTTACTCCATTCTTAGCACAAAATGCTCTAAATCCCATTTCAACACACTTCAATCCACATATCAGGCAGGTGACTGACTTAAACCCAGATTTACGACTGCCACTGCAGTGCCAGGGCCAAGTTCTGTTTTCAGTAACATTTGTGAAAACTCCCAAACAACTCCTCTGAAGTTCTTTGGTTCTGTACAACAGTAACACAGTCCACAGCAGAACCGAGTGGGAAAGAAATAATTCAAAATATTATGACTTCTTTCTTTTACAGCCCTTTACACTTTCACGTTCTCCATTCAGATGATCATGCTTGACTTCTCTTTTTGTATCCAGCTTTCTTTTGCAAAATGTATATTGTAATATTCACTGCTATTCCTGCCAGATTCTCTAGGCAAAATTCTCCAAGTGGCAAAGTCCCTTCAGTTAAATACAGGGTGCGTGAGCCATGCAAGGCTGTAAAACGGGAGTTGTTTATCCAAAGAAATATTAAAAGCAGGATACCAGTCCAAATCAAACAAAAGCACAAATACCTCTAAGTCGTTTCATGACTTTAAGTTCCAGCCATAAAAGGCACAGCACTATGGGTTTATAAGGCCTAATACTCCATAAGTATTTTCTTTGATGTAACTATGAAGTACTTAAAATACCACTGGGTACTGTATGGTACATGTCACCATGGAGCAATAAAGCTGCTCTGCATCCATAACCGACCTTCCCAAAGACCACAAGGTCACAGCAGCTGAAACAACAGAATACTTCATTCCCAACCTTCAAGAGGCCCAGAGCACCTGCCCAGCCAGAGGACTCCCCAACAGGCCCTTAACATGGGGGTGTGCTTGGAAATTACACCAAGGAAAACCCACCCAACCCATTTTTAAAACCTCATGTTTCCCCAGCAGGTTATAATTATGGGACTTGATAAAAAATACAGTATGGGAGGCAGGTGGTAGGAAACAGCAACAGTTGTATCTGCCTGGCCAGGCTGGATGCTCCTTTCTATCCATACCACTCATCATCCCAAGACACACATGGCCATCTAAGGCCACAGGCAAAATAGCCTGCACAAGCACTAGGAGGGTTGCTCCTTTTTGATGCCTTCAGGAATACAGTTTTTTTCTTTCAGAATTTCAACTCCAAACCACAGCACAGGCAACAGACCCCCATCAACAGCTTCTGTAGTTGCCACACGGAGCTTTATATGCCTGTGCACTTCACTAATGTCTGTGCTATGGGCTTATAATCCCTATTGTACCCTGTCCTGGAAATCAAGGATTGTGAACTTCCATACACACTAGCTCTGAACAGAAGCTGGGTGTGAAAGGCCCCTTCCTCTGGAAATAATTCTGTTCAGTATTAATTGAATTAATATCAAACACAATAAGTACCTTTCTACTGGCCTATAACACAATGCACATTGTAAAATAACTATCAGATGTCATCCCTGTTGCCCTGTATGTACTTCTGAGTGAGGAGGAAGGAAGTACTATAGGAAAGAAATGATTTTCTGAACATAAATCGCTCTTTTTTTATCACACTCGTAAATTGCTCCCTTCCAGCATCAGACAAAAAGAGATCCATTTTTTGTCACAAGACTCCACAAAACAGCAGGTTCTGTCCCATTTCTGAGCAGCATCTGCATGGTGAGAGGGGTAAGAGGACAGCCATCTCACCAAGACCCCTTGATCCACCTATATGTCCTTTACCATGTCTACATGTGAATTCCCAGACTAGCAGAGCTGCCTCAGAGTCCTGAGGTGGAGGAGATGGGACAACAGCAGGGCAGAGCCACACAGCCTTCCACATGCACTGGGGTATCCAGTGACAGAGGCTTGGGAGGATCTGTGGCCCCACATGTAGTGAGATAACTGTCCTCCTCCCCCATGTCAATCACACGACAAAACAAAACCCACCTACATTAGACAATAAAGAAAGAAAACAACAAAACTCATATTCCTGACAGGGTCAGAGGTCAAAGCCTCCAGAGAGTGGTACAGATTTTAATTAACAGCATCACCTCAAAGAACAAAAGAGCTTTCCAAGTTGTAGGAAAGACCTGACAGTCTTTCCTGCAACACTGCCTTCTTTAGCAGCACATGTTGCCAGACCAGGCCTTATGAATTAAAAAGTCTCAAGGTGAGGAAGGCAGGCATCACACAAACACCTCACCCCTAGTGACAACTTGACTGAATCAATTTACCTGCTCTACAAGGAGACACTCAAGTCCATCAACCTCGAGAAGCACTTCTCTGCAGACATCATCTCAAGCACATCTATTGATCAAACAGCCTGGCCACCGCCAATCATTTTAAAGTTATTTAATAGCAGAACTGCCAGTCACTCACGCACAAATGAACAATGCTAGAAGTATAACCAGCTGAAAAGCAGAAAGCAAACAGAATAATTCATCGTGCTCAAAGGAGAAGGAACAACATCAATTTTCGACTCACACAGGAAGTATCAATGACAAAGTTGGCATCTTCATATCAGACACAATCAATGCTATACTTAAATGCCTGAAAAATAAATTAGAAAATAAAACTGTACCTGCTAGTGGATAAGAAATATTGATAATTAGCCTTGCTAGTAATTGGTAGTTTGCTAAATTGTTCTGTCACTGACCTCTATAAATATTTAAAATTTTGGGAAAGAGTTTCCTTATGTGTTTCACCTCTGTTTCCAAAACACACCGCATAAATTACTGCAGCTTAGGAAGGAAGTGAAACTTTCCCCTCTGTGTCTGTATCCAAGGGATATCGGTTATTTGTGCACTTTACAAAGTCACTTTATGTTTGAAACAATAAGTATCTGGATTCTGTTCCATGCAATACAGAAGTCTCAGTACCCATTAAATATAGACTACTGAGAGTTCCAGAGAACTTGCTCATATTTTATCTGTCACCAAAATAGACATAAGAAACTTAATAAGGCAGACCTAGGCATAGATTTGGTTTCTTACTGAAACATAAGCTCAAACAGAAGCGACAGACATCACACAAAAATTACTGCTGCAATTCAGCAGGCAGTGTTATCCTAGAAATCAGAGCTGGAGACTGCAATAGTAATTTCTGCCCTTCAAGTCCCTCTGCCTGTTAATTTTTATCCCAATTACATGGGATTGATTGTCTAAAAGAGAATTCCTGAATTCCTTCTGCATATATCTGATGGTGAAAATTAGAATAGTCCCTGCCCTGCCTGTCTCCAGGGAGGTTTTAACTGACTGCCAGCATCAACCACACAGGTGTTAAATCCACCCTTTGCTTAAAGTCATTCCTAGTTCTCATCAGTGTTAAGCACCAGAACAGACCTTCCTTTATTACCTAGTGTTAACTTTTTTCGATTTGACTTTCCAGGTACAGCTCAGAAAGCTGCTATCTCAGTTGTCGCCGCTGATAAGGGACTGGTACCACGAGTGTTTGGGTGCTGCTGGGGGAGCTGTTCTGTGTGCGGCGCCACTCCCAGCATCAGCCTCCTCTGCCGGTACCAGGGAGCAGCCTATCGATCCTCCCGGCTCAGCGCAAAGCCCAGCCGCTTGCTAAAAGCCTCTGAGAGAGATATTAGTTACTCGGCCCCTTGTTTTTTTCCACGGAGAATAATGAGTTCATGCTTTTCCATGTGGTAGCTGTGAATTTGGGAAGAGCTTAGGCTGTTTAGTGTATGCATGTGCTTTTGGAGCAGCTAATCTTCAAACCACACAGATTCATTTTTTATTTGATGTGAATGTACAAGGGCATCTGAGACAACAGTTATACTTTACAAACCCAAAATATAAGTCAGGACAAGGGATTAAAGAAAAAGATAGTACCAAGGGGGAAAGGATGCTAAGTCAATGCAGGTCGCTGCAGGTCTAACAGATCAGACCCTGTCTCACAGTCCCCACTCGGGCAGGGTTGTTATTGCCAGCCTGAGAGGTGTGGGAGAGTCAGTTGTGTCCTGGCTTCAATTGTTCTCCCAATCCCCACATGAGCTGTTCTCTCAGCCATCCATTAACCCGACTTCAGACAGGCACAACAGCAGCACACAAACCCCAGAAGAGAAGGGGGCCCAAACCATGCAGAGAACCAACAGTCTCCTTTCATACAAGCTGTGCCTGTGCTTGTGCTTTCCCCATTTCTCGGCAATGTTGCCTGGCCATTCTAACAGATGACAATCAAAATTAATTACTAATAGCTTTGGCTTTTTTTTTCATATCATCTTTCTGGACACGAGATAGTACATAATGGTTCAGAAACAAGAATTTTGCCATCTTCTTTAATGACACTTAAGGTAAAGGAGACAAGCATCAGGGATGGCCTATGCATACATGCTTCAGTGCAAGGATATGGCCTAGGCACCCCTTCCAAGCCCAGGTTCCTGTGATTTTGTTTCCTCAAGAAGCAGAAGTGTTAGATGAATCTCTGGAATCCCAGGTTAAATGTACAATGCAAGTGACAAGTGTATTTGTGGATCTACAGGTGAAATCTCAGGTGAAGGAGGCAGACTGGGAAAAGTATCTAGCCACATGTCTCCCTGTGTTTTGCCCTCATTTACGAATACTTTTTTCGTATAAGCTAGATAGATTTGACTCCCTTGAAATTCAATTCTGCTAACGTACTTATGTTGAGAGGGCAGTGTTGATTCAGCTTGAGGTGAAGAAGGAGAGAACGCAAAAAGGTGGAGGGGAACCGTACTTAACAGGGGGTTTTACAAGGAAAATTGGTGCATTATTTTTCTTTTTTTTCCCCTAACAAATCTGTCATTGTTGAGACTTAGGAAATTAGCTTGTAACCAGGTAGGCTATCAACAGGCAAATATCCCATGGCTTAATGACTTGTGGATCACAAGATACACACAGCCAGACCTTATTATACTTATCCTCTAGATCAAAGGGTTTTCACATAAATGGGGTGCAGTCTACCATAGCAGGGAGCTGCTGCAAGCCTTCAGGATTTTACTTCTTTAAAGTTTTGGTGATTACATAATTGCCTTTTGGTAACTGGAGCTCAAAGTACTATGTGTAGCTAATGAGCAGGTAGAAAGAGGAAAACAGCTGAAAAGCAATCTTGACAAACAGCTGTGGCAATAAGTGTCAGTCCTAGCCCACAAGGGTCAATCACCTTATGAAACAAGCATTTAATCCTTTACAGTTTTAAATTAAAAATCTACCAAGAAGCTTATAATACTTTCTTAAGATTTTGACGGAGGGGGAAGGAGAGAAGAGGGGGTGTGTCATGCAAACCACAAGTTGCTTCACTTGAGATGCTGATACCGTGCTGACGGTTCCCACACAAATACCACCTCGCAAACGGGTGATGCAGTGGGGACCCCAGCATGTACCTATTGCCCATAGAATTTAATTAACCACTGCTTCACTAGCAACACCACGCTCTGCCGTAGCCCAGCTACACTCGGCTACCCTTCGGCATCCTCTGAAACGGGAGAGTGAAACACAGGATTCTCACCCAGCCCTGAGATACTTCGCGAGCCGGTCCCCGAGGGGTCAGCAACCCCGGTCGGCAGCGGGGCTCCAGGCGAGCGCTGCCCGGGGCGTTTCTGCCCTCACTGCCCACCCGGGGGCGGCAGGGACAGCGCCCGGCGCTCCGCCCGGCTGGAGCGGGGTGGTCAGGGCAGGCAGCCAGCTCCGCTCGCAAACACCGACCGGTACCCAGGTGGTGCCGCCGCCCGGGGAGGGGGCCCGGCGGGGCCCAGCCGGCGCTGTCTCCCGCGGGGGGTGACAACGCGGCAGATCTTCCCGAGCATCCCCGCGGGGCTTTTGTGCCTGCCTGGGGCGGGGGCCCGGCCGGTCCTCTCCCGAGGCGGTGGGAGCGCAGCCCCGCGGTAGCATCTTCCCGGGGGCGGGAGAGGCGACCGGGGCACGGACGCACGAGGGGCTGAAGCGGACAAAGCGAGGAGGCAGGCGGGGACCCCCTCCATCCCCTTCCCTCCTCTTCCCTCCCCGCGGCTCCGCTGCCGGCGGTGCCCGAGCCGCAGCCGCCAGCCCCGCATCCCGCGGCGGAGGCAGGGCCCGGTGTTGCTCCGGCCCCTTCCCCGCAGCTCCCCTACCTGTTCGGAAGAAAGCATCCACCTCGGAGTCAGGGACAGCGCCTTCCTCCGCCGCCCCTTCGGCGGGATTCATGGCTGGGGGAGAGGCGGCAGCGAGCCCGGCGGCTGGTAATATCCAGTGAGTTAGGGAGGAGGAGAGCCGAGAGAGAGAGAGAAAAAGAGGGAGGGAGAAGAGGAGGGAGGGAGGGATGGAGGCGCGTTCAGCAGCGAGCCCAGCCGAGCGCCGCCCGGATCATCCCTTTCGCGGTGCCTGCGGGGCGGCTGCCCCGGGGCTGGGCTGCGCTGCCCCCGGGCTGCACTGGGCTGCGCTGGGCGGCGCGGCCGGGGCGGGGTGCGGGTGCCGAGCCCCTCCGCCGCCGGCCCCCTCCCCTCCGCCCGCTATTGTTCCGACCTGCTCCGCTCCGCTCCCCCCGCCGCCGCCGCTGCCCCTCGCCGCGCTGACAGCCCAGCCCGGCCCGGCCCCCGGCGGCCGCCCCCGCCGCTCCCCTGCCGGCACTTCCTGAGCCAGCCTGGCCCGGCCGCGGCGCCCCCGCCGCCGGGGCAGCCCCTCCGCGGGGCGCGGCCGCTCGGGCGGGGCGGGCCGGGCACAGGTGCGGGCACGGACACCCCAGCGAGGGCCGGCAGGGGGTTTTATATTCCCTACCGCTGTGCGCTCCGCAGCTCTGTCGCTGCGCATCCCCGGGCGGCACCGCTGCCATGTCTCCCCTGCGAGGAGCAGCCGCGGGGGCTCGGCTGTCAGCTGGGCAGGTACTCGGGCAGCGAAAGTGAACGCTGCTGTGGTTACACAGACATAAAAATTCGTCTCTGGTTTTCTTTTCTTTTTCTTTTTTTTTTTAATGTTCATAAGCTGTAGGGCACTATTGCTTTGGAAACGATCAGTGAAACTGCATGTTGTTGCACGTATTCCTTCACATTTTATTCTTTATAATCCTAGGTGACTAGAGAGCCAAAAAGGAGCTTGAAAAGCCAAGACCCCGGTCCCAGGTCAGACACTGATTCAACTCGCAAAATGATTTTGATTTCTCTACTGTAAGTCCGGTATTTGTGGTTTGGGAGAGTAAGTGTTGTCTCAAAAGGAGTGCTATGAGGAATACTTGCACTTTGTTAGCTGCCGAGTTAAATATTCTTCCCTGAGCCCAGCTATCAAGATTTCAAGCACAGACAGGCAGAGATAGACAGAAAGACAGATGTTTGCCATTTGGGCACTTTCTTCTGCTGTTCACCTATTTGAAGTCTCCCCAGCTCCTCATTCTTCTATAATCACGTAAAGGCTCTAAAACGGGCAGCCTGCTTAAGGAGAAATGTTGCTGTTTCACCTATTCAAATCACCATTGTAAAAAGGAGTGTTACTCTCACACCTCACAGGTCTTCATCTTTGCTTCCTCTACTATTAGGAAGAAAAAGCAACTGTTGGTGTAATCACCCCTCTGGTTCTATTACTCTTGGATAACCCATCCTTGCTGCAAGATCCCATCCATCACTCTCAAGAATAGAAGTCAGCACATCCCCATGGACTCTTTATCGATATTCTATTAGGAGTAATGTCCAGTCACCACTCCTGTGCCGCTGAAAAACTCTGATGTTTGAAGGGACTTAAGGACAAAACACCTCCAAGAACCTGGTCACCACAGAGACACTCACTGGAGCACTTCAAAAGAGGCATCAGTCTAGTGCATCCCAAAATGGAAAATACTCTGATTAGCACAAGTGTCAGAGCCAACTGCTTGTAAGTGACACTGTTTGGATCAGATCTCAATCCGTAGGTAGGTTAGCAGCTGAGGCTGCTGGAACCTTTCCTGTTTCAGCCCAGGTTACTTTAGATGCCAGAGAAGCATGGGTTTTCTCCACTTGATCTCTTCTCAATAGAGCTGAGTAAGAGGAAGGCTGGATTTGGATGTATATTGCATTTGACTAAAAGGATGAAAATTTCCGTGCAGAAACTTAACTGCCAAAATGGCAGTGACCAGGCAGGATGAGCACAGAGATCTCAGTCACATCTCTTCTGACCTTACTGCTTTGTACTGGAATTGAAACAGAATATGTCATGCCCAGGGACTCAGAAATAAGAGCAAACATGCTATAGAGATCCATCTAGCATTTAGTTTCCCTTGGATTGCCTTTTTCCCTCCCCCCTGATCTCTGATGCAGTGTGATTTCCCATGCCTAACTCCAACTGGTTTTAGCTGAAACCACTTATCTTTCTATGCTTATGGATAAAAGGGGTCGTTTCACAACTGTCTGCAGAAAATAGCAATACAAAAGCTGTGTCCAGGCTGCTGAAGCTCACTGTAGACCCCTGTGCTGTCTCTGAGCTCACCTCCTCAGGAACCAGGATTCCAGGACCACCTCAGCAGCAGGCATACCAGCAGTGTGGCATTACCACAGTACAGCACCTGATTACAATTAGTCTTTCAAGCACCAGACTTTCTTCAGTGACCACTCACCCCTTCTTCCACATCACAGTACAAAGCAGAAAAACTTTCCATCTTCCAGGCTTAAGAAAGCTGCACCATTTTGAATCCCATCTCAAGATCTCGTCTCTGAATACTCACAAGCCCAACTCAGAGTTACTCCTTAACCCTCATTCTCCCCCAGGTTCATTCAAGACCGTGAGCTAAAGTCTTGGTACCTGGGAAGAATGTGGCTTCTTCATGAAGCACTTTGAATCCACTCAGGATTTGCTACAGCCTGGTAGGTTTTAGAGTTAAAGCATTCTGGAGCTTCCTTAGAAGCTAGACAGGGGTTACTCATAAGCAGGGAAGGTTTAGCATCCTCCAAAGGGAATTAAAGTTGTCAGTGATGGAGAGATTTATATTCCCCTTTCATTAGGAACAGTGCAGGCATGGCCTGCAGCATCAGCTGTAGAAATCACATAGGCTACAGAAAGCACATTTGTCTGTATAACCTGCAATCAAAGGTGTTAGAAGATACTGAGGGAGGGAGTGGTTCATTTAGCTCGTCTGTCATCCCAATACCTACACAGATTCCTGGATAATGATCAAACCATCTAAGACACTCGTATTTAACCATGTAAAGTACCAACATCTTTAAGAAACAAAATATTTTCTTTTCTTCACAGAAAAACATCATTACAACAAGAATGGTCCCAAATCTCTCGTAATTTAAAACAAATGGGAATTTCCACTTTTTAAAGAATAAAGGTGTTTGGAGAGTTTTTTTAAATCGAGTTTCAGTAAGGTCTATCAAGACATAGCCATGAATATTTCTTGCCCATCTCTTCTGTGCAAGGCACACCAAGTTTGTTCTTCTCTGCTTGCAGCTCCACCAGCCAGGGAAGCCCTGCACAATATATTCACTGTTTTCATGGAGTTATCACTGAAGCATTAGTCTTGCTGTCACATTTTGCACACACCTCTTATTTGCACACATCATGGCAATGCAGAGCGGGGTGTACCACAGCCTGCTATCAGTAAATTTTAGTGCAAACCCAGACACTGAACTACTATTTTTATTAGAACTGCAAGCAGAACAGGGCTGTCACTGTAAAATATCATTAACAAGTGGGAACCACCATGACTTCCGTTCAAGTCCCGGCAAGGAGTTTACAGGTTTTGTTGTTCAAAGAAGAGCTGTTAAATATAGAACGAAATACTTTCTGCAATGTATAATTCACTTTTTAGATAAAATGCTGAAGGCACCTACAGTTTCCTTGAAAAACAAAACACAAAAAACCCCCTGTAGAATTACATAGGCCAAAATACACTAGTTTCACTGACAGACACGGCTTTTAATCTTTTGCATGGCTCTTCTTGACAAATGCCTCAATTCATACCAAACAACTTAGTTTAACTAGGTACGAATGTTTTTCTTTTTGACAGCCCCTAAAGCCACTCAAAGATCAGAAACTGTCACACAGGCTTCTGATTTAAGACTTCTGCTACAGTCAAGTTTTACGATGGAATGGCAATAGGTGGCATCTGAGAGAAACACTTTTTAGCTAAACCTCATGAGCTTGCAAGCTCTAGGGTGGGAGGAGGGAGAAGAATCTGAACAAGAAATCAGCAAAATTCATCCTTCCAAGAAAGCAGATCCAAGACAGAAGAAATGCATTTGAAGGCTCTAGGACAGCTGCACTGCTGGAAACAGAACAGCACTCTGAGAAAGCGCATGCAACAGGGGGGTCCTGCACAAAGGATCAGGAGTCCAGTGCTGCAAAACACACTACGTGGGCCAAGGGTTGTCATTCAAAAGGGACAGGAAGAAAAACCACCCTGGAGGCTCAGCAGAGGAGCTGCAGAGACTTACTGGTGCAGAAAGTGCCTCCCATTCAGCGACACAGCAACGCCTAAATAGAGAGTGTTAATAGGTGGGATCAAGAGAAAACCTGAACAGCAGAACAGGAAAATATAAGTCTTAAAAGCACATAAGGCTGCCTTGTTATTAAGTTATTTGCAGCTACATTCTGGGGTATGTGAGAAGAATTTCTCACACCCAGAGACCCGTTCAGACCTATGTTTAGGTATTAGACTTGAGACTACTATGCTCTTAAATGGCAACAGGCACAAGGGGGTGGAAGTTTCCATCCACATTCTAGGGTATCAGGAATGCTGCAAGGGAAACTCTGCAAGTCCCCAGAAACAGGGTGTTCAGAGAAGCCTCGGGGGCAGGAGGGAGGAGGCAGAAGACACGTTTCATATGCTTAGACCCAAATGCCCATATATATGCCAAAGGAAATTTCTGGCTCAGCAGACAGCACATGCGCAACCAGGTTGGCTTTGCAGCATCCATGTTTACATTTACACATGTGGCTTAGCTCTACATTTTGCTCAGATGTGGAACAGCTGTTTGGGCAGGCATGGAGCAAGCTCTAATTCCATGCCAAAGCCCTTGTCCCACCAGCATCCCTACTATTGTTATCCTCCCCCTCTGCATCACAGCTGAAGTAGGAATGTCTACTCAGTTGCCATCTACTCTCCTGCTTTCAGAGTGGATGTAAATTCCAGTTTCCCCAAACCCGGATAGAAAGCTGAGCAATAATAACTCCTCTGGAGAAACATCACCCCACCTAGAAGAAAGTGATAGCAATTAGCAAGACAATTTTAAAAATAGAGAGGTTTTTTTATCAGTGTGGCAGTACAGAGGTTTGCTAGTATCAGTAGGCAGACAAAAATGTCTCTTCCATAGGTTTCAGAAGCACATTTGCTACTCTCGCCACAGAAGTTAAACTGAATTAGCAGCAAACAGAACAGCTGATGCACCCAAGAAGTTACAAGTCTCAGTTAAGTTTACAGATATGAATCTGGAAGAGCCAATAGTGACTGAAAATCCTTTTCTCCCTGGCAACTATTTGGATACATTTGTTAAATAAGTTGCTAATAAGTGCTAATGGATCACAGATTCTGTTAACTAATGAAATAAAATAAATAAATCTAATCACAAAAGGTTTGCTACAGCAGACTTGAAAAGAGAAGCTTGTGTTTGCCAAGTCTATGCTGTATTTTTATGTACATACAGAAAATCAGCCTTAAGCACTGTTAAGCGGGAACATTTTATTCTAAGTTTCCTGCAAACATTTAATCCTGATCCTGAAATTTTGCCAGATTCTTAGTGATACTGAGCAGTACTTATTCACCAGGAGTTCCTGAACTCCAAGCAACCTCTCAGGCAAGTTCTGCCTAGTGCAGAAAGAGTTACAGAACTAGAACAGAAAAAGGAAGTATTAAATATTGAAGTGTTTGGGGAAGAATGTAAATGTACATAGTAGCTATTCAGAAAACCAATTTTAAAGTGAAGCATGCATTAAAATTAAACAGTGACTACTACTTTATTATCACAAGCACTCATTTCAGTGCACTTGTAGGATACTAATTTCACACATGGTTGGACATAAATACTAACTTGTTTTCCATTTCACCAGTATAAGTTAGTGTAAGAAAGAACTTTCTTCCCGGGACAAAAGTAGTGGTGTTATATGCAAACCCAAAACCAATGTGAGCCCAGTTTATTTTTTTTTTTAACAAAAAATTAGAAAACTAAGTTATTGATCTCTAAATGTGCCATAATATTTAAGTTTTCCCCTAAGAAGCTCTAGTAAATTTAATCAGCTAACACATTAAAAATATCCTTCGGACATCAAATGATTAATTCATTCTTACTGAATCAGGTGAAAACCTTTCAAAATCCCCTAAACCTCATTACTACAAAGTACACTGGACATTCCTCATAAATCCTGACAGCAACCCTCACAGCCCTTGTACCTGTTTATCCTGCTCAGCGCTTTGCAATAGCTGTAACACTGAACACGTACATTGTGATATCCACACCAGACTCCCCACAGTAAGTGGAATGTTTTTCAATAATTACCTAAATGAATAAAGTTAATCAAATAGATTTTATTTTGCTTTTAAGTGAACATCACAGTACTGCTCATGTAACAGATTTGGATAAGTTCTTATCTGTGGACTCTCACTCAAGGAACTGTCAGAAGATACTCCTCGGGGGGGGGGGTTTGTGGCAGTTTGGATTTTGGGGTGTTTGGTTTTGTTTTGTTTAAAATAACCCAGAATTAATGTTTCTGAAGGCAGAAATAAGT
Organism: Myiotriccus ornatus; assembly: GCA_036023395.1. Lineage (NCBI taxonomy): Eukaryota > Metazoa > Chordata > Aves > Passeriformes > Tyrannidae > Myiotriccus > Myiotriccus ornatus. The sequence continues at coordinate 10,273,498 of JAYRBT010000181.1, forward strand.
AAATTACTGAGACCAAATCTGAGGCACTGAAGTCATTTGGTGACTTTGAGTTTTCATCCATACTCCTGCAAGCACACACAGCAGTTCTTGCAGGCAGATCTCAGGGGCAGCCATCACTCTTCCTGACACAATGAGCAGGGCTGTTATTCAGTGTCTCCCTGCTGTCCAGTAACTACTTCTCTCCAGAGGGCTCTGAGAGTCTTGCTGAGCACACTTCCTCTTCTATCACTTTCCACAGGTATATTTTCAGCCTGGCTTACAGCTACGGCTGGAAAGATTACAGATATTCTCTATTTATTGTCCTTTTAGCTTTTTCTTTTCTGCCCAATAGCAGGTCTCCTTTCACTGCTGCCTATCAACAGAGATTCACAAGGACAGAGAATAGCTCCAGCTTCCTCCCAGTATTCCTTGCTACAGACAAGTGTGAAGGAAGGCAGGTGTTGGGATACTGGGGGTACAAGAGAAGCACATGTGAGTGCAACCAGGCTAGTCACTAGACAAGGAGGAGGATGTGTCCAAGCAGCCACGTCCTCATGATTCCCAGAGCCCCTGAGCTGAGGGCCAGCCTTCCACCCCTCTCTGCAATGACCCTAGAACTGGCACTTCACTGCTTGCAGTGGTACTTCAGATCTCTCAGACCTCAAGCCCAGCTTAGCTCTCAACTTTAAAAGTAGGTCTCTGCTGCCACCACATCTTGCTTACAGTATCTTACACTTTCCATGCATTAAAAGGTCAGGGATGAATTCCCACCATTCACAAGGAGACATAGCCAGGCAGGGAGGATAATGTATGTATGGTGTATTGAAGATTCCTGATGAGGTTTGTGACAATTCCAACAACTGCAAGTATGAATGTTTTTCACCCTTAAAGAGATGCTTCAGTGGCAGAACATTCAAGAAAGAACCTCTGTAGATCTGTATAGTTTGGGTTTTCAGTACAAATTGCCACTTTGATATTTTTATTTTTAGTTCCAGTGCTGATGGGACCAAGATTCACACAGAAGTGCAGATCTGGTGTGCTGACAGCTTAGAAGGAGACAAAATTAGGAACCAGATGGGAAATCACAGACGATACTGTTCTGCAGAAGGGGCAAGACTGTATCTGAAGATACTATTTTCAAAACAATATGTTCCTAACCACTGTGACACTTGCTCTGAGAGGGAGGTCATTTATATAACAGCAGGTAAGACTGACATACTTTCTGCAGAAGAGCTGCCTTCAAGGTAGGTATTTCTACAGCCCCATCCGTCAGTCTGATAGAGGCTGGTATCAAAAATGACCTCCAGGGAAGCTGTGCTATAAATTCTTAAGGACCACACATGATTCTGAATATCTTTGAAAACATAATGCCTCACAGCTGCTGGAGCTGAGGCACGGCCTTCCTTCAAAGGGTAAACCCTCAGTGGTCGTCTGGATCTGCTTAGGAACACTGATATCTGCTATAAAAAAAGCTCTATCACTCTGACTGATATAATGAATCTAGAAAGTGTACACAAGAACCAACCATCTTCCTTTCCTTGACTGTGTCGTGTCAGCTCTTCCCTGTGCTCTGGTGAACATCTGGAAAGACTAATTCCTTGCTATGCTATGCTAGCACGCTTTATTTCCTAGCCAGCACCAGACAGCCCATGCTCCAGAGCTGCAAGAAGCCTGAGCTGTAGGCCATAGGCCATCTGGCTACCAAGATCCAGTGCCTTTGGGCCCAGGCTCTTTGGTGCTGGTAGAACAGGCTGTTTTACCAGCAGACCTGGTGTATAACACAGGCACCAAAGACATTCGTACACCACCTTGTCAGTGATTAGAGAAAGCATAACTCATTTCATCAGGACTTCATTTCTTGGTAGAGCTGTCTGGGGCAAATCAACATTTGACTATATTGGAAAATGTTTGTGGGTTTGTTTTTTTTTCCCCTCAGAGACTTTTGTTTTAAATGGTTGGTGGTTAAAGATGAGCCAAGTATCCTGAAAGTGAAATACAGGGTGCCCGTGCAGCTTGAGCAGTTATGGCTACTGGAAAAACTGAACCTGTGTACATGCCGTACATGCTCAGCAATATTCAGCCTGGTATGTAGCCAAAGAAAAAAAAAAACCAACTTTTACTCCAGTGCAAAAGCCAGAATAATAAATATATATTAGATAGAAACAAATATTGGGAGTAAGTATTCTTAGATTCAAATCCAAGGTTTCTTTATGCTGTGAACTGCGACATGCCAGAGAACAATTACCCCTCTAAATAATAATTAACCTATCTGCAACAGGGCTATAGTGTATTCTTGCCTTCAGGGAAAGGCTAAATTCATTATGGTTCAGTGAAATACTCTTAGATCTACAGCTGCACAACACATTACTTCAGCGTGGATTTTCCTTCTGTGAGAAGTCTTGGTGCATCTTTTGCACAGAGGCAATTTCCACATTCTCAATTATGGTGGATGGTATAGAGCTATAGCAGGATACTTTGGTGCCCCAGAGACACACATTCCCCTTCCAGCTTCTCTCTAATCATCCCAGTTGGCGCAGTCTGGGCAACAGCTACACTGGTCCCCATTTGTTCACCAGAGTGACACACAAAACCCAGCCACCCCTTCCCCAAGTCTGACGTTCTGCAAGTGCTAAATAATAAACAATTGCAAGTTCTGCCAGGAGAAGCTTTTATCTCAAAGATGCATCTCTCCATCAGTCAGAAAATGGGACAGCACAACACGACAAATGAATCTAAGATTCAAATGTCAATATTGCAAACATATGTGGCTTTTCTAGGCAACAGAAATAAACACTGCAGTCATTATTATCACTCACACAATCAAAAATAGTTTGGAATCCATGATTTTGTATTTGTTTATATGTAATAGCATTTCAATCCTTTTATTTTAATCTCTTTTCAAGGCCATCCCTCCTGTTCTTTTTATGTACATGTGGATATACACAGATACTTGTGCTGAATCTTCCCCAGCCAAAGGAAAATTTCACACACACTTCTTTTTATATATGTATTTTTCAAGTGTTAGAAAGCAAATTAAAACTAAGTCAGGCAATGAAGATTAAAGTTCTCTACTAGTTTCCTTTATTTACCAATGAGTGTTATCTTGTCTAACTTATTAGACCAAACATATTTTCTATGCCTTGTATCTGCAGTGCTGGGACAACAGCAGCATTTAGTTTTAGTCAGTAGAGTACATAAGTGTCTTAAGTTTACTACAGACTTTAACTGTGGTACTAGAGTAAATTCCCTGCTCTGGTGAAATTAAAAGCCCCTCTAACATCAAGAAGACTGAATTTCATCTAAATGGTGGTCAGTCTGATCAGTATAATATGTTTTTATTGCTGAAAACCCAGGGTTCAAATACTATTATGAGCACAACTCATCATCCATTTAGATTGTGGAACCAGAACTAATCCTAGGAAGTTTAGTCAGGAGACTCTTTTTTACTTGAATTAAAATCAATATTTTAGCATTCTGTGTGCTTTGCACACAGCACATTGTTCAGAAAATTATTCTTCCACCCTGTACTAATGTGGTCCAGGATCTCCCCAACTACTTTCTTCTGCATCAGTTATTAGACCGTGCACTACACTCGATAACACCAAGTTCTTACACTCGAGAAGTTGCAGCTAATTCAGAATACATCAGTGCACAGGAGCAGCTTGAATTATTTCCCCCAATGCATTATCGTGTATTTATCTTCTCTGAATTTCATTTGCCATCATATTGCCCAATCATTCAGTTTATTAAATCCTTCAGGACACTCTCCCAGTCCTCCATACTTTCTTGCTTGGTTTCACCACCTCATTATTCAATTAATCTTCTAGATCATTACTGAGTATTGAAAGGTATATTCTTCACACTACAAAGTGATTATTCTTAAGATGGAATTGGATTCTTCTGTGATACATTTAGTGGTGCAAGAAACACAACCATGAAAGCATTAGACAAAGAAAAATACTTCAACATGTGTCCCTAAAGAAAACAAAATCTAGGTGGACTTCTCATCCTCACCAGGGACACTGTGGTTTGTTGTTCCAGGCTCAGTAACACTTTCTGTGGTTTATGGTATGCTAACAAAACAGCACACACTTAAAATAGAGCCTGATGCTTTCACCCCCTTCAGAGCAAGGGAGCTGAACATCCCACTGCACCAGCAGTGGCTGTGTCTGCTTTAGTCCTCCTTGTGCCTGGGAAGAGCACCAAAAACCTGCCACTGCTCACAGATATGTTCTCCTTCCTCCTAGGAGCTCCTGCAAACCCATGGGGAGAAGGAGATAAATGAAATGCACTAGAGGAGAGAAGGAAAGCATCACCAGGAAAGCTGGGATTATGCCAAGAGCCCAGTAGACTTGGGCACTCCACTGCCATTACAGTTCTGTAGATGTTAAGTGCCAAATAATTTCAAAAATCCCTAAAGAAATGACTACATACGGCACACGCTGCCAAGGCGTGGGGCTGCCTCCCTGCTGTGCTATGGTTTTGTCCAGAACAGTGTAGGTGGACATTTTCAGACACTAACATCAGGCAGAGGAGCTACTGACTCAGAATCTGCTGTGAACTTCCAACCTCACAGGAGTCAACTCTGAAGTCTCCCTCTGAAAAAGAGTCTGTCACAGTCTCAGAGAAACCAATCCATTAAAAGGTTTCAGAAACCTCCTTCTGAGCCTACCCAACAGATGTTGCTTTCTGTTCACTCCACAGCCAAAGACACCCATGTTTTCAGAGTCCAGTATAATTGTCATATGAGTCAACAGAAAGACAGTTCGAGTTCCAGGGCTGTCACTTCCTTATTCATTTTGGAAATACTCTCAGCTAAAGCAAAATTGCCATTGGCCTTTTCCCAAGATTTCAAACAGAGAAGAACTGCAGGGTTTGGCTCTTATTTGTAGTTTTTGATTCTTTAGGGCAGTACTTTCATTTTCCCTGCAACAGGCAGTTTTCTACCCGTGTTTTTAGAAATCTCATTTTCCCATCTTTTTCTCTATGATCTTAAAGAAAGACAAAGTATGTAAATAAAAAACAGAGCTGGAGGTTGATCAATAAAACTCAACAACACGTGACAGAGTTGTCAGGAGTAAGTGGCAGGGCTTGATGACCCTGAGGTTCCCTCCTGATCCTTTGCCTTCCAGTGACACTACCCACAAGGGAGAAGCGGTAACTTTAGTCAGGAGGAATACACTGAACATGAACACAAAGATCTGGGTTTTTTGGTTTTAGTTTAAAGGTATTTTGCCCTTCATAAGATTTTAAATACTACCATATTTTTATGCATACAAGCCTCTGGGTGATTTGCACACATGCACAGGAATCTCTTGATCTTGTAACAATTCTGCTATGGATTTGCAAAACGACATCAAGCAATTCACAGTTCTGTACCTCTTTCATACTTCTGTTAAATGGTTATGGTGATACTTATTTGCCTCTCGAGAGTGGCAAGGAGTCCTTGTTCCAGTTTATAGTGCTCTGAAAAGTGGTTCATCAGCTGTCAACCTTATGGTCATCCTCTGAGCTAAAAATAGCTTTAATACATCAGTTCTTTTTGAGTTAACACAGAAAAAGGCAATTAATTATGACAAGGTAGAAAGTTTGGGGTTTTTTTTTGCTGAAATGTACCCAAATGCTAATTATTGTACAAACATTTATTACAAACTACCCCTCTCTGGAGGCCTGCAAACAGACTTCAGTACAAGCCTAACAAGGGCTGCAGCACAGGCTGCCATGCACACATCACATATACTTTTTGTAACGTATTGTTGTAATATTAATTGCTTTGATACATTATGATGTAATTACACCACCGTAGTGGAGACAAAACAATGACACCCCAACCACTGTCAGTGTACATGTAGGGAGGCAATGCTGGCAAGATGAAATGAAAGGGGGATGCTGTGAGTTGCTGAAGAGCAACCTTTAACAAGAAAATGGAAGTGACACCAACATGATTCTGTAAAGATGGGATGATGTCCAATTTAAACTAAACTAAATCAGAGGCATTCCATTTAAATCATGTTATGAACAAGAGCCATTTATGCATTAGTGATTCAGCTTCTTAAATGAGTCAGTGACAATAAATGACAATGTTTTGACGGTTCATCTTGAATGGCAAGAGGATCATGTGAGCAATGAGCCTTCTTTTTCCCTCCCTTCCTCTAATCCCTCTTCAAAGAGGCTATAAAGTGCATTTCTGGTAAGGAGAGTGGTTTCATAAAGACAACACTCTTGAGATCAATATTTATTCATTGTCAGTGACCACGAGAGAAAAGCTCTATTCCTACATTTTTTCTTGCCTATGATGTCTCATTTTTACTGTAACACCCAGAGAATAAGATCAGATCTTATCTTACCATATAGACCATATTTGCAGATAGTTCCTTGCTTGGAGGAGTTTGTAGCCTGAATAACAGAACTTACTAGTAAGTTTCGATGTAAGTATGACATTTTAAGAAAAATAGGCTTCCAAATTTCAGCGTTTCCCCATAGGAAAATTCCTGATTTGCAGACTTTCTTTTCTTTTCCTTTAATTTTTATGATGGAAAAATCAAATTTTCTTTCTTTCCTTCTTTCTTTCTTTCAGACCAAATTCTTTACCCCTTCATTTTCACCTAAGATTACTCCTCCAGCATGAACCAATTCCCGTGATGTGTCACATCTCTGCCCTACATAAGACACCACATGTTGCAGGAGGTGATCTATTAAAAAACCCCAACCGTACAGGAGAAACATCCTTCCTGTCACTGCGCTGAAGTGAAGGTGGGGCAGAAGCTGCAATCCAGACCAGTATTAAGGCACATTTCAGTTCTCAGCTATATCATCCAGACCTGTGAATCTGGAGAGGCACCAGCTCAAACCCTACACTGATGTGCAGCCACTCCATCCTCACACAAAAACTTCAGCTGACACATCCATGCCAAGTACATCCGCCTCCTCCTTTTCAAGAGGCTCTTTAATGTAAGGAAATATATTTTACTATACAGAAATCTTTCTCAAGTGACCACCCAGAGGATTAGTGAAAATGGGTTGCCCAGTAATGGCATTGATTTTTATTTGACCTGCAGTTCAAAGTCCAATCTGGGAAGGCTGATACTGCAAATAGCCTGTAAGGCTCATTGCACTGAATTAGAAGTCTTAAAACATCCTGCATTAATAGTCTTTTTCCCAAATAATTTCCTAATTTTTCTGACTGCCTTCTGCTTAAGGGAAGTGTAGTCGAACAAAGAGATGCTGAACCACCATACCCTCTTCCACTCCCGATTCAGTGAGGAGAGGGTCTGGCCTGTGCATACTGTAACCTCACAATTTCCATAGCAACACCAGAAGGGCCTTGTTAACCACAGGTAGCATAAAACACTCACAAAGGTTTTAAACTGTTCTGTAAGTCTCAAAAAAAAAGGTGCTTAATATGCTGATTATAATTTAAAATTCTGATAAAAACATAATTTTAAGGTAGCAATTGAAAAAGGAAATCTCTTTCAGATGGAAACAGTGTTGCGGTTCCACTCATCCAGCTGTATTGTAAGACAACTCCATAAGCAACATTTTCTGCTTTTTATAAAAGAAAGTATTATTTCAATGGTTAATATGAATCACGAGGGAAGCTTTACTACAGAAAAGGACACATCATTTTATCTTGATAATTGTTGTTTTTCCAAATATCTGCTCCATAAAGCTATAACACAACTGCCAGCCAAAGGGAAAGAGAGCAGCAGTGGGGCTATTGCTCCCTCTACTGTAAATATTCATGATTTCGTGCTGCAAGTGATACACTACAATTCAAGTCAATAAAAATACTCCAACTAATTAAAAAAACAGCAACAAAAAATAATTTTTTAGGATGGAAAATTGTTATGTTCTCTAGCAATGCAGTGGAAAGAATATCCAATAAAATGTTGCTTTTTGTTTCTTTTTTTCAATAAATAAAAAACCAGCAAGATATCATAGGTTTTTAACTCTGGCTGTAGTCAGAGATGAAAATTAACATTAAAACATAAACACATGAGGAAACCTTTCTGCCACTGATCACAGCCTTGCTTCCTAGTGGCAAAGGGAAAAGGGAAACAATAAGTGCCCAGCGAGAGGCATTTTGACCTGCTGAACAGCCTCCCATTACGAATATCAGCACTGAGGAAATCAGCGAATAATCAGGGAGAGTGGAAAATAAACAAGGCTGTGATTCATGAGGAGATTTAGGGGGCTGAATTGTACGTGAAAGGGACAGCACATTATTGAGTAATGCACAGCCTTCCGTTACCAGAACTGCCTTGTTCCTCAGCTCAGCAGTGCCGAGGTGCTGGGCTGACACAGAGAGTCTTCAAACACACTCCAAGTCTCTGTCAAAAACCAAAGAGGCTGAGCACTTTATCCAAACCACCTAAAAATAGGTTGGTGTTAAGCAGAGGACACAAAGGAGTTGCCTCAGCACCAAATTGCTCTCTTCACAGGCTTTGTTCCTTTGCAAATAGAGATTTGTAATTTAAGAAAAAAGGCTCTTCCGTCCTTTCTGCAATATTATAGTAATGGAGAATGAGTGTAGCTGCTAGATTTTTAGTGCAAAATTCCTGCTGGGAGGCACTATGAAATTGCCTTCTTTTGTTCTTGGTCTCTGCTGTGGCTCAGAGCAATCAACAGCAAAGGGAGTCCAGTAAAGGAGGGGCTGAGGGAAGGCACATGTGGGAACATCACCCCTGGACCTGGTTGGTGTTTGCACAGGCAGCAGCATCTTGGATAAAGATTCCCAAGACTCACAGAACAGAAAAGATTCGTACATCTCCAAATTTTCCAGCTAAATATTGCCCTTTTATCCTTTCTCTGCAACATTTTACAAGAAGGAATAACTTGCATTTTCTACTGAATTTCTTAACTATGCAGGATAAGGCTCCTCAGCTGATTTAACACCCTCTCCACTCTTCAGCTTGGACAAAGTGACTCTTCTTGATTTATCTCTGATTAAAATCAATAGAAAAACCCTCACCGATTTCACTGAGTGATGGATCAGATCTTTGTGCTCTGCAGCCTGTGAGGATCTGAAGTTGTGACTGTATTGTAACATACAGACTCTTTACTTTTGTGCAAGCGAGCATGTGTTGGGCTCATAGGGGAGTGTCTTTCAAGTGTCTCGTTCACTCCGGGCTCTCTGCTTGAGGAAGCATATGGCTCTTTGTGCCTGAAGCCCCATAAATCTGCATTAGTTTAAAATATATGAATGTGAATCATTAGCCTAAGATTTCAGAGCTAGTAAAAGAGAATAAAAAGTTCAATATCACTTCTAAGCATTTCTGAATTTGACATTATCACGCCTGAGAATAAGAAACACCATAAGCTGCATATTTAAAATGTGTCAGTGACCACTCTTAGGACAGCTTTTCCCAGTGATAAAAACTTCCTTCGAAGTTCAAAAAGATATTTTTTCTTCTTTTGAATCTTCATGGACAAATACTTTGTGAAGATTACATACCCAAAATAGCAACCCCATCACTTGAATCTAATTAAAACCATTTGTCAGAAACATATTTTAAAAGTCACCGAGACCTGTACAGCCAGCCTTGAGTTCAAACTGCAATTATCCTGCCCTGTGTACAATTGAAATCATACGGATTAATGAGCACATACAATTAAAAATTTTTTTCTCTACCCAGGTTTTTCACTTTAGAGGAAGAAAGAAATAAGTCACTAAGGAAGACTGTGAAAAATAAAACAAAAGGAAAAGTTATATATTTCAGAACACACTAAAGTGAAAAGCATCCACAGAGAATAAAGGGGGTTTGGGTGTGAAAGAAAGACTTGGCCATTACTAGAAACACCTACAAAACTTTTACTTCTAAACTGTTTTCATGACTTGGCCAGAAAGATTTGGGATTCAGGTGTGTTTGTCTTCAGACACAAGGATTATTGTCGTAAATTAGACTTGAAAGTTCTAGATGTTTAACCACTGACTGAATTAACAAAAGCCATTTATTTCAAGTAAAGAGAAAACACACATTAAATATAAAGAGGTAAGATAAAATTCCTTCAATTCCTTCTTTCCACTTTGATTATTCCTTATCTAAAGCCAAGAAAAAATAAAAGTGAGATATAATGCCAAAGTGACTTTTCACTACCTTAATGTGCCTCCTGCTTCAAGCTTTTACTAAAACCTTGCAGCTATTCCACTACTTGTTTTGTGTTGAGTCAGAAAAGACAGAAGAGCTACAAACCAGTGAGCTTTTACTAAAACCCCTCTTCCCCACCATAATTTATTAACTCACCTGCCATTTTTTCCATGGTAGATTAGAGGTGGGGCAGCAATGGGCTGCTCCAGCTGCTCCACATCACAGAAGATGAGCAGAACTAAACGGGATAAATTGCAGAGATCTTAAACCACACTGCTGTCACCAAAGGAGATATGGTGTGCAAAGGCAAGGAATATCTTCTATTAGTTCAGCAGGTATAACTGGGAAACACTAGATATGGTTTTGAGTGCGTAACTCTTCCATAAGGCCTTTGAAATACTTTTTCCTAAAAAGAGGTACACATTCCCCCAAACACATCTTTGTCCCCAGTAATATCATCTCATCTAAAACAGAGCATGTTTTGCAACACTGCAGCGCTATGGCAAGATTGAAGCCTGCATTTGTTGTTAGCTCTGCAGCAGGTTGGGCAGGCACCAATACCCTTTCATCTCTCAGAAACAGTTCTCCAACAATAATCTGTAAGGATTTCCAGGCACAAAGAAGTCTCTGCTGACAAGAAAAGAAACCTCCAAGTCAGTCCAAGGACTCTGATTTAGTCATCACGACTGGTTTAATTCATAGATGCTGTGCCATATTAAGGCTGTGTCTTTTCATGGTTTTGTTCCCCTTCTCTTAACCTGATCCAAAGCTTCCCTTTTCACTAGCTTTTCATGGACTCTATTAAGTACAAGTAAATTAATTCAGTCCATAAAGAATTTATCCTTCATTGGCATCATACACTTGTTACACTTGCTTTTTTCTAAGGAGAAGCTCCTTTAAAGGCTTGATGAAGGCTCAACTCAGTGTACACAACATGCAGATATGCAGGTTCCTTATGTTTTCCAGCTTTCCCCCATACACTTTACAAATGGTGCTTGCGTGGTGTGGGCGGAGTTATGCTACTGACAACTTGTCTTTACAACAAATGCCTCTATTTGGTGTAAGAAATTCAACCACTTTTACCAAAGCAAAAGGTGGAAAAAAGCAGACTCTGGCTACAGCTAAGCTAATCAACAGTAGTTTTGTTCCAACTTGCACTGCCAAGTAATTTCCTCCTGTGGTCGTTATGTTGTTATTTGTACAGCAACAGCTGCTTCACAGGAGAAGTAGAAGACTCTGCTCCTTTTGCCAGTCTCAGTAGGCAATGGGAGGAGCACAGCTCAGACCTGTGGGGATGGACTCACACGAAGGGGCTTTGTGCAGGCATGTGTGATTGCCTTTCCAGTGCCAGAAGAGAAATGAGGCTCTCATTTTCAAATGAGCCAGAAGAGAAAAGTGACAAATAACACAGGGCAGACTCAAGAAGGACTGAGCTTTGTAACAACACGATTACATGATTCTCTAGTTTCACTGTGTGTTCAAATACATCAGCTCTTTCTCTGAATTAAAGCCGTAGTTTAGCAGCCTTTTGACTAGCAAACAACTGTAGTATAGAAAGACCTGTCTTTCATTTAGGTGTTAGTATTAGCCTGAAGGCCACTGTGGTGGTCTTTCTGCTACCACACAGCTCTGTACCAGGGCACCCCAGGGCTCCTCTCCCACACTGCCCCCATAGCAACCTGCTGCATCCAGCACCACCCTGGTCCACCTCTTCCCCCGTGCCCCTTTATTCCAATTATAATACAAAACTTCTTTAGTTATAATGCAAAACTACAAAAAGAAAGTTATTTGATTTCATCTTGCTTAGGTAAAAGAAGGAGATAGACTTTCTGCACTTAGAGGATTTATGGTAAGTACTGAACTCATTACAATGCACTTCAAGGTCATGAAAAGGCAAGGTTTTATTTTATTTTCACTACAAATTTTGTAGTCATGTTGCACCACTTCTTGCTTATCTAAGAAAAGCTCCAGAGTCTTTCTGAACCTTAACTACATTAAAATAATATGGTAACAATGAAGTCAGTCTAATGCTCATTTACAGTGACATTTACTGAAATGAGCCCTGTGGCTAATTTGGGAAATAAACAAAGTGGCACTTTAACCTCAGTTGTCTTCTGCGCTGTCTTGGAATATCTTTCCAGCTCCAGCAAGGCAGAGCAAGAAACTCCCGTCTTAGCTGCAGAACTCTAGAGGTTTGAAACTGGGCAAAATGCAGGGCAGTAGGGACACCTAAACTTCAGAAAAATACATGGTAGAGTAGGGAGCTGAAAACACAATATCCTACTTGCAGGCTGCCATGCACAGGATACAAAACCCATGGATAAAAGCCCAGGCTTAAGCCCTGATCACAGGAAGATGCCAGCACCAAAGGGGTCACTGATGCCTGTAAGCAGCAGGATTGAACCCCAGATTACTCCTACAGAGCCCTTCCATTTGGTGGCTGCTTCCACTTGGGCCCTTGCTAAAACTCACCAGCTACTGCTCCCTCCGTGGAAGAAGGTGGCTCAAATCCTCTGCTTTTTCCTGCTCTCCCTCAGTTGCCACATGTCCACATCAACACACTGTAAACACTTGCAACAGAATCCAATAGCTCACTAGAAAATGTGACAAGTTTCCATATAACATTTTTTCCCCAATGCTGTTTAAGCTGGACCCGTTTCAGAACTCTTATTAATGCAGATGCACAAGTGACCTCATGATTTGAGACAGGAACATGACAACTGGAGGCGAGCACAAAAAGGGGTCAAAAGGAGAAAATTACCATGTTCTTTGCAAGGCAGTGAGCATTTTTTTTTTTCGGTCTGCTAATGTATATCCATTAAATATTTTGTCTGTGTGTTCTTTTTGTGAGAGTAAATAACCAATTCTGTTCTTGTTTTGTGATATTGTTCTCTTCAACTTCCTTTGTACACATGCATGTACAAGTCTTCAGCAAATTACTCTGCTGAGATGCCCAACAGGTAAGAACCATTGGAGTCATCACTGGAAGGGGATAACACCTCCTACACATGCACATGAATTCCTCACATTTTATTGCCCATATTTACCATCAGAAAAATCTGAGGGTTTTTAGAAGTACAAGGAGTCAGACCATTATTTTCTTCTCCCTTTCAAGATGAATGATTCTCCCCCCCTTTTTTTTTTCACTTTAATCAGGGGTTTTTTTAAAGTATCTCAAGCAATAAGCACATTCTGCTAAAATTTCATTATATTGGTAATGTAACATTCAAAACTGAGTCATACTCTTAGAGAAAAGTCCTGTGGAGATGCTAAAGGATCTGGTTCAAGATTTAACAATAACACTGACTATTTTTTCCTACTTCTGGGACCCTTCTGCAGCCTGTATGCCAGATAATTTATTCCATCAAATTTTCAATACTTTGTGGCTGAGGCTGATTTCAGTATTTCTCTGCTGACCTATCATCCCTTTCATATTTCCCATGTTAGTGGAAAAAACACTGCAAGGAGAGGGGTGAACTGGACATCTTCTTCCATTAGCATGAATGTCACTAAAATTGCAAATATTAATATTGTTATTCAGTTCATTGAAAACAGGCTGGAATCTAATCAGAAATTATGATTTAGGGAATAGAACTTATTTTTAAAAGATACATTTTCTTTCTTGACACCCTCTTTCTTTTTTTCCAGAAAAAACATTGTGCCTATGCCTGATTTTTCTGGATTGTTTTTTTTTCCATCATAGAAATTAGATGGAGGGCAGCCCTAATTTGCTCTGCTGTGTTCTTGGCTTAAACCGAATCCAGAACAGGTGCTAAAAATCTTGATCATTTGTTGGCACAATATCAGAATAAAACCCTCACTAATGATTGTCACATAGTAGAGAATGGAGAAATAACTCTGAAAAAGACAGTAGAAAGAAAAAGGTACACGCAAAAAAACCCACATGCATAGAAAGTGTTTTTGCTGCATCATTTTCAGCATAAATATCTAGGGAAATTATGGATTCCTCTGCAGGATCCCATGAAAAAGAGCTCAAATCTCTCCACCACCTACAGAAACAGACAACAAAAAAGCTGATACAGAAAAAAACAGAGTCAGAAGATGAAAAAAGTCGCTCTGATTCTCTCCCCTTCCCAACTCATAACCTTCCTGAAGGTCAATCCACATGAAGATCATTATTTGGTTTCTGCCACCAAGCTCAAGTCCTTAAAAGCAGGATCATATTTATCATGAGTTTCTCATTAGTTTCTTGATTTGTAACTTAATGCTTCGAAAGAATATCTGTATCATGTGTTAGCCAAAAAGAGGTCCAGCAGACCAGCATGGAAAGAATGCTAACCCATCAGCTGTACTAATTGCTCCCATCAGTTTGCTGAAGAGCCTCAGCTGAACGTAATAAGCAAAGTTAATTTCTCTCTGCGCCACTGAAAAGGATCTCCAACACCTCTCACTGAACAGCTGAAGCTATTACTGTTCTTGTGCCACCATCCCTTGCTACAAATGACAGAATACTTCTCCATTTAGCAGCTACTTTATTTGCTCTTCTCTGTTTCTCTGTTTCCCCCACAAGTTCTGTCTTACCATAAATTTTGATTTAGTATCTTTCAATTTCCCTTTCTGACTGTGCACCATTAAGAGTCCTCTATTCTAGTTTTCTCCCTGAGTGCTGAAAATTACAAGTCTTTCTTCTAGTACTTGGCTTCCTACCCTTTGATCCTTTTTCTGCCTTCCTAGTAAGGCACCTGACCCTTTCATTCTTCCTCCACCCCGTTTTGCCTCATTCACCTCCTCCTCTTCTTTCTCAGCTGCTTTCATCTTTCTTAATTTTTGTGCTCTGGCTTCCCAGTTCCTCTTCGCTTCAGCTGAAAATGTAAATTTTTTCCTAGAGACTGATAAAGCCCAGAAGTCAAAAACTTCATCTTTAATTTTATTTTCCAATTTTCAGCATGGATTCTATTAAAATTGAGTTGGGGTTTTCCACTTTACAGTATACTGATGTAGCATTAAGTGTTTCAGCTGTGTGGTAAAGGACCAAAATACTTAAAAGTCAAAGCAAAATTCAGATCCTCTTTTAATTTTTCCAGTGGAGTGGAAGTTCTGCTGGCTAGTTTTTTTTTTTGTTATCAAATTACTAATCATGGATCTGACTGCTCTAAAGCCTAGTGTCAACACTAACAGGATGGACACCACCATCAGCCTTAAGATTCATGACTAAATTGATATGATATAATAAGCTGCAGGACAGCAACCACACCAAAATAATTATTCATATTTGCACTTAACCTATGGAGGAATCATGTTAGCTGAAACCTCTGTGAAAGAGAAAGCACAGATGGATGTCTGAGATCTACGTATGATGTTGAGGCTTCCTCTGTTCTCCTCATTGAACTTCTGACCCCAAATGATCTACAATCCCTTGGCACTACTGTAATGCTGCCAGGTAAATAATCTCTTAACTTTAGCTTTG